>CM038673.1:747395060-748595060 GCA_021605145.1 Aegilops bicornis | reverse complement strand
TCACGTTCGACCGGTCTGATCACCCAACACACATAGCCACCCACAGGAGGCAAGCATTGGTGGTCGACCCGATCGTCGAAGGCCCTCGACCAACTAAGGTTTTGATGGATGGTGGCGATGCTTTGAACATATTGTATGCGAGAGGCGTTGAAAGGGATGGGCATTACGATGTCCGGACTCGGCACCGACAACATGAGCTTCCATGGAGTCATCCCTGGAAAGAAGACCGAGTCACTCGGCCAAATTGCTCTCGATGTGGTTTTTGGTGACTACAAGAATTTTCGTAAGGAAAAGTTAACCTTTGAGGTCGTGGATTTCCAGAGCGCTTATCATGCTATCCTGGGGAGGCCGGCATATGCACGTTTCATGGCTCGACCATGTTATGTGTACCTCAATCTGAAGATGCCAGGTCCCAAAGGTGTGATCACTATCACTGGCAATCGGAAAAAAGCAGAAGAGTGTTTCCAGAAAGGCTCTAGGATCGCTAATGCTCAGATGGCAGTGGTCGAGCTGCAAGAGTACCAGAAAACTGCAGACCCGAGTGATTTGTTGCGAGCCAAGAAGCCCGCCACGGAGTCAACATTTCAGTCGTCCAGAGAGACGAAACCGATTCATATTCATCCGACTGATCCAAATGCTGCTCCGACCCACATCTCAACAACACTCGACTCCAAATAGGAAGAAGCGCTCATCCAGTTCCTCCGTGAGAACTGGGACATATTTGCATGGAAGCCCGCTGACATGCCGGGTATTCCCAGGGGACTGGCTGAGCATCATCTACGAGTCGACTCAAAAGTTAAACTTGTCAAAGAACATCTTCGACGGTCCGCCGTCCAGAAGAGAAAGGCCATTGGCGAGGAGGTGGCTCGGCTCTTAGCAGCAGAGTTTATCCGAGAGATTTACCACTCCGAGTGGCTCGCCAATGTTGTCATGGTCCCCAAGAAGGACAATTCAGTGCGCATGTGCATAGATTTCAAATATATCAATCGGGCCTGCCCGAAAGATCATTTTCCTCTCCCCCGCATCGACCAAATAGTCGACTCGACTGCGGGATGTGAGCGTTTATCTTTCTTAGATGCATATTTCGGGTACCATCAGATCCGTTTGTATGGACCCGACGAGATCAAAACAGCTTTCATCACTCCATTCGGGTGCTTCTGTTATGTCACCATGCCATTCGGCCTCAAGAATGCCAGAGCCACGTTCATGAGGATGATTCAGAAGTGCATACTCACTCAAATCAGCCGGAATGTGGAAGCATACATGGATGACATACTGGTCAAGTCACAGAAAAGTTCCGACCTGTTGACTGACCTTGCTGAAACATTTGCCAATCTCAGGAGGTATGATATCAAGCTTAATCCATCAAAGTGCACATTCGGAGTTCCTGGCAGAAAGTTACTCGGTTTTCTCGTTTCTGAACGAGGAATCGACGCTAACCCAGAAAAGGTTGGCACTATACTCCGAATGAAACGCCCTGTGCGTGTGCAAGATGTCCAGAAGCTTACTAGATGCTTGGCCGCTTTAAGTCGATTCATCTCTCGCCTCGGTGAAAAGGCATTGCCTCTTTACCGACTGATGAAGAAGTCAGACAAGTTCGAGTGGACTCCTGAAGCTCATGCAGTGTTTGCAGAGCTCAAAGCTCTGCTCTCCACCCAGCCGGTGCTTGCTGCCCCAATCAGCAAGGAGCCGTTGCTGCTTTACATTGCAGCCACAGGACAAGTCGTCGATCAAGATTTACGGTCGAGTGGGAAGAGGAAGGAAAGGCCTTCAAAGTTTAGCGCCCAGTATATTATCTTTCTGAAGTATTAACCCCGTCAAAGCAAAGATACCCGCATTATCAGAAGCTTGTGTATGGGATTTATATGACCGCGAAGAAAGTTGCTCATTACTTCTCTGATCATTCCATTACAGTCGTCAGCGACGCCCCATTATCAGAAGTTTTGCACAACGGAGATGCAACTGGTCGAGTGGCTAAATGGGCGATTGAACTTCTTCCCCTTGATATCAAGTTTGAGGCAAAGAAAGCCATCAAGTCCCAAGCAATAGCAGATTTCATCGCCGAGTGGATTGAACAATAGTTATCGACTCAAGTTCACCCGGAGCACTGGACTATGTTCTTTGATGGCTCCAAGATGCTGAATGGTTTTGGTGCTGGGGTAGTATTAGTTTCCCCCCGAGGAGATAAGCTCAGATACGTGCTCCAAATTCACTTTGATTCTTCCAATAATGAAGCAGAATACGAAGCCCTGTTGTATGGGTTGCGTATGGCCGTTTCACTCGGCGTCCGTCGCCTCATGGTTTGTGGCGACTCAGATCTAGTGGTTAATCAGGTGATGAAGGAGTGGGACGTCAGAAGCCCAGCCATGACTGGTTATTGTAATGCAGTGAGGAAGCTAGAGAAGAAGTTCGAGGGGTTAGAGCTTCATCATATACCCCGACTGAAAAATCAAGCTGCTGATGATTTGGCGAAAATAGGGTCCAAGAGGGAAGCCATTCCCAGTGATGTGTTTTTGGAGCACATCCGCACACCATCGATTCAAGAGGATACTTTCACCGAAGAAGCTCCACAGCCAAAAAGTGCCACAGATCCGACTGAAGTTGGGGTCCCAGCGGTGGTCGACCTGATCATGGAAGTCGTGGTCGGCACTCCCGACTGGACAGTACGGTACATCGCGTATATCCTGAGGAAAGAGCTCCTGGAGAACGAAGAAGAGGCTCGACAGATGATCCGCCGGTCCAAGGCCTTTACGGTGATCAAGGGACAGTTGTTCAAAGAAAGTGTGACTGGGGTCAGCCAGAAATGCATAACGCCAGAAGAAGGTCAGATTATTCTTGATGATATCCCCTCGGGGACCTGTGGTCACCATGCGTCCTCTCGGACCATCGTGGCAAAAGCATACCGGGCGGGATTTTACTGGCCGAAAGCAAATGAAATGGCAAAGGAAATAGTCGATAAGTGTGAAGGATGTCAGTTCTACTCCAATATGTCACACAAACCCGCCTCAGCATTGAAGACCATTCCACTCGTCTGGCCTTTCGCTGTTTGGGGGTTGGATATGATCGGACCACTGAGAACTGGCAGGAGCGGTTTCACTCATTTGCTTGTGGCAGTCGACAAGTTCACGAAGTGGATCGAAGCTAAACCTATCAAGAACCTTGATGCGTGCACTGCTATCAGTTTCATCAGAGAGTTGATATTCAGATATGGAGTTCCGCACAGGATCATCACTGACAATGGGTCGAACTTCGATTCCGACAAGTTCAAGGCCTTTTGCACCTCTCAGGGCACGTGGGTCGACTATGCTTCAGTTGCTCACGCTCAGTCGAATGGACAAGCAAAACGAGAAAATGGTCTAATTCTCAAAGGACTGAAACCTCGACTGATGCGTGATCTCAAGCATGCGGCAGGGACGTGGGTCGACGAACTTCCGTCGGTTCTTTGGGGATTAAGGACCACTCCTAATCGGTCGACTAGGAGAACTCCATTCTTTATGGTCTATGGAGCTGAAGCAGTTCTGCCAAGCGACCTGCTTCACAATGCGCCCCAAGTCGAACTCTACTCTGAAGCTGTAGGACCTTGAGAAGAGGTGTCTAGAAGGGGGGTGATTAGACACTAAGTACCAAAGTTGCAGTTTTTAGCCTTTTTAAAGTTTAAGTGGAGTTTAGGCACAAGTTTAACATTCACAACACATAGCAAGCAAGCATGCAAAGAGTGTATGAGCAGCGGAAAGTAAAGCATGCAACTTGCAAGAATGTAAAGGGAAGGGTTTTAGAGGAATCAAACGCAATTGGAGACACGGATGTTTTTGGCATGGTTCCGATACGTGGTGCTATCGTACATCCACGTTGATGGAGACTTCAACCCACAAAGGGTAACGGTTGCGCGAGTCCACGGAGGGCTCCACCCACGAAGGGTCCACGAAGAAGCAAACTTGTCTATCCCACCATGGCCGTCGCCCACGAAGGACTTGCCTCACTAGCGGTAGATCTTCACGAAGTAGGCGATCTCCTTGCCCTTACAAACTCCTTGGTTCAACTCCACAATCTTGTCGGAGGCTCCCAAGTGACACCTAGCCAATCTAGGAGACACCACTCTCCAAGATGTAACAAATGGTGCGTTGATGATGAACTCCTTGCTCTTGTGCTTCAAATGATAGTCTCCCCAACACTCAACTCTCTCTCATAGGATTTGGATCTGGTGGAAAGAGGATTTGAGTGGAAAGCAACTTGGGGAAGGCTAGAGATCAAGATTCATATGGTAGGAATGGAATATCTTGGCCTCAACACATGAGTAGGTAGTTCTCTCTCAGAAATGGTAAGTTGGAAGTGTAGGTTTAGTCTGATGGCTCTCTCCACGAATGAAGAGGAGGTGGAGGGGTATATATAGCCTCCACACAAAATCTAACCGTTACACACAATTTACCAAACTCGGTGGGACCGATTTGAGAAACTCGGTCGGACCGATTTAGCAAATTTAGTGACCGTTAGGATTTTCGGTGGGACCAATATGGTTAGGGTTAGGGCATAACGTAATCTCGGCGAGGCCGATTACACAAACTCGGTGGGACCGATTTTGGTAATTAGCTAACCAGAGAGTTGGTCAGGCAAACTCGGTTGAACCGATTATCAAACTCGGTAGGACCAATTTTGGTAATAAGTTAACCAGAGAGTTTGCATTGTAATCTCGGTAGTCCCGATTGCTCAAACTTCGGTGAGACCGATTTTGATAATGGACATACACAGAGATTACAATCCCATCTCGGTGAGACCGAGATCCATATCGGTGAGACCGATTTGCCTAGGGTTTGTGGCGATGGCTAAGACATCAAAACTTCGGTGGCGCCGGATAGAAAGAATCAGTGGGGCCGAGTTTGACTTTAGGTTTAGGACATATGTGCATGTGAGGAAGTGGTTGAGGGTTTTGGAGCATATCACTAAGCACATGAAGCAAGAGGCTCATTAAGCAACACCTCATCCCTCCTTGATAGTATTGGCTTTTCCTATAGACTCAATGTGATCTTGGATCACTGAAATGTAAAATGAAGAGTCTTGAGCTTGAAGCTTGAGCCAATCCTTTGTCCTTAGCATCTTGAAGGAGTTCCCACATCCTTTAGTCCATGCCACTCCAATGTTGAACTTATCTGAAATATACTAGATAAAAGTGTTAGTCCAACAAGAGATATGTTGACATTAATTACCAAAACCACCTAGGGAGCACTTGTGCTTTCAATCTCCCCTTTTGGTAATTGATGACAACATACATCAAAGCTTTAGATAAGGATATAAAGAGTAGCAAGTAAAGTTTTGGAAAGACATGTAACAAGCATAGGCTCCCCCTACATGTATGCAATCATGTGAATATGAAATATAGAAGCATGTGAGAGCATAACCATGATAGAGCAGGCAATGTGTTACATGTATGTTGGCCATATGCATCGAGCAAAAAATTATTAAAGGAAATACCCTCATGCCCATGAGTCCTTATTACCAAACAGTATGTACATCAGCAAAATTCCTCATACACATGATTGTGATGCATATACTTACCTTGTAGTCTTGAGTAGGCTTAGGATGGAATGAACCTGTGTAAACAAGGTTAGATAACACAGATACATCTACTAGCCAGAGCAAACAGAAGAAACCACAAGAATACCAAGACTGGGATGACATGTAGAGAGTGAGTACTAGGTACCACAGTTGATTAGACATGTCCCCAAGAGTAAAGATATGCAATGAATTTCAATGATTTCTTTCCCTTAGATGTCTTGCTCCCCCTGAATCTAGCATGGGTTACTGGGAGAAGAAAAGGAACAGAAAGTCAGAGATGAACGATATAAATGAACAGAGCTAATACAAACAAATGCAAGTAAGCACATATGAACATGCCTTTCCCCTCAAGAAGACATGTGGAATCTCTCCTCTTGAACACCAAGCATCTGGGATCCTTGAGAAATACTTTCTACTAGTATTCTCTCCCCCTGGAGATCTCTCTCTCCCTCTGAGATGTGATCTCTCTCTCTAAATGATAAGCTTTGATGTGATCTCTCTCTCCCCCTTTGACATCAATTTCCAATAAGGGCTTGATAAAGATGTAATCTCTCTCTCTCTCCCTCTGGAATTTGTCGTGAATGGGTTCGATCCTTGAGTCACAACAGAAAGTAATGATAAAAATGTGATGCTTGTAGAGGACAAGATTCATTGAGTGGAGCTGGATCAAAGGAAACACAAAATAAGTGGCCAACTGTTTTTCCTGTTGTGAAATCGGTGGCACCGAGTGGTATGCTTCGGTGGTACCGAGAGTTTTCAGTTGAACCGAAAATAACAAATCAGTGTAACCGAGTTCATCGCAGGGAAAACACTTGTCACCTTAGCTCACTAGATTAATAAGATTTCACAAAGATTTGCAAGGAATTGGATGCATAAAATGCAGAACAAAAAGAAAGAAATCTAGATGAAGTTTTTTTGAAAGGGAAACAGATATGCATGAGACAAATGCAAAAACACAGAAGAAAACACAAGGGAACTTCATCTAGAGATGGTCAGCGACGAAGTCACCTATGTTAGAGTATATTGACTTAGGAGTCAAGTGAGATCACTTGATCATAGGTCATACTCATCGTTTAAGCTCAAAATGGGGTTACCATTTTTCGTTTAAGCATCTTGATGTATTCACATCTTGTCGAGTTGCTTTAGCTCATGACTTGGAGTAAAGCTTCTCTAAGATGGAATAACATACCTTGGTTGGTGGTGTTGTCCATGTAGTTGAACTTGTGTGAGTTGCTCGAGGTTGATGTAGTTCATCAAGAATTTGGAGCACCACTTGGAATTTGAGTCCATCTACCTACATGGGTTAGATCTTGCAAGGAAGAGCACTTGTGTATCCAAAAATGACAATCATGAAGCTTAACATAGAATTTGTCAAAGGATATGTTCGAATGGTTTCGTGCTTCCTTGTCTTCAACCACCTTTGTATAGAGACTTGGTGATGTAGAGATTGCTCAAGATGTGAGTAGGTTACAATCTCATGAAATTTGATTCAACAAAGTACCTACAAGGGTTAGATAGCATGCAAGATACAAATATATCCAAGACAAAAGATTTTCATCATAAGAGAAATATCAGGGATTAGTTATAAGCTCATGTCTTGCATGTATTCAGTGGAGTTTCTACTCCAAGTTTGAAGCATCAATGATGTTCAATTCTCCTCTTAACCTGCAAAACACTTTCTCATCAAGAGGTTTAGTGAATATATCCGCTAATTGCTTTTCGGTGCGAACATGCTTAAGATCAATGTCACCCTTAGCAACATGATCTCGAATGAAATGATGACGAACTTCAATATCCTTAGTTCGAGAATGTTGCACAGGATTATGATCAATTTTGATAACACTTTCATTGTCACAAAGCAATGGAACATGTTTCACATATATCCCATAATCTTTAAGAGTTTGGGTCATCCAAAGTAATTGAGCACAACATGAACCAGCGGCAATATATTCCGCTTTGGCGGTGGATAAGGATACCGAGTTTTGTTTCTTGGAGGACCAAGACACAAGAGATCTACCAAGAAATTGACAAGTACCCGAAGTGGACTTTCTATCAACCTTGTCTCCGGCATAGTCCGGGTCGGAGTAGCCAACAAGATCGAAAGAGGTCCTCTTAGGATACCAAATGCCAATATTTGGTGTATGTATTAAGTATCTCACTATCCTTTTCACAGCCTTAAGATGACATTCTTTAGGAGCAGCTTGATATCTTGCACACATGCACACACTTAGCACAATATCAGGACGTGAAGCACATAGGTATAACAATGAACCAATCATAGAGTGATAAACCTTTTGATCAACTGGTTCACCATCTTTGGTCAAATCAAGATGTCCACTAGTAGGCATGGGTGTAGACATACCTTTGCATTCTTGCATGTTGAACTTCTTGAATAAGTCCTTAGTGTACTTCATTTGAGAGACAAAAGTACCTTCCTTAGTTTGCTTGATTTGCAACCCAAGAAAGAATTTGAGTTCACTCATCATTGACATCTCAAACTTCTCCGACATTAGCTTCCCAAACTTTTCACTAAAATGAGGGTTAGTTGAACCAAATATAATATCATCAACATAGATTTGGCACACAAATAGTTCACCATTAACCCTTTTTGTAAAGAGTGTGGAATCAATTTTCCCAATTTCAAAGCCTTTTTCAATAAGGAACTTGGTCAAGCATTTATACCATGCTCTAGGAGCTTGTTTAAGACCATAAAGAGCTTTGTGAAGTTTGTAAACATGATATGGTTTCTTAGGATTGACAAAGCCGGGAGTTTGCTTAACATAAACTTCCTCCTCTATTTCACCATTTAGAAAAGCACTTTTAATGTCCATTTGGTACAATGTGATATCATGGTGATTAGCATAGGCAAGTAAGATGCGAATAGACTCAAGTCTAGCAACGGGAGCATCAGTTTCACCATAGTCCATACCATCGACTTGTGTGTAGCCTTGGGCGATGAGACGTGCTTTGTTGCGAACTACTTGTCCATCTTCATCTTGCTTGTTGCGAAACACCCATTTGGTACCGATGATGTTGTGGTTGTTGTCGGGGTTCTCAACCAATGTCCAAACTTGGTTTCTCTCAAAGTTGTGTAGCTCTTCATGCATAGCATTTATCCAATCGGGATCTTCCAATGCTTCTTCGACCTTCATAGGTTCAATGCTAGAGATGAAAGAATAGTTTTCACAAAAGTTAGCTAGACGAGTTTTAGAGCGAGTGATTCTCCCGGTTTGAATATCTTTGTAGATTTGCTCGACGGGATGGTCTTTAGCAATTCTTGCTCGAACTCGTGAAAGCTTTTGCTTGCATCTTCATTGAACATCTTCTTCATCTTGTTCTTCTTCTTGGTCTTCTTCATTGTTGGCCTTGTCGTTCTCTTGTCGTGCTGGAGAAGGAGGTTGTTGACGTTCGTCTTGATGCACTTCCTCGTTTCCTTCATATTGGTGTGTCCTACTTGTGGATGCTTCCGTGTCAACTCTTGGTTCACCTTGTCGTGAAGTAGAAGCTTCCACTTGGACAGACGAGGTACTCTCCTTCACCTCCGTTGGACGAACCTTGCCAATAGACAAGTCTTGGATTGCTTCCGAAGGATCTTTATCTCCTACATCAATTGGCAATTGCTCTACTTGCGAGCCGTTAGATTCATCAAACTTCTCATCTACCATCTCTTCAACCTTTCGGGTGAAATTGTTGTAGACACGGTATGTGTGAGAGTTTGAGCCATAACCTAGTAGGAAACCTTCATGAGACTTAGGAGCAAATTTAGAACGACGATGCTTATCAAGAATATAGCACTTTGAGCCGAATACTCGAAAGTATCCAACTTGGGGTTTGTTACCGGTGAGGAGCTCGCATGCCGTCTTGCCGAGTAGCTTGTGAAGATACAAGCGATTTGTTGCATGACAAGCTGTCTCAACCGCTTCTGCCCAAAAGTGCTTCGGCCTCTTATACTCATCAAGCATCGTTCTCGCCATTTCGATGAGCGTCCGGTTCTTCCTTTCAACAACTCCATTTTGTTGAGGTGTGTACGTAGCCAAGAACTCTTGTGAAATCACCTCTTCGTCAAGAAAGGTGTCCACATTTGCATTCTTGAACTCCGTTCCGTTGTCATTGCGAACCTTCTTGATCTTCACTTCAAATTGATTTTGGGCCTTCCTAGCGAAGTTTTTGAAGATCTTCTGAACCTACGATTTATCATCGAGAAAGAACACCCACGTAAATCTGGAAAAATCATCAACTATAACTAGACCAAAAGAATTTCCACCGAGACTCTTGTAAGAGTTGGGACCAAAGAGATCCATGTGAAGTAGTTCGAGTGGCCTCTTTGTGGTCATGATGTTCTTCACGGGATGCCTTCCTCCAACCTGTTTACCTGCTTGACAAGGACTGCAAAGTCTATCCTTATCAAATATGACATCATTAACTCCAAGGATATGATTTCCCTTAATAAGCTTGTCAAGGTTTCTCATGCCAACGTGACCTAGTCGTCTATGCCATAACCAACCTTTTGAGGATTTAGCAATGAAGCAAGTTTTAGGTTGAGCCTTTTTAGTGAAATCAACAATGTAAAGATCACCTCTACGTATACCGGTAAAGACCATTTTATGATTGTCTCGACGAAACACTTGGCAATCAACTTCAGTAAATAAGACATTGAAACCAAGGTCAGCAAGTCTAGATACTGAAAGTAAGTTGTATCCAAGAGATTCAACGAGCATGACGTTTTGTATGGAGCTATCATGTGAGATGGCCACCTTACCGAGGCCAACCACCTTACCCTTTGATTTGTCACCGAAGTGACATACTTTCGAGGACTATCATTATCAGCAAGCTCACGAAACATGTCTTTATCTCCGGTCATGTGATCGGTACATCCACTGTCAAGGACCCATTCCTTTCCTCCTAACATATATCCCCGAAGATTTGCCATAAGACCAAAGTGTCTCATTGCATCATCAAGATCGAAGTCACCATCATCATCCTCATCATAGTATCCATGTTCAACATCGTCATGTGGTGGATCAAATCCTAGAGAGGGTGATTCGTTAGAGTGATTTTGACAATGATCTTGTCTATGAATTTTTCTAGCTTCGGAAATAATATCACTAATAAAACCAACATCTCCTTTGGCACGCATAAGGTCGGTGAGTGCAAATAGACGATCACCAATCATAGGATCACTAGTATTCATCTTACTCAAGGCAATAGACTTATGCAGAATTTCATCAAGATTTTTCAAAGAATAATCAGGAAATCGTTCTTCAAGAAATTTCCATATAGTGTAGGCACACTCAAGAGTAGGCAAGATTCTAATCAAGTTTCTAGGCAAGCCTCTAGTGTTAAGATTAACTGTTCTAAGATTTCTAGTCATATCAATAGCTTCATCAAGGGTAGGATGCATAGGATCAACACAAGGTGCACAAGGACTAGCAATGTACTTGTTCAAATGATATTGATTGAAAATTACAAGCATCTCATTTTTCCACTCATGAAAATACTCTCCATCAAGAATAGGTACTCTATGTCTAAGACTCCCCAAAGTAGGCTCATCCATCTTCCTCCAATGGTGATTAAACCAAAGCAATGGAAACCAATGCTCTGATACCACTTGTAGGACCTTGAGAAGAGGTGTCTAGAGGGGGGTGATTAGACACTAAGTACCAAAGTTGCAGTTTTTATCCTTTTTAAAGTTTAAGTGGAGTTTAGGCACAAGTTTAACATTCACAACACATAGCAAGCAAGCATGCAAAGAGTATATGAGCAGCGGAAAGTAAAGCATGCAACTTGCAAGAATGTAAAGGGAAGGGTTTTAGAGGAATCAAACGCAATTGGAGACATGGATGTTTTTGGCGTGGTTCCGATAGGTGGTGCTATCGTACATCCACGTTGATGGAGACTTTAACCAACTAAGGGTAACAATTGCGCGAGTCCACGGAGGGCTCCACCCACGAAGGGTCCACGAAGAAGCAACCTAGTCTATCCCACCATGGCCGTCGCCCATGAAGGACTTGCCTCACTAGCGGTAGATCTTCACGAAGTAGGCGATCTCCTTGCCCTTACAAACTCCTTGGTTCAACTCCACAATCTTGTCGAAGGCTCCCAAGTGACAGCTAGCCAATCTAGGAGACACCACTCTCCAAGAAGTAACAAATGGTGCGTTGATGATGAACTCCTTGCTCTTGTGCTTCAAATGATAGTCTCCCCAACACTCAACTCTCTCTCATAGGATTTGGATCTGGTGGAAAGAGGATTTGAGTGGAAAGCAACTTGGGGAAGGCTAGAGATCAAGATTCATATGGTAGGAATGGAATATCTTGGCCTCAACACATGAGTAGGTCGTTCTCTCTCAGAAATGGTAAGTTGGAAGTGTAGGTTTAGTCTGATGTCTCTCTCCACGAATGAAGAGGAGGTGGAGGGGTATATATAGCCTGCACACAAAATCTAACCATTACACACAAGTTACCAAACTCGGTGGGACAGAATTGAGAAACTCGGTCGGACCGATTTAGCAAATTTAGTGACCGTTAGGATTTTCGGTGGGACCGAAATGCAACTCGGTAGGACTGATATGGTTAGGGTTAGGGCATAACGTAATCTCGGTGAGACCGATTACACAAACACAGTGGGACCGATTTTGGTAATTAGCTAACCAGAGAGTTGGTCAGGCAAACTCGGTTGAACCGATTATCAAACTCGGTAGGACCGATTTTGGTAATAAGTTAACCAGAGTTTGCATTGTAATCTCGGTAGTCTTGATTGCTCAAACTTCGGTCGAGACCGATTTTGAT
The DNA here is from genome assembly GCA_021605145.1 of Aegilops bicornis. Lineage (NCBI taxonomy): Eukaryota > Viridiplantae > Streptophyta > Magnoliopsida > Poales > Poaceae > Aegilops > Aegilops bicornis. Next base: position 748,582,722 of record CM038673.1, on the reverse strand, counting down.
AATGGACATACAGAGAGATTACAATCCCATCTCGGTGAGACCGAGATCCCTGTCGGTGAGACCGATTTGCCTAGGGTTTGTGGCAGTGGCTAAGACATCAAAACTCGGTGGCGCCGGATAGAAAGAATTAGTGGGGCCGAGTTTGACTTTAGGTTTAGGACATATGTGCATGTGAGGAAGTGGTTGAGGGTTTTTGGAGCATATCACTAAGCACATGAAGCAAGAGGCTCATTAAGCAACACCTCATCCCTCCTTGATAGTATTGGCTTTTCCTATAGACTCAATGTGATCTTGGCTCACTGAAATGTAAAATGAAGACTCTTGAGCTTGAAGCTGAGCCAATCCTTTGTCCTTAGCATCTTGAAGGAGTTCCCACATCCTTTAGTCCATGCCACTCCAATGTTGAACTTATCTGAAATATACTAGATAAAAGTGTTAGTCCAACAAGAGATATGTTGACATTAATTACCAAAACCACCTAGGGAGCACTTGTGCTTTCATAAGCTGAAGCGGAGCAAGCCCGGCAAGATGCAGTCGACCTCCTTGAAGAGGAGAGAGAGAGATGGCCTTGATCCGCTCGACCATCTATCAGCAAGCGTCGATTCCATGCTAGAAATGTGAAGAGCCGAGCCTTTCAAGAAGGGGACTTGGTCCTTCGAGTGGATCAACAGAAACCACACAAGCTCGCTCCCACTTGGGAAGGTCCCTTCATCATCACCAGAGTTCTACACAATGGAGTTTACCATCTTTACAACGTTGAACGCCAGATTGATGAGCCTCGAGCTTGGAACGCGGAGCTACTCCGCCCCTTTTACACTTAAAAACTCACTCAGGTGAGATGTAATAAAAGTACCTCTGTAGTTTGTTTATCAAAGACAAGAATGTTATAATTTTCCCAGTGATTATTATTAATTTTTGTTTACATAAGAAATTTCTCCTAGTGGGTGGCTTAGCTGCAAACCTGTTTCACCTAAGTTTGTAAAAAAAATCCCTGCCGAGTGGAGAGCCAGCCTCCCACTCGGGGGCTTAGCTGCGAATCCGTTTCGCCTAAGTATCTGAAAATCCTACCGAGTGTGGAGCCAGTCTCCCACTCGGGGGCTTAGCTGCAGTCCAAGTACTCGCCTAAGTATCTGAAAATCCTACCGAGTGGAGAGCAAGCCTCCCACTCGGGGGCTTAGCTGCAGTCCAAGTACTCGCCTAAGTATCTGAAAATCCTACCGAGTGGAGAGCAAGCCTCCCACTCGGGGGCTTAGCTGCAGTCCAAGTACTCGCCTAAGTATTTAATACAATGTGCGCTTTGCAAGGGCGACTGTTGCCTTCCCATTCAAAGCTACGACACAAAAATCCTCCTTGGAGGCTTAGTAGCAGTCCAGTACTCGCCTAAGTTTAAAAAATCCTACCGAGTGGAGAGCAACCCTCTCACTCGGGGGCTTAGCAGCAGTCCAGTACTCGCCTAAGTTTAAAAAATCCTACCGAGTGGAGAGCAACCCTCCCACTCGGGGGCTTATCAGCAGTCCATTACTCGCCTAAGTTTAAAAAATCCTACCGAGTGGAGAGCAACCCTCCCACTCGGGGGCTTACCAAAGAGTCCGATGCTAGCCTAAGTTTAAAATCCTACCGAGTGGAGAGCAACCCTCTCACTCGGGGCTTAGCAATAGATCCAAGATTTCGCCTAAGTTTAAAAAAATCCTACCGAGTGGAGAGCAATCCTCTCACTCGGGGTCTTAGCAACAGTCCGATGCTACGCCTAAGTTTAAAAATCCTGCCGAGTGGAGAGCAACCCTCCCACTCGGGGCTTAAGCTTGATCCAATTTACGCCTATATGCGAAATCCATCCCGATCCGCAAGGACGACGAGGTGCAGATCGACTGTTACCTCCTCCTTCGGAGCTACGCCACAAGTACAATGTGCGCTCCATCCCGATCCGCAAGGACGACGAGGTGCAGGTCGACTGTTACCTCCTCCTTCGGACCTATGCCACAAGTACAACGTGCGCTCCATCCTGATCCGCAAGGACGACGAGGTGCAGGTCGACTGTTACCTCCTCCATCGGAGCTACGCCACAAGTACAACGTGCGCTCCATCCCAATCCGCAAGGACGATGAGATGCAGGTCGACTGTTACCTTCTCCTGCGCCTGCAAGAACAACGAAGTGTAGGTCGACTGGATCCACCTCAGAGCTGCATCTCAAGCATTGAAGCATAATCCGAGTGAAGAGCAAAGTTCACTCGAAGGCAAACAAAAGCGTATTTCGACGATAAGTAAAGTTCGGATAGCATCCTAAGGATGCGAAGTGCCCAGGCCTCAAGCCTGTTGAAGTTTATCGATTCTGAGGATCGATCGGTATTCGAGGCAAATTTAAGATGAATCATAAAAGTTTTTACTCCTCGTGTGGAGGATCGGGCGGTATGACGAACTGGTCCAGGTCGATCCCATCAGCGATTCGGGTGGCAGCACCAATAAAAGTCTCCATGAAAGATCGGAAGTCATACTTCTTGGTGTTGGCAACTTTGATGGACGCCAGCTTTTCCTGTTACGCCTCCTTGCAATGAACGCGGACCAGGGACAGAGCGACATCAGCACCACATCTGGCAGAAGACTTCTTCCATTCCTGCACTCGACTTGGAACGTCATTCAGTCGAGTCATTAAAGACTCAAGGTCATTTTGAAGTGTTTCGCCTGGCCAGAGTGTTGAGTCGATCCGCGACACCGCAATCTTCAGTCGGGCGAGGTAGTCCACCACAGCAGCAACACGAGACTCCAGTCGGAGCACATTCATGGCAGCTTCATCCTTCACGGGGGAGTTAATGGGGTCCAGGCTTGTCTCCACTCGATTAGTCTCTTCCTCGAAGTTCTGACAGAATTCTGCGAACGCAACTCGAGTTGAAGATAATGGTCCTATGATGAGTCCGTGATAACAAGTCAGTCAGATAAAAGGAGTTACTTTCAAGCATGAGGAATAGCTTCTTGGCGAGCCCTCCCAGATAAGCCTCTAGATTATTCCTCTTCCCCGCCAGTTCGCCAGCCTTGTCTCTCAGAGCTATCTTGTCGTTCTTCAGTTGACTAACCTCCTTGTTGGCCGCATCAAGGGCAGCTTTCAGATTGGCGTTTTCTTCTTCAAGTTTTCTGACTGAAGACAACTTCTCTTCCGCGAGCTTGGTTTTTTTCAAAGCCGTTTGTTGAGCCTCGGCAAGGTCATGATCCTTCTTCTTAAAATCCTCCTCCATTTTGTCTGCAAAATAACAGTGAGGTCAGAATTAGAAAGGGACAGGAAAACAAAAACAGTTGTCAAGATCTCACCAGCCATACCTTTTGCTTCGTCTCTACTTACGCAAGTTCTCCTGTGCAAGCTTCAAGTCAAGGTCGAGCTGGATCTGTTTGTTCTCCAATTCAGTGTATCGAGCCACAAGCTCGCAAGATTTCTGCAAAGAATCAGTCGACAGACGTCACAGATAGGTTACTTCCGAGTGACTAAGAAAAATCATTGCGTTTCTAAGACTACAGCCGAATCAAAATATTCGACAGTAGTCTCGGGGTCTACACCCAGTGGGTGCACTTAGCGTGCCCCCACTGATCCTACCAACTCGGTTCGATCAGTCGACCGAAAGAGATAAAAAAAAGAGACAAAAGAGTTCTTCAGACTACGATTCGTGCCAGTGATCCACCATAGTCTCGGGGACTACACCCAGTGGGTGCACTCGGCGTGCCCCACGGTTTCAAGATTCCCCTCGACCTCGTCCGAGCAGACTGATTGAAGAAGTTATCAAAGAGATACAAAGTATAAAGACTATGGTCGACTGCTAGCAGTCCACCATAGTCTCGGGGACTACACCCAGTGGGTGCACTCAGCGTGCCCCCACCAGTCTGAAAATTCAATCGACACACCCAAATGGGTGTCTGACAGGAAGATCTTCAGAAAGAAGAGTTTTTTCAGGTAGCATATCCTAACAGAGCAGGTTGTGATCAACTAACCTGGACGTTGTTCTGAAGAGCTGAGCTAGCATCATAGCCCGCTTGGCTGGCTTCCTGGACCACCTTCATCTGCTCCATCATGAGCCCCGCTTGGCGTATAGCCTCCCTAGCAGCACCCACTTGGTCCTCCGGGACATGGTGCATGGCGAAAAGGGAAGGCGGATCAGCAGTCGACGTTGAAGGCCGGATACTCGTCAGCGGCACATCAAAAGACACGGAAGTCCGAGTGGTGTTGCCACCCTCCTGAACCGGCGCCTCAGGCATCGATGCAGCCTGAGCAGTCTTGCCGGCAGGTGCCTTTTTAGTTCTCCTCCACTTCAACGGCGCCTCATCATCATCATCATCAGGGAGATCAATGACATGAGGAGGGACTACAGGAAAGATTCAAATTAAAAACGGAAATCCAATCGACCAAAAGCAAAATTACGGTGATCATACCAACGTTAGAGGTAACAGCATCTTCCATCTCCTGGTCTTCGTTCCTGGCTGAGGTCTTGGAGGTGGCAGCGCTGCAGATTTCAGAAATCAGTTGATCAGTCAACAAGTCGACCAAAAGTATGTTCGCACTGAACCAAAAAGCTCAAGTTCTGCTGTACCCGGAAATAGTGGGGATAGCCATCTTCATCTTGGGAAAAACCTTTGTCGGCTTCGACGGCATCAATCGGGGTTGCTTCGGTGCTTTTTCAGTCGGCGCCGGAGAAGTCGTCCGAGGACGTTTCGTCGACTGCCCGACAGGTGCGATATCCTTGCCGCGCTCGACCGCGGGGTGATGGGTGAGCTTGGATCGCCTTTCCATGCGAGGAGGGTCGACTTCTTCCTCCTCTTCCTTCCCCTCCTCTTCGCCAGCTGTCGTCTTCTTAGCCCCCCGCCGATCGCCATTCCTCCTGGCTTTCACCTCCGCTCCCTTCTTCCTCCTCAACTGGTTCTTGCGCCTCGTTGGGCATCGAGTACATCTCAGTGGTGACCTGGAAGAAGGCAAACAAGATGAAAGTCAGTCGACCGATTTAAGCAAACAAGATGGAGTAAGCAAAGTCAGAATCAAAAATACGGGATTGAACCTTGTCTGGCTCGTATGATTGGTCGAGTGGAGGGATCCTCCTAGCTCCACGGGGGTTATCTTTATTCCCAGTGATGGCGGTCATCCATCTCTCCAGTGTGGCATCATCAACCTCCTCCGGGTGGACCCGAGTGGTGTCGTCAGTACCAGAATACATCCACATCGGATGGTCTCGATACTGAAGTGGCTGGATGTGTCATCGAAGAAAAACCTCTAGAAGATCCATACCAGTCACTCCATCACGAATGAGCTGGACTACGCGCTCGACCAAAACCTTGACCTGGGCCTTCTCCTCCGGGACCACCTTCAGAGAGGACGGCTTGCTCACTCGATCCATGGAGAAAGGAGGGAGTCCAATGATCGGCCTCAAGGCGTCGGCTGGTCTTGGCAGTAGAACCAGGTCGACTGCCACCCTCGAACCGAATCAGGAAGGACCATGGCTGGAAAAGCACTCTTACCTCTCATTTGGACCCCAAGACCCCCACACATCTGAATCACTTGGGTTCTCTCGTCACTCGGATTGGCCTTTTTCACCGTCTGGGAGCGACAAGTGAAAATGTGTTTGAAGAGGCCCCAATGCGGCCGACAACCCAAAAAGTTCTCACACAAAGACACGAAAGCGGCGAGATACACGATGGAGTTGGGTGTGAAGTGGTGGAGTTGAGCCCCAAAGAAGTTCAGAAACCCTCGGAAGAAAGGGTGGGGTGGCAAAGAAAACCCACGGTCGACGTGAGTGGCTAAGAGGACGCACTCACCTTCCTGAGGCTGCGGCTGCCACTCCATCCCCGGAAGCCTCGCTGATCCACGAGGGATCGGTCCTTCATCGGCCAGGTCGTCAAGATCCTTCTGGCGGATGGTCGAGCGAATCCAGTCGCCCTGGATCCAACCCTGCGGCAAGCCGGCCCGCGACGAGGATCCGCCCCGACTGGTCGCCTTCCCCTTCGCTTTCGCCGTCGTCTTCTTCGCCCGCTTCAAGGCCGCCGTCTTTTCTTTCACCATTACCGCCGGCGGAATGCGCGTGGAGCAGCAGTTCGGAGGTGGAGGCAGGCGCGGCGGATGAATCCGGAGAAGGGGGAAGGAAAGGGGAATGCACTGTTCAAAAAACCCCAGTCCTGGGCCTTATATGAGGTTGCTTCCGAGTGACTGACCGGTAGGCCCAAGCGATCCTGTCAAATCCCGCAACAGTCACCCGCGCGATACGTGGCAAAAAAGGTGGTGCGGAGATCGAGGCGCCCTTGCCTTATCCCGTCCGATTACTGCGGCTCTCTCTCCGTCCCGCTCGTTTCCCGAAGGTTCAAATCCCGCTAAATCCGCGCGCCGCAGAGCAAATCGTCAGACAAAAGATTTCCTTCGTCCTGTCATTCGGAAATCGCCAAGTACGAAAAACGCACTCGACGGATAGAAATATTGGATCAATGCAACTGGAAAAGAAGTTGATGTCGTCACTTAAGTACATTTGATCCAAGACAAGCCAGAGTTGCAGTACAAGAATAAGTCGGAAGTATGTTCAACTCGTTCCCCACTCAAACCTCGATCCATTCGGGGGCTAATGATGAAGTCATGTGCCTAGGGTAGGGCCAGGGACCTGTCTAAGACACCCTCCCCAAGGACATCCCTAGAATAAACTACCTTTCAGTCGACCTGGAAGAGTTCCACTCGACTAACTGGAAGACACTCGACCTTGAAGCCAACCACTCGACCACCAGGAGATCTAAAGTCAGTCTACATCCAAACGGTTGGTCATAAGTAGCTTTTATGGTCATCATAGCACTTTATTTGGGCGTTACCAGTAACCCCCTATCTTAATGTATCTTTAACCCTCCATAAGCGAAATTTGGAGGGTGCAGCGAACTCTATATAAGCCACCCCTCCTCGGTGTAAAGGGTTCGCTCCTGTAATTCATACGCACATAATCTGATTCGACCGCCTCCGGGCTCCGAGGCGTGGGGCTGTTACTTCCTCCGAGAAGGGCCTGAACTCGTAAACATCTTGCGTATACAACTACTCCATAGCTAGGATCTAGCCTCTCCATACCTACCCCCCATTCTACTGTCAGACTTAGAACCATAACAGTCCCCGTCAACTTAGTAGGCCCACAAGCCAGCCTGCCACTATCTTTGGGTCCCGGTGTGGGGAGTATTCTTTTTGTGCGTAATAAGGAGGCACTTCCTTGTGTGCGAAGATATAGGTGGTGGGTCCGAGCTATCAGCCGGTAACGTTTTTTTTGCGAAATCTGAGAGGCCCTTCGGTGGGTCCCACGATGTCGTGGAGGAATCAATATTTTGCGTAATAATGACGCATTTCCTTGCGTCTTGGCGTGGACCCGGTTGTCGGCCTCTCCACGTCTGATCCACTTCAGATGCATGTCGGTCGTTGACCATGTTGACCAGGCAGCCGAGAGCACCTAGGCGGTGGACGACGGCGAGGCCTAGGAAGGAACGACACGGAGGCGGGGAAGACTTCGGCGATTGTTTCCCACGTGGAGAGTACGATGTCACGAGGGTTTATCGTTCGTCTGCCGTCACGGAGAATAACAGCAGGTGTGGGTGAGTAGAGGGATGGCTAGGCCAGCGATGGGAGTACGGTGGGGCGGCGAGGCCTGCACGGCAGCACAGCCGGCCGCGGGGAGGAGGGAGCAGGCAGTCCCGCCGGCGCTTGTTTGAGCGGCGGGAGCAGGAAGAGCAGAATTCGAAGAAGCACGACGGCCATTGGATGGACATCCAACGATCCTTTGCTAAAGGCGTCGGCCTTTTTTAGGAAAGCCTCAAATCTGTGGAAAATAGCATACATCCCATCTGCCATTATTTCTAATAATTTACATCCCATTTGCTAATTCTTAAGGTTTTTTTGGAGCCCATATTCTTTTTGTTAGCATTACAGCTCATATTGTGGCCACGGTTAAAAAATTATAGGGAATTTTGCATACTTCGGTGCGGTCCGAACTGTTTTTAATCCCGAAATTTCAACTCACATTCAAACTAATTTTAAAAATAAATGTATATCAATATAAAATCCAACAAATTCCCCACGCATAAAAATTAATGTAATTTAAAATCTTGAAATAAAAAAAAGATATTTGAAACTGATTGCCGGTTTGATGTGTTATAAAAATTGTACAACACATTTCTCATTACTAATGGGCCATTTTCTCGGCCAGCCGAATGAAAGCTCTCCTCGTCTTGAAAGATTTGCAGCCCAACAGGACAAACAAAGTGACTTACTTGGCAAATCACAAAAAAACTGGGCTGTGGCCGTGGACCCAGCTGCCAGCCTCTCCACGTACAGTACTCTTCCGATGGAATGTCGTTCACCACAGTGACCACGCCGCGCCGAGAGCACCAAGGCGGTGGACGACGACGAGGCCTAGGAAGGGGACGACGCGGAGCCAGGGAAGACGCGACAGTGGATGCCCACGCGGAGAGGAGTACAAGGGTTGACTGGTTCGGCTGCGGTGTGAGGCTGCTGTCGCTACATGGCCTGGCTAGTGGTGGGATTAGTAGGGGGCGATGAGGCCTCAACAGCAGCACAGCCGACCACTAAAGGCAGGAGCAGGCAGTCTCATCGGCGCTGGTTTGGGCGGCTGGTGCAAGAAGAGCAGCGATTGAAGAAGCAGCAGGGCCGTTCGATTCAAATCCAATGGTAACTGCTGCTAGAATCGTTTGTTGAGTAAGTTGACAGGCCCTGCGTACGCGTCAACTTAGTAGGCCCACAGGTCAGCCTCCCAACCGGTGCGCCCCAGATGTCAGTGGGAGGAATCATTTTTTCGCGTAATAAGGAGGCAGTTGATTGTGTGCGGCCAGGCCAGCGGAGGGAGTAGGGTGGGCCGGGGAAGCCTGCGCTGCATCACAGCGGGCCACAAGAGGAGGGAGCAGGCAAATATCAAAGATTGAAGAAGCACGTCGGCCGTTGGATGGACATCCAATAGTCACTGCTGCTAGAATCGTGTGTTCACTGACAAAGCCTTGCGTAAACAAGTGAGCCTCAAAATCTGTGGCGTGTACAGCGTATTTGCTATTATTTTTATTATTTTTACTCATTTTCTAATTCATATGGAATTTATTGCAGCCCGTTTTCCATTTTTAGAATTGCTGGCCATTTCTAGTCAGTACCAGGGTCAAAAAATTAACTAAATATGTGGGAAATTTTGAAAATTCACAAATTTTTGCTGGGGAACAAAATATAATTAATCCAAAATTAATAGCCATACTAAAACAAATTTAAAAATAAATTAGTACTATGTCATGTTACATCCAACGAAATACGTATAAGATATCAGTGAAGAATAAAAACAAAAAAAGAAACTAATATCCCATTTGCTATATATTTTTTGGAATTTTCAGCCCATTTTGATATTAATTTTAACAGACACTGACCATACTCTTTGGCCAGGCCGGAATGCATCCCTCCTCGTCTTGAAAGATTTGCAGCCCAGTAATTCATAGAAAACAAGTAGGCCTAGCTTGGGTATTCTTCAAAAAGAAATATTGGGCTACCTATTTTCCCAAAGAACTGGTGCATGAGCATTTAGCTTTATTTATTTATTTACTTATTTATGTTTATGGGACCATGAGCATGTACATGGGCCGGATTCATGTGAGAGCCTCCCTTCCAGTTAATTATGGGCTTCTCTATTGGGCCTTCATCAGTGGGTTGCATGTTATCAACAAGTGGATAATGTGTTCCATATGAAAAATAGTATGCGCTACGTACGGTACGGGGCACTAAAGGATCAAACCGTGCAATGACTTCCATAACATTGTGTTTGTCATTCTAACAACACATTTATTCAGCCAACAGACAAAATATACTACTGATTGTACATTGAAAACAGCAGAAACAACAACCAGGGCTGGGGGTGCAACAGAAGCAGTAAGCACGCCAGAAGAGTGAAGACGCAGCTCTCTCTTCCAAACCAAACATCAGCCATCATTACATAAGGGCTACCAAAAAGAACAAGTGTATGCATCAAACTAAATAAAGATCCTACTACACCAAGTGTACGCATCTAACTAAGCTGGCTCGATTAGGCGTTACTATTTATTAAGCTATGGATATTGGTGACGGCTTGAACCAGATGGGTGCTGACGGGGAAACTCCACCGGCGGTCGAAGTTTGATACTTGTGACCCTCTCTCCTACTTTTGCCGCAGGCGTTGCGACACATATCGTGGTATGGTGCATGCAGAGACGCATGGTACGCTGTGTACACAGTTTTGCACGATGAACGAAAAACCGCTGCCATCATGATCCTTGCCGTCGGTTATCTCCTGGTTAATCGGATAATTCAGTCCGACAAAGAGAGAGCGTGTACCAAGGCTACTTACCAGCCTCTAGTCAAAAATTCCTGAAGGCCCAGAGAAGCTGGGATCCTGCTCAAAGACCTTGCAGTGACTCTGATTGTATTTCGCGAAACAACACGTCCAGTACATGCGAACGATCATCAATCGTTTGCCGTTGTCTAATCGAGCCAGGAACCACCTGCAACTGTCATGCCGCTTTTCTTTGAAAGGTTCTGGGATTAGGAAGGGTAGGGACACCAGGCGGCCTACAACATCATATCAATTGGAGTCAAATATAAAAGGGCTCTTGATTTAGTCAATCGTAAGAACAACATGTTATGAGCATGAATATTTTTCAGTAAATGTTGACAGTAATATAAGCAAGCCATCATGATATCATAGGAAAGTAACATACTGCTGCAACAGCCGATTGTAGCGATGACTGGAGTAGGCCAGCAATACGTCCAGCCATAGAAGGAGTCGACAGCGTAAATGAAGCCCTTGTGTTCAATGGCATCAGAGACCCATGGAGGATGAATGATCCTGCGATGGACGTGCAGATTTATCCACTTACCGCAGTGACCTGTCAGATAGGCGAGACCGCGGTTGAAGAACGCAATTAGCCTGAAGTCTTTATAATTCACAGATCTTGTGGTCACTTGGCAGATTACAACCTTGAGCAAATCAAACTTGGTATCATGTTGGCTACTGTAATATTCCGAATATTCTGGGCCATGGTGCCAAAGCAGTGCAGTGTTAATCGAAGGAAGGGGGATCAATCGCCAGGTGTAGACCTCCACGAGCATCCAGCTACCGCGACCATCGACGAGCACCATCCAAGACGTGTTCATGCCGACCCAGTTAAGGGGGGTGATGCTTGCCACCCTACGATCGTTATGCTGCGTGGCATGCTGTTTATGAAGACCAAGCGGCATCAGCAAGCAAGGAGCTGGCTTAAAAAGCTCCGGCCCGAGGGCTTTGAGTAAACGGTAGAACCCCGACGAGCATGCGGTGAGCGGCATCGTACTGAGATTGTCCACATGCAAAACAATGAGCTTGATTACCTCTATGGGGAGCGAATTCCAGCCACTCTTTCGGTGGACGCTGCTCGGTTCTGCCATTGTTAGTGCTTGGATTTCGGACGAGGGAGGGAGGCGCCTTAGCGGGGATGGAAGATTGGACGAGATTATGTGCGGACAAAGATGGAGAAGCGAATATGTGCTGCGGGAAGTGGACAGGTGAAGATGACTAGAACACGCCGCTTGACTTACGAGACACATACCAGCAGCGTAGGGTCATATCGAAGTCAGACAACTTGCTTGAGTGATCACAGTACTGGTACTCCCTACAGTACCTGCTACTATGCCCTAACTTGCTTGAGTAGAGTAGTATAGTGGAGTAGGACTCTGCTCTACTACTAGCACTGGTGGAGTAGTATGTTCTAATCAAAAATAGTTACAAACTTCAATGCTCGAGCGTGGAACGACTACGAACCGCCATCGGTCCTAACTCCAATCCTGCAAGTCATGGATTCATTTCTTTTTAACTTTCTGTACGAATCAGTAGCCAGCCTGCAAGTCATGTACACTGTACTGACCGTGGAACCCACAGAGTACTTCAAATACAAGATTAAGGATGCAATTAACTTTTTATAGAGGGAGAATCATACACGCAATTAAATCAAATGGATTGGACGTGACTGTATTATTCTCCAACGGCAACCGGAAAATTTCCTCCCGCGGGCCGGAGTAGGTTTCTCGGTTTGCATGCGGGTTTAACGGAGGGGTTTGATGGAGGCGAGGAGGCGTGTTCAGTCGGGCGTGCAGTGGACGGCGCGGTACTATTCGATTTGACAACTACAACTAGTATATTATAAAAAACAAAGAAGAGTAGTAGAGATAGAGATAAGAATAGAGACTAGGGATGAGCACCATCTACTACATCGTGGGCTACTCCTACCGCTCCATTCGGCGGCCGCAACGTCCCCTACAGCCACTCCCTCCTGCGCTCCATTTGGCGGCGTATTTGTTGACATTGGGGGCGCACTCTGCTGCTAACAGCAACGACTTCACCGACGACGACTTGTTCCCCGACCTTGGCAACCTCTTCCTCAACGACATGGGCGACAACCTCAATGCCAATGGTGCGGCTCCCGTTGCACCGTATGTGTTTCTGTCCTTCCTGTTCGAAATCATGGTAGAATTCATGTTTCTAGTCTGTGTCCTAGATTCGATCTGTTCATCTATTATGCTAGTCCGCATGATTAGTTTAATCTCTGTTGTAGTCATCATGATTTATTTTGTAGTAAATCTCGTAGTAACTTCCTCATAAAATCTAGTAGTAACTTCCTCATACATTCAACTAGCAGAACATCCCCTACAGCCACTCCCGTTTCATGGACGGCCTGGTCGATGCCTCCAAGGAGCCCTTCGTCTACTGCTATGAGTGCCCGGTGTTGTATTGGGGCTCGCCGGCGGACATCGTGCATCACCTGACGCAGGCGTGCAGCGATCACTACTGGCCCTTGGCGAAGAACATCAAGTACGAGACGTGCTACCCGTTCACCATGCCAGAGTCACTGGAGGATCAGTGTCGCCTGCTAGTCTCGGAGGAGGACGACAGCGTCTTCCTCTTGATCGTGGCCACCCGTGAGGCCCGCGCAGGCTGACGCCACATCTCTGTAGTGTGCGTCAGGGGCGACGCCGCTGACGCTGACACTGACACAAGGCCGATGTACAGGTGTGTGCTTACTATTACTACCCCTCGGAGGTACGTGGGCGGCGAAACTGGCTACGTCAAGCTGAGTTGGACTCTGCCAAGCTGGGACCTTCCCGCCGACGTGGACATGGAAGACGGATGGTATTACTTGACCCCCAATAATGTGCATGGGGACTCCAAGGAGGTTCACGTGGACATCTACATTACTAAGTTAAATGAAGATCATTAGTCTTCGCTCAATGTAATCCGCTGTCTAAGCATGTGGAGACTTACATGCATGATCTTGCTCTATTGGAGTATTGCGCATGAATAAATGTGTATCCATTTATGGTTTAGTCTATAATCTTCCATGTATGAATTTTTACTACAGTACTGGTGAAAGACTTATGATGAACCATTTCCTGCAAAGCACAATAAGAGTTATTTCTTCACAAGTTTTGGATGCAGGTTGAACAGTTGAACGCTTTTGTTTGCAAAAGATACTTTTTTATATCCTGGATGTTTCTGAGCTCTAGAGATGAAATAATATCCGAAGAAACCTATCGATACCTGATACGTCTCCGTCGTATCTATAATTTTTGATTGTTCAATGCCAATATTTTACAACTTTCATATACTTTTGGCAACTTTTTATACTATTTTTGGGACTAACATATTGATCCAGTGCCCAGTGCCAGTTCCTGTTTGTTGCATGTTTTATGTTTCGCAGGAACCCAATATCAAACGGAATCCAAACGGGATAAACACGGACGGAGAATTATTTTGGAATATTTGGGATTTTCCGGAGGAAGAATCAACGCGAAACGGTGCCCGAGGTGGCCACAAGACAGGGGGCGCGCCCTCCCCCCTGGGCGTGCCTGGCACTCTCGTGGGCCACCCGTAAGGCGGTCGACGCTCTTCTTTTGCTGCAAGAAAGCTAATTTTATGAGAAAAATCTAGGCGAAAGATTCATCCCAATCGGAATTACGGATCTCCGGATATAAAAGAAACGGTGAAGGGGCAGAATCAGAGAACGCAGAAATAAAGAGATAGATTCAATCTCGGAGGGGCTCTCGCCCCTCCCACGCCATGGGAGCTAAGGACTAGAGGGGAAACCCTTCTCCCATCTAGTAAGAAGGTCGAGGAAGAAGAATAAGAAGGGGGGCTGTCGGTGTCAAAACCGGTGGATCTCGGGTAGGGGGTCCCGAACTGTGCGTCTAGGCGGATGGTAACAGGAGACAAGGGACACGATGTTTTTACCCAGGTTCGGGGCCTCTCGATGGAGGTAAAACCCTACTCCTGCTTGATTCATATTGATGATATGGGTAGTACAAGAGTAGATCTACCACAAGATCAAAGAGGCTAAACCCTAGAAGCTAGCCTATGGTATCACTACTAGGGAAAAGGCTAGCAGCAGCGCGGGTTTTAGGTGTATCAGTAGCGCGGGGAGGGGCGCTACTAATAAGGCCTTCTGACAAACATATAGCAGTGGCCGTGGTCACCGGGCGCTCTTGCTACACAAGTGTAGCAGCAGCGATTCTTGAGAGGCTATCGCGGCGCTGCTGCTAACTTTTATACACTCGCTACTGCTAATTTAACAGGTTTTTTGTTTTCTTGGGCATATTTGTTTTGTATTTGAACAGGCTTTATAGAAGAATCTTTAGCACATAGAAATGTCATCATGATACACATACAAATGCCTGCGAGACCACGGATGTAATCATAGCATATACATACAAATAGTCTCAACATAATCATCATCCAACACAAAGTGGTCTCTCGTCATCATCTTGAAAATAGCGATACAAGTCCTTGATTACTTGCAAATACATCGTCATCCATCTAAACAATGGTATACGCGAGAAGAGCTATCACTTTGAGTACATGAGTTTGTATCCCTCTCTCGCATTAGCGTGAACCAAACTAACTACTGCACGTCGCTCGAAACCGGAAACCGGCAACACTGGGCACGACACTCCGGCCACTCATCGTATATATACTCACGGCATAGCACTTCTTAGCCATCGATGATCTATGCACCTGCATCGTCACATGAGTCGATGATATGCAACATATATAGTTGAGCAACAGAAAGAGACACACTTGACAAAAATAGAAACAACATATCATAAGCATAAATAACAAAGTTCATCGTACCCAAAATGCCCTAACTAGAGTGATCTTCGCTAGTAGAGGAGGAGGACAGTTTAATTACATCACAAATAAAGTTTCACTACGCATAACTCAAAGTTTTGTCATACAGAAAGTATGGACTAAACAGACACATTGTCATATATCGACAATCACTCCAACATGCCATGCCATCCATCGAGGTCAGGGAGATAGTCCCCGAGCTTGGTGAAAGGCTTCATGTCGAGACGCTGAGAGGCTGTACATGTTCGTACGTCTTCCCGCGACATTTGTCCTTCTCCGTAGAACATCCCTGTTTTTCCGACGACCTCTTTCATGATGATTTGGGCAAGTTCGCGATGGATGTTATAGAACTCAGCTCGAAGTCGATGATCCTCAATATCTCCTATGTCCTTTGCCCATTGCAGAATATGGGCATTGCCAGATCTAGGTGACATGTGAAGGTTCTGGTGATCCCGTCTGTACTCCAGCATGTGGCGTAGGACATAGAATCCATCATTAAGAGAATCGTTCGGTTCTTTGGATGCGGCAGAAGTCGGTCTTATGGCTGAAAGGCGGCCTAACCTCTCCACCCCTTGCTTGGTAGTAAAACATAGCATCGAGAACATCTTTGATGTGGGTGTAATCCTTTTTTTGAATGTTCTTTGACGAGTCCAAGTAAAGAGCGTGGGAGAATCAGGGGTAGAGGATGATGAGGACGGCGCGCCCGCTGCTGCGCAAAATAAGTACACCTCAAATTAATTAGCCTCCACTGTGCAAATGAATTATTGAAATCGAAGGAAGGATAGCTGCGCGGATGACTTACACGGGATGATAAGGCACGAGAATCGCCTCCTTGTCCTTATTGGCGAGCATGAAACTGACGATGTAATCCCTCGCGTATTCACGCTGCTGCTCTGCCTGAGACTCCCAAGAAGCTCTCGTGCATGTAATGCAGGTCAGCGACACAGATATGACGTATCTGCTCAACCCCAATGATGTAGTTCATGTGCATGGCATAAAGGCGGACAAACGTAAAATCTAGCTTCTTCACGTGAAACATGTCGAATATGTAATCGAATCGGAGGAAGAACTTATCCGCAGGAAGGCTGTCGACGTCTGACATTTTCGCGGAAAAGTTAACCACGTGAAGTGGGTATCCTGGATCTTTCGAGGCGATGAGGCCTTTCTCTACCCGCAGCACATCGTCATGAAGTCTCCTTAGGTCGCCGAATCTGGCCCGTAGCGCTGTTGCTGGTAGGATTGGTTGACCGGGGATATGCCATTTATTCGCATCCGGGATATCTATACGGTCCTGAAGCCGAGGCTGCTGTGGCGTCTGGATCATAGAATCAGCTTTTTGCCTTTCCTTGCTCTCTTCCTAGACTTCTTTACTACGGAAGGTCGTCAATATCGTTGAGAAGGTAATTCAGGCACCGACACATGAAGCTCAAACCACGAGGAGGCGACAGTATAGACATCTTGTTCGGCGCCATCGTCGTCCTCATCCTCGACCATGGCGACGTCGGCGACAACTAATGGAGCCTCCTCCTTACCCGTCCGCTATCACCCAACCCGACACCCGGCGCTAATTGGGTAGGTGGGGTGTTGATGTTCATACCTTCTTGAGGCTGCGTGCTCGTGGGTGTGCTCCGGCCGCCTCGAGGCAAGCGAACTCTTTAGCCACAACAGACCCACCCATTGCAACAATCACCAAGCCGCCGCGGTGTCTCCTCGTCATCCACCAGTAGTGTTGGAGGAGGCAAATTCTCGTGGCCCGGTTCGACACTGGCCATGGAAACCTTGAAGATGTTCGGGGGGATCGGCCGGCTGTGGAACAATGGTTCCTTTGGCTTCATTATCGTCGCCTTCCCCACGGCCACCTTACGGTGCGCCGATGGTGTACAATATGGTGCACGGGTTTAAATCGGCTGTAAAGAAAAGTCTGCGACGTGAGACATCCGAAAGGCAACGAAAACGGGAGATTATACATTTATATTGAAGGGGGCTGGTGTGACAGATACCGTGAGGGCGTCGAGCTCAGCCAAAGACGAAGCACCGCCGAGCACGTCCGGTGCGGGAGCCGGTGCGGGAGCAGGTGTGGGAGCCGGTGCGGGAGCAGGTGCTCCCAAGAAGTCAGCAAGGGGAAAGTCCTCTGCATTTTTTTCTGGATTTTTCCTTGTCCAAGTGATAACGCCCGTCACCAAGGAAGTAGACAAATCTGCAACCACCTATTTTGCGGCAGCTACCGCTGTTGCGACTGTCTGAGATGATTTCTTCTCAACCGCAATCTCAACCTTCTTGTTGATGTTTTCTTCAGTTAACCTCCGTCTTTCCTATCTCTCCTCCGTGGTCTCATGGTAGTACTTCTTCCACGTGCGCCGTCTCCGACACCGTGCACGCGTCCATACCACGGTCGAGTATCCACCGGTTGTTGTTTCAATATGTTCAAATGCCCGGTTGAATGGAGTGTCCCACTTGGGCCTCGCCAATGCCTCAGACGGCGAGTCGCTTTCGGCGCAATCCGGTGCTGCTCTCTCTGCAAAAGGCACAAGGATGGTTTACAAATATGACTAACGTGTGCAGTCGAATTGATCAGAAACTTTACCAGCAGTCTCATGAACTCCGTAATGACCGATGTTGTCTCGTAAACCTTCTTCACTGGGTCCCAACGGTGTCGGGCCCTCAGGACGTCACGCTCCTGCGGGACAGTGAAATCCGCCAAAGTGCAGGATGCCCGGACTTCGCGGCTTCCGCGTCCTCCTTGGCCCATTTGGACCTCTTTCCGCCGTAACCACAGCTTCCGAGGTGGTGGCTCCCAGTGTTCCTCTTTTGAAGCCCCTTCATGTACTTAGACTTTTTTTTGGCAGCTTCGGCCTTGCAAGCCTCCTTGAATATTTGAAACTGCTCTACCGTGATTGTCGGATTATCCTTTACAATCTCGGAGTAGGGTTCCCCGTCGTTGATCTTTGCTTTCACTCGATTTTTCCAGGAGGCCAACGCGTCGCTAAACTTGGTCATGGCGTGTTTGTTTATCTTCTTCATCGCCGGGTCCTCATCTGGATCTTCATAATCCTTCTCATTCCGGCCCGGGAACAAGAATATCTGGTGAAACTTCTTTAGGAGGGAGCTCCTCATATTTTCTATCTTCTGTAGTTTCTCATCGTTGATGGTGGCGGTTGTCCGTACGATGCAGCCTATTTGATTGCCGTAGCACGCGCGCGCTTCCTCGGGCGCCTTTGGCTCAAAATTGTCGTCGTCCACCTCCATGACCACCAGTCTAGTAGTCCTGAGTTTGTTAGGAACCCGTTGCCTCTTTGCTTTCGGTTCTACACCGGCTCCGCTGCCCGAGGCAGCACCGGTCTCAGCGCCGGTCTCAGTCTCAGCACCGGTCTGCGTGTCGGTCTCAGTCCTCGATGCCACCGGTGGGCCCAGCCACAACATCGGTTGATCGTCGGTAAGGCTAAAATATTAAATGCTGCGCCCGGTGAGCGTCGTCATAATCACCGAACCACTGTCCTTCATTGTTGCTAGCCATGTTTCCTATGATTAAATCTAGTCAATTAATTCTAGACCTAATAAAATGAATAATGACATAAAGGACTATTGTTTTGCAGGAATGTTGACTCCTTCACAGTGCGGCAAATCCCGGGCACTCGATATGTCCTAGTTTGTAGCACAAGTCATGCCGAAATTCACGGAAAATTTCGGCATGAACATTGCTAAAAAGTGGACAAATCGAGAACCTGAAATTTGCCGGAACAAAAATGAATCAACATTCCGGCAAAACATAGGCCACTCAGCATCATTGCCTGGAAACAACAAAGCCACTTGGGCACAATCGAACAACTTCAATGAAAAGATATAACATGAGCAAACGCTATTGAGGAATTTGCATATAACATGGCCACTTCAACAATAATGGCATATGCAAATGAACATCAATGACATATAGCTACTGTTCTGTTTGACCAAGTTTTTGAAAAGAAAAACAATTCTGTTTTTTGTTTATAACTAAATGACATAGCTACTGTTTTTTATTTATAGCTAAATACTTTTGTTTTTTGTCTAAAGCTAAAAGTCTAGGAACTACATTTTCTCTAACCCTTTTGACCTCACCAGAATTTCCACAGCAAGACCTTAGTACCTACACCCAATTTCTTCAAAAATAATTCAGGTCCATAGTCCAAATAATTCAAATTTCATTTGAATGAAATTTGGAACAAATTCAGGTCCGTAGTCAAAATATTTTTTTATAGCTAAGTGTTTTTTGGTTATATCCTCTATTAATTTAAATCTAAATGCTACTATTATTTATATACCCTCTATTAGTTTAAAGCTAAATGGAATTACTGTTCAGGAATTTTCATAAAAATTTCCCTAGCTAATTTCCTAAAAAAATTGCTAATCATTTTTCCTAAATGCTATAAAATACCTACTCCCTAAAAAAATCTAGGGTTCATATGAACACCTAGGGTTCATATGAACATCAACACAGTATCAACATATATATAATTGCCCTAGCAGAGAGAAATAGGAGGGTAGGGGCAGGAGAGGCATAGCCTTACGGTCGTGGCGAGGCAGGCTCACGGCTCGAACGGCGGTGAGGTCGAGGCGTGGCGAGCTCGAGGGAGGCGGCAGTGAGGTCGGCAACGGCCTCGGGCGGCGGTGTGGTCGAGGCGGGCGGCGACGGTGTGGTCGAGCGGCCTCGGCGGTGGCGGTGTGGTCGAGGCGGCAACGGGCGGCGATGGAGCAGTTGGGGGACAGGGGGGAGTAGAGGGGGGGGGGGGGGGAAGGACTTAGCGAAATTTTGAGCCAGGGCTGCCGGGATTTGAGTCAAACTAGCAGTTGCGCGTTTTGCCGAAACACGCTATAGCTAAGATAGCCATAGCGTGTTCCAGAGAAACGCGCTGCAGCTAACCCTCTCTGTTTTCTTTTTCTTTTTCTTTTGTTTTCTTTACATTTTCTTTTTCTCATTTCTCCTTTTTCTATTTCTTTCATTTTCATTTACTTTTCTACTTATTTTTCTATTTATTTTCTTTTACATAGCAGTAGCGCTCTAGAGCAGAAACGCGCTGCTACAATGTTTTTAGCAGTAGCGTGCTTCTGGGAGAAGCACTAGTGAGGGAATTTTAGTAGTAGCGCTTTTCTGTGAAGACGCGCTACTGCTAAAATAATGGTTGCAGCGTGGTTTTGCAACAAGCGCTACTACTAAGTAGCGCTAGCGCTGAGTTTTGACCAACGCTACTGCTATACCTCTGTGTATAGCGTTTTCCCTAGTAGTGTATGATTGTTGTTCGTCCTACGGACTAAAACGCTCCAGTTTATATAGACACCGGAGAGGGTTAGGGTTACACAGAGTCGGTTACAATGGTAGGAGATCTACATATCGGTATCGCCAAGCTTGCGTTCCACGCCAAGGAAAGTCCCATCCGGACACGGGACGAAGTCTTCAATCTTGTATCTTCATAGTCCAGGAGTCCGGCCAACGGTGATAGTTCGGCTATCCGGACACCCCCTAATCCAGGACTCCCTCAGTAGCCCCTGAACCAGGCTTCAATGACGACGAGTCCGGCGCGCATATTGTCTTCGGCATTGCAAGGCGGGTTCCTCCTCCGAATACTTCATAGAAGATTTTGAACACAAGGATACTGTCCGGCTCTGAAAAATAAGTTCCACATACCACCGCAGAGAGAATAATCTTTACACAAATTCAATCTGCTGACGTATTCTGCGGCGTGACGTCACACCACGGCCAAGCCTTTATTGGAATCGTTTTTACTGTCCCACCTCAGCGTGTTTAGCGAGGCGGTTTCTTCGGCACGTCTTGTCAAAGCAGAGATCGTGTCCCCTTATTCCGGGATTCTCATTAATACGGGTGTGGGTAACCCAGTCGCGCCCGTTGGCACGCCTCCTCTATCGAAGGCGAGTCCCAAACGGTCACGGGGAGGGCTCTTGGTATTCAACCTATTTATAACGAGACCAAGGCCCGCTCCTTTCTTTCAATCTCAATCGAATCCGCCCCTCGCCTCGAGTTCCAACACCCAAAGCTCTAGATTCAGGCACTTCGGACCTCCGAGGATGTCCGGCTCCGACCTGCAAGGCCGGTGGATGCCTTCCCCCGTCACGGAAGAAGATGTGCTAAAGCTGAGAGACGCCCGGTATCTAACCGGCGAAATTTCGCACAGGCTGCCTACCCAAGGGCAGGTTATTCCCACTCCCAAGCCTGGTGAGAGGGTGGTGTTCATGTCTCACTTCCTTCGGGGGTTAGGCTTCCCGACGGACCCCTTCGTGAGGGGGCTCATGTTTTATTATGGGCTGGAATTTCATGACTTGGATACGGAGTCCAGTGTCCACATCTCATCGTTCATTGTCGTATGTGAAGCCTTCCTCCGCATTACCCCTCACTTTGGGTTGTGGCTCAAATCCTTCAAAGTGGAACCGAAGATGATCAAGGGGCAGCAGGCAGAGTGCGGAGGGGCTGTTATAAGCAAGAATGTTGACGCTCCATGGCCCGAGGGCTATTTTCAAGAGGAGCTCAGTCTGTGGCAACAAGAGTGGTTTTATATCACAACTCCCAGGGGTACCAAATGGGTGGCGCCACCTGCCTTTCGCTCGGGTCATCCACTGCGGCCGGCGTCATGGGTCAATAAAGGGCTCGACTGGGGGCCGTACAAGGACATGCCCTTGTTGCAGGGCCGTATTCGAGACCTCCTAGAGAGAGAGATCAATCTGGTCATAGTAGCGCAGGTCATGCTGATTAAATGGCACCCTGCCCTGGCCCCTGCCGCCCCCTCACTTTGTGGGAGTTCAATCCGGAGGGACCACGAGCTCTCCAACATCTTATGGGCATAACGCCCGTGGAGATGTACCAACTGTTCTTCGGATCACAAGTAATGTGTCCGGACTTGACCGAGGACACAGGTCTGAGCTGCAATCGCCCGGATACTCAAGTAAGTAGTCATGTACCCGGACATGCTATTCGTATATCTATCATAAACTTGCCTTTAAAAGAGTTGTCCCTTGAACAGGAGTGGATAGCGAAAGCAAAATTGATCCGGTGTCCGGCCCCCCTCCCTGAGACCACGCCGGATCCTGTGTTAACCAGGATGCTAGAGGCTGCGCCTTTTGAAGAAGGCGAAGGGGGGAATGAGGGAGCTACTGCCTCCGCGAAGGAGTTTATCAAGAAAGGAGGGATCGAGAATCCCTCCCTCCAAGGGGAGAAGAGGACGGCCTCAAGATCCGGAGACCAAGGCCTCGGCGGGGAAGAAATCTTCGCCCGGAGGGTCCCTACGCCGGGAGATGCCCCGGCCGCACTATTTCCCCAAGGAGATTAGCCCTCCAGCGAGCCGTAAGTAAAGAGGGGCGTTTTCTTAAAATGAGAGACATCCATGTTTTATTTCTGAAGATAACCGATATTTTTCCTTGTAGTTCGGATCTCAGCCCTTCTCAGGAGAGCTCATCTTCAGGGGATCTTGGTCCGGAGATGATGGAGAGCGAAACGCCTCCGCCTGCCGTACCGTCATGCGAGGCGGACGACCCTGAGGTGTCGTCGCGGAGGGTTTCTCCGAATCCGGCGGGGCCCGAAGGCAGTTGTATGTCCCTCAAAGCCCTCGCGTCCGGCCTTGAAAAAGGCCATTGGGCGAGTCCGACACCGGCGGTGTACGGTCGGAACAGCTGAAAGATCTGCTCGGACGGCGTCTATCTCGGAAGATCACCGTGCGCTAATGGAGTACGGTGATTGAAAATTTCATCCGCTGAAAGCGGATGTCGTAAGCCGGCATAAGTTCTTGGCGGGTTTTGAGGTACGCAAAATGATGTACCTTCTGACAGTTTTGCATATAGACTGCGCCCTGTATAGATAGTAGCCCCTGAGACTCGGTGCGTTGTCAAAAATGACAGCACGCCAAGGATCATAATCCCAGGTATAATATGCGCTCTTCCTATGTAGGTGGCGAAGCGTCCGGTGGCAAGCCGGACCGATGAATTTGCCGAACAAAAGCGGCAACTTGATGTGGTGGATGCTAACATCGCGCTTGTCGATAAGCGGCTTGACGAGTCACAAGGTATGCAGCTTCTCCGCGGACACCCGGTAAGGTAGCTTAATGTCTGTGCCTTACAACATGTATGCTTGACGCAGATGGTGCCGCTGTCATGGAGAACCTTCGGGCGAAACTCGCTCGAGCCAAGGAGCAAGACCGAAAACGTGATGCGGCTGCCTCAAAAGCGGCCGAAGAGCTGAGAGCCGAACAGGCTGCTCACTACCGAAGCAAGAAAGAAATGGCCGAAATGGCCGTAAAGTTGAAGAATGCTACCGACCGTTGCGAGCTTCTTGAAAAAGAAGGTCGAGCGGAACAAGAGGCCCTGAAAAAGGCCGCTACTGAGGCCAAGGATGCTCGCTCTGCGATGAGAGCTATGAAAGAGGAGCTACGTCAGGCCGAAGATATTGCGGCTGGAAAGCCTTTTCTGCTGCGGAGGAAATTCACGGATCCTAAGTATGCTCAGTTGGGCCAGCTGTGGGGTGCGGAGGATGCTTATCTAGACTTGGCGGCGAGTGCCACTGACGCGGCCGAACACTTCCGAGGCCAAAAGGATCACGGAATGGAAGAGCTTTTTTGGTCGCAGTTCCATAGTCCAGAGCGTCCGCTTCCATTGACTGATCGTTTGGCCGAATGGGCTGAGCTGAATAGGTTGTCCGGACATGCCATGAAGGATGTCGTGACTCATTTGTGGGCGAACAGGCCCGAGACGAAGAGTTATTTTGGCTTGGTGCAGCAGTTCCTTGGTGTGGTGCCGCATATTGGTGCAATGAAGCGGTCAGCATGCATAGAGGGTGCGCAGATGGCTCTTGCCCGTGTCAATACATACTGGGCGGAGATGGAGGCCACCGACGTTGCATCCCAGGATTCGTACCGAAGCCGAGTACCTGTCGAGCACTATTTTGAGGAAGTCCTGCAGGGCGCTCGTTTAATAGAGACGCAGTGCTAGAAGGATATTATGTTCTAATGACATGTATGATTTGTGAAACAATGTTTCAATATAATATAAGGACTTTTTATACTTGTGCGTTCAAGTATTAAAATACCTCCTGTGCAGCCATTAATGTATATGTGTATATAACCTGAAAGATGGCAGTCTTGACATTACGCACATAGTGCGGGGTGTTTAAAAAAGGCGCATTTTCAAACTTAATCCAACGTCTTGGTCCTGTAAAGGAGGTGATAGCGTAGCAAACTAGGCAACCGGACTATAATGCTTTATCACTTTCACTTAGCCATAGGAGTTCGATGGTGGGGCTACTATATAGCCCCTAGGGGCACAGCGCTCTCCCGAATTCGGGGCGCGTATGTGCCTGGACGGGAAATGGTCATTCGTTAATGCGGAGGAATTCTAAACATTCCGGTGGGTCATCGAGTGGTTGACAAGTCTCACGCTACATCATGACAGTCGGTTTTGACTTTCTCTCTTGAGGTGCTCACCGAGGCGAATCGGGGCACAATCGCAGTAGTTTTCACGGTGTCGCGTTAGCCGATAGAAACGAGCGTAAGGTAGCAAAACACGTGAGCCGGGCAAACCCAACAATTGACCAAAGACATGATTGAGCTGATGCATATAAGGCCTAACTTCGAGGGCCGAACACTCCCTAAGGTATTCGGTCTTTTATGAAAGCAGGCGAACAATGCCCTAAGCCCCTGGTGTCCGGTATGCGCAAAAAATTCGGCAGCAGACGATGCCAAAACGCCAGCCTCCTCCTCGGTTATAGTAAGAAACCGGGGAATGTGTATCAACAAGAGATAGTAAAAAAGGTTTACGCAGGGTCTTAATCTGAAAAGAATCCTTGCAACGGGTCCCTACTGCATGTCTGCGCCTGTGTCTCCATTGTGCCATATCCTGGACGGGTGTAGCACGGTGTTCATCTGTAAAAGAGAAGAACTTAGTTCAATAAAGATCGTGCGAAAAATGTACTTTAAATTAAAAAAAACGGAGTATGATTTGAAAAGCGAATAATATTGAGCCTTATTGTCTCTTGTTGTACATGCATGCAGCCCCTTGTACGGGGGTGTGCGGCTAGTAGGCCTTTATATGTTTACGCCGGACTCGTCTAGCCGTGTCCGGGGTCCGAATGACCTGTTCAGGTGCTTGGTTTAGCGGAGCGGATTAGTGTGTGACTGTCCGAGGCAGTCTCACGTTCTTATGTCTTGTGAGTAACACTTGATACTTCCCTTTAATGAGATGATGCCGCGTGGACCGGGCATTTTAAGTGTAAGAGATGCATAATGCGGTATAAGCGTTAAAAGCGGTAGCTTCACGTCCCAATAGTGCTTGATAGCTACTTTTGAATGGGGCGATATGGAAGGTTAACTTTTGCGGCGGAAGTTGTCGGATGAGCCGAACACAACTTCTAGCGATGAGGAGCCCGTACAATGGGCATATAGGCCTGGCATTACCCCTTTGAAGGAGGTGTTGCTGTGGCGAATTTTGGTTGGGTCTATCCCCATTTTGCAGATTGTGTCCTGATATAGCAGGTTTAGATCACTACCGCCGTCCATTAGGACTTCTGTGAATTGGAGTCCGTCGATTATAGGATCTAATATCAGGGCAGTCCATCCTGCGTTCCGGATACTTCCGGAGTAATCCTGATGATCTGTAGCGACCCGACCCGAATGGATCAAGTCTCTGTGCTCAGGCGTCATCCCTGGATCAGTAATGCTGACACCACACAGTACTTCGAAGGATTTATAACAGAGTAGCAATCATACACTTATTACATTGTTGCCCCAAAAGAGGACTTATTACAATAAATATGGCTTAAGGCCATCTAATAACGATAACAGCAGAAGACTTGGAAGATAAGTGAGTCCATCAACTCCGGTAAGCATCTGAGTATAGAACCACGACCTAAAGCACCTTACTCGTCGTCTGAAAAGTCTGCAACATGAAAGTTGCAGCCCGAAAACGGGTCAGCACATGGAATATGCTGGCAATGTAACACATAGAGAATAATGAATGATAAGCCTGTACTACATGCATATGTGGCTGGTGGAAAAGCTCTCTGATTCTGATTTTGCATAAAGCCAGTTTTTCCCTACTACAAAGGAATAAATTTGTTTAACTATCATGGTGGTTGTTAAACATTGAGAATGGTTGACAGCATCCTCAATTCCAATTAAAAGTACTGATTAAAAACCCAACAATATTAATTAGAGTAACATGTTGAGATTCACATGATATTCAAGTACTAGATACTCAAGATGTCCATAACCGGGGACACTGCTAATCATGATTAGTTTATACACTCTGCAGAGGTTTGCGCACTTTTCCCCACAAGACTCGATCGCCTCCGTTGGATTTCTCGCACTACATGATGTTTGAGAAACGGATGACCGAGACATAGTCTTTCGGAAGCGCTAGCACCTTACCTAGGGTAGACCGGTACACCTACTTTCCCCTACATCTGCTAGTCTACTTGTAAGAGTTCGCACAACTTAATCAACTATGCCAGAGCCCATAATGGCTTGTGGCTGCACACGGAAGTTACTAGCATGAATGATCTTATGATCCCTTTGAGCACAGGTGGCGGTCCGAAGAAATACAGGCAAGTCCTGATAGAAACCAGGTGCCTCAATCCACCCAGGATGTGTGTTTAAGTTGCCACCTTAAATAAACCATTAAATAACAACCTCACATCTGTCATGGATACACTCACCCAATCCACGTCTACTAGCATAGCATGGCATAATAAGCAAACGTAGAAGTAACTCCCAAAGGTTTGATAATAAAACAGGTAATAGGTACTACCTCATCTACTTCCCATCCCACAATTTAATTAGATCCTAATCATGCAAGTGTTTGAGGATTAGATCTAATGCATAAAACTGGGTAGTAGAAAAAGTATGATCAAGTGTTACTTGCCTTGCTGATGATCCGCGAAACCTAGAGATTCAAAGTAACATGCGGCGCACTCCGGGTGATCTATCACAGACAACAACAAGCATACAATAAGTACTCATCTAATGCACGGGTAAAACTCGAATAAAAGATCTGAACAGAAATTTCAACTTAAGAACCCTGGTTGCAAAAAAAAAACGAATCAAACAGAACAACGGAAAACAACCGCGGAAGAAAACAGCTCGGTTCTAGCAAGTTGAAACTAGGTCAAATTTTACAGTAGCAAAACCTTGTTTAAGTTGATTAGTCGGAACGGCGGTTTGAAAGCGAAACTCCAGGCGCTTGAATCACCTGATTCCGATAAGCAGCGGGAAGATAAACTAGAACGAAGATCGGATCGGAAATCGTGATCGAGAAAAATAGCGGAATAAATCCGATTAAAAGAAAAACTACTGAGCGGTTAAATGAGCGGACGTTCGTTAACCGAATAACCGGTGATCACGTTCGTTAAAGCGAACGGTCCGTAACGCTTCGCTAAACAACAAAACCGGAAAAAAACCGATCTAGGGTTTGAAAAAACCGAACAACGGAAAAAGAAACCGGAGCGGGTTTTTATAAAAACGAACCGAGGGGAGGTGGCGCTGGCGCGGCTACCTCGGCAGTGGGGCTCAGCGAGGTGGCGGCTAGGCGGCGGCGGCGTCCACGACGGCGGCGACGCAAGGGGCGGCGGCGGTCAAGGGTTGAGGCAAGGCGGCGTCGTTGGGGGACGAGAGGGGGGGCTGAGGTGTATTTAAAGGGGAGGTGGCTTGGGGAGGGCAAGCAAGAGGAGGAGGAGGAGGAGTCCTCCTCGGAGTCGGCGGCGGCGGCGCTGGGCGCGCGAGGGGAGGGCGGCTGGGCCGGCTGGGCCTTTGGCCCAGGCGGGGCGCGGCGTATTTTTTTTAAATATATAGCGTGCAGAAAAAACAATAATATAAAATATAAACGAACTCCAAAATTTACAAAGTAAATTTTTCCCGACTCCTAAAAATGAGTCGAACAAAATGAACTTTTACACGGGGCCTAAAATGCAATTTTTGAAAATACGCATTTTTCCCTAATGGAAATAAAAAGTGAAAAAACTCCGAAATAAAAATCTTATTTGATTTTTTTATTGAATCTTCATTATTTCTTTATTTTGGGAAAGTCATTTTATTCCCTCTCTCATATTTTGATAGTAGAAATAATTGAAGATAACATAAATAAAAATCAAATGATCCTATTTTCAAAATTTGAGAAAACTCAAATATGAAAATCACGAAATCTCCAACTCTCTCCGAGGGTCCTTGAGTTGCGTGAAATTCTAGGATCGGAAAAATGCAAGAAAATATGTAATGCATGGTGACTTAATGTATAACATTCCAAATTGAAAATTTGGGATGTTACAAACCTACCCCCCTTAAGATGAATCTCGCCCTCGAGATTCGGGTTAACTAGAAAATAGGTGAGGTGGTCCTTGAGCAAATCTTCTTCTCTTTCCCAGGTGGCTTCATCCTCGATGTGGTGGCTCCACTGAACCTTGCAAAACTTGATAACCTTGCTGCGAGTAACTCTGCGGCATAATCGAGAATCTTGACCGGTTTCTCCTCATATGTCAAATCATCCTTCAACTGAAGCGCTTCAAGTGGCCTTTGTATCTCTTAATGGTATCTCTGCTATCTTGGAGTGACATTTCTTCAGCTGAGAAACATGGAATACATCATGAACTCCTGACAGTCCCTCTGGCAATTCCATCTTATAAGCAACTTCTCCCATGCGTTGCAAGATGCTATACGGTCCAACGAAACGTGGTGCCAATTTTCCTTTAACTCCAAAAGCGCTTAACTCCTCGAAGTGGGGATACTCTAAGATAAACTCTGTCTCCAACTTCATATTCTATCGCCTTGCGTTTTGAATCCGCATAGCTTTTACATGCGGACTGGGCTACCTTGAGCCTATCGCGAATCAAATTAACCTTACATTGAGACTCCTTAATCAAATCTAGTCCAAACAACTGACGGTCTCCAGCTTCGTCCCATGATAACGGTATCCTGCACCTCGTTCCGTACAAAGCCTCGAAAGGTGCCATCTTCAAGCTGGTTTGGTAACTGTTGTTATAAGAAAACTCTGCATACGGCAAGTTATCATCCCAACTAGATCCATAATCTAGTGCACAAGCTCTCAACATATCTTCCAAAATCTGATTGACTCTCTCAGTCATCCATCGGTTACGTGGGTGGAAAGCATCTTGAATTCAACACAGTTCCCAATGTTTCATGCAACCGATTCCAAAACTTTGAGGTGAATTGGGTTCCTCTATCCGATCTGATACTCCTCGGAACTCCGTGTAAACACACAATTCTGGTCATGTATATCTTTGCCAACTTAGTACTGCTATAGGTAGTCTTGACTGGAATGAAATGAGCTACCTTCGTCAAGCGGTCGACTATAACCCAACTCGAGTCATAGCCTGAACGAGTCTTTGGCAAACCTGTGATGAAATCCATGCCTAGTTTATCCCACTTCCATTCGGGTATCGGCAATGGTTGCAACAATCCTGCTGGCTTCGATGTTACGCCTTCACCCTTTGACATACATCACAAACTGCTACATACTCTGCAATATCCTTCTTCATTCCGGTCCACCAGAACGTTTCCTTCAAATCTAAATACATCTTGGTATTTCCTGGGTGAATCGAGTAGGGCGAATCATGTGCCTCTTGCAGAATCAACTTCCTGATCTCCGGGTCATTTGGCACATAAACACGGTCCTCAAACCATAGGGTATCGTGTTCATCCTCACGAAATCCCTTAGCTTTTCCTTCGCTCATTTTCTCCTTTATAGAGGCAACTTCCTTATCTGCCTTTTGGGCTTCTCTGATTTTGTCCATCAACGTAGACTGAATCTCCAATGCTGCTACATAGCCTCTCGGAACTATTTCCAAACAAAGCTCTCGAAGGTCCTCGGTTAACTCCTTGGGTATTCCTCCCATCATTAGTGTATTGACGTGGCTCTTACGGCTCAATGCGTCTGCTACAACGTTAGCCTTCCCGGGGTGATAATGCAATCTCATATCATAATCCTTAATAAGCTCCAACCATCTCCTCTGCGAGATTTAATTCCTTCTGCGTGAAGATGTACTTCAAACTCTTGTGATCCGTGTACACCTCACAATGATTTCCAATGAGAAAATGTCTCCAGGTCTTCAATGCATACTGGCTGCTAACTCCAAATCATGGGTGGCATAATTCAACTCATGAGGCTTAAGATGTCGTGAAGCATACGAAACAACTCTTCCTTCCTGCATAAGCACTGCTCCAAGTCCTCGACGAGAAGCGTCGCAAAACACCTCATAATCCTTGGTCCGATCCGCAAAATTAACACTGGTGAGGTAACCAATCTTTTCTTCAACTCCTGAAAACTTGCCTCCCAATCCTCAGTCCATATGAACTTGGTATCCTTTTTCAGCAATTCCGTCATAGGTTTTGCAATCCTTGAGAAATTCTCAATGAATCTTCGGTAGTATCCTGCGAGTCCAAGGAAACTCCCGATCTCTCCAACTATCGTTGGTGCTTCCCATTTGGTTACGGTCTCAACCTTTGTGGGGTCAACTGCTATCCCTTCTCCGGATATAACATGTCCAAGAAATCCAACTTCCTTTAGCCAAAACTCACATTTGCTGAACTTGGCATATAGCTGATGTTCCCTTAGTTTCTCCAAAACCAATC
The DNA here is from genome assembly GCA_021605145.1 of Aegilops bicornis. Lineage (NCBI taxonomy): Eukaryota > Viridiplantae > Streptophyta > Magnoliopsida > Poales > Poaceae > Aegilops > Aegilops bicornis. Next base: position 748,551,956 of record CM038673.1, on the reverse strand, counting down.
GCAAATGTTCCTTATGTTCTTCTTCATTCTTCGAGAAAACCAAAATATCATCTATGAACACCACGACGAACTTATCCAAAAACTCCATAAACACTTTGTTCATCAGGTTCATGAAATAGGTAGGCGTGTTAGTCAGTCCAAATGACATAACGGTATATTCATACAATCCATATCTCGTGGTAAATGCTGTCTTAGGTATGTCCTGCTCTCGAATCTTCAACTGATGGTACCCTGATCGCAAATCGATCTTGGAAAACACTTTAGCTCCTTGCAAACGATCAAACACATCATTTATCATTGGTAGTGGGTACTTGTTCTTGATTGTTACTTCATTTAAACCATGATAGTCAACAACCATCCTTAACGATCCGTCCTTCTTCTCTACTAAAAGTACGGGTGATCCCCAAGGCGAAGAACTTGGGCGTATATAACCTTTATCCAATAGCTCCTTAATCTGCTTCTTGATTTCCACCAAATCCTGTGCGGGCATCCTGTATGGTCGCTTCGATATTGGGCCTGTACCTGGCAAAAGCTCAATCAAAAACTCAATGTCTCTATCCAGTGGCATTCCTGGCAATTCCTCAGGAAATACATCAGGGAAATCCTTCACCACTGGCACCTCTTCCTGCACAACTCCTGATAAGGAATTTACTTGATTCCTATTTGGTCCATGTCGCGATACATACCTAATCCTTCTTCCTTCTGGTGTTGTGAGCAAAATCGTCTTACTAGCGCAATCGATGTTTCCCCCATACATCGATAGCCAATCCATACCGAGAATCACCACCAATCCTTGGGATTCCAGAATGATTAAATCCGTCGGGAACACATGCCTTCCTACACTTAATGGTACTTGGAAACATCCTTGTCTGGCCATATATTCCGCTCCTGGTGAGCTTACTAGCATAGGGGTTTTAAGAATCTGGGTAGGCAGGCTATACTTTTCTACAAATCCCCTTGATATGTATGAATGCGTTGCACCGGTATCGAAAAGAACTAGTGCAGTAAATGACTTAACCAAAAACTTACCGATTACTGCATCGGGCTGATCTTCAACCTCCTCCACATCAATGTGGTTCACCTGTCCTCTATTGAAAGGGTTTGGCTTCTTTCCAGAGCTTCCATTTCCACCTTGGCCTTCTGGACACTCATTTGCATAATGCCCAGTCTTGCGGCACTTAAAGCAAGTTATGTGGCTCAGGTCTACCTTGGATGGTGTTGACGGGTTGGTGCGGTTTTGTTCGTTGCTTCCTCCATTCCCGTTCCCATTCTTGGTGCCATTATGGTTGTGCGAACTACCTCTTCCATGGGTATGCTGAAATTGAACTCCCTGTTTAGGGGTATCACGGGGCTTCTGCTGGGCTCCAGAGTTATACTTCCCCTGCCCATACTTCCTCTTGCGATTTTTAATTTGCTGTTGCTTTCCTTCAATCATGAGGGCACGGTCTACCAACTCCTGGTAGTTATTAAAGCTTGCTACCATCAACTGCATGCTTAACTCATCATTCAGTCCTTCCGTAAACTTCTCACCTTAGCTGCATCTGTAGCAACGTCATCTGGGGCATAACGTGCTAACTTACTAAAATCATCCACATACTGGCCGACAGTCCTTCCTCCTTGGCGTAAATTGCAAAACTCACGCTTCTTCATGGCCATAGCTCCTGCTGAGACATGGGCGGTCTTGAAAGCTTCTTTGGCCGATCCCATGTGACCGTGTCTGAGGGTAAGTGGCTGTAAAATTCTCCTCCATGCTTCTGCGGGTCCTTCAAGTTGATGTGCAGCAAACTTCACCTTCTCTCCATCTGTACATCCTGCGGTGGTCAACTCCCTCCCTACCTTACGGAGCCAATCATCTGCTACTATCGGCTCGGTGCTACTGGAAAACACCGGCGGGTTCAGCCTTAAGAAACGAGTCAAGTGATCCGCAGGTGGTGGTGGCGGTGGGTTGTCGTTGTTGTTGTTGCCTTGGTTCTGTACCAAAAGTGTTCTGCTGCTGAATCAACTGGGTGATCTCTGGCGGGAAAACAAACCCGGGGTCGCGTCTTGGAGGCATCTGATGGTTTTAGAAAAGACGAGAAATTAAGAATAGAGTGAGGTCTAAGGAGAAACACTACCCAAATGTATATGAGCAAATGCACACAAAATCACTTCATTCAATTGAAACAAAGGGCTTACAACGGTCTAACTATCGCAAAAGTGCTTGAACTAAAATGTTACATGGAGGAATACTACTAATATGTGGGGGTCATCTATTAATTTGAACCGGTGGAAGACTCCATGATGTCTGCTCGGCTTCGTCTTCAAAGTCGGGTTCACTTGGATCCGAATCGGTGTCGTCGATGATGATGTAGTTGCTTTCAGACTGACCGGCGTACTTGTCTTCATTCTTGAGTGCTAATTTCTTCTTGAGTTCTTCAATCTCATACTTAAGATCGCTATTGTGCCTTGCTACAACTACGATCTCGTCCATGTAGTCCTTACGTGTAGACTTTAGTTCTTCTTCAAGTTCGATGATCCTTCCCTTCGCATCCTTCAATTCGATCATATCATTGCACATCTGGTTCTCCTGGCGTCGAATGTGCTTTGGTTTAACTCTGGATGAAAGCTGCAATGGATCTATCCTTCTTGGTGCTGACTATCTCCCATTGTTCATCTCGGCGTCCATAAATCGATAGATGGTGTCCTTGAGGTCTTCTTGGTAAACTTCTCCAATGCGTCCCATGGTGATATGAGCTGCCATGCTCTTTCCCAAACTCGAGGTTGGTGCCTTTGAAAACACTATCTATAGGCTTGGTGATTAGGGCGAATGTCCTTTCCGAACGTGAGCTTGAATCTTCCAGTAGCTCTTCTTGAGCAGAGTGGCGTTGAAAGTCCCGGTGAAGCTTGGTAGTCCAATGTTCAGGTACTTGGTGACTTCCTTCAAGTGAAATCCAAAAGGTGTGCCTTCATCTGGTTGGTCGTACTTGATCTTCACGTCCTTCATCCTAAAAGAGTAGAAAAGATGAGGAGTTAGAAAATGTGGAGAGAGTAGTGATCCATGGCTTTAACTTAGTGGTCGTGTCCTACCGTGCCAGGTGTTTCGATACCATCTCATGCGACCCGACCGAATGGATCAAGTCTACGTGCTCGGGCGTCATCCCTGGATCGATAATGGACACCACACGATTTCAAGGATTTATAACAGAGTAGCAATCACACACTTATTACATCGTTGCCCCAAAGAGGACTTATTACAATAAATATGGCTTAAGGCCATCTAATAACGATAACAGCGGAAGACTTGGAAGATAAGTGAGTCCATCAACTCCAGCGGCATCACTGAGTATAGAACCACGACCTAAAGCACCTTACTCATCGTCTGAAAAGTCTGCAACATGAAAGTTGCAGCCCGAAAACGGGTCAGCACATGGAATATGCTGGCAATGTAACACATAGAGAATAATGAATGATAAGCATGTACTACATGCATATGTGGCTGGTGGAAAAGCTCTCTGATTACGATGTTGCATAAAGCCAGTTTTTCCCTCTTGCGCAAAGGAATAAATTTGTTTAACTATCATGGTGGTTGTTAAACATTGAGAATGGTTGACAACATCCTCAATCCCAATTAAAAGTACTCATCAAAAACCCAACAATATTAATTAGAGTAACATGTTGAGATTCACATGATATTCAAGTACTAGATACTCAAGATGTCCATAACTGGGACACGACTAATCATGATTAGTTTATACACTCTGCAGAGGTTTGCGCACTTTTCCCCACAAGACTCGATCGCCTCCGTTGGATTTCTCGCACTACATGATGTTTGAGAAACGGATGACCGAGACATAGTCTTTCGGAAGCGCTAGCACCTTACATAGGGTAGACCGGTACACCTACTTTCCCCTACATCTGCTAGTCTACCCGTAAGAGTTCGCACAACTTAATCAACTATGCTAGAGCCCATAATGGCTTGTGGCTGCACACGGAAGTTACTAGCATGAATGATCTTATGATCCCTTTGAGCCTGGGTGGCGGTCCGAAGAAATACAGGCAAGTCCTGATAGAAACCAGGTGCCTCAATCCACCCAGATGTGTGTTTAAGTTGCCACCTTAAATAAACCATTAAATAACAACCTGACATCTGTCATGGATACACTCACCCAATCCACGTCTACTAGCATATCATGGCATAATAAGCAAACGTAGAAGTAACTCCCAAAGGTTTGATAATAAAACAGGTAATAGGTACTACCTCATCTACTTCCCATCCCACAATTTAATTAGTTCCTAATCATGCAAGTGTTTGAGGAATAGATCTAATGCATAAAACTGGGTAGTAGAAAAAGTATGATCAAGTGTTACTTGCTTGCTGATGATCCGCGAAACCTAGAGATTCGAAGTAACAAGCGGCGCACTCCGGATGATCTATCGCAGACAACAACAAGCATACAATAAGTACTCATCTAATGCACGGGTAAAACTCGAATAAAAGATCTGACCAGAAATTTCAATTTAAGAACCCTGGTTGCAAAAAAAACGAATCAAACAAAACAACGGAAAACAACCGGCGGAAGAAAACAGCTCGGTTCTAGCAAGTTGAAACTAGGTCAAATTTTACAGTAGCAAAACCTTGTTTAAGTTGATTAGTCGGAACGGCGGTTTCAAACGAAACTCCAGCGCTTGAATCACCCGATTCCGATAAGCGGCGGGAAGATAAACTAGAACGAAGATCGGATCGGAAATCGTGATCGAGAAAAATAGCGGAATAAATCCGATTAAAAGAAAACTACGAATCGTTAAGCGAGCGGACGTTCGTTAACCGGGAATAACCGGTGATCACGTTCGTTAAGGCGAACGGTCCGTGACGCCGCTAAACAACAAAACCGGAAAAAACCGATCTAGGGTTTCAAAAACCGAACAACGGAAAAGAAAACCGGAACGGTTTTTTTATAAAAACCGAACCGAGGGGAGGTGGCGGCGCAGCTACCTCGACGAGGTGGGGCTCAAGGGCGGCGGCTAGGGCGGCGGGCGGCGGCGTCACGGCGGGCGGCGGCGACACTAGGGGCGGAGGCGGGCGGCGGTGGCTGCGGGTTGGGGCGGCGGCTGCGGTTGGGGAGGAGAGGGGGGGTGAGGGGGGATTTAAAGGGGGGGGGAAGGTGGCGTGGGGGAGGGGGCAAGCAAGAGGAGGAGGAGGAGTCCTCCTCGAGTCGGCCGGGCGGGCGCGGCTGGGCGCGAGGGGAGGGCGGTTGGGCCGGCCGGGCCTTTGGCCCAGCGGGTGTCTTCTTTTTTTTATAAATATATAGCGTGCAGAAAAGCGAATAAAATAAAATCTAAACGAACTCCAAAATTTACAAAGTAAATTTTTCCCGACTCCTAAAAATGAGTCGAACAAAAAGAACTTTTACACGGGGCCTAAAATGCAATTTTTGAAAACACGCATTTTTCCCTAAGGCAAATAAAAAGTGAAAAAACTCCAAAATAAAAATCTTATTTGATTTTTTTATTGAATCTTCATTATTTCCTTATTTTGGGAAAGTCATTTTATTCCCTCTCTCATATTTTGATAGTAGAAATAATTGAAGATAAAATAAATAAAAATCAAATGATCCTATTTTCAAAATTTGAGAAAACTCAAATATGAAAATAACGAAATATCCAACTCTCTCCGAGGGTCCTTGAGTTGCTTGAAATTTCTAGGATCGGAAAAATGCAAGAAAATATGTAATGCATGATGACATAATGTATAACATTCCAAATTGAAAATTTGGGATGTTACATGATCAAAGATGATTGGTTTTGACAACCAATATCGGGACTCCGCTGGGATAGGCCGTGCGGCGCGTATTTCTATGGGCGCCGCTCTGATTTTCCCTTTTGTCACTTGAAGTGAGTTTACTGTTTTGACTTCTTGTGGGAAATTCTTTTGTTTTCCGGTGCTCTGCTTGTGGGGTTCGTCATCGTCCTCGCTTGGTGTGTCGAGCCCCTTTTGTTTGCCGGACTGCTTGAAGACCCAACAATCTCTGTGGGTATGGTTTGCAGGCTTCCCGGGGGTACTGTGGATTTGGCATATTTTGTCCAAGATTTTGTTTAAGTTGGATAGCTCGTGGCTGTTATCCTTGAGGGGTAGTTGTTTATGATTCTGCCGAGAGCTTTTGAATCCGGCGTTGACTGCCGTGCTCTTCGGGCTGTTTCCCCTTGTCCGGCGCTGGTCCTTGCTGCGTCGTGGTTTCCCGTTTCCATCTCTAACTTCGGATGTACTTGGGTCGCTGGTACTACATCTTGCCAGCCAACTATCCTCTCCCGTGCAAAAGCGGGTCATGAGGCTTGTCAGTGCGGCCATTGTTCTTGGATTTTCCTGGCCAAGGTGCCTCGCAAGCCATTCTTCACGGACGTTGTGTTTGAAAGCTGCTAAGGCTTTGGCGTCCGGACAGTCGACTATTTGGTTCTTTTTGGTGAGGAACCTGTTCCAGAATTTGCGGGCTGACTCTCCGGGTTGTTGAGTTATGTGACTTAAATCGTCTACATCCGGAGGGCGGACATAAGTCCCTTGAAAATTTGCCCGAAAAGCATCCTCGAGCTCTTCCCAACTTCCAATGGTATTTTCAGGGAGGCTTTTAAGCTAGTGCAGTGCTGGCCCTTTGAGCTTGAGGGCTAAGTATTTTATGGCATGGAGATCATCTCCTCTAGCCATGTGTATGTGGAGGATGTAATCCTCAATCCACACTCTCGGGTCTGTTGTTCCGTCGTATGCCTCTATGTTTACGGGTTTAAATCCTACCGAAATTGCGTGATCCAGCACCTCATCGGTGAAAGATAGGGGGTGTGTGGCACCCCTATATTTGGGTGTGCCGTGATGTCCGGATATTTGGCGTGTTGCATTGCTTAGAAGAGCTTGCTTTCTTGGCCCGTAGATGGACCTAACTGGGCCATCCTTTTGATGTGAATCCTTATGCGGATCGCGTGCCGGCTTGTGTGCGGCGCCGCTTGCCGCTCTATGCTTGTCATGTGTTTGTCTATCCGACCGGGCGGCCTCTTTGTTCTTTGATTGCGGGGGCTCTAAGGCCTCCTCGTCGAATTCGGGCAGTAGTTTGCGCTGCGGGTAGCTCTTTGTTTGGCGAGTGTCGCTGTATTTGTCTGCGGTGTTGAGTACTTTGCTCCATCTGATTCTGAGTGCATCTTCCGCTATTTTGAGCTTCCGCTTCTGCTTTTTCAGGCTACACGCAGTGGCGACGAGCCTTTTGTGGAGGTTCTTCTGCTCCAACAACTTGTCCGGTGTGAGATCGTCCGAACTGTTATGTTCGCCGGGGACGGGTTGTTTATCCAAGTTGTCCTGTTCGGACGGTTGTTCAATGGCATGTTCGTCGTCCACCTGTTCGACCTGCTCTATGGCTGGGTCCGTATGGCCGCCGTCTTTGTCGAGGCGGGACTTTGTGCGGTGCTTTCGTCGCCGTCTTGACTACTTTTCGAGGGATTTATCCTTCGTAGCGTCCCGTTGTTCGTCGTCGTTACTTCCTTTAGGTGTATCCACCATGTATACATCGTGAGATGGGGTGGCTGTCCAGTACCCTATAGGTGCTGGTTCGTGGTTATCTCCTACATCGTCGTCCATACCGTCGATGTCTTCGGAGTCGAAATTGAGCACGTCGTTTAAACTTTCGACAGTGGCTATGAAGTGGGTGGTGGGTGGGTGTTGAATTTCTTCGTCGTCCGCATCCCAACCTTCCTAACCATAGTCCGGCCAGGGCTCTCCTGATAAAGAGAGAGACTTTAGTGAATTCAGGATGTCGCCAAGGGGCGAGTGCTGACAGATGTCCGCGGCAGTGAACTCCATAACCGGCGCCCAATCGGATTCGATTGGCACGGGTGCAGGAGGTTTGGAGTCCGGAGAGGAGTCCGGCACCTCGGAGTCACGGGCTTCACAAAGGACAGAGATGGTGTTCGGCTCAATCGCCGTAGAAATCGTAGCCCCCGAGGCGGTGTCCAGCCACTCGTCCTTGATCGGCGGAGTCGGCTCCGAGCTAAGGGTTGGAGCAGACGCTGGTGCGGCCTCCAGGGCACTGTTCGGCGACAGAGCTAGATCGTGCACATCGAAACAGTGTGGCGCGCTTGGCTGTGGCTCGAACCCGTCGAAGATCAAGTCTCCGCGAATGTCGGCCGTGTAATTCAAACTCCCAAATCTGACCTGATGGCCAGGGGCGTAGCTTTCGATCTGCTCCTGCTTGATTAATATTGATGATATGGGTAGTACAAGAGTAGATCTACCACGAGATCAAAGAGGCTAAACCCTAGAAGCTAGCCTATGGTATGATTGTTGTTCGTCCTACGGAATAAAACCCTCCGGTTTATATAGACACCAGAGAGGGTTAGGGTTACACAGAGTCGGTTACAATGGTAGGACATCTACATATCCGTATCGCCAAGCTTGCCTTCCACGCCAAGGAAAGTCCCATCCGGACACGGGACAAAGTCTTCAATCTTGTATCTTCATAGTCCAGGAGTCCGGCCAACGGTGATAGTTTGGCTATCCGGACACCCCCTAATCCAGGACTCCCTCAGGGGCCCTCTCCCCCTTGCTTCCGGTGGCGCCGGAACACCGCCCGGGGCCATCATCATCACCACGATCTTCACCAACACCTCCGCCATCTTCACCAACATCTCCATCACCTTCCCCCATCTTTATCCAGCGTTCCACTCTCCCGCAACCCGCTGTACCCTCTACTTGAACATGGTGCTTTATGCTTCATATTATTATCCAATGTTGTTTTGCCATCCTATGATGTCTGAGTAGATTTTCGTTGTCCTATCGGTGATTGATGAATTGCTTTGATTGGTTTGAGTTGCATGTTTTACTATTGGTGTTTTCCTATGGTGCCCTCCGTGTCGCGCAAGAGTGAGGGACTCCCGCTGTAGGGTGTTGCAATGCGTTCATGATTCGCTTATAGTGGGTTGCGTGAGTGACTGAAACACAAACCCGAGTAAGGGGATTGTTGCGTATGGGATAAAGGGGACTTGATACTTTAATGCTATGGTTGGGTTTTACCTTAATGATCTTTAGTAGTTGCGGATGCTTGCTAGAGTTCCAATTATAAGTGCATATGATCCAAGAAGAGAAAATATGCTAGCTTATGCCTTTCCCTCAAATAGAATTGCAATAGTGATTACCGGTCTAGTAACAGAGTCAATTTCTTAGGGACAATTTCACAACACCTACCACCACTTTTCTGCACTCGCTATATTTACTTTATTGCTTCTTTATCAAAACAGCCCCTAGTTTATATTTACGTGCTCTTTATTATCTTGCAAACCTATCCAACAACACTTACAAAGTACTTGTAGTTTAATACTTGTTCTAGGTAAAGCGAACACTAAGCGTGCGTAGAGTCGTATCAGTGGCAGATAGGACTTGAGAGTATATGTGTTCTACCTTTAGCTCCTCGTTGGGTTCGAAACTCTTATCGAAAAAGGCTACAATTGATCCTGTATACTTGCGGGTTATCAAGACCTTTTTCTGGCGCCGTTGCCGGGGAGTCATAGCGTGGGGTGAATATTCTCAAGTGTGCTTGTTTGCTTTATCACTAAGTAATTTTATTTGCTGTTCTTAGTTGTTTTCTATCTTTAGTTATGGGTAGGAAACGCAAAATACCAAGAAATTTGTTGTACCTACTGAACCATTGGTTGAAGAACCACTCAAAATCTATCACACTCCTGAAGATTTTTACTTGGATCATCTTTGATCCCTTTGTGCTCGTGCTGAAACCCCAACTAGCTTAGCTGAGGGCAAATCTTTAGATGAGCATGCTTGTTATGTGCGACACCGTATATCTGAAAACGGGAAACTTTAACTGGATCAAATTCATCGTTTGCAATGCTATGCTTGGAATTTATGTGAAATATATGATGTTACTTGTTGTTCTGAAAACCCTAAGAAACACCTTCCCTACCAGTGTGAGTTTATTGATAATGGAATCATATCTTCATATGCTAAGGGTGTTTATAATTACTATGAGGTTCAACAAATTGAAGAATTTGTTGCTTTTAAGGGTGCTTATGAAATTGCTTCTTTGATTGAAAAGTATGATGCTACTCTCTACAAATCTGAAAATTTTACCATACTTGAATATTGTTATGATAATTATGCTTCTAATGCCTATGTTAAACTATATATTGAGAAATTCTCCGCTGTCCAAGAAGAGACTAATATTTTGCAGGAAGCTATGGAAGAAGAGATTGATGAAACTGTGAGCTCATTGGATGAAAAAGTTGATGAGGAGAGCGAAGAACAAAAGGAGGAAGAGCGGATTGATCACCCATGCCCACCATCTAACGAGAGTAACTCTTCAACTCATACATTGTTTAATTCCCCTTCGTGCTTACCAAAGGATGATTGCTATGATGATTGCTACGATCCCGTTGATTCTCTTGAAATATCCCTTTTTGATCATGCTTTCTATGCTTGTTGCCAAGATGCCAATATAAATTATGCTTATGGAGATGAACTTGCTATAGTTCCTTATGTTAAACATGAAATTGTTGCTATTGCACCCACGCATGATAGTCCTATTATCTTTTTAAATTCTCCTGAATACACTATATCGGAGACGTTTGTGCTTATTAAGGATTATATTGATGGGTTGCCTTTTACCGTTGCACATGATGATTTTGATGAATATAATATGCATGTGCTTGCTGCTCCTACTTGCAATTATTATGAGAGAGGAACTACATCTCCGCCTCTTTATGTTTCCAACACGATAGAATTGCAAGAAACTGCTTATACTATGCATTGGCCTTTACTATATGTGCACGAATTGTTCTTTTATGACATGCCGATGCATAGGAAGAGAGAAGAGAGTTAGACTGCATTGCTGCATGATATATGTTACTTTGTTCTCACTACTAAATTATAAATCATTGTTAATTAAAATTGGCTTTGATATACCTTGGGATCCGGGTGGATCCATTACTTGAGCACTGTATGCCTAGCTTAATGGCTTTAAAGAAAGCGCTGCAAGGGACACAACTCGGAATTTTTAGAGAGTCATTTAGTTCTGTTGAGTGCTTTTATATAGTGTAAAAACAAAATAAATAAAGAGGGAAACCTAAAAACTTTTCAAAAAGGAAAGTGAAAGTGAGAAAGACAAGCATTGTTGAAGTGGGAGCTAGCCTTGAACTTTGTTCTTGCTCAAGGAAACTTTGTGAATCTTTATTACAGAAACTTTTCATCAAAAATAATTTCCCCGTTGTATAATACCATTGTATTATAAAAATAATGTGTCAAGGTTTGCCTTTAGGATGTTTACAATGCTTGTTGGTTTGTACGGTGCAGGACAAAAACTTTGGATGTAGTGCGCGATTTTACATTTTTAACCGGAACGTCAAAAGGTTCTGATTCTTTTTGAACTGTCTTTCTGTACAAATTTTTTATTTCTCCTAATTGTGGTACAATGTTTGGGGTACCAGAAGTATAGTGAATGTTCAGATTGCTACAGACTGTTCTGTTTTTGACAGATTCTGTTTTTGATGCATAGTTTGCTTGTTTTGATGAATCTATCAATTTATATAAATGGATTTAAGCCATGAAAATGTTATATTACAGTAGACACAATGCAAAAAACAAATTATGAATTGGTTTGAAACAGTACTTAGAGTGGTGATTTGCTTTATTATACTAACGGATCTTACCGAGTTTTCTGTTGAAGTTTTGTGTGCATGAAGTGTCTAATTAGGAGGTCTCGATATGAGGAAAAGGAAGAGAGGCAAGAGCTCAAGCTTGGGGATTACCAAGGCACCCCAAGTAAATATTCAAGGAGACTCAAGCGTCTAAGCTTGGGGATGCCCCGGAAGACATCCCCTCTTTCTTCAACAAGTATCGGTATGTTTTCGTATTCGTTTCGTTCATGCGATATGTGCAAGTCTTGGAGCGTCTTTTGCATTTAATTTTCATTTTTTTATGCACCATGCTGCTATGAGATAGTCCTTGGTTAATTTATAGAACGCTCATTGCACTTCACTTAAATCTTTTTAGTATGGCTTTATAGAATGCTTCACGTGCTTCACTTATATCATTTGAAGTTTGGATGGCATGTTTCTCTTCACATAGAAAACCGCCATTTGTAGAATGCTCTTTTGCTTCACTTATATTTGTTAGAGCAAGGGCATATCTTTTGTAGAAACAATTAAACTCTCTTGCTTCGCTTACATCTATTTAGAGAGATGACAGGAATTGGTCATTAACATGGTTAGTCATAAAATCCTACATAAACTTGTAGATCGGTGAATATGATATGTTTGATTCCTTGCAATAGTTTTGCGATATAAAGATGGTGATATTAGAGTCATGCTAGTGGGTGGTTGTGGATTGTAGAGACACTTGTGTTAAGGTTTGCAAGTCCCATAGGATGCACGTATGGTAACCATTATGTGACAAATTTGAAGCATGGGGTGTTTCTTTGATTGTCTTCCTTATGAGTGGCGGTCGGGGATGAGCGATGGTATTTTCCTACCAATCTATCCCCCTAGGGGCATGCGTAGTAGTACTTTGCTTCGAGGGCTAATAAACTTTTGCAATAACTATATGAGTTCTTTATGACTAATGTGAGTCCATGGATTATACGCACTTTTACCTTTCCATCATTGCTAGCCTCTTCGGTACCGTGCATTTCCCTTTCTCACCTCGAGAGTTGGTGCAAACTTCGCCGGTCCATCCAAACCCCGTGATACGATACGCTCTATCACACATAAGCCTCATTATTTCTTCCTCAAAACAGCCACCATACCTACCTATCATGGCATTTCCATAGCCATTCCGAGATATATTGCCATGCAACTTCCATCATCATCACATACATGACTTGAGCATTTATTGTCATATTGCTTTGCATGATCATAAGATATCTAGCATGATATTTTCATGGCTTGTCCGTTTTTGATGTCATTGCTCTAGATCATTGCACATCCCGGTACACCGCCGGAAGCATTCATATAGAGTCATATCTTTGTTCTAGTATCGAGTTGTAATATTGAGTTGTAAGTAAATAAAAGTGTGATTATCATCATTATAGAGCATTGCCCCATGAAAAAAAGAAAAAAAAAGGAAAGGCCAAAGAAGCCTAAATAAAAAAAGGGGGCCAAACAAGCCCACCCAAAAAAAGAAGAAAAAAAAGAAAAAAAAAGGAAAAGAAAAGGGGCAATGTTACTATCCTTTTACCACACTTGTGCTTCAGAGTAGCACCATGTTCTTCATATAGAGAGTCTCCTATGTTGTCACTTTCATATACTAGTGGGAATTTTTCATTATAGAACTTGGCTTGTATATTCCAATGATGGGCTTCCTCAAATTCCCTAGGTCTTCATGAGCAAGCAAGTTGGATGCACACCCAGTTAGTTTTCAGCTTGAGATATCATACACTTATAGCTCTTAGTGCATCCGTTGCATGGCAATCCCTACTCCTCGCATTGACATCAATTGATGGGCATCTCCATAGCCCGTTGATTAGCCGCGTCGATGTGAGACTTTCTCCCTTTTTTATCTTCTCCATATAAACCTCCACCATCAAATTCTATTCCACTTATAGTGCTATATCCATGGCCATCGCTCATGTATTGCGTGAGGGTTGAAAAAGCTGAAGCGCGTTAAAAAGTATGAACCAATTGCTCGGCTTGTCATCGGGGTTGTGCATGATGGGAGCATTTTGTGTGACGAAAATGAAGCATGGACAAACAATATGATTTTGTAGGGAAAAGCTTGCTTTGGCCTTGTTGTTTTGAAAAGACATGATTGCTTTATTAGTGCAGCTCAAGTATTATTATTTTTATGTCAAACGATAGACTATTGCTTTGAATCACTCGTGTCTTAATATTCATGCCATGATTAGACATATGATCAAGATTATGCTAGGTAGCATTCCACATAAAAAATTATCTTTTTTATCATTTACCTACTCGAGGACGAGCAGGAATTAAGCTTGGGGATGCTGATACGTCTCCGTCGTATCTATAATTTTTATTGCTCCATGCCAATATTTTACAAATTTCATATACTTTTGACAACTTTTTACACTATTTTTGGGACTAACATATTGATCCAGTACCCAGTGCCAGTTCCTGTTTATTGCATGTTTTTATGTTTCGCAGAAACCCAATATCAAACGGAATCCAAACGGGATAAAAATGGACGGAGAATTATTTTGGAATATTTGGGATTTTCCGGAGGAAGAATCAACGCGAAACGGTGCCCGAGGTGGCCACGAGACAGGTGGGTGCGCCTGGCACTCTTGTGGGCCACCTGTAAGGCGGTTGACGCTCTTATTTTGCCGTAAGAAAGCTAATTTTATGAGAAAAATCTGGGCGAAAGATTCACCCCAATCGTAGTTACGGATCTCCGGATATAAAAGAAACGGTGAAGGGCGTAATCGAGAACGCAGAAACAGAGAGATAGATCCAATCTCGGAGGGGCTCTCGCCCCTCCCACGCCATGGGAGCCAAGGACCAGAGGGGAAACACTTCTCCCATCTAGGGAGGAGGTCAAGGAAGAATAAGAAGAAGGGGGCCCCTCTCCCCCTTGCTTCCGGTGGCGCGGGAACGCCGCCGGGGGCCATCATCATCACCACAATCTTCACCAACACTGCCGCCATCTTCACCAACATATCCACCACCTTCCCCCATCTATATCCAGAGGTCCACTCTCCCGCAACCCGCTGTACCCTCTACTTGAACATGGTGATTTATGCTTCATATTATTATCTAATGATGTGTTGCCATCCTATGATGTCTGAGTAGATTTTCGTTGTCCTATCGGTGATTGATGAATTCCTATGATTGGTTTGAGTTGCAAGTTTTATTATTGATGCTGTCCTATGGTGCTCTCCGTGTCGCGCAAGCGTGAGGGATTCCCGCTGTAGGGTGTTGCAATGCGTTTATGATTCACGTATAGTGGGTTGCGTGAGTGACTAAAACACAAACCCGAGTAAGGGGATTGTTGCGTATGGGATAAAGGGGACTTGATACTTTAATACTATGGTTGGGTTTTACCTTAATGATCTTTAGTATTTGCGGATGCTTGCTAGAGTTCCAATTATAAGTGCATATGATCCAAGAAGAGAAAGTATGTTAGCTTATGCCTCTCCCTCAAATAGAATTGCAATAGTGATTACCGGTCTAGTAACATAGTCAATTGCTTAGGGACAATTTCACAACTCCTACCACCACTTTTCCGCACTCGCTATATTTACTTTATTGCTTCTTTATCTAAACAGCCCCTAGTTTATATTTACGTGCTCTTTACTATCTTGCAAACCTATCCAACAACACTTACAAAGTACTTCTAGTTTCATACTTGTTCGAGGTAAAGCGAACACTAAGCGTGCGTAGAGTCGTATCAGTGGCAGATAGGACTTGAGAGTATATTTGTTCTACTTTTAGCTCCTCGTTGGGTTCGACAGTCTTACTTATAGAAAGATGCTACAATTGATCCCGTATACTTGCGGTTTATCAATAACGGTTACACATGAGATGACCCCCACATCCTTTGTCAAAATAAACAACTCCCCGATCAATGCATTTCACTCTTCCGTGCAACACACGGGCACCTTACTACTATAGATTAGTACAACCAAAAATTGAGCTAACATTATATATAGTACGATAAATGATGATGCATGTCACCTAAAATTATATCATTGAAAACTATGTTCAAATACGATATTGTTTTTGTTGACATGCACTAACATTTTGTCGATTAAATCTTGATCAAATTCAATGGGGGATAAACCACGACCGATGTAGTAGTACTACTGTAGAGGGCGTCGCTGCACGGGAGTCTCACCTCTCACCCCGCTCGTGGCGCGGCAGTAAAGCCGTCATATCACAAAACCCAACCACTCCCAGTAATAATTGACCTGGGAAAATAAACGGACATGCAACCATCACATCCCTCCGTCTTTTTTGCATTTCATCTCTCTGCATTTACTTTCTCCGATTCATCTCGCACACACGATCCCTAGCGACTACTCCTAGGGCCAATTCTTTTGGCGGCTTCCCCAGCTTTTCCCATAAGACTAGTCATAGTGGAGAGTAAGGCTGCTTCCAATGCATTGGTGCTTACGTGAGGTGCTAAGCGCATTTAAAACCTTAGTAACTAGTCTCCCGAGTACATTAGTGCTTAGCTTTTGTAGCTAAGCCTCCCTCATTGAATTGTTTAACAATTAAACTCCATCATTCATTGGTTGATAGTCATTTTGCATAGGTTCACGCGCTTTGCACCGTTTCCTCCTAGGGTCACCCTAATAATCTCTCTCTCTCCTTTAATTGCTTTGCCACATCATTTTCTTGCCTATGTGGCACCCTTAGCACCTATACACCGTGGAGCACTGGGAAGGGCCTAAGACTAGCCACAATGCATAGTAACATGCACTAGTAACATACACAAATCCCTAGACTATGTTACTAGCTTCATAGTGGGTAGTAACATAAGTGTGGTAACATGCAAAGCTTCATTTATTAGGTTATAGACTCATATTGCATTGGGACATGTGATGTACAGTAACTAGCTAAGTTACTGTAACTACCTCTCTCCTCATTAACTCATTGCCACATAAGCAAATTTGCTGAGTTGGACTCGATGTTACTGCTGAAGTTACTCCCACTGTGGCTAGTCTAACAATAAGGTGCCTCCCTCATTTATTTGGGCTTCTAAACTAGTACTAGTAGTACAGTACCTCCCTCCTGGTTTATTCCTCACCATTGTAATTTGTGCTAAATTTTGACCAAAGATTTAACTAATAAAATGTTAGTGCATGTGGCATGCACTAACATTTCATTAGTTAAATTTATGATCAAAATTTGACACAGATTACAATGGGGACCAATAAACCAGGACAGAGGTAGTAGTTATGGGATTACTAATCTATAAGCCTAAAAGAACTGGCCCCTGGTACTCCTACTAGTAGTAGTACTCAAGTTGGAATTCCAATTGCACGGCACAACTTGTTAGGAAAAAAAATCGATTCAGGGTGTAGGAAGCGGTTTGGGAATTTGCATGCCTTTCCAACCAGTGAGATACTCCGTACAAAGAGATAGAGAGAAGTAAAAAAAATACAGTTATAGCCAACCTTATAGCCAACCTTGTTGTAGTATGAGTGACTAAGTGATGACTATGTATGACATGCCAACATCAGATAGCTGAACGCACCGTGTTAAATCTCCAAGGGCGCGACCGCGCGAGCGACGCGACGGTCGTGGTAGGCGCGAACATGATACGGGCTGCTGGCAGCCCTTGGATCTGAGATCAAATGGTTGCATGCTAAGTTGCTGAAAATTTGCGGAATAACCCTCCAGGATAGGATATTCACCCATAGGTCTAGAATCACGCCATGCAACAGTTCGATCTCAGATCCAAGGGCTCTCAGAAGCCCATATCATGGGAGAATGGAAAGCCACTACCCTGTCGTTCGCACGCTGGCAGTTCGCTCCTATTCGTCCCCGCACGTCCTTCAATACTTCGGCGGTTCGCTCCTAGTCGTCCTGTCCTTTCACATTACGGAAGTTCCACTAATCCTAACCCTCTTCCCAAATCCATGGCGTCCCAAATCTCCATGATTGGCGGTGAGTAAAAGGATAGAACCATCACCGGCGATGATTTCGACGTCATCTACAACCGTACTTCCGCGATGGTGAAAGGATGCCTTTCTCGCTTCAGACGCATGTTCGAAAACTCAGATGATGAGTGGGTCGCTGGGCTAGATGTTGAGTACACCACAGTCCTAGGACGAGAGAAGGTCTAAAGGACGAAGAGAGGAAGAAGCCCGCCGTGATCCAGGTTTGCATGCATGACTTATGCTTGGTCCACCACATATGCCATGCTGACGTTGAATGCCTGGATTTTAAGAACTTCCTCGAGAGAAACCTAGTCAAATTCGTCACTGTAGACTTTACGAATGACAAAGAAGTCCTGGGTCGGATAGGCCTCATTGTAGGCAACCCATTTGACATCCAGAAGAATCGGCTGTTGCCCTCTCGTTAGCCTTCAACGCTGACCCTGGCAGGAGCCATGGTTCATCCTTCGTACGGTAATCTGGAGAAACCTCCACACACGTTTCATCGTTATGCATGGCAGCGAAATGTACTAGATATAGACCACATTAACTACGCTGCAATGGATGGCTACCTTTGTTTCAATATCTACAAGGGTTGGATGAAGAGCCAGAGCCAAGTGTGCGGTTCAAGCAAAGCAGTATCGGCCAAGAGTAAGAGGGACAAGGACGAAGTCGAGGACGTGGACGAGGACTCCAAGTAAGGTGGCAGTGCCGTTGCTCATGGTGGTTCTAATGCAGTGTCTACCAGAATAGTTGCAAAGTTTAATTTCAGGTGTGCTTAATTTAATTTGAGGGGAGTGTTGTGCTGAGCCCCCAGCAGAACTATGTTATGTTTCTTCTCGTTACTTTAACTCATCAGTACGTACATACTAGTATTTCTTCCATTGCATCTTTTAGTTGGTATAGTACTACCACTCGTTTCTTCACATTATATACGTACAATATATATGGCAAACATCATATAGCCAACATTTTAGTTGTCAAAGAATTTCAGGGTGCTTAGTTTTGTCAAAGAATTCCAGGATGCTTAGTTTTATTTGAGGGGTGGGTTGTGCTCGACACCATTATTGTGACTAGCCTTTTTAATAGTACTATATGCATAATTTGGCGACGAGCGCTCTCTATATGTACGACCTTTTTTTTAATTTCAAGTTTTGCCCCATGGCGCAATCCATCGATACTACTACTGTACAAAAGTATGCATTTTTTAAAAGGCTAGAGGGCGGGGCAGTCTAGCTTGGTCGGTTTCACGAGAGGCGAGGGCCTTTGTGATTTGACGGCTCATTACTGCTAGAAGGCGGGGCCTTGTGATTTGACTGCTCGTATAAATACGCCGATGACCTGAGGAGGAGCAAAGAACCGTGCGGTATACTCAAGTTTTCCACTGGAGTAGTACTGCGATGGAGGAGCACGGAACACGACATCCCAGTGCCATATGGCGATAAAAATGATGTAATTTGCTAGTCATCTCATTGTTAGCATTGTTCTATTCATTCCCTCAAAAAAAGCATTGTTCTATTCATGCCTCGCAGAGAACGTGACACGTGCGGCGAAACATCCGAAGCAAAAGATGAAACACAGGAGCAAAAGAAGAAGGAAGATTATCACCCCAAATGATCTAATTCACCGCGGAGTCGTAGCTACTTCTTCATTGCCTCCACGACCTCCATCTCCTTGCGCGTCTCCTCCGCCATCTTCTTCATTCTGTCCATGACGCGGGATTTCTCGACGCGAGCCTTCATCATCTGTTCCACGGCCGCATTACGTACCTTGACAGCAGTCGGGTGCTCGATGCGGAGCTTCGCCAACTCCTCCTTCTGTTCCATGACGAGGGCCTACAGCATCTTCATTGAGGAACTACTATTCTCATGCAGACTAGGGAGTCCGGATAGCCGGACTAGGGGGTGTCCGGATAGCCGGACTAGGGGGTGTCCGGATAGCCGGACTATCGTCACGGCCGGACTCCAAGACTACGAAGATACAAGATTGAAGACTTCGTCCCGTGTCCGGATGGGACTTTCCTTGGCGTGGAAGGCAATCTTGGCGATACGGATATGTAGATCTCCTACCATTGCAACCGAATCTGTGTAACCCTAACCTATCCGGTGTCTATATAAACCGGAGGGTTTTAGTCCGTAGGACAGAACAAAAATCATACCATAGGCTAGCTTCTAGGGTTTAGCCTCCTTGATCTCGTGGTAGATCTACTCTTGTACTACCCATATCATCAATATTAATCAAGCATGAGTAGGGTATTACCTCCATCGAGAGGGCCCGAACCTGGGTAAAAACATTGTTTCCCTTGTCTCCTGTTACCATCCGCCTAGACGCACAGTTCGGGACCCCCTACCCGAGATCCGCCGGTTTTGACACCGACATTGGTGCTTTCATTGAGAGTTCCTCTGTGACGTCGCCGTCAGGTAGGATGCCTCGCCTCATCTTTAAAGACGATACCATCGCCAAAGAAGCCTTGACCATTTGTCAGACTCTTCGGCTTGGCGGTTTTCTCATGTCCACTAGTTCGGCCGCCGCGCCGACGATGACCTCTCGAGTCATCGAAACCAATCTCCATGTTTGTTCAGAACTTGCCGAACAGTTAGATCCGATCGAGCTCTCCTCCATAAACGAGCTCTTGGATCGCATCGCCGCCCTGGGAGTCGCCACAGATTACGATCGGATCGGGCCTAAAACCGATCTGAGAGAGATCAACTCTCCTGTGCTACCCACCATATTGCTGTGATAGAGGAGCAATGCGGCGATTCTTCTCCTACCTTAAGGACTAGTTACGTCCGGATTCTGATCCCTCCATGCCGGATTCCCGCGGAGGGGACGGATGTCGATCAAGCCACGAACCTAAAGTCAGCGGGCGGGCAGACTCATTGGATTGCACTCAAAAATCCAAATTTCCGAGTTCGGAAACTTCTCGGCCCTTGACTCCTGAATTGGACGGGGTTCCGGATTTAGTGCTACCCGCCCACCCAAACATTGGCGATCTCTCTCGAATTCGGCAAGAGCCTGCTGAAACAGTACATCATTATTGGGCCAGATTCCTCCTGGTTATGAACAGGATAAAAGACTGCCGAGAGGAGGACGCAATCCCAATTTTTTGCAATAATTGCACGGACAAGGGAATCCTAAACGCCATAAGCCGTTTGACTTGGTCAGTTTCGACAGCAAAATTCAGTTTCGACAATTAAGTTCAGTTTTAATAGTTAAGTTCAGTTTCGACAGTTAAGTTCAGAGATGAGCGGCTGATGTATTTTACATCTAGCACTTTGTGGTTATGTATTTTATGTCATGTACTGGAGATGCTATTAGAATTCCACTCAGGTTAACATTGTCTCTCTTGTCCTGCTTCAGCCTCGGCGTCGTACAACTCACCGGAGCTGCTCCAACAACGAAACCCTCCATCACAGCGGAGCAGTACCTCAGGCTCCATCTCCAGATGCCTAAGATCTTCTTCCCCTCCTCCGACAGCCAAGTCAATCGGAGCATCCTCACAGGCCAACCCAATCACGCTGAGATCGACATGGCTTCGCCAAAGAGGTTGTACACTTTTTGCATCTCTTTTTTACTCTACATGTTATATATATTGTCCACTGAGCACTCGTAGTAACGGGAAATACGATTATTTTATCCTAATATATGACAAGCAGTGAGGTACCAGGCAACTTAGCTATCGGTGATGGACTCTCTTGAACGCCATCATTATTTATCTCTGCGCGTTTGAGTTGTGCGTTTGTCGATGGGCCTAGGAGTTGAGCTAGTATGGCAGTGGCCTGGGCCCAAAGTAATAGAAGTAGCACAAAAACATTTTTTTAGTGTAGGATTTTCCTTGCTCAAGCCTGCCTACTAGAATCGCCAGTGCATGAAAAGAAAAGTTTCCTATGGTACTACTTTACATGAATTTGGTGCAAAGGAATGGACCAAAGGAAAACTGTAGGATTTGTTCCTTTAGTATCTCCTTGAAAGAAAAACCGTAGGAATTCTAATTTCCACTTGCCTCCTTTTCATATTCCTATTCATCAAGCACAAGACTAAGAGATAGTAGCGTAATAGCATTATAACTGTACATTCTCTTGTGGTTTGACTTAATCTCACCATGCTTTTTTGCATCCTGTGATCTTCCAATTGTTGTGAATTAAACACCCAGATTGGCAGAAATCCTGTGTTTTTAAAATCTCTGTTTTGCACGTGCATTCCTATCCTCTTCTTGTCTATTTCCTATCCCTGCATTGTTAGAATCCTCAAATTCAGACAAGCCCTTACTCAATTACTTCTGTTACAGATATGTGTCAAAGAAAACCTTGTGTGGTTTGTCCTGCTCCTGCGGCGATGTGTTCCACCCCATCTCAGCTGCTCCAACGACGGAAGGGTTCACCACAGCAGAGATCCGCTCTCCAGACTGTCTTTCGCCGCTTCAGATCTTCTTCCCCACCGCTGGCAGCCACGAGAACTGCATTACCATCATCAACTGAGCAGATGACCTTGAGGACTACACGGGTCCGCAAGAGAGGTCGCACTCTTCCGTGTCTTCTTACGTTATGTGTCGCTTAATATAATGACATGCTACATTATCGTCGTGTTCACCTATTAGACTCCGAGTTAGGTCCAAACTAATGCTGAAATTTGAGTTTTTAAATGGAGGTGGGGTACATATTGGGGCAGCAATCAGTACTATCTGTCTACTATCTGGTTAATCTCCGATTTCTACTATGAGTTTCATGTTGGGTGCAAACAAACATTAAAGGAGCCATTATCTATATTTTTTTAACTCAAGCTATTATCTGCCTGCTATCATTGGTTTTGGGTCTATCCACATTTTGCTACCATCACTCTGGATTTTTGCATGCACTCCTTACATAATCTCACTATGTTTCATTCCTATGCATGCCAGTTATTGTACACAATGGAACTGATCATGTAGAGCAAAAGAGACGAGCCTTGCATGGCAATAAAATTTCATGCAGACATCGTTCCATGGTTGACGCAAAGGCAGCCCCCCTCCACCCATTTCGGATCATAATCAAGAGGAAGATAACTGTTCTGAGGGGGATTCATAAGGAGAAGACAACTCCTATTTACCCCGTGAGGTCTTAGCTCTAACTTGGCATGCTAATGTTGGTAATATCATGCATATGGTGCCTTGCATTGCTTACTGTATACATTAAAGATGTCATGTGCTTAGTTTAGACATGCTTTGTGTCAATGCCATCTGTTTAGTTTCTTTATCGTATATGTGAATCATGCAATGCCATCTTGTTTAGCCAGGCATCATATATGTGAATTTTGCAATGCCACCCTGGTTAGCCAGTCATCTTATATGTGAATTATATCATGCCATCATTTTTTATTACGTGTTAAATTTGTCAACAATTTTAGTACATTCAATTACTCTTCCTGTGCATCAGCCATTCGGCACGGTCATGGAAAAATCTGGAGTGGAAACAAGGTCTTCAGAGCAGACAATGCTATCTGAGGAAGCGCATGTCTTGCTGGTTACCGATAGCTCCTCAGAGGAGGATTCAGAGAGAGATGACCAGTCATATCCCCCCCCCCCCCCCCGAGGTGCATGCTCTAACTTGGCAGGGTTATGTTGCTCATATCGTGCGTATGGTATCTTGCATTGCTATGGCATTTGCTTAGTTTAGACATGCTTTGTGTGAATGCCACCTGTTTAGTGTTTGATTACCATATATGTGAGTTATGCAATGCCATCTTGTTGCAAGACATTATATATGTGAATTATGCAATGTTATCTTGTTGCAAGGCATTATGTATGTGAATTATGCAATGCCATGCTGTTTAGGCAAGCGTCATATATGTGAATTATAGCATGCCGTCTTTTTGTATTTCTCCTTACTTTTGTCGACAATGTTTGTATATTCAACTGCTCTTCCTGTGCATCAGCCATTTGAATTGGTGATGGAGAAATCTGGAGTTAAAACAAGGTCTTCGGAGCAGACAATGCTACCTGTTGAAGCAGATATCTTGCTGGTTACAGATAGCTCTTCAGAGGAGGATTCAGAGGCAGATGACCAGTCCTATTATCCCCCTGAGGTGTATGCCAAACTTGGTAGGGTTATATTACTCATATCATGCATATGTTGTATTGCAATGCTTAGTTTTTACATCATATACACAATATTGAATGACATCTCCTTAGTTGACACATCATATATGTGATTGCCCTCTGCTCACTTCCTTAGTATATAAATCATATATTTGAATTATGTCATGCCATTATGTTTACATAGACAACATGTATCTAAATTATGGCATGCCAACCCATTTTCTAAAGACATAATATAGTTATATCATATCATCATGTTTACATAGTCATCATATTTTAAATTATGTCATTCTATCCGTGAATTATATCATGCCATCATGTTTCCATCGATGGCATGTTTACATTTATGGCATGCCAACCACTTTAATAGACACATCGTATAGTTATATCATGTCATCCTGTTTACATAGTCATCATATTTTGAAGTATGTCATTCTATCCTGTTTAGTTAGCCATCATACATGTGAAATTGTGTCATGCTATCCTATTTAATTAGCCATCATATATGTGAAATTATGTCCTGCTATGCTGTTTGGTTAGACAACATAAATGTGAATTATTTCATGCCCTGTTTTCTTCCCTACTATCCGTTGCACCTGTCTATCTTACAATGTCTGTACATTCAATTACTTTTCTTGTTTATCAGCCATTTCAACTGGAGGGAGTGATGGCAGCATTTGTGGGAGTAAAAACACGGTCTTCAGAAAAGATCGTGCTACCTGTCGATGTAGATAGAACCACGGTTGTACTTGCCCAAGAACCAGCCCCACCACACATAACCCACACTCATGCAGATTGTACCCCTACCCAGTTGGACAGAGAACCAGCTACACCCCTTCTAACCCCAGCAGATAGACACCCAGTTCCTGTTGACACATCACCGTCTCCACCACATAGCACCCAAACACGAGCAGTTAGTAAGGCAACTGCAGTGCCCAAAGCACGAGGACCACCACTCCAAACCCCAAGCCAACGCTTAAATCAGAAGAAGAATTGTTCTCAGGTAAGGTTCCGTAGCTATGGTTCATACTACTTTGCTCTTGCATCACTGTATTTACTCATACCAACTAATTTCAAGTTTGAAGGATGCAATTGAAACTCCAATGGCGCAATAGGTATGTTTTAAACCTATTTCTTAAACGTGTTTGACTGTTTGCTGTTGTAGCTTGCTCTATGTTTATTTCAGTTTCAATTGAATAAGCAGTTATGTTCTCATGCCATGCACATTACAAGTGTTGTTATTGTTGTTTAGTTTCCCACACTTATATTCTGTCTATGCTGCTTTGTCTTAAGTAGATATGATTCGAACTGTATCTATCTTGATTTGGCAACATAATTTGGAATGATATAGACCATACAGTGACCATACTACATAGATATATGTTTGTTTCATGCTGTTATCCTGTCCACCTTACTACTGAACTCGTTTACCAAAATGAGTTTCATATACTACATTGTAAACTTGTGATGTGTTTGTTTGTTTCTCTTTTAGAACGCGGATAAAATATTGGAGAAGAGTACCCCATTATGCAATGGTAAAGGAAGTAATGCAGATAAGGTTCAAGATAGTGAGACTTCCCTGTTGGTCTACAAGAAAGCTGATAAAAACTATATTGAAGAAACTATATTAAAGACACTGAGACAGCCCCAAAGTCCCGTCTTCGAACTCGCTGCCTGAATCAGCTAGGCTTCTTGAGTCTCAACTTCAAGTTGAAAGACATTGATTAGATGTTATGCGATAGGAAGACGAAGGACTGAGGAAGTCCCTGCAGAATTCAGATGCATACTTTCTAGTGCAACAGTAAGTGCTGTAGGACTTAAGCGCCAAACAAGAAAAAGTTAGTAAGCTTGCTAAGCATCTTGCCAGCATTATGGGTACCCAGGATATTGTTTCTTGAGCTCTTCTGAAGTGGTTTCAGTTCTGGACTTGTTTTGCTGCGACGTTTATATGCTGCTGTGTTCCCTATATTTGCACTGGTGGCGAACTTTGATGCCCAGTGGATGTAATATGTGTAATAGCCGCGATAGCCTAGCGTAAGTTGCTTGCTTATTTATTTCCTCATTGTCTTGTTTATTTCTCTTCTTGTAGTTAGTGCAGTTCTTTTTCTGCGGTTTGCTAGTGACCGCAATAACCTATTTTTTAAAACTCGGCCACAATAACCATGGGCTACATATTTACTGTAGTTACCATTTCCCTCCTACGGTCCGTAGAAACAATGGGCCTTCTACGTGTCGTAGACACAATGGGCCTTCTACGGGCCGCATCGTCAATGGGCCTTGTACGGGCCGTATGATCGGTTGGCCAAACATGGGCCAGTAACAGACCTCATTATGGTCATAAACGGGCTAGAGTTGGAATCGTCTGTTCATGGTCGACCATAACGGGCCGTCTTTAATCAGCCGCATTTGATGACGCTATGAAAACGGCCCAACGTATTAACGGGCCACAAAACGGGCCGACTGTAACCTCGGGCTGAATTTAGCCCACAAGCAGAAAATGACAGTAACGGGCCGTAAGTAAACGAATGCTGGAAATGAGCCCAAGAGTAAATGGGCTCTGAGAAGGCCGAGAGATAACATGGGCTGGAAACGGCCAAATGGAATAACGAGCCATTAATGGGTATAAAGTGGTACACTGTTCATTACGGGCCAGTTTCACCACGGGCCGTTAATGGGTATAAAGTGATACACTGTTCACTGCGGACCAGTTTCACCACGGGCCGTTAATGGGCCAAGAGTTACAAAGGGCCTCATATGGGCCAAAAGACGTCATGGGCATACATGGGCCGGAAGTGAAAACGGGCTGGAATCATATTGGATGGCCCAGATGACGCTACTCGGCCTCATTCGGATAGGGCGTAACAGGCCTTAGGTTAGCGGGCTGTAAATGGGTTATATGCGAACAGGCCGTTAACAGGCTTTCCATGGGCCGGCCCGCCACCTTTTGACCAAGTCAAATTGGGTCGTGGCATGTGTCGACGTATCATAGGCGCCTTCTGTCCAATGAGTGGATGACATCTATCCCAACGATGAGCCGACACGTGTTTTTTCCAGCCAATGATGATTTTACACGTGGAAAATCCCCATTGGTCGGGGCTGTTAATGGGTTATCGGATCCAAAACCCGACCCGATAGCTTAACGGCGTTCCGTTACGGTGGATGCCACGTGTCGGTCACCCTTGATGAAAGCACTTCTGTGACGCGCGATTTATCGTCATGGAAGTGGACGCTTCCGTGATGATAATTTTGGTAATGTCATGGAACACTTCTACAACAGCGCAAGTATGACTATCTTGATTCTGTCATAAAATCGTCATGGATGTACATGCATGACAAAAAACGCGACCTACTGTGACAAACACGTATCATCACGGAAGTGTATTTTTTTGTAGTGCACCCTCGTTGACAGGGTGTGGGCCCCCTGGTGCTGATTCTTTCGCCAATATTTTTTATTAAATCAAAAAAGTTGCTCCGTGGATTTTCAAGTCATTCTGAGAACTTTTATTTCTGCACAAAAGTAACACCATGGTAGTTCTGCTGAAAACAGCGTCAGGGTTAGTTCCATTCAAATCATGCAAGTTAGAGTCCAAAACAAGGTCAAAAGTGTTTGGATAAGTAGATACGACGGAGACATATCAAGAAGCAGTTATTTTCTCAGGATCGAGTCGAGACGAAACAAGTACCAGTTGACGAAGCCGGAGTGTCGGGCGCCACCTTCATCATAGGTGCCGGCCTTTCTCCGGGCCAAGAAAAGGAGTTGGTCAGCTTCTTGCGCGCCAACAAGGAAGTGTTCACGTGGGAGCCCAAGGACCTGGTTGGAATCCCGAGGGGGATAATCGAGCACCACCTGAGGGTGTGCCCAAACATGCGCCCAGTGAAGCAGAAGGGACGATGGCATTCCACAGAGAAGCAAGTGTTCATCGTCCAAGATACCCGCAAGCTACAGGATGCCGGCATCATTCGAGGGGTGCGGTACCTGGAGTGGCTGGCGAACACGGTCATTGTCCCCAAGAAGGGTGGGAAGGAGCGCATGTACGTCGACTTCACCAACCTCAACAAGGCTTGCCCTCAGGACCCCTTCCCGCTCCCGCGCATCGATCAGATCATCGACTCCACCACCGAGTGTGATCTGCTATGCTTTTGGATGCCTTCTCGGGCTACCACCAGATCAAGATGGATGTGGAAGATGTGGAGAAGACGGTGTTCCTGACCCCATGCGGGGTGTACTGCTACACCTGCATGTCGTTTGGACTGCGTAATGCCGGAGCCACCTTTCAACGGCTAATGCATATCGCTCTGGGCCAACAGCTCGGGAGGAACGCTGAGGCTTATGTCGATGACATAGTAATAAAGTCTCGGGAGGCAAGGACCCTGACCGGGGACCAGGAGGAAACATTTGCCAGCCTGCGCAAGGTGGACCTGCGGGTCAACCCTGAGAAGTGTGTGTTTGGCGTCCCCTCCAGCAAGCTACTGGGTTTCCTGGTGTCACACAGAGGAATCGAGGCGAACCCGAAGAAAGTCAAGGCCATAGAAGACATGAGCCCACCACAAACCCTCAAGAAGATGCAGAAGCTGGTGGGCTGCGTGACCTTGCTGGGGCGCTTCATCTCCAAGTTAGGGGAACGTGCCCTCCCGTTCTTCAAGCTGATGAAAAGGAAAGGGCCGTTCGAGTGGACCCCTGAAGTTGGCGCGGCCTTCCAAGACCTCAAGAGATACCTCACCAGCCCACCGGTGATGGTGGCACTGCCCCCCTCTAGACCTTGGTGCTCTATTTGGCCGCCACGCCTCACTCCGCTAGCGCCGCTCTGGTGGCGCTGAGAGAAGAGTGCCCGACCGAGGGCCCACGGCGGGGCGCCTCGGCGCCATGCAAGCCACTGCAGCCCCAGGATGGTGCTCCTAAGGCCTCAGCTGCACCACCTGGCAATGTCATTCCTGAGGCCCCAGCCGACCCCCCAGCTGGCGGGGCCCCTGAGGCCGTGGATGATGCGGCAAACAACAAGACTCCTGAAGACCAACACTCTCAAGAGATACAAGACCTCGCCAATGCCTCCTCCCTCGTCGAGCATCCGGTCTACTTCGTCAGCATGGTGCTACAGGAGGCGCGGGCACGCTACCCCAAGCCACAAAAGCTCTTGTTTGCGCTCCTCGTAGCCTCCCGGAAGCTGCACCACTACTTCTAGGTCCACCCCATCAAGGTCGTCTTATCCTATCCACTGGAGATCGTAGTCCGGAGCCCTAACACTGCCGGAAGGGTCGTAGAGTAGAACATTGAGCTCCAGGCATTCCAGCTGTAGTTCAGCACCACCAGGGTCATCAAGGGTGCGACCCTCACAGATTTCATGGAGGAATGGACTGACGCCCCTGACCGTGAAATATGCGAGGATCGCTCCCGCTTGCTCGGAGACGAGGCGCCGGACGGGTGGATCATGTACTTCGACAGTTCGTTCGCGCGTCAGGGCGCGGGGGCTGGAGCAGTGCTCATCTCACCCACCAAGGACAAGCTCTACTACGCTGTACAACTCTGCTTCCAGCAGGGTGAAAAGGTCTCCAACAACATCGCAGAGTATGAGGGCCTGATTGCCGGCCTCAGAGCTGCCACGGTGCTGGGGTGAAGGGCCTCACCATCAGGGGTGATTCCCAGCTCCCTGTCAACTTCTCCACCAAAGAGTACAACCCAAAGGACGAGCACGTGGAGGCGTACCTAGAAGAGGTACGCAAGATGGAAAAACAATTCTCGGGCTTGGAACTACAACACGTGCCACGAGGCACAAAAAAGCAGGTAGACGACAATGCTAAAAGGGGGTCCTGCGCCTGCCACAGGAGCCAGGCGTCTTTGAGGAGCGGCTCTTCAAGCCGTCAGCAACTCCCCCTACTGCGGAACCAGCACCGCCTCAGGAGGATCTTCCTCGAGCCCCCGCGGAAGGTGCCCTTCCTTGCAGCCCAACCTCGGGGGCACGTCTGCTCCTCGCGCTCGAGCCTCAGGAGGGGTGCTGGACCGAGGAGTTCAAGGTGTACTTGCTTCAGGGGACCTTGTCGGAGAAGGAGGAAGATGCAGAGCGCGTGGCTCGCCAGACCACCGCATACTGCATCCGGGACGGTGAGTTGTTCCGTAAGCGGCCTAATGATGTTTCTTTGCGGTGCATTGCTACCTCTTGAGCACTGCGTTGGTTTTCCCTTGAAGAGGAAAGGGTGATGCAGCAAAGTAGCATAAGTATTTCCCTCAGTTTTTGAGAACCAATGTATCAATCCAGTAGAAGGCTCCTCACAAGTTCCTCGTACCTACACAAACAAACAAGAACCTCGCAACCAACGCGATATAGGGGTTGTCAATCCCTTCACGCTCACTTGCGAAAGTGAGATCTGATAGAGATAATAAGATAAGATAAATATTTTTGGTATTTTTATGATATAGATTGGAATGTAAAGATTGCAAACTAAAGTAGATCGGAAACTTATATGATAAAAGATAGACCCGGGGGCCATAGGTTTCACTAGTGGCTTCTCTCAAGATAGCATAAGTATTACGGTGGGTGAACAAATTACTGTCGAGCAATTGATAGAAAAGTGCATAGTTATGAGATTATCTAGGCATGATCATGTATATAGGCATCACGTCCACAACAAGTAGACCGAATCCTGCCTGCATCTACTACTATTACTCCACACATCGACCGCTATCCAGCATGCATATAGAGTATTAAGTTCATAAGAACAGAGTAACACATTAAGCAAGATGACATGATGTAGAGGGATAAACTCAAGCAATATGATATAAACCCCATCTTTTTATCCTCGATGGCAACAATACAATACGTGCCTTGCTGCCCCTGCTGTCACTGGGAAAGGACACCGCAATATAGAACCCAAAGCTAAGAACTTCTCCCATTGCAAGAAAGATTAATCTAGTAGGCCAAACCAAACTGATAATTCGAACAGACTTGCAAAGGTAACAAATCATACATAAAAGAATTCAGAGGAGATTCAATTATTTCTCATAGATAAACTTGATCATAAACCCACAATTCATCGGATCTCGACAACACACCGCAAAAAGAGTTACATCGAATAGATCTACAAGAAGATCAAGGAGAACTTTGTATTGAGATTCAAAGAGAGAGAAGAAGCCATCTAGCTAATTGCTATGGACCTGAAGGTCTGTGGTAAACTACTCACAACTCATCGGAGAGGCGTTGGCGATGATCTAGAGGCCCTCCATGACCGATTCCCCCTCGGACGGAGCGCCGGAAAAGACTCCAAGATGGGATCTCACGGGTACAGAAAGTTGCACCGTTGGAAATAGGTTTTCGTGGTGCTCCTGGATGTTTTTAGGGCATGGAGGTATATATAGGCGAAGGAGGTCGGTCAGGGGAGCCTCGAGAGGGCCACGAGGGTGGGGGGCGCGCCTGGCACCCTCGTGGCCGCCACGGCTGCTTCTTGACGTCCACTCCAAGTCTCCTGGATTGCGTTTGTTCCAAAAAGATTGCTCCCTGTCCGATTTCTGGTTCCAGAAGACCCATGAGGTTCGAACACTGGGGTGCGCGCGGAGATCTTTTCCCTACCAGCTCATGCGTTGATGGTTTGCGAGGGATCTAAACTAGGAACGATGAACAACACAGGAGACACAAGGTTTATACTGGTTCGGGCCACCGTGGTGGTGTAATACCCTACTCCAGTGTGTGGTGTGGTGGATTTCCTCAGGGGCTGATGATGAATAGTACAAAGGGAGAACAGCCTCGCGAGGGGCTGTTCTTGATATTGTGCGATGAACTGCTTGGGTGAGTTCAGTCGCCTCTCTCTCTCTTTCTCTCACTCTGATTGATTTGTCGATCTTCCAGATGGTCTCTCTACCTCTCCGTCCGTTCGTTTTCCGCCCCCCTACCCAGTGGGTGGCTAGTCCTCTTTATAGAGCGAGGCCCTGGGCCTCTTCCCAAATAATGAGCGGGAAGGGCGCCAACAATTGGCCATTTTGAAGGGGAACATCCGGTACACTTATCCTGTCTAAAGTTGGTCTTCGGCTACCAAAGGCTCTGGTGATGACGCCGTCCTGGGCTCCATGATGACCTCCATCCTGCCGTTCTTCTGGTCTTGGTCTTGTTGCACCGAAGCGGTAACCTTTCCCTGATGCCTTGGCCTGTGCTTGCCCCCTTTACACCGAAAGGGAAACAAGGACACTGCGCAGGCCGGTGCCCGCCTGGCGCCTGCCTGGTCCTCGATCGTCATGGCTTGCGTCACGGGGCACCCTTGCAAGGCACCCTGCCTTGATCTCTCCGCCTCCTCGCAAGCCTGCCTGAGGAGGCTGCTCCTGAAGAGGCTCCTGTCGCCCCGCCTCATGAGGCTTGGCCCCTCGCGAGGGTCTTGAGCTTGAGCTGATGAAGCTGGGCCACGCTGGGCCCCCACTTGAGCCATGCTGCAGGCCACAAGCAGGCAAGTCTGGGGACCCCCATTCCCAGAACGCCGACAGTAGCCCCCGGGCCCAAGGCGCGCCCGGACTTGGCTTAGCAGAGAAGCGAAGGGGCAAGTGCAAAGCGCTGCGGGCCCCAACAGCCGGCGGCCTTGGGCGCCGCGTGGCGATTGATTGGTCGTGGGCGTCTCCGCTCCCCCATGATGCCTCGGCAACCGCACAACTTGACAAGTCCCTGCATTCAAAAGCGGGTCATGATTACATGTGATCATGGAGGCCGACGGTTGGCCTGCTCCGGTTATAAGTACGGAACGGCGCAAGCCATTCCCATTCATCCTCCTCTGCTACTCCTCCTCTTCTTCGCCATTGCTCCGTCTCATGCTGATGGCACCCATCCGCCGGTTTTCTGCAGAAGAGAAGGGAAAGGCCCCCCGAGAGGGTCCTGACTCGCTTCCGTCGAAGAAGCGGCTAGTCCTCTGCCGCCGAGACGAGCGTGCGCGGCAGAAGATATCGAGGCCCTGGTACGAGCGGCCGCCACCGGGGTTCCCGCTATCCCTGTACGCCCGCATCGAGGGCCCTGGAGGAATAGACGCCGAGCACCATGGACGATGCCGTCGTCGACGCCAGCGGGTCACGGCGGTCCGCGTCGTTCCTCCTGGAGCCCATGTTGAGGGCTCCTCCTGAGAGCTTGTGCTTCACGCCGCCATGCCTCCTCAATCTTGGATTCGCCTTCCTCCCTCCTTCGCCTTCGAGATCCCGCCGAGGGGCTCTCTTGAGCTCTGGTTGCAGCACGCTGGCTGCAGCACCCCTATGACTGGAGCAGAGGTTGCGGTCGTCGCTCCGGGCAAGGTCTACATGACCCGAGGCTGGGGCGAGATCGCCCGGGTCTGCCGGACCAGGGGCGCCCTCGTGATCCATTTAGAATACGATGGCGCCTCCTTGATGTTCTTCAAGGTCTTCGACGCGGATGGACGCCGGCTGGAATGCTGCCCCGAAAAGGGCGGTCGGGGCATCATCGCGGCGAGGACTAGGCCCGCCGATCGCCCCCTCGGCAGCTCTTCGGGCAGCACCGAAGGGGCTGAAGGGTCCAGCTCCTACGCCGAGCTTCTCGCAACTCCAGAGACTAGCGACGACAGCTACGAGCCCCCGAGCTCGCGCCGCGCTCGGAGTCGGGCGGGTGCTTCAGGCTACCGGCGTCGGTGATCTGGATGGGGTTGACGCCGGCGCCTGACGGCCCACTGTTGATGATGGTGTCTCCTGCGGGGCACGCGTAGTCGGCGTCCCTTAGGATCAGCACCTTTTATTTCCTGCAAAGAATTGAAGTAGCACCCAGCGGGGTATGTAAGGCGCTGGCCGCGTTTTGTGTTCATTATGTTCTTATGATGAATCGGTGCGAGATGCTTGTTCTGTCCCGGCTCAATTCCCCCTTTCTTTCCTCAGGAGGGCTTGGTGCTCTGCGCCGACAGGTCCCGGTCCCCAGGTAGGCTTTAGCCGTCGTTGGTATGCCAGGTCGCGATGCCGTGGTCAAGGCCAGGAGGTGAGCGGCTCGAGGTCCAGTAAGAGCACCTGAGTCGCGATGCTCAGGAGGTCCCCTTTAGCGCTCAAGCAGCCTCCGCTGGGCAAGAAAGGTAGGCAGCTTTGCTGTGGCAGAGCAGCAGTAGGCGGGGGGTTTTAGCACTGAGGCGGATCAGTTGTTGCGTGACTTATCTTGCGGGTTTGGAATGGCGTTCGATGAGGTGCCCTGTCTGTGCGACGACAACCGAGGTGTTGCTGGGTCGGGTCCTCGCGAGCTCCTCCCTTCTCCCCCATGCTTTCCTTAGTGCTCTACGTCCTCAGGTCCCGGCCCTCGAGCGAGCTCAGCCGCCGCTGGTATGACAGGTCGCGATGCCGTGGGTCAAGGCCAGGGGGTGAGGGCTGGAGAGCAAGTAAGAGCCCATGAGTCGCGATGCTCAGGTACCCCCCTTTTAACGCGCAAGCGGATCGCACCGGAGAGGAGGAGTGAAGGCTTGTGGTGCCGCCAGCGTTACTCCTGGAGCAGGTCCTGCGTACCAATCACGAGGGGAAACAAGATTCGTTGTTACGGTTGCCAGCCAACCATTGGTCGCTCCGAGGGAGTGAGCGGGGGCACTGAGGGCTTGGTGAGGTGGCGCTATGGATCGCCGCGCCGAGCTTAGCCACTCAGATTTATCGGCGTTGCAGGGACGGACCCGTGCGCAAGTGTCGTCCCTGAGCGAGCGGCTCCAAAGGTAGGTGTCAATCGAGCAGGCGATTGGGTCAAGCATGTCATGTATGAATGAGCAAATCCATTTAGATAGGTGCGGAGAAAACTCATGCCACTGGGTCTGGCCCGAGCAGCTTGGGGATAATGCAGCCTGAGGGGCGCGCCCAACAAGGTAAGTAAAGAACATAAGCAGAACAAATACATGCCGCAGGGACGGACCCACACGGCCTGGGAATGATGCAGCCCGAGGGGCGCTCACAGCTGAAAACGGAACTTGGAAAGGTATCACCTGATATGGTCGGAGATGGCAGGATGTTGAGGTAGCGGATGACGCGTGATGAGGAAGAGGGCCCTCACGAGCCCTCCGGACCTAGAGCCTCGGGAGGCTCCGGGGCTCGGGGGGTTCGTCTAGAGCCACCTCCATATCTGCCAGGACCGCACACTGCTTGACCTCCTGAGCTCCCAGAGCACCCCTCAGCAGGCACTGATGGGCGGAGACCGCGTTTGGCAGGCCGAAAGGCATGCGAACGTACCTGTGAGGAGGCTCCTCACAACGCCCCACGCGCGAGGGCCAGAGGCGCTCCTGAGACGCGGCCCGGTTAAGCCCTGGTATGTTGATGCAGATTCGTAGCCCGGCATCCTCGCCTGGATGTGGGGCCACGACGGGCAGGCGGCGACAGCCGCGCATGACTCTTGACTCCTGTAGCTCCTGGGTGTTCCTCGCGATGAACTTCTAAGGGTTTGACCCTCCTTGTCTCATACCTTCCTGAGGTAAACGTGCCTTGAAGCACACCTCCAAGTGGTGCTCGAGCGCCTCCCTCATGACCTCGGCTAGGTCGGTAGCTCGCCATGAGAGAGCCCCCAAGCCCCGCCTGAGGAGGGCGCCGGGCGTGCCTTCCTATGCGACAGAGGGTGGCGCCCCTTGAACGGGCGCGGGTCCTGATGCCACGCCTCCGGAGGTGCCTCCCTCGCGAGGGCCTGGACCAGGCGAAGCTTTCTTCTTCTTAGGGATCGCCTCGGGAAGTCTCCCTCTCCTGTGATCTGGGTCTTCGATTGCTACGGCTTGGAAGGCGCGCTCAAGAGAGCACACTGCATCCCTTTCCTCACAAGGCACTGTGATGACTCCTCCCTTCCTGGCATCTTGAGGACATTGTAGCCATGGTGAGTCACTGCCATGAACTTGGCCAAAGCTGGGTACCCGAGGATGGCATTATATGGTAGGCGAATGTGGGCGACGTCGAAGTCGATGAGCTCGGTGCGGTAGTTATTGCGTCGTCCGAAGGTGACGGGAAGACGAACTTGCCCTATCGGGACGGTTGAACCATCAGTGACTCCTGAGAAAGGCTTGGTTGGGTGAAGCTGATCATATGGCACTTGGAGATCGTTGAATGTCTCGACAGATAGGACGTTGAGCCCTGCTCCGCCGTCGATGAGGGTCCTGGTGACTTGCACGTTGCTGATGACTGGTGAGCAAAGCATGGGGAGGACTCCGGCCGTTGCCGCGCACTTGAGCTGATCCACTGAGCTGAACGTGATAACGCACGACGACCACCTGAGAGGGCGTGTGGCCTCAGGCCTGGGGAGGACTGCATTCACCTCACGAGCAAACTGCTTGAAGATGCGCTGAGAGGCTGGGGCCTGAGCGCCACCCAGGATGCAAGCGATCGCGCGCGGCTCCTGGAAGCCCCCAGCCCCCTCGTCCTGATGATTGTCTTCGTACCTCCTTGGCGGCTGTGGCAAAGGTGGGAGCCCCGCGTTACCCTGAGGGCGATCCTCACGAGGCTGGTCCCTCCAACCTCCCTCGCGAGGCTGGTCCTGCCAGCGGTCCTCGCGAGGTCTGTCACGCCATCCTTGGCGTGGGCCACGGTCTTCCCAGCGTCCTGCGCCTCTCCCTCCTCCTCGGCCGAAGCCCCGATCATTGCGCTCGGGGCATCGGCCAATGTGCCCTTCTCGCACGGCTCTGAGCTCTTGGCATTTGTTGGTGTTGTGGGTGCGGAGGTCATGGTACACGCAGTACCGGCTGCCCTTGGATGACTCGGGCTGCTCCTTGCCTCCCTTGGTGTCTGGTTCCGCCGCCAGCATGACAGCCCCCTTGCGCTTCACGTCCTTGGCCTTGGGCTTCTTCTCTTCTGGATCGGCAACCAGAAGCTCGATGAGGGAGAGGCGCCCTTCCTCAGCCCTGGCGCACTTGGTTGCCAAGTTGAACAGCTCCAGGGAGGTGCACAGGTTTTCATGCATTGCCAGTTCCTCCTTCATCTTGACGTCACCCATGCCATCGGAGAAGGCTGAGATGATGGCTTCCTCGGTCACCTTGGGAATCTTGAGGCGGGCATTGTTGAAGCGCTGGATGTACTTCTGCAGGGTCTCCGTCGGTGTCAAAACCGGCGGATCTCGGGTAGGGGGTCCCGAACTGTGCGTCTAGGCGGATGGTAACAGGAGACAAGGGACACGATGTTTTTACCCAGGTTCGGGCCCTCTCGATGGAAGTAATACCCTACTCCTGCTTGATTAATATTGATGATATGGGTAGTACAAGAGTAGATCTACCACGAGATTAGAGAGGCTAAACCCTAGAAGCTAGCCTATGGTATGATTGTTGTTCGTCCCCACGGACTAAAACCCTTCGGTTTATATAGACACCGAATAGGGTTAGGGTTACACAGAGTCGGTTACAATGGTAGGAAATCTACATATCTCAGACGCCAAGCTTGCCTTCCACGCCAAGGAAAGTCCTATCCGGACACGGGACGGAGTCTTCAATCTTGTATCTTCATAGTCCAGAGTCCGCCAAAGATGATAGTTCGCTATCTGGACACCCCCTAGTCCAGACTCCTCAAGAGTCCCTGCACCATGCTTCAATGATGACGAGTCCGGCGCGCACATTGTCTTCGGCATTGCAAGGTGGGTTCCTCCTCCGAATACTTCATAGAAAGTTTTGAACACAAGGATAGTGTCCGGCTCTGCAAAACAAGTTCCACATACCACAGTAGAGAGAATAATTTTTGCACAGATCCGCTGACGTATTTCGCGGTGTGACATCACACCACGGCCAAGCCTTTATTCGAATCATTTTTTACTGTCCCACCTCAGCGCGTTTAGCGAGGCGGTTTCCTTGGCACGTCTTATCAAAGCGTAGATCGTGCCCCCTTATTCCAGGATTCTCATAAATACGGACGTGGGAAACCCAACCACGCCATTGATTGCGGCGCTTGGGAGGCAAACGAGTTTTACCAGGCTGGTGGGGGACGCATAGCTTCGTCCTTACATATAAGGGGATAAAGATCCACCTTTCTCACCTACGCCATCTTCCTCCCTTGCTCATCCATTTCCGCACACTTCGAGCTCCAGCGCCCAAGTCCGCGCATCCCTCCTCGACCTTCTCCAGCCATGTCCGGAGCGGGAGGCAGGTGGATGGTCTCCTCCGTCACGGAGGGCCACATAAAAAGACTGCGGAAGGCCGGATACTTGTCCGGCGACATCGCACATCGGCTGCCCGACGAAGGGCAGCTCATCCCCACCCCTAACCCCATGAGGGGTCGTATTCCTTGCCCACTTCCTCCGCGGACTGGGTTTTCCACTTCACCCATTCGTCCGGGGGCTCATGTTCTACTACGGCCTAGATTTCCATGATCTGGCCCCGAATTTTATCCTCAACATCTCGGCATTCATCGTCGGGTGCGAGGCCTTCCTCTGCATCCAGCCCCACTTCGGCTTATGGCTGAAGACCTTCAATGTCAAGCCGAAGGTTGTGGGCGGCCGCCAAGCGGAGTGCGGAGGCGCCATGGTCGGCAAGATCGCCAACGTCTTATGGCTTGATGGCTCCTTTTTGGAGACTGTGAAGGGGTGGCAATCGGGGTGGTTCTACATCACCGAGCCGTGCGACCCGAAATGGGCGGCGGCCCCCGAATTTCGGTCTGGTATTCCCACGTGGCTCACTTCTTGGAAGGAGACTGGCTTGGCATGGGGTAATTCAGAAGAGCTGACCGGACTCCAAACCTGCATGCGAACCTTGGTGAACAAAATTCTCAGGCTCGTCAATGTAGTCCAGGTTATGCTCATCCGCCGGATCCTCCCATGCCAACAACGGGCCTTCAAATTGTGGGAGTTCGATCCGGCACAGCATCCAACCCTGAAGAGGCTCTTCGACACCATGTATGAAGATGCCTGGAAGGTGCTGTTCAAGGGCGCCGAGGCTCCCTCATATGTTACGGAAGATCGCGGATTCAGCTCGCAGCGTCAAGCTACCGAGGTAAGCTATTTTGCCCTTCACGGTAATCTTACCTTTCATAGTTTGACTCTATGCGGGATCTAAAATCCCTTGCCTTTGACAGGACTGGCGGAGCACGTCCGGGCAGGTCAACTGTCTGGCTCCTTTGCCAGAAGACCCAGTAGACTCCCGCTTGGCAGGGCTGCTGGCTCTGGCGCCTTGCGTGGTGCCGGAGAAGAAGGCCAAGAAGAAGGCCACGGGGACTCGAAGGAGTGCCCGGCGCCAGGTGTCGTCGGACTCATCGTCCGACGACTCGGAGGCGGACTCCTCCGTGAAAACGAGGAGGAGGAAAAAGAAGCCTCTCCCCAAGCGGGGGGAGAGATGAAAAGAAAGGCCGCCCCAACTAGGGAGGCCGGAGGGTCCAAGAAGGGAAGAACCCTTCCTCCGGACGTCTCCACCAACGCCGACGACGGCGAGGAGGAGTGGCCCTCGAGGGCCAAGCCCCTGGCGAGATCGTAAGTGTCCGGATACCCATGGCTTTTTTTATTCATTGCATAGTGTTCTCTAATGCCGAACAATCATACAGCCCGCCCAAGGACGAGCTCGCCGCTTCGTCAAGCGGGTCCCTGAATTCGTCCGAAGTGGTGAGCACTTCTCTTCCGGCCGCCTCCTCGCCTCGCGCCACCGACGACGCCGAGGTGGGGCTCCAAGGGGGGCCTGGTCAAGAGGAGGTGGCGCAGAGGCGCCACAAGGCAGCCTCCTGCACTCCAGCGCGAGGGGAGCGAGACCCCAGGCTCTAAGCCCGACCCTTGTCCGGACTCCATACCGAACCTTCAGCGGTTCGAAGTCCGGCAAGCGGCCCTTCAGAAGAAGGGTAAGACGCCGGTGTCCTCCGTCCAACCGGAGGCATCGGATAACTTACTGGAGGCGCTTAACAGCGCCTCCATCGAGGAGGAGCACCGCACTGTTATGAGTGTGGTGCTCCAGAAAGTTCAGTCCGCCAAGAGCGGGCTGACTGAAGCCTGCAATAGCCTTCTAACAGGCTTTGAGGTAAGTTTTCAATATATGTAAGAAGATTACCGCATAGACAGTAGCCCTCGATGCTTAGTTCGGTGTTCGTGAGAGAAAAGCCGGACTGAGGATCTAAAAAGATATATGCAGGAGTCTAACATAATTATGTCAATATGGGAATGCAGGCTGCCCTGCTGACCTCTCAAGACCGATCATGGAGGTCAATGCATTGAAGGAGAGCCTCGAGCGGTCCGAGAACGAGCTCGGCCAAGCCAAGAAGCAGCTCGAGGACAAGGAAGGTAAGTAATACCTTATGGAATTGTTAAAAATGTGGTTGCAAAAGATAACAGGAATAACATGGGTACTGCAGGGGCCACGAACGAGGTGGCGACCCTAAAGGAAGCGGTGACCGCGGCCGAAAACAATCCGGCTCATGAGCGCACCGAGCGAGAGAAGGGGAGGCGCAGTTGGCGAGGTACGGCAAGAGCTCCGTGCTCTCGTGGAAAACACGAGGGTTTGGAGCGTGACTCGAAGACCCGAGAGTCCGAGCTTGCCTCGGCTCTTGAGAGTGCCAAGGCCGCTAAGGCCGAAGCCCAGAAAGCCCTCTAGGAGATTGAGGCGATGAGGAAGATAGTGGCGGGTAAGGCATTCTTTATGCAAAGAAAGAATGTAAAAGTCAATTATCTGTTATTTACACGAATCCGGAGCTCTTGAGGAGCCTTCGCAGATCTGCCCCACAGTGTATCCGATGCCGCCGCTTTCTACCGAGCCGAAGAGGGGAGCTCGACGGAGAAGGTGTTTTGGTCTCAAGATGTCGAGGCGGACACCTGTGCCCTTGAGCGACCAACTGAAGCAATTGGTCGAGCTCCACAAGGTCGCTGAACAGGCCATGAAGGGCCTTATAGCTCGGCTGTGGCCAAATGAGGCCATACCTGGGAGCTACTTCGGGCTAGTGCGGCGGCTGGTGGACGCCTGTCCATGGATCGAAGTCATCAAGCGCTCCGTCTGTATTGAAGGTGCCCGTAGGGCCCTTGCCCGTGCCAAGGTACACTGGGGCAAGCTGGACGCGGAGAAGCTGGTGACGGACAGGCCACCGCCGGGCAAGGAACATCGCAAGCCCGAGAAGTATTATGAGGGCGTCCTGAAGGGTGCCCGTCTTATAGCGGGTGAATGCTCCAAAGATGTAATATTTGAGTAGACTCGCATTTGTTATCCTGTACGCTGAAAACTTGTTCATATGCGTTAAGCAACGCTTTTGAATTTAAAATATTACCTTCTGTGCGGCCATTTATCAAATTTGAGAGATGGTGAGTCGTTGGCTTCAGCCCCAGTGCCACGAGTGCTGGGGTGTCACGCCCAATATGCGACCCTATCCAAAAGGAACTCGACGGTCCCACCAAGGATAGACCCGCATATTGAAACACTTTTGCAAGGTGGATATCATTACATCAACATTACATAATAGATGGGGATACATACATAAGGCACAACTGCCACAAGAACACATCAACATCATATACAAGGTCAACATCCCACTACGGATGAAACATAAACAGAAGCTCAAACGACATCCACCCTGCTAGCCCAGGCTGCCGACCTGGAACCTATCCCCTGATCGAAGAAGCAGAAGA
Organism: Aegilops bicornis; assembly: GCA_021605145.1. Taxonomy (NCBI): domain Eukaryota; kingdom Viridiplantae; phylum Streptophyta; class Magnoliopsida; order Poales; family Poaceae; genus Aegilops; species Aegilops bicornis. The sequence continues at coordinate 748,510,836 of CM038673.1, read as the reverse complement.
AGAACTCAACGCAAGCAAACATCGCTCTCGCGTCAAGATCATCGCAAACCTGTACCTACAACTGGTGGTGTAGTAATCTGTGAGCCACGAGGACTCAGCAATCCCATTACCATGGGTATCAAGACTAGCAAAGCTTAAAGGGAAAGGAAGGGGTAAAGTGGTGAGGTTGTAGTAGCGACTAAGCATATATGGTGGCTAACCAACGCAAATGAGAGCGAGAAGAGAAACAAAGGAACGGTCGTCAACTAGTAATGATCAAGAAGTGATCCTGAACTCCTACTTACGTCAGACATAACCCAGAAACCGTGTTCTCCTCTCGATCAACCCTGAAAAGAGACACTCACTACGCACACGGTTGGTGTATTTTAATTAAGATCAACTTCGGGTTTTCTACAACCGACATTAACAAATTCCCATCTGCCACATAACCGCTGGCACGGCTCTCGAAAGTTTATACCCTTACAGGTGTCCCAACTTAGCCCATGATAAGCTCTCGCGATCAACGAAGGATATTCCTTCTCCCGGAAGACCCGATCAGTCTCGGAATCCCGGCTACAAGACATTTCGACAAAGAATAAAACAAGACCAGCAAAGCCGCCCGATGCAACCGGCTAATCCCGATAGGAGCTGCACATATCTCGCTCTCGTGGCAACACCGGATGAACACTACGACGGCAACCGACGATACCCCAAGTTGCCTAGGGGTGGCACCGCAGTGGCTCTGGTTTGGACCAACACTTAGACAAGCATTGGCCCGGGGCTCAATATAGATGACCCTTGGGTTAATTACTCCCAAGGGAAAATAGGTGGTGGTGAGGCAAATGGTAAAACCAAGGTTGGGCCTTGCTGGAGGAGTCTTATTCAAAGCGAACTGTCAAGGGGGTCCCATAAATCACCCGACCACGTTAGGGACGCAAAATCCGGGAACATAATACCGATATTACGGAAACTAGGGCGGCAAGAGTGGAACAAAACACCAGGCATAAGGCCGAGCCTTCCACCCTTTACCAAGTATATAGATGCATTAATAATATAAGGAATATTGTGATATCCCAACAAGTAAACATGATCCAACAAGGAACAACATCTCCATGTTCCAACAAGGAACAAACTTCATCTTCACCTGCAACTAACAACGCTATAAGAGGGGCTGAGCAAAGCGGTAACATATCCAAACAATGGTTTGCATAGGAAGGTGACAACGAGTTAGAGGTTCATGTTAATTTGGGAGGCTTGAGCAGCAAGTGATAGGTAGCGCAGCATAGCGAAAGAACGAAGCAACTAGCATAGCAATGATAGTAATGAGATCCAAGGTGACGGTCATCTTTCATGAAATCCTGCAAGGAAGAAGAATGAGTCCATGAAGAAGATGAAGCCACGAAGACGAACCAAGCGTAGACGAACGGATCCTCACGATCGCAATGAAACAGGAACTAACAAGAAGAAGCACACAACAAGGTAAACACACCACACATAGACAAGACATGATGCACAACAAGCATGATGCATGACAAGGCTACATGAAGCTACTCATGGCAAGAGATGATGCAAACAAGAGCAACACATCAAGGCAAGTTTAAATGAGGCCGGAAACAACATATAACAATTCCGGTAAGTCCTTATATGCAAATTTCGAAATTGGTCCAGATCTGAATAAACCTTATGTTCAAGTTGTTAAACAGCAATTTAAGATGCACCACGATGAACTACACGAAAATCTAGTCAAGTTACATATAAAGTTCATTAGATTCGGAGCTACGGCCTAGAAGATATGAGCAAAACAAGATAAGCATGGCATTGATGCTAAATGCATAGAAACATCAAGCAAACACCTCAAAACAAGGATGCAACATGATAATATGAAGCTACATGCAAAATCAAGCAAGTTTCATATAGAGCACACTCAAAACGGAGCAACGGTTCAACACATACACACTACAAGTCATAGCAACAATCTGTCCAAAACAGGAACTAGGCATATTGCAAGCATCAAAACAACATGCTACAGCACCTTAAAATAATAATAAAAAGGCATGGGCATGATGTACAGGTAAAGCATTACAAAACATGAACACTGAGCTAACTCCAGAAATCACTAGAACATGCTCAAACACACATGGCAAGATTGCAAATAATAACAGTTTCAGACTTTAGCAGAAACAACATCAGGTTGCAATGTTTAGAGCTATCAAACAACATGTTACAGAAACTTATCAACGCAAACAAAGGCATGGAATGATACTACTAAATGCATAGAACAAAAGTCCTTTAGTGACCATGAGCCAAAAAGGATCAGAAGATATGATGGCACACATGTAAACATGGCAAGTTATATTACAGATTCATACATGGCAGGAACAACTATAAGTAGGCATGTTGGTGAGCTTGAACCAGTCACCACAGAGCAATACATGGCATGGCAAGGCAACGCACAGTAAGAATACATGGCATAGAAGCTATACATGGCAAGAACAACATCATAGCATGCAAGGATCAACTATAACAACCTTGGCAAAATTGAATAACATGTAAACAACCTGCCAGGAAACATTTTATAGCAAAAGTAGAGCTCGATTGACTCAAGCTATGGTACTCCATAATTGCAAAGAAGGGCATGGATGGATATATCAAGACATGTTTAACAAAACATCCTTAATGAATTATCTCAAAATATGCATGGATCTCTCTGTAGCATCAAGTCAACATGGCATAAAAATATCAGCAAAACAGGGGCTGAAATCAGCAACATCAAGAAGCCTAGTTTGCATGCTTGTTCTAGTCACCACATAGATCACAAAAATACATGGCATACACCCCTGGAAAGATGGAATGGCATATTACAAAACACATGTAGGACTCAAGTCCATAGGATGCACACATCAATCATGGGAAAAATGACAAAAGTACATGTTCTGTTTAGAAACAGAAACTAACATCACATAGCACTCTTCTAACAGCATTTAGGGCCTCAATATGAGCTCAAATGAAAATGATGCAATGAGATGAAATGATCTACTCATCGGGTCGAACAATTTGACATCTTACACGCGCGAAACGGAGCAATAAGCAGAGAGTTATGGCATGATGAATATGGAAATAAAATTACTGCAGATTCGGGATAGGAAATCGGGGGGGGGGAGAAGAAGTCAACCGAGGCACGCGAACCGAGGACGGCCGGGATCTCGCCGGACTTCGCCGGAGATGGCGAGGGAGGGGCGGAGGAGGCGGATCCGGGGCCGGGGAGGCGGCGCCGGTAACGAGGGGCGGCGGGGCCGCGGCTCCGGTGGTCGGGCGCCGGGCCGGCGAGGCGGACGGAGGCGGTAAGGCGGCTGGGCGACGAACTCCGACCCGGGCGGGGCAAGGCGCTGGGGCGAGGGGCCGGGCGTGGCGAGGGGCCGGGCCGGGCGCTGGCGAGGGCCGGGCCGGCGCGGCGAGGGCCGGGCCGGGCGCGGCGAGGGGCCGGGCGGGGAGTTTTGCTCGGCGAGCCTCATGGAGGAAGGCGGCGGCGCACTGGTCGCCGCTGCCGGGCGAGGGGAGGCGGCGGCGAGGCGGCCGGGCGATCGGGCGGCGGATCGATGGGCGGCGGCGGCGCGGCGCTGCCGGGCGCTGGCGGAGCAGCCATGGCGGCGGCGACGCCACGGGCGGCGGCGCGGCGAGCCGGGCGGGCTGCGCTGCTCGCGGGAGCCAAGGGCGCGAGGAGAGAGGAGGCCGGCCGCCACGTGGCGCGGCAATGGAGGAGAGCGGCGGCGGGTGAGGTGGCATCCCCGGATTGGTCCGGGCGACGTGGAGGCTGGGACGTGCCCGCCGTCGGCGGACATGTCCGGCCAAGGCGAGGGGAGCGGGCTAGGGTTTCGCTTACGAATTGATCCGAATTTCGGGAGGACGGGTGATTATATAGGTAGAGGGAGCTAGGAGAGTCCAAATGAGGTGCGGTTTTCGGCCACGCGATCGTGATCGAACGACCGAGAGCATAGAGGGGAGTTTGCTGGGTTTTGGGCCACTTTGGAAGGGGTGTTGGGCTGCACACAAAAGAGGGCTTTATGCGGTTACCCGTTAACTGCTGAGTACCAAACGACCTCCAAATGGCACGAAACTTGATAGGCAGTCTACCGGTGTTATACCAAGGCCGCTTGGCAAACCTCGGCCATTCCGAGAAAGTTTAACACCCGCACACCTAAAAAGAGGTAAAAGGGGCGCCGGAGACATAGGAGTGCCGATTGCAAAACGGACAACGGGGAAAATGCTCGGATGCATGAGACGAACACGTATGCGAAATGAGATGCACATGATGACATGATATGAAATCCAGATGATGACATGGCACAGTGCAACACGCAAGCACATGACATGGCAAAGACGACGAATAACTGGCAGACACCTGTCGCATCGAATCCGGGGCGTTACAACACTCCTCCACTAACAAGAGATCTCGTCCCGAGATCTTAGGACCGAGACGGTAGGGAAAATGGATGAGGTGAAACAAGAATTGAAGAGAAGAAGCAAAGAATCGAAAGCACTCGAGAAGAAGAGACGAACGACGAGAATGACGAGAATCGAAAGCTCACGGAATCAAGATAGACTCTAAAAGCACTCCGGTTAGAAGAAGATAAGAAACGAATAAGGCTGAAAGGATTTAGGCAGCACTCCGGTTAAAACCTGGAGGAATAGAACTTTAACTTGAGAGGATGGAATGATACCTGATGAAGACACGACACAAAACCTCCGGAAAGAATTGAGAAAGTTGAATGAAAAGAATGGATAAGAATATGACAACTTGTGCCACGAATGGAACAGAAAGCAATCTTAGAAGAAAAGATTGAACGGAGTTGTTGAGAAAATCAACCACAAAAGAATAAGCTTGTTGTGGACTTATGGAAAACATCTCGAAATTGATGAGGTGATAACCGGCCGCAAACGGAAATGATTGAAAGGCTGAGAAGAACTAAGAAATGCAAAACTCCACTTCAAAAGAATACGGAGAATTAATTGCACTTCGAGAAGCGATAAGAAAAGATACTTGAACTCCACCAACAAAATCTTGATGAACACTTGAAGAATGAATTAAATCATGATGAGCCACCGTGAAGAACTCCGGTAACAAAAGGATGATGAGATAAAATGAAGGAAGAAAGAATAAGATGAGCCTTGCGATGATTTAGATGGAGGTTCCGACGAGATGGCCGAGGAAATTTGAACTCCGGAAAAGAAAAGATAGAAAGACTTGGAACTAGAATTTATTCCTCATGAACAAACTCCGAAGGAAGGGATTAACACTTCGAGGAAATAAGAATAAGATTTATTGTATGCTTATCCTTCATCAAATTAAATTGATGACAACCAATGGATTTTTGCAAACTACTTATTCTTCTTGAAAAAGGATTGAGAAGTGACATAACGCCACCTTGAGAAGGACTTCATGAATCACCGGTAGGTTGAAAAGAACGAATGGATTAAAAAGATAAACAAGGAAAAGAATCTGAAGGAACCACCGTAAGAATTCGAAAATGACTGATGAAAGAGAATGAATCACCGGGAAGAATTAGAAAAGCACGAAGATACTTGAGGGAATTTAGAAAAAAGAGATTGAAGAGATCGCGAACTGAATAACGAATGCTTGAACGCAGCATTAGAAGAATATTGAGACGAACGAAGGGGCACGGATATAGAATAATTGGAGAACGACTTAGAAAACTTGGAACGAAGAAATCTTCCGAAAAGATGGCCTCCGGATGATTGAGACGGAAAGTAACTCCTGAAATACTCGGATGGATGAAAAGAATTGCACGATCGAAACAATTAGATAGGATAACATCGAGCTATCACCATGAATCTCCGGGGAATGTATAAGATTTAGGAAAACTCTACTTGGTCTTCAAATGAAGACGAGAAACACCACCAAAATTACTGAGATACTCCGGAGAATGAAAAGCGAATAGGTTGAGCCAACAATGAAAAGAATTTGAACGAGATCTTGGAAAAGCATCTCGACCGATGGAATCCATTCTTACGTCAAACTTCGTAAAGAATTGAGATTAACTCCGGGGAAATTAGAAGAGTCAGGTAAGATCCTGGGAAAAGACCTGTGGGTTAGGGCCCACTGAAAAGAAAACACCGTTGGAAAAGATTGTCGAATGATAGATGATGCACCAGAACAATTGAAATATTTGACTGAAGTGACAACCTCGAATTAATTGGAACACAGACGAATCTCCTGAGATGTCTTGAACACTCCGGAAGGATAAACTGGCGAGAGGCGAACGAGCAAGGAGAACACTAGATCGAAGGAAAAGATTGTGATCAACCCGAAAACTTGAATTGAGTGCACCGGAAAAGAGATGAAGAATGTCAAACGAGACGAGAATTCACCGGTTGAAATGATTGACGAAAGACTGAAAAGGCTCCGCACGAATGAGATAGATGGTCGAGAGATACTCAGACTCCGTGAAGAAAAGGGGTGGGAGGGCGGGAAAACAAAGGTATCTTGGAAGGGGGAACCAACGAATATCTTGAAGAGAAAACACCGGTTGGAATCATTGAGGAGAGAAAGCAAAGACTTCGCACGAGTAGGATGGATACTCGATTACGAACTCCGGTTCCGACAAGAAAAAGGGGTGGGTGGGCGGGAAAAACAAGGACAACTTCGGACAAGGAAAAACAACATCGATCGAAAATAGCTGAGGAATTGATCTCCCAAAGATAGAGGTTCTAGTCGACTTGACGAGAGATGCACCGGATGAAAAGAGCTGAGGAACAACGATCGGACACCAACTGCGTGATCCTAAAGAAAAATTTTGAAGGGGAAGAGGAGTAGTTCAAAACACCTACGTCAAGATTCCTCACCAGAGCGACGAAGGGGCAGAGGAGTAAAAAGAATTCCTACTCTCCGATATAACTAAACTCGAAAAGTTTTCTTCTAGACTCAACAACGGCCAAACTACACGATCAATCAAGGGGGCTCCTAGGGTCGGTCGAGGCTCTGATACCAACTTGTCACGCCCAAGATGCGACCCTATCCTAAAGGAACTCGACGGTCCCACCAAGGATAGACCCGCATATTGAAACGCTTTTGCAAGGTGGATATCATTACATCAACATTACATAATAGATGGGGATACATACATAAGGCACAACTGCCACAAGAATATATCAACATCATATACAAGGTCAACATCCCACTACGGATGAAACATAAACAGAAGCTCAAACGACATCCACCCTGCTAGCCCAGGCCGACACCGAACCTATCCCCGATCGAAGAAGCGTAAGAAGAACTCAACGCATAGCAAACATTGCTCTCGCGTCAAGATCATCGCAAAACCTGTACCGCAACTGGTGGTGTAGTAATCTGTGAGCCACGTGGACTCAAAGCAATCCCATTACCATGGGTATCAAGACTAGCAAAGCTTAAAGGGAAAGGAAGGGGTAAAGTGGTGAGGTTGCAGCAGCGACTAAGCATATATGGTGGCTAACCAACGCAAATGAGAGCGAGAAGGGAAACAAAGGAACGGTCGTCAACTAGTAATGATCAAGAAGTGATCGTGAACTCCTACTTACGTCAGACATAACCCAGAAACCGTGTTCTCCTCTCGATCAACCCCGAAAAGAGACACTCACGGTTACGCACACGGTTGGTGTATTTTAATTAAGATCAACTTCGGTTTTTCTACAACCGGACATTAACAAATACCCATCTGCCACATAACCGAGGGCACGGCTCTCGAAAGTTTATACCCTCTGTGGGTGTCCCAACTTAGCCCATGATAAGCTCTCGCGATCAACGAAGGATATTCCTTCTCCCGGGAAGACCCGATCAGTCTCGGAATCCGGCTACAAGACATTTCGACAAAGAATAAAACAAGACCAGCAAAGCCGCCCGATGCTACCGACAATCCCGATAGGAGCTGCACATATCTCGTTCTCGTGGCAACACCGGATGAACACTACGACGGCAACCGGGCGATACCCCAAGTTGCCTAGGGGCGGCACCGCAAGTGGCTCTGGTTTGGACCAACACTTAGACAAGCATTGGCCCGGGGCTGAATAAAGATGACCCTTGGGTTAATTACTCCCAAGGGAAAATAGGTGGTGGTGAGGCAAATGGTAAAACCAAGGTTGGGCCTTCTTTGGAGGAGTCTTATTCAAAGCGAACTGTCAAGGGGGTCCCATAAATCACCCGACCGCGTTAGGGACGCAAAATCCGGGAACATAATACCGATATGACCGGAACTAGGGCGGCAAGAGTGGAATAAAACACCAGGCATAAGGCCGAGCCTTCCACCCTTTACCAAGTATATAGATGCATTAATAATATAAGGAATATTGTGATATCCCAACAAGTAAACATGATCCAACAAGGAACAACATCTCCATGTTCCAACAAGGAACAAACTTCATCTTCACCTGCAACTAACAACGCTATAAGAGGGGCTGAGCAAAGCGGTAACATAGCCAAACAATGGTTTGCATAGGAAGGTGACAACGAGTTAGAGGTTCATGGCAATTTGGGAGGCTTGAGCAGCAAGTGATAGGTAGCGCAGCATAGCGAAAGAACGAAGCAACTAGCATAGCAATGATAGTAATGAGATCCAAGGTGACGGTCATCTTGCATGAAATCCTGCAAGGAAGAAGAACGAGTCCATGAAGAAGATGAAGCCACGAAGACGAACCAAGCGTAGACGAACGGATCCTCACGATCGCAATGAAACAGGAACTAACAAGAAGAAGCACACAACAAGGTAAACACACCACACATAGACAAGAAATGATGCACAACAAGCATGATGCATGACAAGGCTACATGAAGCTACTCATGGCAAGAAACAAGAGCAACACATCAAGGCAAGTTTAAATGAGGCCGGAAACAACATATAACAATTCCGGTAAGTCCTTATATGCAAATTTCGAAATTGGTCCAGATCTGAATAAACCTTATGTTCAAGTTGTTAAACAGCAATTTAAGATGCACCACGATGAACTACACGAAAATCTAGTCAAGTTACATATAAAGTTCATTAGATTCGGAGCTACGGCCTAGAAGATATGAGTAAAACAAGATAAGCATGGCATTGATGCTAAATGCATACAATCATCAAGCAAACACCTCAAAACAAGGATGCAACATGATAATATGAAGCTACATGCAAAATCAAGCAAGTTTCATATAGAGCACACTCAAAACGGAGCAACGGTTCAACACATACACACAAGTCATAGCAACAATCTGTCCAAAACAGGAACTAGGCATATTGCAAGCATCAAAACAACATGCTACAGCACCTTAACATAATAAAAAAAGGCATGGGCATGATGTACAGGTAAAGCATTACAAAACATGAACACTGATCTAACTCCAGAAATCACTAGAACATGCTCAAACACACATGGCAAGATTGCAAATAATAACAGTTTCAGACTTTAGCAGAAACAACATCAGGTTGCAATGTTTAGAGCTATCAAACAACATGTTACAGGAACTTATCGACGCAAAAAAAGGCATGGCATGATACTACTAAATGCATAGAACAAAAGTCCTTTAGTGACCATGAGCCAAAAAGGATAATAAGATATGATGGCACCCATGTAAACATGGCAAGTTATATTACAGATTCATACATGGCAGGAACAACAATAAATAGGCATGTTGGTGAGCTTGAACCACTCACCACAGAGCAATACATGGCATGGCAAGGCAACTCGCAGTAAGAAGACATGGCATAGAAGCTATGCATGGCAAGAAAAACATCATAGCATGCAAGGATCAACTATAACAACCTTGGAAAACTTGAATAACATGTAAACAACCTGCCAGGAAACATTTTATAGCAAAAGTAGAGCTCGATTGACTCAAGCTATGGCTCTCCATAATTGTAAAAAAGGGCATGGATGGATAGATCAAGACATGTTTAACAAAACATCCTTACTGAAGTATCTCAAAATATGCATGGATCTCTCTGTACCATCAAGTAAACATGGCATAAAAATATCAGCAAAACAGGGGCTGAAATCAGCAATATCAAGAAGTCTAGTTTGCATGCTTGTTCTAGTCACCACATAGATCACAAAAATACATGGCATACACCCCTGGAAATATGGAATGGCATATTACAAAACACATGTAGGACTCAAGTCCATAGGGTGCACACATCAATCATGGCAAAAATGACAAAAGTACATGTTCTGTTTAGAAACAGAAACTAACATCACATAGCACTCTTCTAACAGCATTTCGGGCATCAAGATGAGCTCAAATGAAAATGATGCAATGAGCTGAAATGTTCTACTCATCGGGTCGAACAATTTGACATATTAAACGCACGAAACGGAGCAATATGCAGAGAGTTATGGCATGATCAATATGGCAATAAAATTACTGCAGATTTGGGGGGGGAGAAGTCAACCGAGGCACGCGAACCGAGGACGGCCGGGATCTCGCCGGACTTCGCCGGAGATGGCAAGGGAGGGGCGGAGGAGGCGGATCCGGGGCCGGGGAGGCGGCACCGGTAACGAGGGGCGGCGGGCCGGGCTCCGGTGGGCGGGCGCAGCGCGCAGTGACGGAGGCGGCAAGGGGCGGCCGGGCGACGAACTCGACCCGGCGGCGGCAAGGCGCTGGGGCGAGGGGCCGGGCCGCGCAGCGAGGGCCGGGCGGGAGCTCGGGCCCGGCGAGCTCCCCGCTGAGGAAGAAGGCGCGGCGCTACTGGTCGCCACGGCGAGGGATGCGGCGACAAGGCGGCCGGGCGACCGGGCGGCGGGCCGGATGGGCGGCGGCGCTGGAGGCGCGGGCGCGCCGGGCGCTGGGGAGCATCCATGGGCGGCGGCGGGCGATGCGGGCGGGGCCCAGCCCGGGTTCGCGGACGCGAGGAGAGAGGAGGCCGGCCGCCACGCCGCGGCAATGGAGGAGAGCGGCGGCGGGGTGAGGTGGCATCCCTGGATTGGTCCGGCGACGTGGAGGCTGGACGTGTCCGGCCGTCGGCGGACATGTCCGGCGCACGAGGGGAGCGGGGCTAGGGTTTCGTCTGTGAATTGATCCGGAATTTCAGGAGGAGGGGTGTTTATATAGGTAGAGGGAGCTAGGAGAGTCCAAATGAGGTGCGATTTTCGGCCACGCGATCGTGATCGAACGACCGAGAGCATAGAGGGGAGTTTGCTAGGTTTTGGGCCACTTTGGAAGGGGTGTTGGGCTGCACACAAAAGAGGGCTTTGCGGTTACCCGGTTAACCGTTGGAGTACCAAACGACCTCCAAATGGCACGAAACTTGACAGGCGGTCTACCGGTGCTATACCAAGGCCGCTTGGCAAACCTCCGGCCATTCCGAGAAAGTTTAACACCCGCACACGAAAAGAGGTAAACGGGAGCGCCGGGAGACATAGGAGTGCCGGATTGCAAAACGGACAATGGGGAAAATGCTCGGATGCATGAGACGAACACGTATGCGAAATGAGATGCACATGATGACATGATATGAAATGCAGATGATGACATGGCACAGTGCAACACGCAAGCACATGACATGGCAAAGACGACGAATAACTGGCAGACACCTGGCGCATCGAATCCGGGGTGTTACATGGGGTGTTCGGGATAAGCTTGAGCGCTCTTGTTCCCATTCTTGGGTCCTTCGAGGGAGGCGCTCAACGCAATGAACCAGGCAACCGGACTATAATGCTTGAACACTCTCACTTAGCCATAGAATTCTATAATTTTAAATTTCGGCGAAGCCCCTAGTATTCGGAAGACCGAGTTCGGGGCGCTATCCACGCCTTGGCCGGACAATGCCGGTTCCTCGCTCTAAGCGGTATAAGTCTTTAGGGACTCGAAGAAACCTCTCGAACAGCGACCAGCTCTCGCCTTATCATGACGGTCAGTTTTAGCTTTCTCCATCGAGGTGCTCAACCCAGCTCAACCGGGGCACAATCGCAGTGGTTCTCCCAGCTACCTTAGCCGATATAACGGAACGTAAGGTACCAAAACATGGGAGCCGGGCAAACCCAACTATTGACCCAAGACATGATTCGGAGCTGATGCATATAATGCTAGAAGTTCGGGGTGCCGCACTTGTGAAAGTGTTCGGACTTGTCACACCATGTTTTTGGGGTGCATAAGCCCCTGGTGTGGTGGCCGTACCAAATTGTACGGTTGCGGAATGTCATAGATGAACATATGCAATGGGAAAGAATGCAATATTAGGCAAGAGCTATATATTGTTTATTCAAAAGAAACTACAAATAAAAGCAGAACGATACAAATTTGGCGATAAGCAAGGTACGGGACTTTGGACATGTCCCCCTCCAGGGGTAAGTTTGCGGTGTGGTATGTAAAACAGGTGTACTGCTCGTAATAGAGACCACCTGGACACTTGACGCAGTTTTCTGCTTCCCTGGCTGTTGCATCGTGTAGTCGGCACGAATGCCGGACAGGGCTTCTGGAGAACAGAGTCCTGAAAGTAAAAAGAAAAAGAAAAAAAAAGAAAAAAGGAATGACACAAACGGGAGCCCCTAGTGCGGTCTAGCCGCATTCTGGGCATGCCGTGGTCGTGGCCCGTCCCCTATGCCCATGGTGCTTCAGAGCGCAATTACGTGCGCCAGAGTAATCGGGCTTCGCGAGTTCGCGAGGGCTGGGGTTGGGGCCGCATTACTACGCTTGTTCGAACGTGCCGTGCGGTCTTGCTGTAGGTTACCCCGGCGCGCTTTGGATGTTGTCCGATTTTTATTGGACGGATCGGAGGATTGCCTTAAGAGGCTGTTCGCACTTCGCCGCAAGGGCGGCCGTATGCTCCTCCGCTCGTGAGGGAGCGTTCGGTGTTTCCATTGACCGTGATTACGCCTCGAGGGCATGGCATCTTGAGCTTGAGGTATCGTAGTGCGGCACCGCATTGAATTTTGCGAATGCGGTTCGCCCGGCAAAGGCGTGATAGCCGCCATGAACGGGACTATGTCGAAGATTAACTCCTCACTCCGGAAGTTATCCGGGATCCAAGACCACTTCAAGTGTAATGGAGCCTGTGAGCTGGCCTCTACACCTGGAATGACGCCTTTAAAGGTCGTCTTTGTGGGTTTAATTCTTGACGGGTCTATGCCCATTTTATGCGCATCAGATCCCGATAAATCAGGTTCAGGCCGCCGCCGCCCATCGGGACTCGTGAGGTGAAATCCGTCAATAATTGGGTCAAGAACCAATGCGGCGAAACCGTCGTGGACGGATGCTAGTGGGTGGTCCTTCGATCAAAGGTGATCGAAGGAAGACCATGGGTTGAACTTCGGGCGACCGCTCCATCGCATATATCGCCCCTTAGTGCACGCTTCCGCTCCCTTTTGGGTATGTGGGTTGCATATATCATGCTCACCGTCCGCACTTGTGTGGGAAAGCCCTTCTGTCCTATATTGTTCGGCGGCTGGGGCTCTTCCTCGTCATCGCTATGCAGCCCCTTGTCGTTGTTTTCGGCGTTTAGCTTGTCTGCTTGCTTGAACACCCAACAATCCCTGTTGGTGTGGTTAGCTGGTTTTTCGGGGGTGCCACGTATCTGGCACAAGCGATCGAGTATTCGGTCCAAGTTGGACGGGCCCTGGGTATCTCTTTTGAATGGCTTCTTCCGCTGACCGGGTTTAGAGCCTCTAAATCCGGCATTTACTGCCGTATCTTCAGCATTGTCACTGTTAATGCGGAGTTTATGCTTGTTGCGACGCGACCTGCCATTGCTGTCCTTGGTATCCGAACTACCAGGGTGTTTGGCCAAGTTGTTGCTTCGAGCTAGCCAGCTGTCCTCTCCCGTGCAAAAGCGGGTCATGAGTGTGGTGAGGGCTGCCATGGATTTCGGCTTTTCCTGTCCTAGGTGCCGGGCTAGCCACTCGTCGTGAATGTTGTGTTTGAAGGCTGCTAGCGCCTCTGCATCCGGACAGTCGACGATCTGATTTTTCTTTGTTAGGAACCGCGTCCAAAATTGTCTGGCCGATTCTTCTGGCTGCTGAATTATATGGCTAAGGTCATCGGCTTCTGGTGGTCGCACAAATGTGCCCTGGAAGTTAACGAGGAATGCGGCTTCCGTGTCCTCCCAACAAACGATTGACTCTGGCCGCAAGCTGTTGAGCCAATGCCGAGCTGGTCCTTTAAGCTTGAGTGGGAGGTATTTGATGGCATGTAGATCATCACCGCGGGCCATGTGGATATGGAGGAGATAGTCCTCGATCCGCACCGCAGGATCTGTGGTACCATCGTATGATTCGATGTTTACGGGTTTGAAGCCCTCAGGGATTTGATGATCCATTACTTCATCTGTGAAGCATAGTGGGTGTGCGGCGCCTCTGTATTGGGCTATATCATGACATAGCTCGTATGAGCTTTGTCTACTGTGTTCGGCCTGGCCGAGGTTGATGTATCCGGCGTGACGGTAATCATCCCGAGTCGTTGGGCGCCCACGCGATCTGTAGATCGATCTTGTTTGCTTTGCCTTATCCTCCAGTATATCTCGCAAGTCCGGTGCGTTCTCCCGTGCCTTGGTACTTTTTGAGCGGCGTCGGGGCGTGGCTTGAGCGGAGGGCCGAGAGGCTTCTCTGTCGCGGCCACGGGGTGGCCGGTCTGCCATGTCGTCTTGTTGATGACGGGTGCTTCCTCCTCCGATCGAGGCAACGGCCCTGCGTTTGGGATAGCTTTTGGAGGCGTTCGAGTTCGTACTCTTGGCTGCAAGGACTTCGGTCCATCTGTCAGCTAGCAGGTCTTGGTCAGCTTTAAGCTATTGCTGCTTTTTCTTGAGGCTGCTTGTCGTGGCCATGAGCCTGCGTTTAAAACGCTCTTGTTCGACGGGATCCTCTGGCACGACGAATTCGTCGTCGTCGAGGCTTGCCTCGTCTTCGGAGGGGGGTGCATAATTATCGTCCTCTACCTCTCTTTCTGCCGCACTGTCGTGCGGACTTGCTTCTCCCTCCTCCTGTGCTGAGTCCTGCTGGAGGGGGTCGTCTTCGGCACAATCCGGGGTATTATTGTCTCCGTGCGGAATCACCGCTTTCTTGTGGCGGGATTTAGAGCGGCGCCACCGACGCCGGGCGCTTGGGTTGTTTCTTGGAGGGTCATCCTCCGCTATTCCATCGCCACTCCCATATTTTGGGATGTCCACCACGTATATGTAATATGACGAGGTGGCCTTCCAGCCTCGTGGGCGCCGGGCTCTTGATCGCCTCCAAGACCGCCGTCCATACCGTCGATGTCTTCGGAGTCGAAGTCGAGCATGTCGGTTAAATCATCGGCAGTGGCTACAAAGTGGGTGGTGGGTGGGCGTTGAATTTCTTCGTCGTCCGAATCCCAACCTTCGATCGTAATTCGCCAGCGCTCCCCTAACAAAGAGAGAGACTTTAATGAGTTCAGGATATCGCCAAAGGGCGAGTGCTGAAAGACGTCCGCGGCGGTGAACTCCATAACCGGCGCCCAGTCGGATTCGACTGGCAGGGGCGCGGGAGGTTCGGAGTCCGGAAAGGAGTCCGGAAAGGAGTCCGGCACCTGGGAGTCACGAGCTTGGCAAAGGACAGGGTTGTTGTTTGGCTCAATCGTCGTAGAGATTTCAGCCCCCGAGGCATTGTCCAACCAACCGTCCTCGATCGGTGAAACTGGCTCCGGATTAAGGGTCGGAGCGGGCACTGGTGCGGCCTCCAGGGCACTGTTCGGCGGCAGAGTTAGATCGTACCCATCGAGACAAAGGCGGCACGCCGCCGTGGCTCGAATCCGTCGAAGATCAAGTCTCCGCAGACATCGGCCGTATAGTTCAAGCTTCCAAATCTGACCTGATGGCCAGGGGCGTAGCTTTCAATCTGCTCCAGATGGCCTAGCGAATTGGCCCGCAGTGCAAAGCCGCCGAATACGAAGATCTGTCCAGGGAGAAAAATCTCACCCTGGACTGCGTCGTTGCTGATGATTGAAGGAGCCATCAGGCCTATAGGTGACGACACAGAGGAACTCTCAATGAAAGCACCAATGTCGGTGTCAAAACCGGCGGATCTCGGGTAGGGGGTCCCGAACTGTGCGTCTAGGCGGATGGTAACAGGAGACAAGGGACACGATGTTTTTACCCAGGTTGGGGCCCTCTCGATGGAAGTAATACCCTACTCCTGCTTGATTAATATGGATGATATGGGTAGTACAAGAGTAGATCTACCACGAGATCAGAGAGGCTAAACCCTAGAAGCTAGCCTATGGTATGACTATTGTTCGTCCTACGGACTAAAACCCTTCGGTTTATATAGACACCGAATAGGGTTAGGGTTATACAGAGTCGGTTACAATGGTAGGAAATCTACATATCCGTATCGCCAAGCTTGCCTTCCACGCCAAGGAAAGTCCTATCCGGCCACGGGACGGAGTCTTCAATCTTGTATCTTCATAGTCCAGGAGTCCGGCCAAAGATGATAGTTCGGCTATCCGAACACCCCCTAATCCAGGACTGCCTCAGTCTCCCCCGGCTGTTGCTTGATGCGGCGCATGTCGCTCACGGCTGGAGGCAGGTCGCGAGTGCCTTAGAAGTTGGCAATGAAGCGGGTCCACATCTCGTCCCACGAGGAGATCATGCCGGGAGCCAGGTTCATGAGCCAGGTTCGGGCTCCGTCCTTGAGCGCCATGGGGAACCAATTTGCCATGACCTTTTCGTCCCCGTTGGCGGCTTCGATGCCCAGCTCGTAGAGCTGAAGGAATTTCTTGAGGTCGGCAAGGTTGCCGTCATAGCGAGGAGGCAGGTCCGGCTTGAACTTGTCGGGCCATGCGACGCTGCGTAGCTCGGCGGTGAAGGCGCGGCAGCCTGCGGTGGCCACCGGGATCCTCTCTTGACGCAGAGTTTGCTCTTGTGGATTCCCGCGCACCGCTTACTGGAGCAGCGCAGGGTCTTGATGCGGTGGCGCTGGAGCGTGGTCGTGGCGCTCTGGTGCTGGGAGCATGCGAGCACCTTCTTGGGGATGAGGGATATCCTGGAAGCTCCTTTCTTATTGCGCAGGCGCCGGACGCGGAGGATCTCGACCCGGGGCCACGCGCCTTGGAACCAGGGCGCCTTCTTGGGGAGGAGGTGGCGGGGGCACCTCCGGCTCCCTGCCTCCCGCATGGGGTGAAGGGCGAGGCAGCGAGATGGATGGCGCGGGGGAGCCCCCTGCGGCGCGGACGAGCTCGGCGACGTGGTCGAGCCACTCCTCGTAGATGTCGTCGACAGGGCGGTAGCGCAGCAGCTCGTTCACTGCGATGAGCGCGGCTCGAGCCTCCATGGGAGCGCGGTGTGCGTGGGACAAAGAACCAGCAGGGGTCAGCGACGGGGTGGCGGTGCGGCCATCGCGCCGCACCGAAGGATGCAGGGACGAGGCCTGCTGCTCGTTCCCAGCTGGGCCAGTGGCAACGTTGGCAGCAGGCGACGGGGAACAACGTGGGCGTCCGCCGACGGGCGCCGTCTGGGCGACGCGGGTGGCAAGAGCAGCCCGGCGCTTGGCGCGAGCTCGGCGAGTGTCAGCCATGGGCACGACGGAAGATCACACACGACCGGTGGAAGAGAGATTCCAGCGCACCCCTACCTGGCGCGCCAAATGTCGGATTTCAGGTTCTGGCAGACCCATGAGGTTCGAACACTGGGGTGCGTGCGGAGATCTTTCCTTTACCAGCTCACGCGTTGATGGTTTGCGAGGGATCTAAACTAGGAACGGTGAACAACACAGGAGACACAAGGTTTATACTAGTTCGGGCCACCGTGGAGGTGTAATACCCTACTCCAGTGTGTGGTGTGGTGGATTGCCTCTGGGGCTGATGATGAACAGTACAAAGGGAGAACAGCCTCGCGAGGGGCTGTTCTTGAGCTGGTGCGATGAACTGCTTAGGTGAGTTCAGTCGCCTCTCTCTCTCTTTCTCTCACTCTGATTGATTCGTCGATCTTCCAGATGGTCTATCTACCTCTCCGTCCGTCCATTTTCCGTCCCCCCTACCCGGTGGGTGGCTAGTCCTATTTATACAGCGAGGCCCTGGGCCTCTTCCCAAATAATGAGCAGGAAGGGCGCCAACAATTGGCCATTTTGAAGGGGAACATCTGGTACACTTATCCTGACTAAAGTTGGTCTTCGGCTGCCAAAGGCTCTGGTGGTCACGCCGTCCTGGGCTCCACGATGACCTCCATCCTGTCGTTCTGCTGGTCTTGGTCTTGTTGCACCGAAGCAGTAACCTTTGCCTGATGCCTTGGCCTATGCTTTCCCCCCTTTCACCGAAAGGGAAACAAGGACACTGCACAGGCCGGCACCCGCCTGGCGCCCACCTGGTCCTCGATCGTCATGGCTTGCGCCACGGGGAACCTTCGCGAGGCACCCTGCCTTGATCTCTCCGTCTCCTCGCGAGCCTGCCTGAGGAGGCTTCTCCTGAAGAGGCTCCCTGTCGTCCGCCCCGCGAGGCTTGGCACCTCGCGAGGGTCTTGAGCTTGAGCTGATGAAGCTGGGCCACGCTGGGCCCCCACTTGAGCCACGCTACAGGCCGCAGGCAAGCAAGTCTGGGGACCCCCGTTCCAAGAACGCCGACACTGCCGAGGGTTTCATTCCGTTTGGACTCCGTTTGATATTCCTTTTCTTCGAAACACTGAAATAGGCACAAAAAAATAGCAATTCAGGTTGGGCCTCCGGTTAGTAGGCTAGTCCCAAAAATGATATAAAAGTGTAAAGTAAATCCCATAAACATCCAAAACGAGTAATATAATAGCATGGAGCAATCAAAAATTATCGATACGTTGGAGACGTATCAAGCATCCCCAAGCTTAATTCCTGCTCGTCCTCGAGTAGGTAAATGATAAAAACAGAATTTTTTATGAGGAATGCTACCTGGCATATTTCTCAATGTATTTTTCTTTATTGTGGCATGAATGTTCAGATCCAAATGATTCAAGATAAAACTTCATATTGCCATAAAAATAGTAATACTTCAAGCATCCTAACAAGTAATCATGTCTTCTCAAAATAACATGGCTAAAGAAAGTTTATCCCTACAAAATCATATAGTTAGGCTATGTTTCATTTTTTTCACACAAAATACTCCCATCATGCACAACCCCGGTTTCAGCCAAGCAATTGGTTCATACTTTTTAACGCGCTTCAGCTTTTTTCACTCTCACGCAATACATGAGCGTGAGCCATGGATATAGCACTATGGGTGGAATAGAATATGATGATGGAGGTTGTGTGGAGAAGACAAAAAAGGAGAAAGTCTCACGTTGACGAGGCTAATCAACGGGCTATGGAGATGCCCATCAATTGATGTCAACATGAGCAGTAGGGATTGCCATGCAACAGATGCACTAGAGCTATAAATGTATGAAAGCTCAACAAAAGAAACTAAGTGGGTGTGCATTCAACTTGCTTGCTCACGAAGACCTAGGGCATTTTGAGGAAGCCCATCGTTCGAATATACAAGCCAAGTTCTATAATAAAAAATTCCCACTAGTATATGAAAGTGACAACATAAGAGACTCTCTATATGAAGAACATGGTGCTACTTTGAAGCACAAGTGTAGAAAAATATAGTAACATTGTCCCCCTTTTTTTGGCTTTTTTTTATTTGGCCTTTCTCCTTTTATTATTTGGCCTTTCTTTTTATTTCTTCTTTAGGGGAGAATGCTCTAATAATGATGATCATCACACTAGAACAAAATATGACTCTATATGAATGCCTCTGGCGGTGTACCGGGATATGCAATGAATCAAGAGCGACATGTATGAAAAATTAAGAAGGTGGCTTTGCCACGAATACGATGTCAACTACATGATCATGCAATTGCAATATGACAATGATGAAACGTGTCATTATGAACGGAATGAAGGAAAGTTGCATGGCAATATATCTCGGAATGGCTATGAAAATGCCATAATAGGTGGGTATGGTGGCTGTTTTGAGGAAGATATAAGAAGGTTTATGTGTGATAGAGCGTATCGTATCACGGGGTTTGGATGCACCAGCAAAGTTTGCACCAACTCTCAAGTTGATATAGGGCAATGCACGGTACCGAAGAAGCTAGCAATGATGGAAGGGTAAGAGTGTGTATAATCCATGGACTCACATTAGTCATAAAGAACTCATATACTTATTGCAAAAGTTTATTAGCCCTCGAAGCAAAGTACTACTACGCATGCTCCTATGGGAAGGGTTGGTAGGAGTTAACCATCGCGCGATCCCGACCTCCACTCATAAGGAAGGCAATCAAAAGAACACCCCATGCTACAAATTTGTTACACAACTTGCACCATACGTGCATGCTACGGGACTTGCCAACTTCAACACAAGTATCTCTTAAATTCACAATTACCCAACTAGCATGACTCTAGTATCACCACCTCTATATCTCAAAACAATTATCAAGCATCAAATTGATCATAGCATCCAATTAACTTTCTATGATAGTTTTTATTATACCCAACATGGATGCCCATCATTCTAGGACCAATTTTATGTGACAGCCTGATTTTTGGCCCTTTCTTTTTCTTTCGTTTTTCCGAGGTTCTTGCCTGAGTTTTTCTTTTTCGTGGCTTTGTGGTCTAGAAACTGAAGAAGATGCCCTCTTCTTTGCTTCCAGAGTGGCTTGTCATTCTCAAATCTTTCCCTAGACCCTGCCATTTTCATCCTAGTCCAAATCCCAATATTCTTTTATTGGGAATATTCCTTTTCTATTAAAGGAATAACTCAAATTGCCTTAGGTTGTGAAGCAACCTATATTTCCCTCACTCCAAAAATTCCCAAATAATTCTCATAAATGTTTTGGGTCATATATTGATCAAATATGGCAAAAAGTCTCATTGCCATGTTCAAAAATAATTCCCCAATATTCCTTTTTCTATTCTGCCCTGAATGGCACTTTGTGAAGGAAGTGTCATTTATATTTTTCCTAGTGGCTCCCAACCTTTTTGGGCATGTTTATATGTCCAAATAATTGCCTCATGCACAAGTTCAAATTTATTTGCCTAGCCAATCTTCCTCAATGAATTTTCAAAGTTTCTGTCAGAGAGAAGGCTTTGTGAAGTAAGTACTAGCTAGGAGTACCCAAATGAGTTGAACTTTTGCACACAACTTATTGTGCTCATATTAACCCCTTCCACCCATTTGAAACCCCATCCAGTTAACTATGTGAGCAGAGGAGCAAATCTTTGATTCTGGCAATATTTTCAGGTTGTGAAGCAAGTGCATTTTATATTCCTTCAAAAATCCTGATAAACTACCAGATCATTATTCTACCCATAAAACATCTCTCCACCCAATTTGGTATCATTTCATTGATCCATTTGATCACCATAATTATTCCAAGTTTCTGGACAGAAATGATGTTTGTGAAGCAAATGCCATTTTGGCTTGTCGATTTGGCATGAGCTTTTTACAACATCTTCATATGTCCAAATGATCAAGCTTTGCCCAATATTAGCCCTAGTTGACACTCCATGTGAGTGCACCATCATGATCTCCATTTCTGGACCAAAAATGCAGTTGTGAAGCAACTATATTCATTCTTGGTCCATTTCCCCTCAAAACCTCCAGGATCATAATCCCTCCATAGATAAACACCCCAGACAACTTATTTAGCTTCAAGCAATTCCCTGTTGATCACACTGAGCTAATACAGTTTACTGCAGTAAACTTCAGAGCTCACTAACCTTTTAACCGTAGCCTGTTTAACCAAGTTACCACCTCAGTTGAAACCACCCTTCGAAGGACTTACCTCTAGAAATCATTTGCCAGCTGTTTGCCTCCCACACATGCCAGCGCTGGGGGTGACCACCGTTTTGGCATGTCATGAGCGCGTCCAGTGGCTGTTTGTGCTGGATCCCCTCCCTGTCTCGTCAGCTTCGCGCTTGTGAAGATGTCCATTGTCTTCCTCTCATTGTCGTCGTTCCTCTGGACCCCTCTCCCCCTCCGGCAGCTTCCTCACCGACGCAAACCACCGCGCACACACGGACGCACAGTGGCGGTTTGGATCTATTCGTCGTCGTCGCCATCTTTCCCGTGCTCCTTTGGCCTCTTCCTCCCCGTGAGCTCTATCATGTGCCTTCCTCATCGCCTGCCTCCGAGCTCATGTGCATGGGCACGCGTCCGTGGTGCCGGCCACGCGTCCACGGTGACGCCAGTGCAGCTCCCTCTCCGCCTTGTCTATTTAAGCAGCCCCGAGGCCTCCCGATCGCCCCAAGCTCTTCGCCTCGCTCCTCTACTCCTGCCCAGCGCCTCCATTATGCTCGAGCCGCTCTCCTCGACTCCCCTGGCAACCGTGCCTGCCGGCGGTGAGGGAGTCTTGGATAAGGGGGTATCCGGACTGCCGGACTGTATACATCGTCCGGACTATTGAAGCGTGAAGATACAAGACTCAAGACTTCGGCCCGTGTCCGTATGGGACTCTCCTTGGCATGGACGGCAAGCTTTGCGATCCGGATATTGTGTTTCCTTCCTTGTAACCAACTCCATGTAAACCCTAGGCCTCTCCGGTGTCTATATAAACCAGAGAGGATGGTCCTTAGAAGGCCGATCACATTTACAATCATACCATCATAGGCTAGCTCTTAGGGTTTAGCCTCCATGATCTCGTGGTAGATCTACTCTTGTACTACCCATATCTTCAATATTAATCAAGAAGGAAGTAGGGTTTTACCTCCATCGAGAGGGCCCAAACCTGGGTAAACATCTGTGTCCCTTGCTTCCTGTTACCATCAGCCTTGATGCACATATCGGGACCCCCTACCCGAGATCCGCCGGTTTTGACACCGACATTGGTGCTTTCATTGAGAGTTCCTTAGTCGTCGCTGCAGGGCTCGATGGCTCGTCTTGTCGTCAAGGACAACATCACCTCGGGGGGAGCTCTGGTTGTAGGCCAAACTCTCCGACTTTGCGGTTTCATCATGGCCGCCCCATCGGCGGTAGCACCGACGATGGCCTCTCGGGTCATCAACCGTAACCTTCGCGTCAGTTCAGAACTCACCGAACAGATGGATCCGATGGAGCTCTCCTCCCTTAATGAGCTCTTCGATCGCATCGCCGCTCTGGGAGTCGCTACAGACTATGACCGGATCGGGCTTAAACCCGACCAAAGGGACATCAGATCCCCGCCGGCCACCCATGAGATAGCGGTAGTGGAGGAACCACACACGGACCGTCCCTCGACTTTGAGGACGAACTATGTCCAGATCACCGAACTCCTTGAGCCGAATACCTGCTCAAAGGAAGACATGAGCCAGGCCTCGGACTTAGAAACGAACATTGGGCCGAGGAAATCGGACGGCACTCCGGATCCCGGGCTTGCGGGCTCGGAAACTCCCACGCCCCTGGGTGTCGGATCGGATCAGAATCCGGTTTCAGATAACAACACCCACCAGGACGTAATCCACCTCTCCCGCATCAGGCAAGAGCCCCAAGAGACCGTGCATCACTACTGGGCTAGATTCCTCCTTGCACTTAACAAGGTCCAGGGCTGCCGTGAGGAGGACGTAGTCTTACTCTTCGGCAAAAACTTCACAGGCAAAGGACTCCTTAATGCTATAAGCCGCCGTGACATAGTACACTTCGCGGATTTGGCAAACATAGTACAGAAGTAATGTGCTATGGAAAGCGCCTGGAAAACCCAAATAGAATTTTGGGACAGTACAGCACTCACCAAGACCCATGTCCAAACCAAACGGGCAAATGCTCATAAGTCGGCCTATCCTGTCCCCAAGAAGCCAAAACACACCCCAATGCGGGGAACCGTATTGGAAAAGTGGCTCAATGGACCATGTAAACTCCACAGCACTCCGGACACGACACGAACTCATAGCCTTAGAGAATGTTGGATACTCCGGCAGGTTGCGAAAAGTGGCGAGGATCTTCTTGCAAGCCATAAACCAGAACAATATCCCGCCACCAAACACAATGCGGTGTTAACAGTCTTCGAGACTTTCGCCTCAAACAATAGGCGCAAGCAAGCTCATCGAAGCTCCGCCGAAATTCTCCATGCGGCAAAAATAAACCCCTGGAACGACACCGCTATAACTTTCAATGCTAGTGACAAACCCCGATCCCAGACTATCCGGGCACCGGCCCTTCTGGTACTTAGCCCAATCGTGGATGGCTTCCGGCTCACTAAAGTACTCATGGACGGCGGAAGCCGATTAAACTTGATCTATGAGGAAACACTCAACAAGATGGAAATTGATAAAATCCGCATTGAGCAAAGCGGCACCACCTTCAGGGGAATAATCCCTAGCCGGGAAGCGCGGTGTGTGGGAAAAATCACACTCGATGTGGTATTCGGCACCCCAGAGAATTACATGTCGGAAGAAATCACATTCCAAGTGGCTCCTTTCAGCAGCGGATACCACGCCCTTCTAGGGCGGGAGGCGTTCGCAAGCTTCCAAGCCATACCCCATTACGGGTACATGAAGCTCAAAATGCCCAGGCCCAATGGAATCATCACTCTAGTTAGTAATCCGGACGTCACACTCCGCGCCGGAAACAAAACCGCAGCACTAGCCTTGGAAGCACTATCCGAAGCCCTAGCAGCAGAAGAGCTAACAACACTGCGCGCCACCATGGACAGGGATGACGTGATACTCGACAAGCGACCCAAGTCCACCTCATTTAAACCCGCAGAAGAGATAGTGAAATTCCAAGTCCATCCAACAGACCCCACGAAGACAGCTTCCATCGGGACACAGTTGAACCCCGCTATCGACGTCGCACTGCAAGACTTCTTACGCGAGAATTGGGACATTTACGCGTGGCACCCATCTGACATGTCGGGCATCCCGCACGGATTGGCTGAACATAGCCTCAACATACTAAAGGGATACAAACCCGTTAAACAGACCCTAAGGCGATTTTCAGAGCCCAAACGACAAGCCATGGGGGAGGAGCTAGCCAAGCTACTTGAGGCCGGATTCATCAGAGATATCAAGCATCCGGATTGGCTGGCGAACTTGGTAATGGTACCGAAGAAGGACAAATCCTGGCGCACGTAAGGCCGACTTCAAAGACCTCAACAAGGCTTGCCCCAAGGATCCCTTTCCCCTCCCTCGCATCGATCAAATCATCGACGCCACAGCAGGACATGACTCGCTCTGTTTCCTAGACACATACTCTGGATACCACCAAATAAAGATGGCAGAGTCCGACCAAGCTGCAACAGCCTTCATAACACCGTATGGCCCCTTCTGCTTCAACACTCTGCCTTTCGGGCTTAAGAATGCCGGCGCAACCTATCAACGCATGATTCAAACATGCCTGGAAAAGCAAATCGGCAAAATAGTGGAAGCATACGTGGACGACGTAGTCATAAAAACAAGACACGTCGAAACCCTAATAGATGACTTGAGGCTTACGTTCGACAACCTCCGAACATACGACATCAAGCTGAATCCGGAAAAATGCGTTTTCGGCATTCCCTCCAGAAAACTGCTGGGCTTCATCGTTTCCAGTAGAGGAATTGAAGCCAATCCGGCAAAAATTTGAGCTTTGTCGCTATTGGATATACCAACAAACCTCAAACACATCTAGAAACAAGTTGGATGTGTAGCTGCTTTGAGCCATTTTATCTCCAGGTTAGGAGAAAAGGCGCTACCTCTTTACCGCCTTCTCCGGCGCACCGAACACTTCGTGTGGACGGATGCAGCCGCGGCCGGACTCGATGAAATAAAGACCTTATTGGCCAATAATCCAGTCCTAACAGCACCAAATATCGGCGAACCTATGCTGTTGTACATAGCTGCAACACATTAAGTGGTAAGCGCAGTGCTCGTCGTCGAACGAGAGGCCAACCGATACAAATTCCCGCTCCAAAAGCCGGTTTATTACGTATCCACTGTCCTCACCCCATGCAAATCCCGATACCCACACTATCAAAAAATAGCATACGCGGTCTTCATGGCATCCCGGAAGCTGCGACACTACTTTCAAGAGTGTTCGATCATAGTAGCCTCTGAAGTACCACTCAATGACATAATAAATAACCGCGACGCTACGGGCCGGATTGCTAAATGGGCTATTGATCTCCTTCCGTTCGACATAATATACAAACCATGGCGGGCCATCAAGTCGCAAGTACTGGCTTACTTTGTCGCCGAATGGACGGAAGCCGAACTCCCTAAAGAGTATGGCACGTACTCCAACTGGATCATGCACTTTGATGGCTCTAAAATGCTGGCCGGATTGGGAGCAGGTGTAGTCCTGACATCTTCCACCGGAGACACAGTCCAGTACATCCTCCAAATACTATACACAGATTCCAACAATGCAGCCGAATATGGGGCTCTGTTGCATGGGCTTCGGATGGCAGTCTCTATGGGCATCCAAACACCTGGAAGTGTGCGGGGATTCGAACCTCGCAATATCACAAATAAACAGAGACTTTGATGCTAAGGATCCAAAAATGGCGGCCTACCGTAATGTCGTCTTCAA
The DNA here is from genome assembly GCA_021605145.1 of Aegilops bicornis. NCBI lineage: Eukaryota > Viridiplantae > Streptophyta > Magnoliopsida > Poales > Poaceae > Aegilops > Aegilops bicornis. Next base: position 748,484,453 of record CM038673.1, on the reverse strand, counting down.
ATTGTCAGCCCGGTTCTAGGGGCTCGAATTCCACCATGTGGCTCGAGAAAACAATCAAGCAGCGGACGTCCTCGCCCATATCGGTGCTAAACGCGATCCTGTCCCACCTAACATATTCCTGGAAAGGTTGTTCAAACCATCCGCAGTATGGGAAGGGGAGTCCGGCAGTACTAGCACGGATCTGAACACACCCCCGGAATCCGAATTATCAGACATAATCGGAGGCTCTACCACCAAAATAACATCTTCAGCCCATGAAATCATGGCTGTCATAGCACCGTGGACTGAGCCTTTCTTGGCCTACCTAAATAGGCAGGAGCTCCCCGAAGACCAAAATGAAGCATGCTGCATCGTCCGGCATTCTAAAGCTTACAAAGTCCATGAAGGGGAACTCTATAAGAAAAGTGTGACCGGAGTGCTCCAAAGGTGCATCTCCGAAGAGGAAGGGCGGCAGCTCTTGGCTGGGCGGACACCACGCCGTGGCTCGAGCACTAGTCAGCAAGGCCTTTCGTACAGTGTTCTATTGGCCAACGGCCCGAGCAGACGCACTGGACCTTCTCCAACACTGCGTCGGTTGCCATCTCTTCGTCAATCAGAGTCATATGCCTCGTCCCCGCTCTCCAAACAATCCCCATAACTTGGCCTTTCGCGGTCTGGGGGCTGGATATGGAAGGACCCCTTAAAGGGGGAAGCCACAAGAAAAAATACTTATTGGTCATGGTAGACAAGTTCACCAAATGGATAGAAGCCAAACTAGTTAGAACGGCCGAATCCGGACCAGTAATAGACTTTATATCCGGGGTCATACACAGATAAGGTGCCCCCCACAGCATCATCACCGATAATGGCTCAAATTTCACAGCTGATGAAGTGGAAGCTTGGTGCGGCAAAATGGGCATTAAGCTCGACTATGCTCCCGTCTACCATCCTCGAACAAATGGCCAGGTCGAACGGGCAAAACGGTCTCATCATGAGCGGCATCAAACCCAGACTAGTGAGATCCTTGACAGAGTCGGACACTCACTGGGTGGAGGAGCTCGACTCCGTACTCTGGGGGCTGCGGACCACGCCAAATCATACCACAGGATATACACCATTCTTATGGTGTACGGTGCAGAAGCAATACTACCCTGCGACATAATACATGACTCGCCACGTGTACGCATGTACAAAGAGAAGGAAGCCGAGTTTGATCGGCAGGATGACTTGGACGACCTGGAGGAGGAGCGCGACGTCGCAAAAGCCTGTTCCGCATTCTACCAGCAGCAGGCTCGACGATATCAAAGCAGAGAAGTGCGGGCCAAAACTTACAATATTGGCGAGCTCGTTCTACGCCTACCGGAGAAGAAGAAGGACAAACTCAAACCCAAGTGGGAAGGTCCCTTCATCATTGACAAAGTTCTCACCGGAGGAGTGTACCGCTTACGTAATGCATCCGATAACAGACTCAAGCCGAACCCATGGAACGCGGCCAGACTCCAGAGATTGTACGCCTAACGCCGAACTCAGTGTTCGTCTCCTTTCCCCTCCCCCCCCCCCTTTTTTTATTATTTTATTTTTACGCTCCACCCCACTTTTCCTTTCTCGACCCCCTTTTTTTTCTTCACACAAATTATTTAATACAGTGCGGACTCCCGGATTACTGCGGTCGCACTATGTGTGTAAGCAATACCTGGGGGCTTCCCGCACGGAAGCTAAAATCAATTACTCAAATGGCTTTTTGTCCCTCACATATGAGTTTTTTTTCCATATGTGCCTTTTCTTCACCATTATATGCATCGATATGACTTAAGACATGGCCAAGCTGGGTTGCCTGGCTCTTGTGTTTATGCCCTACGTTCCCGTTAATTCGGCTAGGGCATAAGGGGAGCACCTCTGTGATTGTTACTGGCGGTTCAGGCGGATGTGTACCTCAGACTGGGTGAAGCCGAAAGCTAGTTTCCTTAAGAGAATATTCGGTCGGTGACCAAAAGAAGTATTCGTTTATTACAACGTAAATCCCCAGAAGTCTTGTATCCTGCGCCATCGCTCGCAGTCCGGACATGTGCATTGCCGCATGCATACCCAGGGAAAGGAACCCCTAATGGAACTATTCTCCCTGGAAGATGTTTCTTACTATCCATGTAATATAACATAACTAGTTGGGTACTTGTCTGTTCAAGCACTTATGACCCCTACGCCTGGTCTCCACGCATACCCCAGTTTGTATAACTGCGTGGGTATTCGGACACACCCCGGACTGTAGGATCCGGGGGCTGAAGCTAAAAGGTCCGCCATGACAAATGATTTTAATCCGGCTAGGGGCTACTCATGCCCATTAAATTACACAGTCACTTGGACTGACTATATTCTTCCTCTATACCATCCAACAGGCTATCTAGCTTACAATCCTGTTGAGAATACTTAGCGGCTAACGCTACCTGGTCATATACCAGACTTACGGGAATTTCTTTCCCATCGGGCCCCGCCGGTCCAACTTCGGCCATATGGTTCGGGTCCATCTTGGTGTAGTGCGTCTTCACCATTGCCCAGGCTTCTCTTGCACCTTGCCGGCACGCTGATATCTTCCACAGTCGGAAGCCTCGCCGGACTCCTTGAAGCAGGTCCACAAGCTCCCCCATGCCATTTGGCAGGAGGCTTGATGGCCACAAGGCTTGAGCAACGCCGTGCATCACCTGCCGAGCTCGCTCGTGCAACTGTGAAAGTTCTTGTAGTACGTCACCTATAGACGACGGCATCTCCTCCCCGGGCGACCCGTTAACATTCCTACAAGCAAAATTATTTCAATAACTTCCTCGCCGAACTATCGTACAATTCGTCTAGGCACTCACCATAAATGACGCGTCGAAGCCTTTTATTCTCCTTCGCGGAGTCTGCCAGCTGGGCGAGGACGTCTTTTAACTCCACGTCCAGCCGGACATTAGCATCTTGGAGATTATTCTTCTCCTGCCGAACTTGCATGAGAATGCGCTCGCCAGCCTTTAGCTGCCCTTTGAGATGCAAGTCGTCATCTCTTCTGCCCTCCGGATTGACCCCGGGATTATCTGCAGAACTTTCTGTTAGATTTGTCATTTACTAACTGTTTCCTCTTAGTACAATTGAGACAAATGTTACCAGCGGAGGCCTTCTGGGATCCCTCCAACTTGGCAATCGCATCCCTCAACTGGGCCTTACACCCCTCTATCTCCCGAGCCAATTTTTCATTCTTATCTACAAGAACCTGTGCAGACATTGATCCTTCAAACAGTTGTTCCAACTATTTCATGTCTCAGGGGGTAATGCTACACATACTTATCAAAATTTCTTACCCGTATATCTTTGGTATACTGGTTCGTTGCTTGGGCAAGCCTGCCTTGAGCCGCTCAGATGTACGCGTCTGCTGAATTGAAGGCATTAAAGGCCTCTTCGGAAAAGATGTTGTTCCGAAGCACGGCCCTCCGGCGCCGATGATTCATGGCACTCTCCACTTCGGAGTTTGTGGCCGATAACATATCTGCATCCTCTATCGGAGAACTATGCGGTGCTAGCCCCGTAACCGCCTCTGCCCTCGAAGCCGGTTCTGGAAATTGGCTGGAGGAGGCATGATTTGTAGGATCCCCGGATATAGTCCGGCTGCTCCTCTTCCTGCCAAGACACAAAGGGCGCTGTTATATTCCAAATACTATTATCGCAGGACAGGTTATTACTTTACCTCTGCAGCGGTGTGTCGACCCTCACCGCCTTTCTCTTAAGCCTGTCCGAGCCGGACGCCCGTGGTTGACGAGTCCCTAGGGCTCGGCCCTGCGCTCTGACCGTCGTCCCTACAAGAAGCACGACACCTCAATGGTAAATCATGATACCTGAGGAGAGTCCTCTTCGGAGGATAGGATTTTCAGTTAGGCTTACACACGACACAGGGAGCAGTCCGAGATAATCCGCCGTAATGGCTACCGAGGCACCATCCCAGCTCGCTTGATGAAATACCCCATTAACGAGCTCCACGGTAATATCTGGATCTTCTTTGAGTCCTGGGTCTAGGGCCCTTCTGGGGTCCTCTGGCTGCGGGGAGGGGCTGAAGATTCCTTCTACGGCCCTCCTCATTTCCTGTTCGGAAACATCGATGCAGGTAATCTTAGCAGAAGAACGCTAAAATAAGAAAAACAAGGAGAGGAGTGACGACTCACCCAATCTGGGGGGTTGTACATGGAGAATCCGTCCCGCGGTTTGATGCGAAGGAACTCCTCCTCTTCCCCTCTGTATAAATCGGACAATATCCTTGCTAGAGCAGTGGCGGAGTCCGGACCCTTAGGGCGCAGCGGGTGGCGTAGTCTTCTCCGTTGAAGTGCCACATGGGCTTCCCCCAATACTGGAGCGGTTGCACTCCCCGTATTATGCATATGGCCATAACCTCGACTATCGTCAGTCCGGATTTGGCCAGTAGCTTTATCCTGCTCATCAGGAAGTGTATTTCCCTCGTGTCCTCTTCTTGAGGGCCCCGAGGGCGCCAGCTTAGGCGCGTCCTCGGTGGGGCGTTACTAAACTTGGGGAGACCTGTCCGGATTGGATCCGGAAGGGGAACGTCATCAATGTAAAACCACTCTGAAGGCCAGTTTTCTGGTGCCTTCTTAGGAGTACCGGACAGGTATCCGGTCTCGGCAATGCGCCATACTTCGGCCCCAAACACTTGACATAGGGATTCTCCCGGGGTGCGGGGGACGAGGCAGAACAGCTTCATCCATAATCCGAAGTGAGGTTGCAGCCTAAAAACAGCTCGCAAAGGGCGACATACCCCGCTATATGCAGAATGGAGGCGGGGGTGAGATTGTGCAACTGGAGGCCATAGAACTCCAGGAGCCCGTGAAGAAACGGGTGGATAGGAAACCCGACGCCCCTTAGCAGATGTGGGATGAGGCATATACGCTCCTCTGGAGATGGATTTGGAGATCCCTCCGCTTGTTTCCCTCCGTCGTAAGTAGCTATTCCAGCTTGGACGGGGACCATGAATGTTGGTGGGATAAACCCTTGGCCCTGTAACTCTATCAAACGGCTATGAGGAACTGAACATTCTCCCCAATCCCCCAGCTTGGAACAAGGAGAGAGGGCAGAAGACCCGCGACGACCGGCCATGTTGGAATGGTTCTTTGCGGAGCGCTCTGTTGGATGCTAGCTCGGGGAGGGAGAGTGAGGTTTGGATCTGAAGACCTCTGTCCCTTCAAATAAACGGTCAACCCGGAGGATTGAGGGTGGTAAATGCAAAAATGCCTCGACTCTTCACATTCGCTCGACGCGTGGACGTGGTCATTATTGAGGACACAAAAGCCGAGGAGTACAACATTGATGGGATACTGGACACTATTTGTCGTAACAGGTACTTTGGAGTATTCGGAGATGGAACCCGCCTTGCAATGCCGAAGACAAGACTGCGCGCCGGACTCATCGTCATTGAAGCCTGGTTTAGGGGCTACTGAGGGAGTCCTGGATAAGGGGGTATCCGGACTACCGGACTGTATACATCGTCCGGACTATTGAAACGTGAAGATACAAGACTCAAGACATTGGCCCGTGTCCGGATGGGACTCTCCTTGGCGTGGAAGCCAAGCTTTGCAATCCGGATATTGTGGTTCCTTCCTTGTAACCGACTCCATGAAACCCTAGCCCTCTCCGGTGTCTATATAAACCGGAGAGGATGGTCCTTAGAAGGCCGATCACATTTACAATCATACCATCATAGGCTAGCTCTTAGGGTTTAGCCTCTACGATCTCGTGGTAGATCTACTCTTGTACTACCCATATATTCAATATTAATCAAGCAGGAAGTAGGGTTTTACCTCCATCGAGAGGGCCTGAACCTGGGTAAACATTTGTGTCCCTTTCTTCCTGTTACCATCAGCCTTGACGCACAGATCGGGACCGCTACCCGAGATCCGCCGGTTTTGACACCGACAGTCAGCCTCGGCCTAAATTAGCTTGATGCCGGCCCTCCCCCTCCTTTCTGTAGCCACCAGAGGAGTCCCCTCGACCTCCTGACCCTCCCCACCTACTTGCCCCTCGCCGGAGTACCCTGCAGCCCCGTAGCCCAACCACACCTGAGGCCATCTCCGTCGGAGTCCTCACTCTAGTCGCTCCGATCCTCCTCGACGTCCGTGTCCCTGCTGAATGGATTCGCCTTGTCCTGCTGAGCTCGTCCGTAGGTCGCGTGCCCCGTATGGTGGCCGGGATCGCCGGCGAGCCTCGTCGGGGTGAGCTTCCCTGCTCGGCCTGATGCGTCCAGGCGGGAGGAAGAAGAAGGAGGCCAGGAGGAGAGAGAAGATGCGGTGGGCCCCATTGGTCAGCCGCACAGCGCGTTGACCAAGCGGGTCCAGCGTGGATAAGTGGCGGGCCCCACCCACGTGGGACCCGCACGACAGCGTTGACCAGCCCCGGTCCCGCCTCGCCACGTCAGATAAGTGGAGATGCCTTTTGAGTGTGCGTTTTCATTTGCCGAAAGCGTATTTTTTATTTTACGCTTCTGTCTTATCCACTCAGGGACTTATTTGTGGGAAAATTTTTACAGATAGGTCCCTGGCAGTCAAAACCTCATAACTCCGCAACCGTAACTCCAAACGAGGTGAATCCAAAGCCCACTTCTTTGCTTCGTCGAGCCTGTTCTGTGGTCATGCTTTCACAATGGTTTGACACTGTGAAAATGACCATTTTGCCCCTGCCCTTAATCAGCCCCCTCCGAGAGAGAACATTTTTCTGGCGATTTGTTCCGCGAGTTTCTCGCACTTCTCCCCGGTGATCTCTTCCACCCAGGCAAGCCACAATCCCCACTTGCATGGTAGTCATGCAGTAGCCATGGTTTTCAACTTGAATCTTTATTAATTGTTTGCTTGTTAAAAAGATGGTTATCATTGTTCCGGTGATGTTTAGAGTTGCATGTTCACTTTTGTGCTATGTTGTCTTGTACTCTGTTATCATGTTCTACCTGCTAGTATTACCTTTCATATGTTTATGCTTGCTAGTAGTACATGTTGATGTTGGTGATGGTCATGGTAGTCAGTATGCCATGCTCAGTGGATATGATTTATTGTTGCTATGGTGGATAGTTATGTGATACCCTCATGATTATGTTGATATCATGTTCATGCATTTTATCATGACTGAGCATATTTGCATTCAAGTTAACTGGATTAAATTGAACTTGAACAACTGCTGGCTGAGTCATGGTGCCGCTGAATCGATGCAGACCAGTGCAACCACGCTTACTGGTATGGGACGGTCCTAACTGGGTCTATTGGCGTGCCTCTCGTCGGTGCCTCCAACGAGGGACGGTTATGGGCGAGCGCTACCCTGATCAGGTAGGCAGACATAAGCCTTGTGTGCCCGTTGTTGTTATGTGCACATGTCCCCGTGAGGGACGGTTTATTGTTTTGGCCATGACGGTGGTTTGATGTGTCTTGAGGTAGACATGGGGCCACCCATGACTTAGCCCAGTGGGGAGTGAGTCGGAGTGGCCGGGAGAGTGTCATGGCAGTAGGACAGTTTTGTCGGAACGCTATTGGTCCACCCGAATGGGAGTGCGAGGCCATGGGTTCCGTAGTGTGGGTACAGTGTACTAACCTCTGCAGAGTGTATATTAAATCTATCGATAGCCACGCCCGCGGATAAGGGCCCAGGTGGAAAGTAGGGTACACCATGAGTCAACAGTAATAAGAATAACTTGATTAATGACAATGTCGGGTTGTGATCGCCGTAAGGATCACAGGCCAAGTGTTTGTCGTGGTTGTGATCGCCGTAAGGATCACGTTTTGAGACCAAGTGTTGGTCGTGGTTGTGATCGCCGTAAGGATCACCGTGGTATCGAGGATACCGAGTTGTTGGATATTCGTGATGTTGTGCGAGAGTCATGGGTAAAGATCAAGCTCCTGGTGGTCACTTAATGATTACTACAGTATTGTTTATACCAAGCTTGATTTGATCCTGAGATGATCATGTGATGTCCGAGGTTGGTAAGTGATGCATGTGTTGGTTACGAGGTAACCCGAGCAGAATAAGTAGTGCATGATAGTTTCACCATGTTGCATGCTAGTATTGTCAGATTAATATGCTCATATTGTTCTAGCTGTATCATGTTTATGTTGGTCATACCATGCCATTCTAATGATCTCATGTTAATTTCTGCTTAACCTGTAATTGCCATGCGGTTGTCTGTCTTGAATGCTTATCGTTATTGTGAGCTTGCAAGTACATTCAATGTACTGACCTTGTGTGTCATGCCAGCTTGCAGGTCATGCCGGATTTGATTGCTTGCTTGTCGTGGTTTTCCATTCATGCGAGCTAGGATAAGCTTTCCAGCCAGAGTCCCTGCGGAGTGGAGTTCACCACCGTCTTTGTTGTTCCGCTGCTAGAGTTATTCCGCTGCTTCGAGTTGTTGTGCTGCTTGCATAGAGCAACTGAGGATGGCGTAGTGTCGCCGTACCAATGTTATTCATTGTAATATCGGAGACCTTGTATTCATATTCGTGTAATAATAGAAATCTGGTTTGTTCTATGCTAAGCAGTGCCGTATTCCAGAAGACTACTCCTCGATCTCTGGGCTGGAATACGGGGCGTTCCGGTTTCTCTGAGCCGGGGTGCCATATTTTATAACCATCGAAAATACCATGCTGTTCTAAAAGACTCTCAAAATAATATAAGTGAATCATGAGGGATCAATAATTTCTACAAAATAAAACCACCGCCGTGCTCTAAAAGATATAAGTGAAGCATATAGAGCAAAACTGCATAGCTCAAAAGATATAAGTGAAGCACATAGAGTATTCTAATAAATTCCTTATCATGTGTGTTTCTCCCAAAAGGTGTGTACAGCAAGGATGATTGTGGTAAACTAAAAATCAAAGACTCATATCATACAAGACGCTCCAAGCAAAACACATATCATGTGGTGAATAAAAATATAGCTCCAAGTGAAGTTACCGATAGACGAAGACAAAAGAGGGGATGCCTTCTGGGGCATCCCCAAGCTTAGGATTTTGGTTGTCCTTGGATTATCTTGGGGTGCCATGGGCATCCCCAAGCTTAGTCTCTTGCCACTCCTTATTCAATAGTCCATCAAATCTTTACCCAAAACTTGAAAACTTCACAACACAAAACTCAACAGGAAATCTCATAAGCTCCGTTAGTGCAAGAAAGAAAAACCACCACTTAAGGTACTGTAATGAACTCATTATTTAATTATATTGGTGTTAAACCTACTGTATTCCAACTTCTCTATGGTTCATACCCCTCGATACTAGCCATAGATTCATCAAAATAAGCAAACAACACACGAAAAACCGAATCTGTCAAAAACAGAACAGTCTGTAGCAATCTGTAACTTTAGAATACTTCTAAAACTCTAAAACTCCTATCAAAATAGGAAGTACTAGTAAATTTGTCTATTTATCTACTGCAAAAAGAATCAACTAAAACGCACATTTCTGTGGTTTATTAAAATTATTCTCGTTCGTGCAAAAGTTTCTGTTTTTCAGCATAATCATATTAACTATCACCGTAGGTTATCCTATAGGTTCTACTTGGCACAAACACTAATTAAAACATAAAACCACATTTAAAGAGAAGCTAGATGTATTATTTATTACTAAACAGAAGCAAAAATCAAGGAACAAAAATAAAATTGTGTTGCCTCCCAACAAACGCTATTGTTTGACGCCCCTAGCTAGGCATAAAAGCGACAATACATCTAAGTATTGCCATCTTTGGCATTCAGTTCATAAGTGGCTCGCATAATAGATTCATAAGGTAATTTGATTTTATTTCTAGGAAAGTGTTCCATGCCTTTCCTTAATGGAAATTGGAATCTAATATTTTCTTCCTTCATATCAATAATCGCGCCAATCGTTCTAAGGAAGGGTCTACCAAGAATAATAAGACATGAAAAATTGTAATCTATATCAAGAACAATAAAATCTACAGGCACATAATTCCTATTTGAAATAATAAGAACATCATTAATCCTTCCCATAGGTTTCTTAATAGTGGAATATGCAATGTGCAAGTTTAAAGAGCAATCATCAAATTCATGAAAACCTAGCACATCACATAAAGTTTTTGGGACCGTGGAAACACTAGCACCCAAATCACACAAAGCATAGCATTCATGATCTTTAATTCTAATTTTAATAGTAGGTTGCCACTCATCATAAAGTTTTCTAGGGATAGAAACTTCCAACTCAAGTTTTTCCTCATAAGATTGCATCAAAGCATCAACAATATGTTTGGTAAAAGCTTTATTTTGACTATAAGTATGAGGAGAATTCAACACGGATTGCAACAAGGAAGTACAATATATTAAAGAACAATTATCATAATTAACTTCCTTGAAATGCAAAATATTGGATTCAATGCTATGTAAAGTTTTGACCTCTCAAATCCCACTTTTACCAAATTTAGCATCAAGATCTAAAAACTCTGAATCATTGGGACGCCTTTTAACTAAAGTTGACTCACCTCCAGTCCCATCATTATCAAGATTCATATTGAAAAACAAAGATTTAATAGGGGACACATCAATAACTTTTAGATCTTCATCATTATTATCATGGAAACCTAGAAGAACACGCTTTTACAAAGCAATCTTTCTTAGCACGCATCCTAGCGGTTCTTTCTTTGCACTCATCAATGGAAATTCTCATGGCTTTGAGAGACTCATTGATATCATGCTTAGGTGGAATAGATCTAAGTTTCAAAGAATGAACATCAAGAGAAATTCTATCAACGTTCCTAGCCAATTCATCAACTGTAAGCAATTTTTCTTCAAGTAAAGTGTTGAAATTCTTTTGAGAGATCATAAATTCTTTAACACTATTCTCAAAATCAGAGGGCATCTTATTAAAATATCAATAAGAGTTGTTGTAGGAATCACCATAATTATTAGAGGAATTACTAGGGAACGTCCTAGGATTAAAGTTTCCTCTATACGCGTTGTTACCAAAATTATTCCTACCAACAAATTTCACATCCATAGATTCATTATTATTCTCAATCAAAGTAGAGAAAGGCATATCATTGGGATCAATAGGAGAACTCTTATTAGAAAACAATTTCATAAGTTCATCCATCTTTCCACTCAAAACATTAATTTCGTCTATCGCATGAACTTTCTTACTAGTAGATCTTTCGGTGTGCCATTGAGAATAATTAACCATAATATTATCTAGGAGTTTAGTAGCTTCTCCTAAAGTGATTTCCATAAAAGTGCCTCCTGCGGACGAATCTGAAAGATTTCTAGAAGCAAAATTCAATCCACCATAAATTTTTTGTATGATCATCCACAAATTCAAACCATGTGTAGGGCAATTGCGAATCATTAATTTCATCCTCTCCCAAGATTGTGCAACATGCTCATGATCTAGTTGTTTAAAATTCATAATATCGTTTCTAAGAGAGATGATTTTAGCGGGAGGAAAATAATTAGAGATAAAAGCATCTTTGCACTTATTCCATGAATCAATACTATTTTTAGGCAAAGACGAAAACCAAGTTTTAGCATGATCTCTAAGTGAAAATGGAGATAACTTCAATTTAACAATATCATTATCCGTGTCTTTTTTCTTTTGCATATCACACAAATCAACAAAGTTGTTTAGACTAGTAGAGGCAACTTCACTAGGAAGGCCGAAGAATTGATCTTTCATAACAATATTCAACAAAGCAACATTGATTTAACAAGATTCAGCATCATTAAGAGCAGCAATCGGAGTGCTAAGGAAATCATTATTGTTGGTATTGGAAAAGTCACAAAATTTAGTTTTATCTTGAGCCATCGTGACATGCAATCCAACACACAAGCACACAAGAGGCAAGCGAAAAAGAGGCGAAGGGAAAAGAGAGGGCAAATAAAATGGCAAGGGTGAAGTAGGGGAGAGGAAAACGAGAGGCAAATGGCAAATAATGTAATGCAAGGGAGATGAGTTTGTGATGGGTACTTGGTATGTCTTGAATTGAGTGAAGACCTCCCCGGCAACGGTGCCACAAATCCTTCTTGCTACCTCTTGAGCAATGTGTTGGTTTTCCCTTGAAGAGGAAAGGGTGATGCAGCAAACTAGCGTAAGTATTTCCCTCAGTTTTTGACAACCAAGGTAACAATCCAGTAGGAGGCTCCTCACAAGTCCCTCGTACCTACACAAACAAACAAGAACCTCGCAACCGACGCGATAAAGGGGTTGTCAATCCCTTCACGGTCACTTGCGAAAGTGAGATCTGATAGAGATAATAAGATAAGATAAATATTTTTGGTATTTTTATGATATAGATTGGAAAGTAAAGATTGCAAAATAAAGTAGATCGGAAACTTATATGATAAAAGATAGACCCGGGGGCCAGAGGTTTCACTAGTGGCTTCTCTCAAGATAGCATAAGTATTACGGTGGGTGAACAAATTACTGTCGAGCAATTGATAGAAAAGTGCATAGTTATGAGATTATCTAGGCATGATCATCTATATAGGCATCACGTCCGCAACAAGTAGACTGACTCCTGCCTGCATCTACACTACTATTACTCCACACATTGACTGCTATCCAGCATGCATCTAGAGTATTAAGTTCATAAGAACAGAGTAACACATTAAGCAAAATAACATGATGTAGAGCGATAAACTCAAGCGATATGATATAAACCCCATCTTTTTATCCTCGATGGCAACAATACAATACGTGCCTTGCTGCCCCTACTGTCACTGGGAAAGGACACCGCAAGATTGAACCCAAAGCTAAGCACTTCTTCCATTGCAAGAAAGATCAATCTAGTAGGCCAAACCAAACTGATAATTCGAAGAGACTTGCACAGATAACAAATCATACATAAAGGAATTCAGAGGAGATTCAATTATTTCTCATAGATAAACTTGATCATAAACCCACAATTCATCGGATCTCGACAAATACACCGCAAAAAGAGTTACAATGAATAGATCTCCAAGAAGATCGAGGAGAACTTTGTATTGAGATTCAAAGAGAGAGAAGAAGCCATCTAGCTAATAACTATGGACCCGAAGGTCTGTGGTAAAGTACTCACAACTCATCGGAGAGGCGTTGGCGATGATGTAGAGGCCCTCCATGATCGATTCCCCCTCTGGCGGAGCGCCGGAAAAGGCTCCAAGTTGGGATCTTGCGGGTATAGAAGGTTGCGGCAGTGGAAATAGGTTTTCGTGGTGCTCCTGGATGTTTTCAGGGTATGTAGGTATATATATAGGCAAAGGAGGTCGGTTAGGGGAGCCTCAAGGGGCCCACAAAGGTAAGGGGCGCGCCCACCCCCCAAGGGCGCACCTGGCACCCTCGTGGCCGCCTCGGCTGCTTCTTGACGTCCACTCCAAGTCTCCTGGATTGCGTTTGTTCCAAAAAGATCGCTCCCAAAGGTTTCATTCCGTTTGGACTCCGTTTGATATTCCTTTTCTGCGAAACACTGAAATAGGCAAAAAACAGCAATTCGGGCTGGGCCTCCGGTTAGTAGCTTAGTCCCAAAAATGATACAAAAGTGTAAAGTAAAGCCCATAAACATCCAAAACAGGTAATATAATAGCATGGAGCAATCAAAAATTATAGATACGTTGTAGACGTATCATGCGTCTCCAGGGAGCAGGGGCTCGAGCTGCTCGCCGACATACACGGCGGGGACTGCAGACACCACTCCTCATCACGCACCCTCGTGGGCAAGGCATTCCGTAGTAGGGTTCTATTGGCCCACGACACTCAACGACCCCACCTAGCTGGTGAGATCCTTCGAAGCCTGCCAATTCCATGCCAAGCACATCCACCAGCCCGTGCAGGGCCTCCAGACTATCCCGCTCACATGGTCGTTCGCAGTTTGGAGGCTGGACATCTTGGGTCCATTTCCACGAGCGCCAGGGGGCTACCGCTACCTCTACGTCGCCATCGACAAGTTCACCAAGTGGGCGGAGGTGGAAGTTGTCCGCACCATCCCGGCCGGCTCAGCTGTCAAGTTCATCAAGGGCATCATGAGCCGGTTTGGGATTCCTAGTTGCATCATCACCCACAATGGCTCGCAATTCACCAGCAACCTTTTCATAACATATTGTGCTAACCTTGGAACGCAGATATGCTACACTTTGGTGGCACATCCCAGGAGCAACGGGTAGGCCGAGCGCGCCAACGCAGAGGTCCTGAGAGGCCTCATGGCAAGGATGGGTTAGGCCGGCTAAGAGCGACCGGTTTATCTTGCATTGCCAACCCAGAGATCATGTCTTCTGGCAATGCACAACATCTTGGTACAGAAATCACCGCTTGATTGAAACTAGCAGAAGCATAGTGTGACATTACATCAAGTAGCGAGGCCAAGCGTCACATTCGGTGCGGCTGAACAATATGTACATTATATAGTGAACATAAGGGGGCCTTGAGCACGACATCTACATGGCAGCGGAATAACAACGTAGCGGGACTCCATAGCATAGGGACACCGATGTGGACACGGTCTACACATAGCAGCACTCCGATCCAGTTAGACTTTCCTGAAATCTGGCATAACACGCCAGGTCAGTACATTGAATGTACTTGCAAGCTCACAGCAAACAAAACCATAATGACAAACAATATCATGACATTTAATCAAGTTGAATGCAAACAACAAAATGCTACTCATGAGTGAAACCAAACATGTGCATTGAGTCCTCGGACTCTCTCTTACCAACAAGTTGCCTCGCAACCGAATAGTGATCACGACGGATCACGAACGGAACCTGTTGGGGATATAACTACTGAGTGTAAACCGCCCTGAAGGGGCCGGGTTACCCTCATCCATGATCAGGGCCCACGGAGGAGGCCCAAAGCCCAGAGGCGGATTAGGATCCGTTCATGTAAACCGCCTTAGTCTTGTAACTTGAGCTGTAAGATAAGAGAGAAGAGACCGAGCCGGACACTTGTATGAGCCGGATCGGGACTCTGTAGACCGGCCGGGCGTCAACCCGTTTATATAAGGGGACGACCCGGCGGCGAGTTAAGGACAGAGGATTCGAGGCTGAGGCGAAGCTATTGCTCCCTAGGCGCCGAAATCACATCAATCCCATCTCAACTAGACGTAGGCTTTTACCTTCATCGAAGGGGCGAACTAGTATAACTCCCGTGTCTTTGTGTCCGCTTTAACCCCTCTAGGTTAACCCGCACGATGGCCCCGCGACTAAGTCCTTTCATGAGGACATCTGCCGTGACAATTCCACGACAGTTGGCGCCCACCGTGGGGCTATCGCACGATGGTTTGATGATCTTAGAGGGCAAGTTCGAAGGACTCGAAGGCTATGCTGTGGGCCGGATGACTAAGAGTCGTCGCAGCAAGCTCTACATCGACGATGCGGACTGGGGCGAGGCCGGCTCGGTTGAGTACGGATACCGGGTCCCCTTTGGCGGCATACACGTGTTCATCGGCAAGATCGGCGAGCCAGGGCCTGGGCCGGACATCTGCACCGACCTCGTCGAGACGGCTC
This sequence comes from Aegilops bicornis, assembly GCA_021605145.1. Classification (NCBI taxonomy): domain Eukaryota; kingdom Viridiplantae; phylum Streptophyta; class Magnoliopsida; order Poales; family Poaceae; genus Aegilops; species Aegilops bicornis. Next base: position 748,468,993 of record CM038673.1, on the reverse strand, counting down.
AGTGGCGAAGAAGAGTCCTGCCACTGCTAAACCGGCGGTCGAGCGTGCTTCGTGGGAGTCGCCCACGGAGACTACGAGGACGGATCAGCATCTAGCGGCGAAACCGTTGTCTACTCCGGCGACGAAGTCGTCACCGGAGAAACCGAGTCTCTGCACCACCGCAAGATGGCCAGATCGAGGCTGTTCCGACGGTGAGAGTATTCGGACCCTTTGATCTACCCAACCGGGTTGGAATCTTCATGGCGATGCATAGCGGCGCTTCACTCTTCGATCATGGCGCCCGTGGTCGCCGGTTCAACGATGGTGATGGCAGCCGAAGGAGGCCATGTCGCGCCCGGCTCAAGTTTAATCGTAGCTTTTCGACGCATTGGCTGTGCTCATGGCGAGGCTAATCCGCCGGATCAGGACCTGCACAATGCGGAGATTGCAAAGGTAAGGGAACAGATCACTAAAGCTAAAGCGGACCTAGCAGCCGCGGACGTGAGGATGGCGGCGGAACGGGCCGCTTTGGATGCGCAGGCTTATAGGCTCATGCTGGATCAGAGCGCATCACATGAAGTCATGAAAAGGAAGTACAGATCCCGTTTACCTTCGGTTTTCGAGGGAAGAGCGCTTTTCAATACCCCAGGGGCAGGGACCAGTAATCCGCCGCCGGTGGTAAACCGGCCGGAAACACCTGGGACGGCCGCGCCGGTTCAGCCCCGTGTGATAGATCTGCCTCGCCATCATACCGGTAGCGCCCCATCGTGCAGACACCTCCGGTCACTACTCCAACCCGATGGATAATCTTGTTGCGGCCGCGTACGGTTGAGGCGATTCCAATTGAAGGTGATTCACCACAGCGGTAGCGACACGCCGGGTTAAAGAGCTCCTCAGACGGCCCCGCTCAACAGAAGCGTATTCATACGATCGGGATCGGATTCACTCTACCCCTGCCCAAGCCGGAGCTATAGTCGGGCGCCACCGAACCGGCCGTGTCAAGCAATGCGCAGATGGTCCGCCTCGCGGCAACAACCCGGCGGGTGGCTTCAAGATGCTCAAGTGGTAGTGAACTGCGCCAGTATGCGTAGGAGGCCGAGTTAGCAGACAATCGAGGATCATCACCGCGCCGTTCGTCCGACCATCTTCGAACCAGGGGTCACGTCTGGCTCTTTGGGGGTGCCTTGCCTCATCCCCGCTTTACGCAACGTGCGTTTGCCCAAGGACTTCAAAGGGCCACGCAAGGTGCCCAATTATACTGCCGATTTAGCTCCAGAAGCATGGATAGAAAGCTATGAGATGGCCATGGAGATGCTGGATGTGGATGAAGCTGCGTGTGCGAAGTATTTCACAATGATGTTGGAAGGTACGGCCCGGACTTGGTTGAAGAACTTGCCGCCTAACTCGATCAGTTCATGGACCCGATTCGCGGACCCGGTTCATTCAAAATTTCAAAGACACACCGTAAGCAGCCCATGTCATGGTGGATTTAGCGGCTTGTGTCCAGGCGGAGGGAGAATCCACAACCCATTGGGTGCGCCGCGTTCCGGAAGTTTTACATTCTTCAGACCGGATCAACCCTGATTCCGCTATCTTAACCTTGGAAGCCAATTGCCGGTTTGAACCGTTGAAATTGAAGCTGGGTCGCATGAAGCGTTTTTGCAATGACATGGGCACTCTAATGGGCGTTTTGGTAAAGTATGTTGATTCTGATAGTACCAAGGATCCCGAGTCTGAGGATGACGAAGTGGGGAAGGGAAAATGTAACAGCAACTCCGTGAGGCCAAAGCAGATCATTCGGCAGCAATGGAGGGAACAAGTGTAAAGCAAACGGTAACATGGGCTTTGTAGCCAACACCAACGCGCAGGACAAGGTCAGCGGCGCAAGGGTAAGCAATCAAACCGGGGCGGTGACAACCCGGATCGTCTGAATTACATATTGAATCAACCTTGTCCGAAGCATGGGACGAAGGAGGCACCGGCAAACCACCTTTGGAAGGATTGTTATATTATGCAGGAGTTCAAAAACTCTAACTCTTTCCAGTATGATCAAGGGCCCGGCGGCGGTTCAGGGTCCGCCCCGGGTTACGGTGGAGGAAATTCCGGCCCAGGGTTCGGTGGTAATCCGGGTGGGCAAGGCAATCGAGTAATCGTAACAATCGAAGTAATCGTAACAATCGTAACAATCGTAACCAAGGGGGTTACAATCAACAACAGCAGCAGTCGGGTTACCAAATTAACCCAAAGCAGTTGAACGGTGGACAGTACCATGTCTTTACCACCAGCTTGGACAGACGAGACCGAAAACTTCAGAAGCGGGCGGTCAGTGTTGTTGAACCGGCTGCGCCGCATTACCTACGCTGGTCAGAGCAACCTATCGTATGGAGCAGAGAGGACCATCCTCCCCGGGTTTACAATCCGGGTCAGTTAGCCCTGGTGGTGGCGCTTCAGGTGGGAGGATACAAGTTTACCAAGGTGCTTATGGATGGAGGGAGCAGCATCAACATCCTGTACTACGAGACCTTCCGGCGTATGGGGTTAACGGATAGGCATCTTAGGCCGTCCAAGCCAAGTTTCACGGTGTGGTGCACGGCAAGTCGGCATACCCGATCGGTAAGATAGCTCGAAGTGGCCTTTGGGGACGAACATGACTCCGGATCGGAAACGTTGACGTTTGAGGTGGTGAAAATTCAAAGCCCTTACCACGCCCTCTTCGGGCGGCGGCTTATGCTAAGTTTATGGCACGGCCCTGTTATGTTTATTTGCAGCTGAAAATGCCGGGTCACAAAGGGACGATAACGGTTCATGGGAGCCGCCGGATCGCTTTGGAGTGCGAGGAAGGTGATGCGGCTTATGCAGAGTCGGTTTGTGCCACTGAACTCCTCTGGCGGTTCAGAATTAGAGTAAGATAAATCGACCAACGCAACTATACACCGAATTGGCGGGACAGAGGTATGATACTTACCCTGCAGCAACTTTAAGCGGAGGTAGTTGCGTGGTTGATGAACCGCCAGAGGAGTTGGAAGAGTCCTGATAATTCGGGTCAGACGGATTGAGAGGACATCGGAAGAAACCCTTTAAGGGATAACGTTTTTCAGGAGAACAAGTCACCTCTGGACGACGCTTCCGGGTTTGTGTATCAGTAAACCGGAGGAGAGAATCTGTTGACCATCGTGCCAGGTTGTACGGCGCTCTTCAGCCTGCCGTGTCTTCAAATAAGCATAGGAATGAGATTTTTCACTTTCTGAACGGGCGCGATTTAATTCTTTTAACCGCACGAGGTCGGAGTCGGAAGAAAAAAGGATTACCTCAACATGGTCGGCATGGCTGGCTTCAAGATCATCCTCGGGAATTAAATTTGTCGATAAAGGGAAGAATAAAAGGGACAAACTATAAGTAAGAAGAAACACAAGGTGGAGAGCCGGTTCTGGCGGCTCCCTCGTAAAGATATCAAGTTTTACCTCAGCTTGGATTCTTCATCTTCCGCGGATCAAGACCCGGCGGTTTTCTTCCCAGCCTTTTTGGTAGCCTTGGACTTTATACGCGGAGCTCGGGCCGGTTTGGTCCGCCTCCAGAAGTAGCTGTTAGCCTGCGAGGTAAACAAGGATTAATGAATATCAACAAAGTATTAAAGGCCCAAAAAGCGGTGAGCAGAGCCTTACCGCAGGCGGTTGGTTGGCAACACAGAACGGAGCCAACCCGGTTAGGCTGCAGACGGAGATTGGTTCATCAAGCATCCTCTTTACGCCTGTGACCTCAAGTTCAGTTATTGGTAATTCGTGACATCTTTGAGGGTCTTTGAGGCTGCCAGTATATTCGTGCATCAATCCGGGCCGGCGGCTTAAGGGCAAGATGCCCCAAGAAACCCAGCATCGCACAAGGTCCACACCAGTTAGTCCATTGGCCATTAGAGCCCGGAGTTTAATGATCTGAGGTGCAAAGTTCTTCCGTTCCGCGGCGGTTAAGCGTAAAGGCAGCGGATGATTGTTGCTGAGCCGGTGAGGACGGTAACCCGGCAAAGGATTCTCGTTGGCAGGAGCAGTGTTCCGGCAGTAGAACCAGGTTTGGTTCCAATCTTTTGGATGGCTGTGGTGTTTGGCGTGGGGAAAGTCCGCTTCCTTCCTCTTTCCGATTGAAACGCCGCCCAGCTACGTGTTGGGACCATCGAGAAAATTTCGTCTGACGCTTCAAGTGAAAGAAATCCGGAACAGCTCCACAGAGGGTTCTTCTTGAAGGTAGACTTCACATAACACTTGAAAATTGCATATGTTTGACACGGAGTTGGGACCAATATCCTGTGGATGGAGTTGAAAACTGGCAAGGACATCCCGGAAGAATTTTGATCCGGGTGGGCAGAATCCCCGGTCTAAGTGCTGCACAAATACAATTACTTCTCCTTCTTGCGGAGTGGGAGGGCATTCGCCATCCGGAAGCCGCCAGTGGAGGACATTTTTAGCAGCCAAAGCGCCGGTGGTGACGTATCCGTTGAGTTTCGTCTCGGTGGCCTTAGACCGGACCCAATTGCACGCTGCGAATTGCGGGGCCATTCCGGAAGATCAAAACTGCGAAAGGAAAAGCGGTTCACCGTTAAACGGTTCGAGCACATTAGACAATGTTAAACCGGCAATTCGGCAGCGCTTCCGATTCCGGTTTAACTGAGGACTAATGGAGTGACGGGTTAGTTATCAAAAAGTTAAACCGCCGAAAGAGACAGGCCTGAAAAATTTACTAAGTATGGACAGAAACAGGTTTCACACGCGGATGGAAGTGATTTAGATCTACCGAAGGTTCAGTGAAGAAAATCTTTGCGACCTAGCAAGCCTCGTAGAGGGCAGGAATGTTCGTGCGTCCTAAACAAGATCTGGGAAAAATAAAAGATGAACAAGGAGTAAAACCGATGTCGGGGCGGTCGCCGCACAGGATGTGGACTACGGCCGAATCATACGGCCATGGCAGGACAGGTATAAGGACACTACGATGAACACCTATGAACTACAGGAGGAACAGGGACCTTCAGATGCGGATCTAGGGTTCGAAGAGGAGCCTTACCTGGTACGCCGAAAGCGGGCGGAGGAGCGCTTAAAAGAGCTTCTTGTCCGGCCGAGGCGTAGCGGCTGGGCCGACGCGCGAAGGTCGGCAGCGGCGGCGGAGCTTCAGAGCCGTAACGCCGCGAGGAAGAAGAAGAGCGGAAGAAGAAGAGAAAGGGCCTGCCGGTCTATTTATAAGGGGCCGGGGCAGTTAACAAAGCGCGAGAATCGAGGAGTCAAAAGCGGCGGACGGCGCAACGGTCGCCTCGATTTCCGGGATAGCATTAAATGAAAGGGAATCTTACTGTTTGGATTTCTCTATTAAAGCTGACGTCAAGGCGCCCTCTTGCGGTGGTCGGAGGATGACGTCACGACGGTTCAAGAAAATGGCGGTTTACGAAGATGTTGAAGATTCACATGAACCGGTTCAAGTCAATCTGGGGCCTAATGTTGGGGATATAACTATCGAGTGTAAACCGCCTCAAGGGGCCGGGTTACCCTCATCCATGATCGGGGCCCACGGAGGAGGCCCAAAGCCCGAGGCGGATTAGGATCCGTTCATGTAAACCGCCTTAGTCTTGTAACTTGAGTCAGTAAGATAAGAGAGAAGAGACCGAGCCGACACTTGTATGAGCCGGATCGGGACTCTCAGAGACCGGCCAAGGCCAACCCGTTTATATAAGGGGACGACCCGGCGGTGAGTTAAGGATGAGGATTCGAGGCTGAGGCGGCTATTGCTCCCTAGGCGCCAAATCACATCAATCCCATCTCAACTAGACGTAGGCTTTTACCTTCATCGAAGGGGCGAACTAGTATAACTCCCGTGTCTTTGTGTCCGCTTTAACCCCTCTAGGTTAACCCGTACGATGGCCCTGCGACTAAGTCCTTTCATGAGGACATCTGCCGTGACAATTCCACGACAGAACCATACTCAGTTCAACGGGTTACCTCGTAACCAAATAGTGATCACTCCCGGATCACAAGTGATACCACAACAGTCAGTCTCACTGACATCATCATGGTTCAACAAGTGCAATGCAAATAACTTTGTGTGCAAGATTTCTTTATGAAAGTTGATACATGGTGTGACTTACATACGAACTGGGCCCTTAACCGCGGGTGCGGCTATAGATCGATTAATACACTCTGTAGAGGTAGCTCACTTTACCCACACCACGGAACCCATGGCCTCGCACTCCCATTCGGGTGGACCAACGGCATATCGTAGGAACTCTCCCATTGCCATGACACTCTTACGGCCACTCCGACCAACTCCCCATTGGGATTAGTCATGGGTGGCCTAGCCTACCAAATGCAAAATGGCCACCATCGTGGCAAATAAACGGTCCCAAACGGGGACAAGGTACCATAACAACAACAGGCCCACAAGGTTACACTAGTGCAGAACCGGCCTTTAGTGCCAGTTCGTGATGGCCTTTAGTGCCGGTTCGCCAACCGGCACTAAAGAGTGGGGACTAAAGGTCCCCCCCTTTAGTGCCGGCTCGTCACGAACCGGCGCTAAAGTGCCACCACGTGGCACGATCCAGGCCCGGGTGCGTGTAGGACATTAGTACCAGTTGGTAACACCAACCGGTACTAAATGTTTGGGTGTTTTTTTCCTTTAATTTTGTGTTTTCAATTTAATTTAGTGATTGTTTTACATTATAATGAGTTGTTAAATCATTATGTGAAAGTACTGCGGATCAGTTTCGACTGGATGCATTGGATCTAGCTACTAGCTAAGTGAGCAAGTATATGCTATATCCATATTATACTTGATCACCTAATTAGGTGATCAAGTATAATATATATGGATATGGAATATATATACTTGATCACTTAGGTAGGATCCATCCAGCTGAAACTAATCTGTGGTTTCTTTCATTAAATGATATAATAACTCATCATCATCATCATATTAACATAAAAACTCTTGCATCAGATCATTAACATGAGTATATATACTCTAGCTAGCTAGCTAAAAATCATCGTAGTCGTCATTATCACTATTTAATCATCATAGTCATTACCGCTATCTAATCACCACCAACAGTAGCTTAAAGAAGAAACATTCACTTGTACCAGAAGCAAAAATATCATCGAGTTCAACATGATTGTTATGATATTATAAGCGTTCATATATAACACCACAAAAGCAAATTACTCTTTGAGATTAAGTTCAGAACGAAGAACACGGACATGAAAGGACAAGTACTAAGAGCATGAACTAGCTAAATCACTCCTGCTACTCTCTCTCAGGTAAAATAGCATAGAACATGTATAGCTCTCTTGATTCATCATACTTGAGCATGCAGATGAACCTGTCTCCTAATCATAGGCTGCGCTTCTCATTGCTGCCCCCTAGTACTTCTCTGCGGTCGTTAACAATTTTCCTCCAATCTTTCACTATTAAGCATTCATCGCTTCTAGAAACCCCGAATGCACTCATGTGCAATGCAGGATATCTTGGCCGTAAGCTAACAATTGACATCCGACCTTTAGTCTCGATCCCTTGAGGCACAACTGTCATCGGGAGTCCCTGTTGAAGAACATCGTATAGTACTTAATTAATATACTTAGCAATGAAAGTTTAGCAAAAAAAATATGTATGCAAAAGATGCACTGAGGACAAATAGTAAAAATCTTACCATCATTCCTAAATAGATGTGATCGTAGTTCAATACAATCACTATTGGTCGCACGTTTTGAGTACTAACATTTCTAAGTGCAGGAAGAAAATTTGTCTTGACAGTATGAAGATCCTCAAGCCATGAAACATAATGACTTATCTCCTCGCAGTTTAGTTCAGCTCCGGGACAGTAGTATGTCCTGTCTACCAAGCGCCGGACATGTTTGCTTGAATGGAAATAAGCTGTCAATAGAAATTAGTTGTCAATTATTTTTGAATAAGCAATATCAAACACAAAAATATAGTTGAGAAGAACTCACATAATGGTAGAACTGGAGGCGTCAGCACATCGACCCATATGTCTATATTACCTTCAATATCATCTTCCGGACGAATATCAAAGGTGATAACCATATCAGGCTCAAATGCATAAGCCTCTTGCATAGTGCTTGCCAAGTTTTGCATTCAAAATAGGTGTACGTGTTTGCATTGTATACTTTGACGTTGCAAGTATAACCATGCTCAGTTTTCAGGTAAACACTCTTTACCTTCATAGTTTCCATAGCATTGAAACCTATCTTATCCAAGAAAAAAATTCTTGCATGGCAGGGGATGCGCTAGTAGAATAGTGAAAATTAAAAATTATAAGTCAGGCAAATGAAGCATATATAAGTCATGCTTAATTACGAAAATAGACTTGTCGCTCGACTTCATCAGATCGAATTCGAATGTCTCATCCAGCTTGATGCTGAATCGCCTATCATCAACAGGGAAATTTCTGTCGCACAGGTCGCGCTGGTCTTCACAATATTCGCACATAGTGAAAAAATTTCTGTCGTCGGACGACATTTCCTATGTTCATATAGGCGAAACATTAAACACTTACTAATTCAATTAATTCAACTAATACAACTAAGCATTTACTAAAAATAAACTAGTTATATTAATTCAAATAATCTCATATACCTAAATTTTAATTAGTTCAAATAATCTCATATACCTAAATTTTCTTACTAAAAATAAACTAGTTATATTAATTCAACTAGTTCAAATAATATCATATACCTAAATTTTCTTACTAAAATAAACTAGTTATATTAATTCAACTAGTTCAAATAATCTCATATACCTAAAATTTCTTACTAAAAATAAACTAGTTCTATTAATTCAACTAGTTCAACTAAGCATTTACTAAAAATAAACTAGTTATACTAATTCAACCAGTTCAAATAATCTCATATACCTAAATTTTCTTACTAAAAATAAACTAGTTCTATTAATTCAACTAGTTCAACTAAGCATTTGCTAAAAATAAACTAGTTATATTAATTCAACTAGTTCAAATAATCTCATATACCTAAATTTTCTTACTAAAAATAAACTAGTTCTAATTCATCTAACATTAACATTCTAACATTCTAAAATAAACTAGTTATATTAATTAATTCATCTAAATAATAGAAAACAGAAAATAAGTAAAAAAATATGTGTGTGTGTGTGTATGTGTGTACGTACATGTGTGTGTATGTGTGTGTGTGTGTATGTGTGTGTGCATGTATGCGTGTGTGTATGTGTGTGTATGTGTGTGTGTGGGTACGATCGAGCGGGCGTACGGGCGGCGGGGGCGGCGACGACGGGCGGTAGGGCGGCAAGGGCGGCGGGACGGCGACGACGGCGGCGGGGCGCTTACGACAACGGGACGGCGATGACGACGCGGCGGCGGGGGCGGCGAGGGCGGCGGGGCGGCGATCGAGGGTGGCGGGATGACGCGCGGCACTAAGAAGATCGGTGTCGGCGATAGATCGATATCGCGCGAGAAGTGGAGAAGTGGTCGACGATGGAACTGTTTTTTTCGTAAGTGTAGTATATATAGGAGGGGCCTTTAGTACCGGTTGGAGCCTCCAACCGGTACTAAAGGCCAATTTTGGCCAGCCCAAGCGGCGGGAAACGTGGGCTTTAGTACCGGTTGGTGGCTCCAACCAGTACTAAAGGGCAACACATTAGTACCAGTTGGAGCCACCAACCGGTACTAATGGTCGTGCGCAGCCACCCGCAGCGCGCTATTTTTAGTCCCACCACGCCGAGCGAAGGGCAGCCGAACAGGTTTATAAACCCAGCCACGGCTGCTCTTTCGAACTCCTCTATATAATGTGCTCGGGCTCAACTAGGCGCGCTGCCTCAGGAGCCTCGCCGCCCTTCTGGGCCTGAATTTGCACACCCTAGGTCTGGAAGGCCCACCGGGCAGCGCCCCAACAATTTTTTATATTATTTTTTCTTTTCTGCATTATTTATTTTCTTCTATTTATTTTTGAGTAATTTTTATATAGTTTTTTCTTTTCTGCTTTATTTTTTTCTTCTATTTATTTCTGAGTAGTTTTTTTTATGTATTTAGTTTTTTGTGAATATTTTTGCTTTATATAATTTATTTTCTTTTCTGCACTATTTATTTTCTTCTATTTATTTTTGAGTAATTGTTTTATAGATTTTCTTTTCTGCTTTATTTTTTCTTCTATTTATTTCTGAGTAGTTCTTTTGTTGTATTTAGTTTCTTTGTGAATATTTTTGCTTTATATAGTTTTTTTCTTTTCTACATTATTTATTTTCTTCTATTTATTTATGAGTAATTTTTTATATAGTTTTTTTTCTGCTTTTTCAGAGTTTGTTTTGTTGTGATTTACTGTTTCACGGTCATTTAGCTCTCTAAACAAATTGGTAAATGACTGTAAAATAGAAGTGCCCGTGTAACTGACCAGTTCTCGTCCGAAACCCTGATACTCCGAAAGAGATTGTCCAGTTTGTACACGAAGTTCGTCCAGTTTTTGCCGTGACCCTCTCTACTTTTTCAGACATGCTATGCGGGTGAAATGATGATACCTTCAACATTTTTTTGTTTGTTTTGTAGTGATTTTCATTTTCACGGTCATTTAGCTCTGATCTAAACAAATCGGTGACTGAAAAACAGCAAATGATGTCGGTACGTTTTGGAAATTGATGACGTCGCTTCGAATGCTGCATAATGCCGGTTCAAAAAAATTCTGGAGTTCAAATAAGTTGAAAAAATGAAGTGCCCGTGTAACTGATGAGTTCTCGTCCGAAACCCTGATACTCCGAAAGAGATTGTCCAGTTTGTACACGAAGTTCGTCCAGTTTTTGCCGTGACCCTCTCTACTCTTTCGCACATGCTATGCGGGTGAAATGATGATACCTTCAACATTTTCAGAGTTTGTTTTGTAGTGATTTTCATTTTCACGGTCATTTAGCTCTGATTTAAACAAATCGGTGACTGAAAAACAGCAAATGATGTCAGAACGTGTTGGAAATTGATGACGTCACTTCGAATGCTGCATAATGCCAGCTCAAAAAAGGTCTGGAGTTCAAATAAGTAAAAAAAATGAAGTGCCCGTGTAACTGATGAGTTCTCGTCTGAAACCCTGATACTCCGAAAGAGATTGTCCAATTTGTACACGAAGTTCGTCCAGCTTTTGCCGTGACCCTCTCTACTCTTTCGCACATGCTATGCGGGTGAAATGATGATACCTTCAACATTTTCAGAGTTTGTTTTGTAGTGATTTTCGTTTTCACGGTCATTTAGCTCTGATCTAAACAAATCGGTGACTGAAAAACAGCAATGATGTCAGAACGTATTGGAAATTGATGACGTCGCTTCGAATGCTGCATAATGCCGGCTCAAAAAAAGTCTGGAGTTCAAATAAGTTAAAAAAATGAAGTGCCCGTGTAACTGATGAGTTCTCGTCCGAAACCGGTGAAGACTCATATTGAGTCCACAAATTATACACATAGAGTTCAATGAAGACCAAATGCTTGTGATAGTTTGAGAAGTAACATATTTAAATTGTGCATCTGAACGCAGAAAAAATACATTGATCAATACCGCCTTTCAGCCAAAACACGCTACTGCTACAGAGAAGTACGTAAAAAATACATTGATCATCAATGATCTTTTTGTATAGAATCGAAATTGTCAATAGGAATCTACCACCGATTTAAGAACCGGCGAAGACTCCTATTCCAGCCACAGATCCATCACATAGAGTTCAATGAAGACCAAATGCTTGTGATAGTTTGAGAAGTAACATATTTAAGGTGGTCAAAATCTTGCTAGGGGAGCGAGGTGGGACTAAAAATAGCCCTGCCGCAACCTCTTTAGTACCGGTTCATGCCACGAACCGGTACTAAAGATGTTGGTGCCCGGCCAGCACCTTTAGTATCGGTTCGTGCCGCGAACCGGTACTAAAGATCTCCTCCCGCCTAGTCATTTGAACCGGCACTAATGGACACATTAGTGCCGGCTCATATGCAAATCGGTACTAATGTTTCACAGATTTGACCCTTTTTCTACTAGTGTTATGTCTGCTTACCGGGTCAGGGTAATGCACGCCCATAACCTTCCCTTGTTGGAGGCACGGACAAAAGGCATGACAACAGGATGACTAACGGCCTCCCCATACTAAGTCAAATGTGGTTGCACTTGTCAGCCCGATTCAGTGCCACTATGACCCGACCAACTTTATGTTCAAGTTAAATTATCATCAGGTTTTACTTAAAAATAAAAATGCTCGAGTCACTATATGCCATGCTTATGCAACCATGCATCACTTATCACTTAGAAACAACAGATCAACCTTAAAGTTCTACTTGAACAAACTCAACTTTCAACATTTCTGGTTCTTACTGACTGGTTATTTATAGTCATCACTTTAGTTGGCATTTATCAAATAAAACTCATTATGCATATAGGAAAAATAATACCGATCATCATATTATCATAGCCATGAAAAACTTACTTAGTTCAACTACTCAAGCTATATCTCACTAGTTCCAGCATTCATTTCTGTTAACTAAGCATTTTGATCATGACAAACTAAATAACACAAGAATTATTTATTTTAATACTATATGCAATGAATATCATATAAACTCAAGTAGAAAATCATGGATATTGCAAAGACACCATGACAATGTTGTTGTGGCTTGCCTTAGTGCAGAGGAGCTTCACACTTCTCTTGGATACCTTCAAGACGAGCTTCGCCTTCTGAAAATAAATCAAATGACAAAAAGAAAATATCAACAACACTTCTGAAAATTACTAGAAATTCTAGACAGCAGAGCAAAATCCCATCTTGGGTGTGCTGCTAGGATTTTCCGGTAAGAACATAATGCAAAAAAGAATCAACTCATTTGGACTTGTAGAATAAAAGTTACAGCTAGTCAAAGTTCTGCTCAAATTTGAACTAAATTTGAATAAAAGAAAAACCAGAGGGGGTGACGTCGAAGGTGTAAACCGGCTGGGCGCCACAACTCATACCGCTTCGGGCGCGGCCTGAGTGGCTGACAGTGGGCCCCAGCGGTCAGGTCGGAGGGGGAGGAGGAGAGAAGCAGAGTCAGGCAGCGCGGCGACGGTGCTTTCTCCGGCGAGGAGTGCCCGGCGACGAGATCTGAGAGGATAGGATTGTAGAGAGATCGAGGCACACCTGACCATACCCATAGCGTGGCTAGGGGTGGCCGGGCAGGGTCGGAACGGAGCTCTCCAACGGCGGGAGCGGGCGGAACTCGTTGGAGATGGCGGTTCCGACAAAGCAGGGCCAGTCCAGTAGCTCCAACGGCACCAGCGCGCACCAGTGGACCACCACGGACACGCCGGAGAAGTCAGTGGAGCTCGAGCGGCTCTGGAGAGGGAGTGGGCAGTGGACGGGGATTGCCGGCGAGCTTGGGGCGGGGATGGCGGCCAGAGGCCTGCCCGGCCGGGCTGCAGCTCCCTACGGTGGTGTGGAGGTGTGTTGAGTGTGTGTGCGGAGAGAAACAAGCGCAAGGGTTGTAGACGAGCAGCGACGAGCACAGGAGCACGGTACGCGATGAGCACAGGGGCAGGGCGCACTCTTGCCTTTGCCGCATCTTGCACGTGCTTGTTGCAGCGAGCTCCGGTGTCGGCGAGCACCAGGGCTGAGTTAATGAGGTGCAAACGAGGATGGGGGCGCGATTTGGCAAGGTGCGGCGGCCGGGGCAGCGAGCACGCGCGAAACAAATGCGATGGCGCACCGCAGAGCGTGTCGGCCGCATGCCAACCCCCTTGGATGAACGTGGTCACGGCGTGAACTTTGGCATCAGGCTGAGCTAAGCGCAAACACCATGTCTGGCAGGTAGTCCTTTGTGGTTTTGGTTGTTTTGCACAGTTGGCTGGGTCACAGGTGAACTGTGGGAGTAGTTTTATTCCAGGCAAGTTTTTGGACAGAAACTTGTGAGCTTCACTGAGAAAAATTTAATGAGAACTAAAGGTTGTGCTTTGGGGTTTAGCAATCTCATAGGAGGGTAATCAAGCTCACAAAAGATCAGCCCCAAAAGATCAAGCAAAAATATACTTGTTGTGCAAAGTGATCATTCTGTCAAGAACAGAAATGATTTTCTGTAGCAAAAATATTCCAAAAAGTTATCCAATATTTTTGCTCAGGCAGGTGGCCTAGGGTTCATAGAATATTTGTGAATTTATTCAGGATTTTTGGAGCAAGAAAACTAGGGGTTGCTTTGGAGCATACTTCTCTGAAGTGATTTTCAGGGAAGAAAATGAATATTTTTCTTTTATGAAAAATATCCTTTGGGATTTTGTTTGAGTTTTTCAGAGAAGGAAAGGTGAGTTATAGGTGGATGGTCACTTGGGTGAAAATCAAGGGTAGGCCCAAGTGTTCAAGTCCATTTGAATTGATTCAAAACTCCAAATCCAAAGCAAATGCAAAAGAAAGTCCGGAAAAAGAGAGAAGGCAAATCCAGGTTAGCAGTGATATATCGAGAAAGGTGGCTAGTGTCACTATCAGACACCAGATCAACGGAAGGAAAGCGAACACGACCATCATCGTGCAAGGATGGGTAGAAACAAAAACCTGGGTGGTTCTGCATCCGAGCCTCAGCATAGTGTAACTAAATAAGAATCTCGAATGCAGCGTACTGGACGGCATGAGCAGCGCTGGATGCATAACCGCTCCGAGAGGTACGAGTGTAAGAACCTGCTGACGAACTGGTGCACAGAGTAACCACGGCGTGATTCTCATACACGGAGTCGGCTAGACGCTCCCGGTACACCCGATATTCTGGGTCGTCACCGTGAGGGTACAGTCGATGCCACACGCTACGAAGGATATGCGGAGAAGTGTAGGCATCAGCTGCAACTGACACGGATACAGCACCGGAGCCATCTACACTCACAACCATTAACCGGTTAGCAATAACAATAAGTCTAATGCATGCAATGCAACATCCATATGCAAAAACTAATGGCACTCAATTAGCAAACTGACTAATGTTTAGTTCGCTTGTCGGGGTCTAGCGTGTCCTACAGTCAGCGCGGCTCTGCTACCAAGCGTTGTGGCACCCCGGCTAAGCGCGACTGGTTTACCTTGCATTGCCAACCCAGAGATCATGTCTTCTGGCAATACACAACATCTTGGTACATAAATCACCACTTTATTGAAACTAGCGGAAGCATAATGTGACATTACATCAGGTAGCGAGGCCAAGCGGCACACGCGGTGCGGCTGAACAATATGTACATTATTTAGTGAACATAAGGGGGCCTCGAGCACGACATCTACATAACAGCGGAACAACGACGTAGCGGGTCTACAAAGCACAGGGACACCAATGGGGACACGATCTAGACACAACAGCATGCCAGGTCAGTACAATGAATGTACTTGCAAGCTCATAGCAAACAGAAACATAATGACAAACAATATCATGACATTTAATCAAGCTGAATGCGAACAACAACATGCTACTCATGAGTGAAACCAAACTTGTGCATTGAGTCCCTCGGACTCCCTCTTACGAACAGGTTGCCTCGCAATCGAACAGTGATCACGACGGATCACGAACGGAACCTGTCGTGGAATTAACACGTCAGATGTCCTTAGCGTGAGGACTTAGTCGTGAGGCTAATGCATCTATGTGGTAGCTTGAGAGGGGTTGAGCGGAATCGAGAGATGCAACACAAGACAAGGCTTTAGACAGCTTCGGGCCCCGGAAAACATCATCCGGTAACAACCCTACATGTTGTTTGAGGCTAGTTCTCATTATCATCACGAAGGAGTCGCCGTAAACCAGCTCTCCTCTAGTTGTGTCTAGCCCTAGAGATTGTTTCTTGCTTCTCCCTCTTTGGGGAGCCCTGCCCCTCCTTATATAAGTTGAAGGGGCGGGTTACATGTAAAGTCCATCACGGACTAATACTTAAACTATTTTGACTTCCTTTCCTGGGCTTCTTAACGTCTGCCTGTTTAACATTGTCTGCCGGTTTAACATTGTCTGCCGGTTTAACATTTTCTGCTGGTTTAACATGGTCTGTCGGGTTATGATTGTCTTAACACCTGCCGGTGCTACCATCTGTCTTAACTCTGTCGGTTTAACACTCGCCGGTTTACCAAATCCCATCCGGATTATGACTCCGGCCGGGTCATACCGCGGGGTATATCCCCGACATTAGCCCCCAGTTTAATTTGGATTTATCCATGTTAAACTGATCTTGATCATCCTTAAGTCCTTGTCACTGCCTTCTTCTAGAAAATCTGGTTTAATAGGCCAGCCTCATAATCAATTTGTCATTAATCGGTTTCTCATAGAAAATATATTGTGAAGAATAACTCCTTTGATTCAGCTCCCAATGCTTAAAAACAATATTGGTCCTTGAAATACACATTTGATCTTCAGCCGGTTTAAGGACGTAGAACTTGCCGGTTTATCATTGCCAAGATCACCGGTTTATAAATATTGATAGCACCAGGTCATACTTGTAGTTAACATCCAGCTTGAAAACATACCTCTGATATGCCTATCACTTGTAGCCCCCAAGTCTTAAGAAGGTAGCATAGCAACAGCTTAAGACTTGCTTCAACATAAATATCACAATCTTGAAGAAATCCAGGTTGTTCATCTCAATCACTAGTCAGAATTGAGTTTTCCACATATGTAGCCCACAAGTGCCGGGTTGTCATGCTTACAAAGAACTCGGGACTTGTAATTGCCTCGATGCTCATAAAAACTTCAACCAGTGTAGCCCCCAAGGGCCGGGTCATTATGCAATAATGAGCAGGGACTTTGTAATTATAATCTTGTAAACTTTGAACAGCAACGTGTAGCCCCCAAGGGCCGGCTCAGTAAGATATTGAGCTGGGACTTTGACATATACTTCAATGAAAATAACATCATATGATGTAACCCCCATCATGGGGCTTGAATTCACGTCCACAAGGTTAAGAGCCTTGTGCTTTACCAACTGAAAGCAAAGGACCCTTCAATGTAATGGATAAAATGCTTTGTACCTTAAATTGCTGATAGAGGCAATTGGTAGTTTCAAGGGCCGGCTCATTACAATGTGATGAGTCGGGTCTTCAATAAGGTGAGCAAAAAATGACTTTGCATTAGCCCCCAAGTGTCATTGCGCATGCTTGCAGCGACATGAGACTTGTGTATTTGATGTAATTTCAACTGAAATAATGTAGCCCCCAAGTGCCGGGTCGTAAGCCTGCAGCAACTCGGGACTATTCCTTCAATTGTAGAATAAAGAATATCTATTGATAATATGATAGTCATTGCGCTATAGCGACTTTGAAAACCTTAATCATAATACTAGTTATTGATAACCATAATAAAAATCCAGCCATGTTGGCTATTTGAATAATATACCCAATGATTTACAAGCGCATAATTCCAATGGCGCAATCCAAATAAATACTGGCGACTTATAGTCCAAAGCCAGGCCGGGTCAATAAACACCAGATTATAAGTGACTATGTACTGACAACTTGTAGTTGAAAGTCGAGCCGGGTTAATGAACCCCGGGTTAATTTGATGACTGATAGTCATGCCAGGTCAATAGACGCCGGTTCAACATAAAATTTATCAAAAGAGAAAATCTTGACAAAGGAAAATAAAACCGTGTAGTCGAGGCTTTTCAAGGGCTGCCATGCCCAAATTCGAGGCTTTTCATGGGCTGCCAGGCCGCTGAGTTAAACCATTTGACAAAGCCTTTTAAGATGGACCTCCAACTAACCAATCGTCGTTTTAAGTCTGACAAGTTCAGGGTCTGTATAAGATTAACTTGTCAAACGTTCAGCGGGTCATGCCAGGATTACCTGGAAAGGAGTGGCTTACTTGATGAAGGCAGGTTAACCCGGGGTTTTAGGTGAATACACCAGGCTTCCAAGCCGTGGGTCGATACCCAATTACAAGGGTCCTTTCAAACTCTTTGTTGCGTTGCACAAAGAGCCCCCAAGTAACTTTGTGAGTTGTGCTTCATGGGTGCCTATGTTTGAGCTGTGCATAGCAACAAGACTCTCTTTGGCCCCTTGGGTGTGAAGCTCCCAAGCTTTGTTGTGGCGTGATAGCCGGATTAATGGACAGGACTCTGCTTTGTCAGCTGAAGCCCCCATGTGCTATATTTTTTAGCTTGCTCGCCGGGTGCCTATGTTTGAGTTGTGTTGTGCAACAAACTCTCTTTGGCCCCTTTTGACTTTTCTGAGAACTCGAACTTGCGAGAGATTACTCTTTTTGAACCGGAAATTCTTAAACCGGATATGAGAGCTTCAAAGCTTTGTGGGAGATAGCTTTCCCTTGAGCCGGATTTTAAACCAGAATCCTTCTTTTTAAGCCGGAAATTTTCTGACGGCCTGATATGTTAGGTCAGAAAATATCCACCGTAGAGTTGATGATCACCACAGTGAAGCTGAGAACAATGACGACTGAATCGGCCGCGAGAGCAGACAGATGAGTCGGCCGCACCGTTGTAAGTCGGCGCGGTCACGAGAGACGGCCACGACGTTGTAAGCCGGTGCGGGAGTCCGTTGAGTAACAACGACCACCTGTGCCAAATGATGTTGGCGTGCCTCCATGTCCACGATATAATGCCACTTTGTAATGAATAATTCTCCTGCATATAAAATACAGAAGGGCAAAGTAGTTTTGCTCGGATGAATTAATATGTACCGATAAAATACATAGGAAAAATAACACCTGATATTTTCTTTTTGTCAGATGAACGTGAATGTTGATTCTGAATAATCCAGACGCAGCTCCACGTGACCTCTCCTCTTTTGTCCCTTCCTTTTTCTTTGTCTTCATGTGATGAAGAAAGCAACAGTAGCTTTTGATCTCCTCGTATAAGTAATGCATGTTGCCCACGTCCTCCACACCACATGGATCCAGACCAGAATACGAGGCCGCCGTTGTCCCTCACCATCGCAGGAGCCTTTTGGATTTTTGTTTTTAAACTAAACTGGGGTACGTGAACGCATGGGAAGTAGCAGCAGCGTGTCCTCATAACGGCTGTACGTAGACTGGGGGAGAGCATTTTCAGGCAAACCGAAGTAGAGAAGCGGAGGCGTGACAGACCACACACGGCCGGTTCAAAGCGGGCGCCTCAGCAGGAGAGGAGGCCACCGGCGGTTCCGCAGTCAAAAACGGTGGGCGGCTCAAGACAGCAACCGCGGCAGCGGCGACTTGGCTCAGCATGGCAGCGGCTAAAAACGGGACCGCAACGGAGCAACGGAGGCGAAGCGACTCGGGGCCGCGGCGGTGACTCGCAGGTTGAGGTTGGCCTAGCGCGGGCGACGGCGGCTCAAGTTCAAAGGCAGCGGCAGCGGCTCACCGCAGTAGGTTATAATCATCGTGGCAGCGACTCGGCGCATGGCGGTTCAAGCAGAGGTGGCCGGTGGAGGCAGTTCAGTTTAGAGGCGAGTCGCAGCGGTTCAGCGTCTCAGGTTGGCGATGCAGTGAGTCATAACAGTGGTGGAGGTGACCCGGCCGGGGCGATTCATAAACCGGTCACGGGCAGCGTGAGTCGGCCGAAGGTAAGGGCTACAGCAGTGAAGGCGTCTGGCGGTTCAAGGCGCGGGCAACGAGATAAGGCCGCGGCAGCTGCAGCGGTTCGATACAGCGGCCCAAGGCGGCCACTTTGAAATGGAGGCAAAGCCAAACCGGGGTTAGCAGCTTCTGCACTCGAAGTTTGCGTGATGATAGTTGTAGTTTTCATCTCCAATAGATTTGACTGATTCTCTGAGCTTGAACCTGAAGCATGGCCGCAATCTGCACCTGTCTTTTATCTGATCTCATAGAGCCATATCAATTTTACACTCGCAGGATTTGTACGGTACAAAGAGCAAGAGCCCGAACGTACTTAATCCTCTGTATTGTACGCGCATGAAAACATATAGTCTGATCCAGCCATTGTAAAACCTTGCAGTGGAATTCCTGAAGAATCTTTGACCCGGTGACTTGCTATGGCCATACCAAGCCACCTCGTTGAAAAAGCATGCGCCAGACTAGATTGAGACGAGTTGAAGTTTTTGAAGCTCGCCGCACAACCCAGCCGTGAGCAGTGAGTCGACGAAGTGGGGAACCGCGATGGCGGTTTGAGGCAAGGCGGCCGTGAGTGACTTGCAGCAGATACAAGCAAGGTGGTAAAAGCATATGGGCGCGCGCCGGGCGTGTCAGGTGCGGCGGGACCGCGGTATAGGCGTGTGTGGTCGGGCTCGTTGGGCCTGACAGATTCGCGCGGGACGTGCGGGACGCATGGTGTGGCCGGGCTCGTCGGGCGCGACGGATTCACGCGGGGCGTGCGGGACGCATGATGTGGTCGGGCTCGTCGGGCGCGACGGATTCGCGCGGAACGTGTGGGACACAACGGCGGCCTGGTGTGTGTGTAACGTGTGTGTACACTCGAGTCTGGCACGTAGAGCAGGGCGTTGGCAAGTGTGGCAGCCAAGTTTGCTTGATGCATGCAAGTAGTTAGTTGGAGCGCATCACATGCTCGGCCCGGTCGTTGTGGTTGAGGAGATGATGCGTGGGCGCTATACGTGCATGCATGTAGGAGTAAGTTGCTGGTACTTAAGCTAGTTAGTGGCCGGCGGGCGTGGGTGCATGGTTTAGTTAGTTGGCTTAATGGCCGGATGACCCGTGCGTGTGCGTGCGTGAGGCAAATGCCTGTTGTGTGTGTCCGGCTATATAAGCCATGTACTGGTGTTGAGAAGAGTTGGTGCTCTTGGAAGAAAAACGGGGCTGTGTTTGCGGCCGGGTGAATCTCCAGTGTGCCCTGTTCCTTCTCCTACCTCTAGTCCTTAGTGAGCGAGGAGGTCGCGAAGGGTGAATCTCCAGTGTGCCCTGTTCCTTCTCCTACCTCTAGTCCTTAGTGAGTGAGGGAGAGAGCGGTAACAACAATTGATATCAGAGCCATAAGATTCGAGGGGCGGCCGTGGCGCACGGTGGCGAGCGCGGCATGCGCGGCCGACACGGAGGCATCAGCTGCGGCGCGCGGCGCGCGGCGAGCGCGTGGCGACGGCAACGCACGGCGAGTCCACGGCTGTGCAGTGTGATGTCGTGCGCGCGAAGGGCACGGCAGTCGTGGAGACGAGGAGGTGGCGAAGGACCTGCGTGGTGGCACAGAGGTCGCGACGGCTCGGTGCGACAACCGTGGAGGCGCGTGGCACGGAGACGAGGCGTGGCGGCGCACGGGACTGCGGGCTGCTGCAGCGGCAGCGAGCGGCGTCTTGTGCCGGAGACGCAGCGGAGGCGTACATGGCGACGAGGCGACGACGACGAGCAAGGGCCCCTGTCGGCAGGCCGTGCGGCGAGGCCACGGCTTAGGGGGTGAGTGCTGGCCGGAATAAGCCGCGACACCAGTGTCGCACGCGTCGGGCGCGTGTATGGGCGCGCGCCGGGCGTGTCAGGTGCGGCGGGACCGCGGTATAGGCGTGTGTGGTCGGGCTCGTCGGGCGCGACGGATTCGCACGGGGCGTGCGGGACGCATGATGTGGTCGGGCTCGTCGGGCGCAACGGATTCGCGCGGGACGTACGGGAGACAGCGGCGGCCTGGTGTGTGTGTGTAACGTGTGTGTACACTCGAGTCTGGCATGTAGAGCAGGGCGTTGACAAGTGTGGCGGCCAAATTTGCTTGATGCATGCAAGTAGTTAGTTGGAGCGCTTCACATGCTCGGCCCGGTCGTTGTGGTTGAGGAGATGATGCGTGGGCGCTATACGTGCATGCATGTAGGAGTAAGTTGCTAGTACTTAGCTAGTTAGTGGCCGGCGGGCGTGGTTGCATGGTTTAGTTAGTTGGCTTAATGGCCGGATGACCCGTGCGTGTGCGTGCGTGAGGCAAATGCCTGTTGTGTGTGTCCGGCTATATAAGCCATGTACTGGTGTTGAGAAGAGTTGGTGCTCTTGGAAGAAAAACGGGGCTGTGTGTGTGGCCGGGTGAATCTCCAGTGTGCCATGTTCCTTCTCCTACCTCTAGTCCTTAGTGAGCGAGGAGGTCGCGAAGGGTGAATCTTCAGTGTGCCCTGTTCCTTCTCCTACCTCTAGTCTTTAGTGAGCGAGGGAGAGAGCAGCAGCGCCGGCTCGGCCACGGCGACTTATGGCAGTAGAGGACGGTAGAGATGAACCGGTTGGAGTATAGTAGCCATGGCGCCCCGGTGGGTCAACGGCGCAGGCGAACCGGGCGGGTCCACAGCACAGACGAGCTGCTGGCTTGGAGGTATCCCAGAAGCGAGGTAAGGCCGCGGCAGTGGCAGGCCGTCAATTCGGAGGTAGCTTAGAGCGGTTCGGAGACGGCTTGGCAACTTAGCAGAACGCCGCTTTGGAGCGGCGGGTTAAAGCCATGGCGGTTTGACCGGGTCGGCGTCTTGACAAGGCGGAGGTGGGTCGCGGCGACCCTCGGCAGAAGAGGCTTCGGCTGTAACTTGACGCTGACCACACCAGGGGCGACTTAGCAAAAAATGACGCCGGCCACCAGTTAAAACTTAAAAACCATCTTGACTCCACGCGTAACTCAACAGGCAGCAATGTTCGAATCCATCTCTCCGGCCCTGTCCTTATCCTGGTCGTTGTTGCTTTGAACAATCCGTTTTTTTATAGGTTTCTTGCTGGCCGTATCTGCTCGTGGGAATCGCCTCAGCAAACTCGATCAACCAGCGACGAACTTAGCATAGCTGGCGACGGCCACGGATGCGAGCAGTAGACGCGGAGGCGGAGCTACAGAACCGGCGCGGGGATGCCAGAACCGGCCAGAGCGGCGACTTGGTCGGGCGCGCGGCTGTGGAGATGAAAGCACGCGGGCGGTGACTCAGCAGAAACAGCGGCTGAAGGAGGCCGGTTGGAACAGCCCAGGCGGCTCAACGGGCCGAAGCCGCGGAGAAGACGCGGCGGCTCTGTTCGAGCTCGGATGAACCCGGACCGGGGGAGCGGGTCAGTCCGGCGGCTCAGAGTCGCGGTCGCCTACTCGGCGGCGGCTCTCGACAACCGAGGCGGAGGCGGAGCCTGGCGGGTTGAATTCATGGCAGAAGCGGAACCCGGCGGATTGGCGGTGGTGCTGACGGGTGACGAAGGCGGCGGTTCACGGACGGCGGCTCTCAATGAGGCCGAGCGGAGGCGGAGGTGGAGACGGAGGTGCCAGACTGCGGCAAAGGCGGTACTGCTCGGCGGCGAGTCGACGGTGACAACCGTACCGTCGGCGATGATAGGCCGTAGCTTCTCGGAACAGACGGGCGGTTCGAGGAAGCAGGCGCAGTTGATGGACAAGTCTGGGTTGCGGACGGCCCTGTTTCCTGTCCTGGATCGGGATTGACTTGCCAACTTTCGTGTATCATCGTTGGACCATGGATTAAATCCTCTTTTTCTTTCCTCTCGTGGATCAGCTTTCTAGCGGTAGTACATTGACTGAACTTGACCCGGCGTGCGACGGTTCAGGATTTTTGTCAACCTCGGCGACACATATCACGCCGATAGCGCACAAACCACCAAACCCTAATCTCTTTTTGAACTCAAACTTGTACTGGCCTTCGATCTGACTGTTTGCCTTCAAAAAGATCCTTCCATTATGATTCTACTTCATCCAAAAATTGTGAATTTTTTGATCCTTTAGAGAGATCCCTTCAAGAACTCAACACCATCTTGCGCTACCCCTACGGTGAGCGCCAACTGTCGTGGAATTAACACGTCAGATGTCCTTAGCGTGAGTACTTAGTCGTGAGGCCAACGCATCTATGTGGTAGCTTGAGAGGGGTTGAGCGGAATCGAGAGACGCAACACAAGATAAGGGTTTAGACAGCTTCGGGCCCCGGAAAAAATCATCCGGTAACAACCCTACATGTTGTTTGAGGCTAGATCTCATTATCATCACGAGGGAGTCGCCGTAAACCGGCTCTCCTCTAGTTGTGTCTAGCTCTAGAGATTGTTTCTTGCTTCTCCCTCTTTGGGGAGCCCTACCCCTCCTTATATAAGTTGAAGGGGCGGGTTACATGTAGAGTCCATCTCGGACTAATACTTAAACTATTTTGACTTCCTTTCCTGGGCTTCTTAACGTCTGCCGGTTTAACATTGTCTGCCGGTTTAATATGGTCTGCCGAGTTATGATTGTCTTAACACCTGCCGGTGCTACCATTTGTCTTAACTCTGCCGGTTTACCAAGTCCCATCCGGATTATGACTCCAGCCGGGTCATACCACGGGGTATATCCCTAACACAACCATACTCGATTCAATGGGTTACCTCGTAACCAAACAGTGATCACTCCCTGATCCCAAGTGATACCACAACAGTCAGTCTCACTGACATCATCATGATTCAACCAGTGCAATGCAAATAACTTAGTGTGCAAGATTTCTTTATGAAAGTTCATCCATGGTGTGACTTACTTACGAACTGGGCCCTTATCCGCGGGCGCGGCTATCGATAGATTAATACACTCTGCAGAGGTAGCGCACTTTACCCACACCACGAAACCCATGGCCTGGCACTCCCATTCGGGTGGACCAACGGCATTCCGACAGAACTCTCCCATTGCCATGACACTCTTACGGCCACTCCAACCAACTTCCCACTGGGATTAGTCATGGGTGGCCTAACCTACCAAAGGCAAAACGGCCATCGTCGTGGCAAATAAACGGTCCCAAACGGGGACAAGGTACCATAACAACAACATACCCACAAGGTTATGTCTGCTTACCGGGCCAGGGTAATGCATGCCCATAACCTTCCCTTGCTGGAGGCACCGACAAAAGGCATGACAACGGGATGACTAACGGCCTCCCCATACTAAGGCAAATGTGGTTGCACTTGTTAGCCTGATTCAGTGGCACCATGACCCAACCAACTTTATGTTCAAGTTCAATTATCATCAGGTTTAACTTGAAAATAAAAATGCTCGAGTCACTATATGCCATGCTTATGCAACCATGCATCACATACCACTTAGAAACAATAGATCAACCAGTTCTACTTGCCCAAACTACTTTCAACATTTCTGGTCCTTACTGACTGGTTATTTATGGTCATCACTTTAGTTGGCATTTATCAAATAAAAATCATTATGCATATAGGAAAAATAATACCGATCATCATATTATCATAGCCATGACAAACTTACTTAGTTCAACTACTCAAGCTATATCTCACTAGTTCAAGCATTCATTTCTGTTAACTATGCATTTTGATCATGACAAACTAAATAACACAAGCATTATTTATTGAGAGAATTTCTTATTTAACCCTTTCTTAAACTTTGATTCCCTATTTGGCCCAAAATAAAATTTCCTTCTCTATTTGACACCTAAAGTATTTTTTGTTCCTTATATGACACTTCAGATCATTTTAGACACTAAAGGTGTTAAGTGTAAGGTGAAAAGACCATTTTGCCCCTAGTGTATTGTGTGACTATCCTGACTATAGTAAAAAAAGAAAAAGGCAATTAATTTATCCATGTTTTAGGGATGTATGCTCCAATATTTTGGTTGGTCCATCATTCGCGAATGCGGCTACAGAGTGGATATGTTCCAGCGTTGAGACGGGCTCAGCCACGGACGTCCACCCGGACATAGCGCGTCTACATGAGTCGCGGACGGTGGCGGCATCGCCTGCGGTTCATGGTAATCCCGATTAAAGATGCGCCTGCAGTAGTAGGACATAGCCAGATAGAACGCTGGGTGGCGGGGCGGCGGAGCCATGATGCGCAATCTGGGGTGCCGGCGGCTGCATCCTCTTCTCTCATGCGTGCTGCAATCTGGAGTTCGGAAGAGATGTCAACGTCACTTTCCTCGCCGTGCCCAGCAACTGTTTGCGTAAATGCCTGAGTGCTGTCTTTGTTGGGTGCGATGTGCATGCGTGCATGCTCTGTCCTCCCTTTGCATGCGTGAGTGTGTGTACCCTGCCTTGGTCTGTAGCGTTGATGTGTAGCAACGTCTTCTTTGTATTGATGATGATCAGGGTACAAAAATATTACAGGGGCAACATGGTCTTTCCACCTCACACTTAACACCGTTAGTGTCTAAAATGGACGAAAGTGTCATATAAGGAACATAAATTACTTTTGCTGTCAAATAGGGAAGAAAATTTTATTTGGCCCAAATAGGGAACCAAAATTTAAGAAAGGGCCAAATAAGGAATTCTCTTTTATTTATTTTAATACTATATGCAATGAATATGATATAAATTCAAGTAGAAAATCATGGATATTGCAAAGACACCATGACAATGTTGTTGTGGCTTGCCTAAGTGCAGAGGAGCTTCACACTCCTCCTGGATGCCTTCAAGACAAGCTTCACCTTCTGAAACTAAATCAAATGACAAAAGGAAAATATCAAGAACACTTCTGAAAATTACCAGAAATTCCAGACAGCAGAGATAAATCCCATCTTGGGTGTGCTGCTAGTATTTTCCAGTAAGAACATAATGCAGAAAGAATCAATTCATTTGGAATGGTAGAATAAAAGTTACAACTAGTCAAAGTTTTGGTCAAATTTGAACTAAATTTGAATAAAAGAAAAACCAGAGGGGGGGTGACGTCGAAGGCGTAAACCGGCTGGGCGCCACCACTCATACCGCTTCTGGCGCGGCTTGAGTGGCTGACAGTGGGCCCCAGCGGTCAGGTCGAAGGGGGAGGGGGAGAGAAGCAGAGTCGGGTGGCGCGGCGACAATGCTTTCTCCGCCGAGGAGTGCCCGACGACGAGATCTAAGAGGATAGGATTGTAGAGGAGATCGAGGTGTACCTGCCCGTACCCATAGCGTGGCTAGGGGTGGCCGGACAGGGTCGGAACGGAGGTCTCCAGCGGCGGCAGCGGGCGGAACTCGTCGGAGATGGCGGTTCCGGCGAAGCAGGGCCAGTCCAGCAGCTCCAACGGCACCAGCACGCACCAGTGGACCACCGTTGACACGCCAGAGAAGTCAGTGGAGCTCGAGCGGCTCTGAAGAGGGAGGGGGCAGTGGACGGGGATCGCCGGCGAGGTCGGGGCGGGGACGGTGGCCAGAGGCCTGCCCGGCCGGGCTGCGGCTCCCTACGGTGGTGTGGAGGTGTGCGGAGAGAAACGAGCTCGGGGGAGCTCTATTTATAGGCGAAGCCGAGGCGGGGATCGAGAGCTTGTCGGAGCTCTCCAGAGTGTAGCTCGGCGATGAATGGTGTCTGTGAGAGGGGGAGAATACGCCGGAGATCATGCGGGGGCTGTAGACGAGGAGCGACGAGCACAGGAGCGCGGTACGCGACGAGCACAGGGGCACGGGCACACTGTTGCCTTGGCCGCGCTGTGCCCGTGCTCGCTGCGGTGAGCTCCAGCATCGGCGAGCGCCAAGGCTGAGTTAATGAGGTGCAAACGAGGACGGGGGCGCGATTTGGCAAGGTGCGGTGGCCGGGGCAGCGAGCATGAGCGAAACAGAGGCGTTGGCGCACCGCAGAGCGCGTCAGCCGCATGCTAACCCCCTTGGACGAACGTGGTCACCGTGTGAACTTTGGCATCAGGCTGAGCTAAGAGCAAACACCATGTATGGCAGGTAGTCCTTAGTGGTTTTGGTTCTTTTGCATGGTTGGCTGGGTCATAGGTGAACTGTTGGAGTAGTTTTCTTCCTGGCAAGTTTCTGGACAGAAACTTGTGAGCTTCACTGAGAAAAAATTAGTGAGAACTAAAGGTTGTGCTTTGGGGTTTAGAAATCTCTTAGGAGGGTAATCAAGCTCAGACAAGATTAACCCCAAAAGATCAAGCAAAAATATACTTGCTGTGCAAAGTGATCATTCTGTCTAGAACAGAAATGATTTTCTGTAGCAAAAATATTCCAATAAGTTATGCTATATTTTTGCTCAGGAAGGTGACCTAGGGTTCAAAGAATATTTGTGAATTTATTCAGGATTTTTGGAGCATGAAAACTAGGGGTTGCTTTGGAGCATACTTCTCTGAAGTGATTTTCAGGGAAGAAAATGAATATTTTTCTTTTATGAAAAATAACCTTTGGGCTTTAGTTGGAGTTTTTTAGAGAAGGAAAGGTGAGTTAGAGGTGGATGGGTCACTTGGGTGAAAATCAAGGGTAGGCCCAAGTGTTCAAGTCCATTTGAATTGATTCAAAACTCCAAATCCAAAGCAAATGCAAAAGAAAGTCCTAAAAAGGGAGAAGGCAAATCCAAGCTGTCACAAAAGACCTTCAAGAAGAAGCTCGAGGCTTGCGGCAGGGGCTGGCTCGACGAGCTCTGGTCAGTGCTGTGGTCCATCCGCACCACCGCGACCAAGCCGACGGGCGAACCCCGTTCTTCCTCGTCTTCGGGGATGAAGCGGTTCTCCCACACGAGGTCAAGCATCGCTAAAAGTGCAACTATCCCTGGGTGGTTTTGGTAATGATTAACAACATATAGCTCATTGAACTAGTGTTATTTCAAGATGAATATTTCAGGAAAGTTCAATGATTGGCATGGCATGAATTAGGAATGTGGACCCCTCAAAATGCTAAGGACAAAGGATGGGCTCAAGCACTAAAGCTCAAGACTCTACATTTTACTTTTAGTGATCCAAGATCACATTGAGTCCATAGGAAAAGCCAATACTATTAAAAGGGGATGAGGTGTTGCTTAATGGCTTGCTTTCTCAAAATGCTTAGTGATATGCTCCAAAAACCCTCAACCACTTTCTCATATCCACATATGTCCCAAACCAAAAGTCAAACTCGGCCCCACCGATTTGATCCATCCGGCGCCACCGAGTTCATTTGACATAACCACTGCCAGAAACCCTAGTCAGTTCGGTCTCATCGATAGGGATTCTCACCGAGATGGGATTGCAAACTCAGTGGGACCGAAACGTTACGAAAGTCGGTCCCACCGAGTCTGCCTGAACAACTCTCTGGTTAGCTTATTACCAAAGTCGGTCCCACCGAGTTTGTGTAATCGGTCTCACCGAGATTACGTTATGCCCTAACCCTAACGAAATCAGCCCCACCGAGTTGACAGGTCGGTCACACTGAAATACCTAACAGTGACATTACGAACTAAATCGGTCTTACCGAGTTTTCTGATTCGGTCCCACCGAGTTTGGTAAATTGTGTATAATGGTTAGATTTTGTGTGGTGGCTATATATACCCCTCTACCTTTCTTCATTCGAGGAAAGCCATCAGAACATGCCTTCACATCCGGCATTCATTTTCTGAGAGAGAACCACCTACTCATGTGTTGAGGCCAAGATATTCCAATCCTACCATATGATTCTTGATCTCTAGCCTTCCCCAAGTTGCTTTCCACTCAAATCATCTTTCCACCAAATCCAATCCTATGACAGAGAGTTGAGTGTTGGGGAGACTATCACTTGAAGCACAAGAGCAAGGATTTCATCATCAACACACCATCTATTACCTTTTGGAGAGTGGTGTCTCCTAGATTGGTTAGGTGTCACTTGGGAGCCTCCGTCAAGATTGTCGAGTTGAACCAAGGAGTTTGTACGGGCAAGGAGATCGCCTACTTCGTTGGCGATGGCCATGGTGGGATAGACAAGGTTGCTTCTTCATGGACCCTTCGTGGGTGGAGCCCTCCATGGACTCGCGCAGCCGTTACCCCTTGTGGGTTGAAGTCTCCATCAACGTGGATGTACGATAGCACACCTATCGGAACCACGCCAAAAATCTCTATGTCAACATTGCGTTTTCTCCCTCCAAACACCTCCCCTTTACCTTCCTATGCAATGATTTACATTCCGCTGCTATTGAGGGAGTCCGGATTAAGGGGTACTCGGACAGCCGGACTATATGAATATGCCGGACTGTTGGACTATGAAGATACAAGATAGAAGACTTCGTCCCGTGTCCGGATGGGACTCTCCTTTGCGTGGAAGGCAAGCTTGGCAATTCGGTATGAAGGTTCCTTTCTCTGTAACCGACTCTGTGTAACCCTAGCCCCCTCCGGTGTCTATATAAACAGGAGGGTTTAGTCCGTAGGACAAGGAACAATCATAATCATAGGCTAGCTTCTAGGGTTTAGCCTCTACGATCTCATGGTAGATCAACTCTTGTAATACTCATATCATCAAGATCAATCAAGCAGGAAGGAGGGTATTACCTCCATCGAGAGGGCCCGAACCTGGGTAAACATTGTGTCCCCCGCCTCCTGTTACCATTAGCCTTAGACATACAATTCGGGACCCCCTACCCGAGATTCACCGGTTTTGACACCGACATTGGTGCTTTCATTGAGAGTTCCACTGTGTCGTCACCATAAGGCTTGATGGCTCCTTCAATCATCTACAACAACACGGTCCAGGGTGAAGTTTTTCTCCCCAGACAGATTTTCGTATTCGACGGCTTTGTACTGCGGGCCAACTCGCTTGGCCATCTGGAGCAGATCAGCAGCTACGCCCCTAGCCATCAAGTCAGGTTTGGAAGCTTGAACTACACCGCCGACATCCGCTAAGACTTGATCTTCAACAGATTCAAGCCCACGACAGCCACGCCCCGCCGCCACGATGAATATGACCTAAATCTATCATCAGACTGTGTGCAGGAGATAGCGCCTGTAATCGCTCTGGCCCTAGATCCAGAGAAGAGTGTGCCATCCAAGGACGGGAAGCTCAACTTCACCATGGAGGTCGAAGACTCAACGGCGCTAGAGCCAAACATAGATCTGACCTCCAACGAGGCTTGTGTCATCGGAACCTCGGACTCGTCTTCGGCCATAGGCTCCAAACCGCGTGTATCCGCTGACCGGGCGCCGACCTTAGAGTTCAGCTCCGCGGACATCTTACAACACTCACCCCTAGGCGATGTGTTAAACTCATTAAAGTCTCTCTCCTTGTTAGGATATTCTTGGCCAGACTATGTCCGGCTTGAGTGGGAAGCGGACGACGAAGAACTTCGTTACCCACCCACCGCCCACTTGATAGCCACTGTCGATGATTTAACCGACATGCTTGATTTCGACTCCGAAGACATCGACGGTATTGACGACAATGCCGGAGAAGAACAGGAACCGCCGCCCACAGGGCGCTGGACAACCACCTCTTCAGACGAGATATACATGGTGGACACACCCAAAGAAGACAATGGCGATGACAAAAAGGATCCATTTGAGGATAAACTTCCTAAGAAGCAGCCTAAGCACCGACCTCAACGGCGCCGCTCTAAATCACTGTCGGTGTCAAAACTGGCGGATCTCGGGTAGGGGGTCCCGAACTGTGCGTCTAAGGCTAATGGTAACAGGAGGCGGGGGACACAATGTTTACAGGTTCGTGCCCTCTCGATGGAGGTAATACCCTACTTCCTGCTTGATTGATCTTGATGATATGAGTATTACAAGAGCAGATCTACCACGAGATCATAGAGGCTAAACCCTAGAAGCTGGCCTATGGTTATGATTGTTGTTGCCCTACGGACTAAACCCTCCGGTTTATATAGACACCGGAGGGGGCTAGTGTTACACAGGGTCGGTTACAGAGAAAGGAATCTTAATATTCTAACTGCCAAGCTTGCCTTCCATGCAAAGGAGAGTCCCATCCGGACATGAAACGAAGTATTCTATCTTGTATCTTCATAGTCCAACAGTTCGGCATACGCATATAGTCCGGCTGTCCGAGGACACCTTAATCCAGGACTCCCTCAGTAGCCCCTGAACCAGGCTTCAATGACGATGAGTCTAGCACGCAGATTGTCTTCGACATTGCAAGGCGGGTTCCTTCTCCGAATTCTTAAAAGTACCTGTTGTAAAAAGCAGTGTTCGGTTCGCCATTTAATGTTACGCTCATCGGCTTCTGCACCTTAACGGTCTCAGCCTCCACGTGTCGAGCGAATGCGAGAAGTCGGAGCATTTTTGCATTTTCCACCCTGGCCATGTAAGAAAATTTCCTATCAAAGAGACGGAGATCTTCAGATCTGATCCACACCATCTTCCCCAAGCGACAAATCATCAGAGCGCGCCCGGTAAAACCACCCCAACATGGCCGGCGCTCGCAGCTCTTCCTCCCGCTCTCATAGCACCAAGCCGGGCAATTGGGAGAAGTGTACCGTATCCCACGACCGATTAGTGAAGTTGTAGACCCAAGGGTACCTACCTCCTGCATATCTAGTCCCCGTTCGAGCTGGATTGGCTTCCTTCGATGGCGGGGAGCAGGCGGAGAACTTTCCCAACCCATCTAGGGGGGAGCGAGTATGCCTCGTCTCCTACTTATTGAGGGGCGTCGAATTTCCAATCCATCCGTTCCTCCACGGGCTTCTGGAGTTCTACGGCCTCCAGCTGCACAACTTCACACCTGCCTCCATCCTGCATATCGCAGGCTACATCGCTCTTTGTGAGCTATTTCTGGGCTGCGCAGCCCAATTTGAGCTATGGAAGAAGCTGTTCTGCCTCGTCCCCCGTAATAAAGGGGGATCGATATTCCAAGTGGGCAGAGCCGAGATATGGCGCATCGCCGAGACCGGATACCTATCCGTCACACTGAAGAAGGCACCCGAAGAGTGGCCCTCCGAGTGGTTTTATATTGAGGACGTCTCCCTTCCCGACCCAACCCGAATGGGTCTCCCTGAGTTTACAAACGCTTCGCTGAATAAACGCCTTAACCGGCGTCCCCGGAGCCCCAGAGAGGAAGATAGCAGGGAGGTCCTTCAATTGATGAGCAAGATAAGAATACTCGCTCAGTCAGGATTATCAATAGTCGAGGTTATGGCGATATCCATAATGCGGGGGGTTCAGCCACTCCAATACCGAGGGCATCCCATGTGGCACTTCAATGGAGATGACGACGCCACCCGCTGCTGTCGAAAGGGTCCGGACTCCACCACCGCTCTGGTGGAATTACGGTCCGATTTATACAAGGGGGAGAGAGAGGAGTTCGCCCGCATTAAGCCACGGGATGGATTTTCCATGTACACCCCCCCCCCCAGCTGGGTGAGCTTCCATCCATTGCTCTACTCTATTCATTCCCTGAGCCTTTGTTTTCAAAAATATTTACTCCGTCTAATTATTAAAGGAATGGCGAAAAATAACCAGGGAGTTCCATAGCCCGGCAACATAGCCAGAGGACCGTAACCGGGCCCTTGAGCCTGGATTCGAAGAGGATCCAGATATATTCATGGATCTCGTGGAAGGGGTGTTTCACCAGGCGAGCTGTGACGGCACAGAGGTGGCCATCATTGCTGACTATTCCGGCCTCCTCCCTGTATCGCATGTAAGTAAACAAAAGACTTATCTTCTGGAAAAGATTTATTCCTTCCGTCTTACCCACCGCGCAATTCTTATGCTCTAAAGGGATGACGATCGGCACGCCAAGCCGAACCTGAGGAGACTCGCCGACAAGGGCGCCCGTACCGGGTAGGCATTTAAAAAGAAAGGCGAACAAAGACATGGCGGAGCCGTTCTCAAGGAGGTATGGTTTTAAATATGCTCCACAGTTCGTCATCTTAAAGTATGACACTATCCGTTGTGTGTTTAGCAGAAAGAACATCCGCTGAACTATGTCCGGGGATCCTTCCAACCATGCCTCCACAAGCCGGATTCCAAGCCCGGTCTGGAGGACGGAGGCCAACACGGGAGTGACACCGGACTGTCCTCAAGCAGAGGATTCAGACAGAATGTCCGTTACAAATTCTGAAGTGGAGAGCGCCATGAATCATCGGCGCCAGCGGGCCGCACTCGGCGACCCTAGTTTTTTAGATGAGGCTTTTAATGCCTTCAACTCGGGTGATGCGTACATCTGAGCCGCTTAGGATTGGCTTGCTAGAGCCACGGACCAGTATTTGAAAGATATACGGGTAAATATAAAAATTTGATAGTTATGTATATCAGTAGCCCCTCAGACTTAAAGCAATTGGGACAACTAATTTAAGGATCACTGTACATGTAGGTTTTCTCGGAGAAGAACAACCTATTGTCTCAAGAGCTGGAAGAGTGTCGAGCCCAGCTGACGGCCGCTATGGCCAAGCTATCAAGATCCAAAGAGGCATCGACTGGTATGTATTCCCGCATTTAGAAAAAACAATATTGTGTTTATAAGCCAGTAATGCTAACAACATCTGATGATAAAAATCCTAAGATAATCCGGAGCAGAATCTGGGAACCCCAGAAGAGGGTGAGCAAGATGCACAAAGGCAAGCGGCCGCCGGCGAGCGTGTACTTACACGGGTCATAAGGAAGAATAACAAGCTCCAAGATGCTAATACCTAGCTGGGTGAAGAATTGAAAGATGTTCGGGCCCAGCTGGCTGACTCCGTGAAGGAAAATAAGAGGCTGCAGAGCGGCATTTTTAGTATGTTCTCAAACGAACATTTACATAGTTCGGTAAGGAGAGGAATTAACGGAGTTATGTTTGTAGGTATGCTGACAGGCTGTCCCGAAGAAGAGATGCCCGGATCCTCAGGCGATCTGCTACAAGAGCTCTCGCAACTGCACGAGCAAGTTCGGCAGGTCATGCGGAGTGTCGCCAAGGCCTTGTGGCCATCCGCCTCCCTACCAGGAAGTATGGGGGGGCTTGCTCAGCTTTTCAAGGGAGCGCGGCGTTTTTTCCGACTATGGAAGATATCTGCCTGTCGAGAAGGGGCGAGAGAGGCTTGGGCCTTGGTGAAAACAAGGTATACCAAGCTTGATCCAAATCATATGGGGTCGGACCTGTAGGGTCAGATGGGAAAGAAATTCCCGTTAGTCTGGTATATGACCAGGTAGGATTAGCTGCAAAATAATCCCAGCAGGATTGTAGGCTAGACAACTTGTTGGATGGCATAGAAGAAGAAGCATTTGAGTCTAAGTGACTATGTACATCAATTGACATATTTGTCACTAGCCGGATTGTAAAACATTTCTCATGGCAGACCTTTTCGCTTCGGCCTCTGGACCCGACAGTCCGGAGTGTTTCCGAATACCCGCTCGGTACTAAAAGCCGGGGTATGCTTGGAAACCAGGCATAGGGGTCATAATTGCTTGAACAGACAAGTACCCAACTAGCTATGTTATATTACATGGTTAGTAAGAAACATCTTCTAGAGAGAATAGTTTCGTTAAGGGTTCCTTTCCCTGGGTACGCATGCATTAAGGCGCATTTCCGGATTGCGATCAAAAGGCGTAGGATATGTAACATCTGGGGGTTTGTATCGTGACAGGTAAAAAAAACATCTTTTGTCCACCGGCCGAATATTCCCTTAAGAACGCTAGCTTTCGGCTTCACCCAGTCTGAGGTACACGTCCGGAGTACCCGGCAGTAACAATCGCAGAGGTGCTCCCTTTACGCCCTAGCCGAACTAACGGGAACGTAGGGCATAAGCACAGAAGCCAGGCAACCCAGCTTGGCCAAAACTGAAGTCATATCGATGCATGTAATGGTGAAGAAAAGGTGCATATGGAAAAAGGACGCATATGCGGTGGGCTTAATGCCCGGAAGATAATTATATTAAGCTTCTGTACAAGAAGCCGCCAGGTATGATGAGCGCACATACTTGAAAATTAGTGCGTTACCAGTATGTGGTCTAGCCACAATAAAGCTTTAGAGCTTTTCGAAAGGAAGGGCGAGAAGAGGGCTAAAAAGTAAATAAAAAAAGCAATAGAGGGAAGGAGGCGAACGGGGAATTTGGCGCTAGGCGTAGAATCTTTGGAGTCTGGCTGCGTTCCATGGGTTCGGCTCGAGGCGATTATCAGATGCATCACGCAGTCGGTACACTACTCTGGTGAGAACTTTGTCAATAATGAAGGGACCCTCCCACTTGGGCTTGCGTTTGTCTTTTTTCTTCTCCAGGAGACGTTGAACGAGGTCGCCAATATTATAGGTCTTGGCATGTACTTCTCTGCTTTGATACCTGCGAGCCTGTTGTTGATAGAATGCGGAACAGGCTTTTGCGACGTCGCGCACCTCTTCCAGGGCACATAAATTGTCCTGCTGATCGATCCCAGCCTCTCTCTCTTCATACATGCGCACTCGAGGTGAGTCATGAGTAATATCGCAGGCAACACAGCCTCTGCGCCGTACACCATGAAGAAAGGTGTGTATCTGGTAGTGTGATTTGGCGTGGTCCACAGCCCCCAGAGTACGGAGTCAAGCTCCTCAACCTAGTGCGTGTCTGATTCTTTTAAGGATCCCACTAGTCTTGGTTTAATGCCGCTCATAATAAGACCATTGGCTCGTTCGACTTGACCATTTGTTTGAGGGTGATAGACGGAGGCGTAATCGAGCTTAATGCCCATCTTGTCGCACCACGTTTTCACCTCATTGGCCATGAAATTGGATCCGTTGTCGGTGATGATGCTGTGGGCGACACCGTAACGGTGTACTACCCCCAATACAAAGTCTATCACGAGTCTGGATTCGGCCGTTTTAACTAGCTTGGCTTCTATCCATTTGGTGAATTTTTCCACCATGACCAACAAGTATTTTTTCTTATGGCTTCCTCCTTTAAGGGGTCCAACCATATCAAGCCCCCATACCGCGAAAGGACAAGTTATGGGGATTGTTTGTAGGGCGGTGGGTGGCATATGGCTTTGGTTGGCAAAAAGCTGGCAACCGACGCAATGTTGGACAAGGTCTTATGCATCTGCCCGAGCTGTCGGCCAGTAAAAACCTGTACGGAAGGCCTTGCTTACAAGGGCCCGAGCTGCGGCGTGGTAACCGTCAAGGCCGGCATGAATTTCAGCCAAGAGCTGCCGCCCTTCTTCCTCGGAGATACATCTTTGAAGTACTCCGGTAGCGCTTTTCTTATAAAGCTCTCCCTCATGGACCTTGTAGGCTTTAGAGCGCCGCACAATGCAGCGTGCCTCATTTTGGTCCTCGGGGAGTTCGTGCCTATTAAGGTAGGTCAAAAAGGGTTCGGTCCATGGGGCAATAACATCCATGATGAGATGGGCCGAAGGTGTTATTTCGGTGGCAGAGCCCCCGATGATGTCCGTGTGTTCGGAATCTGGGGTTGTGGTCGGATCCGGAGTGATGTTGCCAGACTCCCCTTCCCACACCACGGATGGCTTGAAAAGCCTTTCCAAAAAGATGTTAGGTGGGATAGGGTCGCGCTTAGCGCCAATTCGGGTGAGGACATCTGCCGCATGATTATTTTCTCGAACCACGTGATGAAATTCGAGCCCATCGAACCGAGCTGACATCTTTAGAAGGGCATTACGATAGGCCGCCATTTTCGGATCTTTGGCATCGAAGTCTCCATTTATTTGAGATATTGCGAGGTTTGAATCCCCACGCACTTCTAGGTGTTGTATGCCCATGGAGACGGCCATCCGAAGACCATGCACCAGAGCCTCATATTCGGCTGCATTGTTAGAGTCTGTGTATAATATTTGGAGTACGTATTGAACTATATCTCCCATGGGGGATGTTAAGACAACACCTGCCCCGAGACCTGCCAGCATTTTAGAGCCGTCGAAGTGCATGATCCAGTTGGAGTATGCGTCGTACTCTTTAGGGAGTTCGGCCTCTGTCCATTCGGCGACGAAATCCGCTAGTACCTGGGATTTAATGGCTCGCCGTGGTTTATATGTTATGTCGAATGGGAAGAAGCTTGATGGCCCACTTGGCAATCCGGCCCGTGGCATCGCGGTTGTTTATTATGTCATTAAGTGGTACTTCGGAGGCCGCCGTGATTGAACACTCTTGAAAGTAGTGTCGTAATTTCCGGGATGCCATGAAGACCGCGTATGCTATTTTTTGATAATGTGGGTACCGGGATTTCCATGGTGTGAGGACAGTGGATACGTAATATACCGGCTTCTGAACTGGAAATTTGTGTCCGTCCTCCTCTCGTTCAACGACGAGCACCACACTCACAACTTGGTGTGTTGCGGCTATGTATAACAACATAGGTTTGCCAACGTTTGGCGTGGCCAGGTTTGGGTTCGTTTCTAAAAGAGCCTATATTTCCTCCAGTCTGGACGTTGCCGCGTCCGTCCACTCGAAGTGTTCGGTTCGTCGAAGGAGGCGATAAAGTGGCAGTGCCTTTTCTCCCAATCTGGAGATAAAGCGGCTTAGAGCTACCACGCATCCAGTTAGTTTTTGGATTTGTTTGAGATCTGTTGGGGTAGCCAACTGTGACAAAGCTCGTATTTTGGCTGGGTTTGCTTCAATTCCTCTATTGGAAACGATGAATCCTAGCAGCTTTTCGGCGGGAACGCTGTAGACACATTTTTTCGGATTGAGCTTAATGTCATATGTTCGGAGATTATCGAATGTGAGCCTTAGAACGTCTATTAAATACTCAGCATTTCTAGTCTTGATGACTACGTCGTCGACGTGTGCTTCAACTGTTTTGCTGATTTGTTTCTCTAGGCATGTTTGAATCATGCGTTGGAAGGTGGCACCAGAGTTTTTCGGCCCGAAAGGCATAGTGTTGAAGCAGAAGGGCCCGTATGGGGTTATAAATGTTGTTGTGGCTTGATTGGACTCCGCCATTTTGATTTGATGGTATCCGGAGTATGCGTCGAGGAAACACAGTGAGTCGTGTCCCGCGGTAGCATCGATAATCTGATCGATGCATGGGAGAGGGAAGGGATGCTTAGGGCAGGCCTTCTTGAGGTCTTTGAAATCGACACATAGGCGCTAGGATTTATCCTTCTTTGGTACCATCACCAAGTTTGCTAGCCAATCCGGGTGTTTTATTTCTCTGATGAATCCGGCCTCGAGTAACTTGGCTAGTTCCTCTCCCATGGCTTGTCGTTTGGGTTCTGAAAAGAGCCGTAGTGTTTGCTTGACCGGCTTGTGACCCTTTAGTATGTTAAGGCTGTGTTCGGCCAGCCTGCGTGGGATCCTCGGCATATCGAAAGGGTGCCAGGAAAAAATATCCTAATTCTCGCGTAGAAACACCCGCAGTGTGGCGTCAATTGAGGGATCCAGCTGTGCCCCGATGGATGCTGTCTTCAAGGGGTCCATTGGGTGGACTTGGAATTTGACTATTTCGTCCGCTGGTTTGAAGGAGGTAGATATGGATCGCTTATCGAGTATCACGTCATCCCTATCCAATGTGGAGCGTAGTGCGGTTAATTCTTCGGCCGCGAGGGCTTCAGACAGAGCTTCGAGGGCCAAGGAGGCTGTTTTATTTTCGGCATAGAGTGTTGTGTCCGGATCACTGGCGAGGGTGATGATTCCATTGGGCCCAGGCATTTTGAGCTTCATGTACCCGTAATGGGGTATAGCTTGGAAGCTCGCAAACGCATCCCGCCCTAACAAGGCGTGATATCCACTTGTGAAAGGGACCACCTGAAAGGTTATTTCTTCGGACCGATAATTCTCCGGCGTGCCGAATACCACATCGAGTGTGATTTTTCCCGCACAT
The DNA here is from genome assembly GCA_021605145.1 of Aegilops bicornis. Classification (NCBI taxonomy): domain Eukaryota; kingdom Viridiplantae; phylum Streptophyta; class Magnoliopsida; order Poales; family Poaceae; genus Aegilops; species Aegilops bicornis. Next base: position 748,429,827 of record CM038673.1, on the reverse strand, counting down.
TATGCCTCCCGGCTGGGAATAATTCCTCTAAAGGTTGTGCTGCTTTGTTCATTGTGGCTCCTGTCTATTTCCATTTTATTGAGGGTTTCCTCGTAAATGAGGTTCAGTCTGCTACCGCCGTCCATGAGCACTTTGGTAAGCCGGAAGCCGTCCATGATTGGACTGAGGACTAAGGCGGCTGGTGCCCGGACTGTCTTGAATTGCGGTTCATCACTGGCACTGAAAGATATGGCCGTGTCGTTTGATAACCCACAAGTGTAGGGGATCGCAACAGCTTTCAAGGGTAAAGTATTCAACCCAAATTTATTGATTCGACACAAGGGGAGCCAAAGAATATTCTTGAGTATTAGCAGTTGAGTTGTCAATTCAACCACACCTGGATAACTTAGTATATGCAGCAAAGTATTTAGTAGCAAAGTAGTATGATAATAAAGGTAACGGTAGCAAAAGTAAAAATAATAGTTTTGGGGTTTTTGTAGTAGTTGTAACAGTAGCAATGGAAAAGTAAATAAGCGAAGAACAATATATGAAAAGCTCGTAGGCAATGGATCAGTGATGGATAATTATGCTGGATGCGATTCCTCATGTAATAGCTATAACATAGGGTGACACAGAACTAGCTCCAGTTCATCAATGTAATGTAGGCATGTATCCCGTAAATAGTCATACGTGCTTATGGAAAACAACTTGCATGACATCCTTTGTCCTACCCTCCCGTGGCAGCAGGGTCCTAGCGGAAACTAAGGGATATTAAGGCCTCCTTTTAATAGAGAACCGGAACAAAGCATTAGCACATAGTGAATACATGAACTCCTCAAACTACGGTCATCACCGAGAAGTATCCCGATTATTGTCACTTCGGGGTTGTCGGATCATAACACATAATAGGTGACTATAGACTTGCAAGATAGGATCAAGAACACACATATATTCATGAAAACATAATAGGTTCAGATCTGAAATCATGGCACTCGGGCCCTAGTGACAAGCATTAAGCATAGCAAAGTCATAGCAACATCAATCTCAGAACATAGTGGATACTAGGGATGAAACCCTAACAAAACTAACTTGATTACATGGTAAATCTCATCCAACCCAACTTGATTACATGGTAAATCGCATCCAACCTATCACCGTCCAGCAAGCCTACGATGGAATTACTCACGCACGGCGGTGAGCATCATGAAATTGGTGATGGAGGATGGTTGATGATGACGAGGGCGACGAATCCCCCTCTCCGGAGCCCGAACGGACTCCAGATCAGCCCTCCTGAGAGAGATTAGGGCTTGGCGGCGGTTCCGTGTCGTAAAACGCGATGAAACTTTCTCTTTGATTTTTTTCTCCCCGAACGTGAATATATGGAGTTGGAGTTGAGGTCGGTGGAGGTCCAGGGGGCCCACGAGATAGGGGGGCGCGCCCCCCTGTCTCATGGACAGGACCTGGGCCCCCTGGTGTATTTCTTTTACCCAGATATTCTTATTAATTCCAAAAAGTGCCTCCGTGGATTTTCAGGACATTCCGAGAACTTTTCTTTTCTACACATAAAACAACATCATGGTAGTTCTGCTGAAAACAGCATCAGTCCGGGTTAGTTTCATTCAAATCATGCAAGTTAGATTCCAAAACAAGGGCAAAAGTGTTTGGAAAAGTAGATACGTTGGAGACGTATCAACTCCCCCAAGCTTAAATCTTTGCTTGTCCTCAAGCAATTCAGTTGATAAACTGAAAGTGATAAAGAAAAACTTTTACAAACTCTGTTTGCTCTTGTTGTTGTAAACATGAAAAGCCAGCATTCAAGTTTCAGAAAATATTATGAACTAACCATACTCACAATAACACCTTGGTCTGACAATTACTCATATCAATAGCATAATCAGCTAGCGAGCCATAATAATAAAACTCGGATGACAACACTTTCTCAAAATAATCATAACATGATATAACAAAATGGTATCTAGCTAGCCCTTTTTGAGACCGCAAAACATAAATGCAGAGCACCTTTAAAGATCAAGGACTGACTAAACATTGTAATTCATGGTAAAAGAGATCCAGTCAAGTCATACCCAATATAAACCAATAGTAATGAATGCAAATGACAGTGTGCTCTCCAGCTGGTGCTTTTAATAAGAAGGGTGATGACTCAACATAAAAGTAAATAGATAGGCCCTTCGCAGAGGGAAGCAGGGATTTGTAGAGGTGCCAGAGCTCGATTTTAAAATAGAGATTGAATAACATTTTGAGTGGCATACTTTTGCTGTCAACGCAACAACTATGAGATGGCTGTATCTTCCATACTACATGCATTATAGGCAGTTCCCAAACAGAATGGTAAAGGTTCATACTCCCCCAACCACCAACAAGCATCAATCCATGGCTTGCTCGAAACAACGAGTGCCTCCAACTAACAACAGCCCTGGGGGAGTTTTTTTTAATTATTTTGATTTGCTTTGATATTTTTGGATCAAGGGACTAGGCATCCCGGTTACCGACCCTTTCTCGTGAATGAGGAGCGGAGTCCACTCCTCTTGAGAATAACCCACCTAGCATGGAAGATATAGGCAGCCCTAGTTGTAACATGAGCTGCTCGAGCATACAAAACGGAATTTCATTTGAAGGTTTGGAGTTTGGCACATACAAATTTACTTGGAACGGCAGGTAAATACCGCATATAGGAAGGTATAGTGGACTCATATGGAACAACTTTGGGGTTTAAGGAGTTTGGATGCAGAAGCAGTATTCCCGCTTAGTACAGGTGAAGGCTAGCAAAAGACCGAAGCGACCAATCGAGAGAGCGACAACAGTCGTAAACATGCATTAAAATTAATTCACACGAATACAAGCATGAGTAGGATATAATCTACCATGAACATAAATATCATGAAGGCTATGTTGATTTGATTCAACTACATGCGTGAACATGTGCCAAGTCGAGTCACTCAATTCATTCAAAGGAGGATACCATCCCATCATATCACATCATAATCATTCTAACAGCATGTTGGCACGCAAGGTAAACCATTATAACTCATAGCTAATCAAGCATGGCACAAGCAACTATAATCTCTAAATGTTATTGCAAATATGTTTACCTCATAATAGGCTGACTCAGAAACGATGAACTCATCATATTTACAAAAACAAGAGAGGTCGAGTTCATACCAGCTTTTCTCATCTCAATAAGTCCATCATATATCGTCATTATTGCCTTTCACTTGCACGACCGAACGATGTGTATAATAATAAGAGTGCATGTGCATTGGACTAAGCTGGAATCTGCAAGCATTCAACTCAAGAGAGAAGACATGGTAATATGGGCTCTAAGTTAAATAAACAATCATGCATATAAGAGCCACTAAGCATTTTCAAAATAGTCTTCTCGGCCCCCAAAAGAAAGAAAATAAAATAAAACTATTTACACGGGAAAGCTCCCAACAAGTAAGAAGAAGAACAAGAAATCTTTTTGGGTATTCATTTTAATTTCTACTCCAAGCATGGAAATTAAACTAACTAATTTTTTTGGTTTTTCTTGAAGTTTTATCAAACACACAAGAAGAAAACAAGAAAAAGAAATTTAAACTAGCATGGATAATGCAATGAAAGAGTATGAGCACCGACGACTAGTGTGTGAACCTGAATGTAAAGTCGGTGAGAAATACATACTCCCCCAAGCTTAGGCTTTTGGCCTAAGTTGGTCTAGTACCAAGGATCGCCTGGCTGATATCCATAAGTGAAACCGGGGTTGTACTGAGATGCAGTGGCGACCGCCTCCTGAGCTGCAGCGTGTTGACGAGCTGCCTCCACTCCCCTATCGTATTCAACTGCTTCCTCCCTGGTGACAACATATCTTCCTTTTGCCTGATAATCGAAAAGGTAGGGAGCAGGAAGAGTAACAGGGACGACGTTGCGTCTGTCATATATTAGTCGATAATGGAGGAATTGTTCATTCCTCTTAAGAAAATGATGATTGAACATAGCTTCTTTATCCAAATAAACAGGAGGTAAAATCATATCCCCCTCTCGTGGGGCTATATTAAGATAATTAGCCACACGGGTTGCATAAATTCCTCCAAATAAATCCCCCTTTCTACTATTATTCTGCAACCTACGTGCAACTATTGCCCCCAAGTTATAACCTTTATAACCCCGACACAAAGACTCTTGAGGACACAAAGATCAGGGACACACATGTGACATGCTTCGTCTTTACCATTAATGCATCTACCAATTAAGAGAGCAAAATAATGTATAGCAGGAAAATGAATGCTCCCTATGGTAGCTTGTGCTATGTCCCTAGATTCTCCCACAGTAATACTAGCAAGAAAATCTCTAAATTCGGATTTGCGAGGATCAATAATATTACCCCACTGCGGGAGTTTGCAAGCAGTTGTGAAATCCTCTAAATCCATGGTATAAGATGTATCATAAATATCAAACATGGCACTAGGAGAATTACGCGTATAGTTATATTGGAACCTCCGCATAAAGGAATCAGTCAATCGATAGTACTGAGGACACTTATCTTGTAAGAAGTCCTCCAGCTCGGAATTACGCACATACGCGTCAAATTCCTCCTTGAAGCCTGCTTCGACCATAAAATCATCAGATGGCCACTCACAAGCCCGTACATTTGCGTCCCTCGGCAATTAAACATCTTGCTCACGTATAGCAATCCTTGGCCCTTTCTTTGCCGATGAACCACCTTGGTACATTCTTCTAAGCATAATTCTTTTTCTGAAAATTTCTGAAATTTTAGTAACTTCAAAATAAAAGTGAATAAAACTAAACAAGATGGATAGCAACTACTCCTACAAGTGCCTAGAGCCTATATCATGCATTGGAATTGCTTGGGACCTCAAAAATTTAACATGCAAGCTCAAGAACATGGTCACTTATGCAGCAAAAATTTGCAATTAATAAAGCACTAGAACAAAAACTAATTGGACCAATGGAAGAGTCACATACCAAGCAACAATCTCCCAAAGCTGTTTTGTGAATGGAGATTTGAGCTAAGAGATCGAAAATCGCAGCAAAACGAGCTAGAACTCGTGCTTGAGATGGATGGGGATTTTTTTGGGTAGAAGATGAAGTGTGTGGATGCTGGCATAAGTGGAGGGGGGCCACCAGGGGCCCACGAGACAGGGGGCGCGCCCTCCACTCTCGTGGCCAGGTGCTTGCCCCTCTTGCAGTGATTTCAGTGCCTAAAATCCTCAAATATTCCAGAAAAAATCATACTAATTTGCAGGGCATTTGGAGCACTTTTATTTTCAGACTATTTTTTATTGCACGGATAATTCAGAAAACAGACGGATAATGCTATTTTTTCTTTATTTATTCTAAATAACAGAAAGTGAAAAGAGGGTACAGAAGGTTGTGCCTTCTAGTTTCATCCATCTCATGATCATCAAAATGAATCCACTAAAAAGGTTGATCAAGTCTTGTTAACAAACTCATTCCGAATAACACGGAACCGGAGAAATTTCGAATAACACTAAGTTACCTCAACGGGGATATGAAAATCCCCAACAATAAGAATATCATACTTTTTCTTGACAGGTGGGAGAGGAAATTCAAAACCTCCAATAATAATAGTTGGAACTTGTCCAATAGAATTGATGCTGTGAGCTTGAGATTGTTTCCTCGGAAAGTGTACCGTATGCTCATTACCATTTACATGAAAAGTGACATTGCCTTTGTTGCAATCAATAACAGCCCGTGCAGTATGAAGAAAAGGTCTACCAAGGATAATTGACATGCTATCGTCCTCGGGAATATCAAGAATAACAAAGTCCGTTAAGATAGTGACATTTTCAACCACAACAGGCACATCCTCACAAATACCGACAGGTATAGCAGTTGATTTATCAGCCATTTGCAAAGATATTTTAGTAGGTGTCAACTTATTCAATTCAAGTCTACGATATAAAGAGAGAGGCATAACACTAACACCGGCTCCAAGATCACATAAAGCAGTTCTAACATAATTTCTTTTAATGGAGCATGGTATAGTTGGTACCCCAGGATCTCCAAGTTTCTTTGCTATTCCACCCTTAAAAATGTAATTAGCAAGCATGGTGGAGATTTCATCTTCCAGTATCATTATTTTATTTGTGATGATATCCTTCATATACTTAGCATAAGGATTTACTTTAAGCATATCAGTTAAGCGCATACGTAGGAAAATAGGTCTAATCATTTCAGCAAAGCGCTCAAAATCCTCATCATCCTTTGTCTTGGATGATTTAGAAGGAAAGGGCATGGGTTTCTGAACCCATGGTTCTCTTTCTTTACCATGCTTCCTAGCAACAAAATCTCTCTTATTGTAATGTTGATTCTTTGATTGTGGGTTATCAAGATCAACAGCAGGTTCAATCTCTACTTCATTGTTTTTGCTAGGTTGAGCATCAACATGAACATTATCATTAACATTATCACTAGGTTCATGTTCATCACCTGATTGTGTTTCAGCATCAAAAATAGAAATACCATTGGGATTCTCAGGTGTGTCTACAGTAGGTTCACTAGAAGCATGCAAAGTCCTATAGTTTTTCTTCTTCTTCTTTTTGGAAGAACTAGGTGCCTCTAAATTATTTCTCTGGAAATCTTGCTTGATTCTCTTAGGGTGGCCTTCAGGATACAAAGGTTCCTGAGTCATTCTACCAGTTCTAGTAGCCACTCTAACAGCAAAGTACTTTTTATTATTCAATTCATCAAGCAAATCATTTTGAGCTTCAAGTACTTGCTCAGCTTGAGTAGCAACCATAGAAGCATATTTGCTAACGAGTTTGAGTTCATCTTTAACTCTAGCCAGATTATTGCTTACGCGTCCTATCTTGAAAGCATTATTCTTTAACTCTCTACCAACATAAGCATTAAAACTTTCTTGCCTAGCCATAAAGTCATCAAATTCATCTAAGCAAGGGCTATGAAATTTAGTAGAGGCGATTTCAACTTTATCATATCTATAGAGAGAATTTACCTTTACTACCTGTGTCGGGTTATGAAGACAATATGGTTCCTCAACAGGCGGTAGATTAAGACCATGTATTTCTTTAATAGGTGGTAAATTCTTAACATCTTCAGCTTTAATACCTTTTTCTTTCATTGATTTCTTTGCCTCTTGCATATCTTCAGGACTGAGAAATAAAACACCTCTCTTCTTTGGAGTGGGTTTAGGAATAGGCTCAGGAGTTGGCTCAGGAATTGCCTCGGGAATTGGCTCAGGAAGAGTCCAATTATTTTCATTAGTCAACATATTATTCAATAATATTTCATCTTCGTCGACTGTTCTTTCCCTGAAAACACAACCAGCACAACTATCCAAGTACCCCTTGGAAGCATCGGTTAGTCCATTATAAAAGATATCAAGTATTTCATTTTTCTTGAGAGGATGATCAGGCAAAGCATTAAGTAACCGGAGAAGCCTCCCCCAAGCTTGTGGGAGACTCTCTTCTTTGATTTGCACAAAATTATATATTTCCCGCAAGGCAACTTGTTTCTTATGAGCGGGGAAATATTTAGCAGAGAAGTAATAAATCATATCCTGGGGACTACACACACAACCATGAGCAAGAGAATTATACCAAGTCTTAGCATCACCCTTTAACGAGATCGGAAATATCTTAAGGATATATAAATAGCGAGACTTCTCATTATTAGTAAACAGGGTGGCTATATCATTCAACTTGGTAAGATGTGCCACAACAGTTTCAGATTCAAGGCCATAAAAAGGATCAGATTCAACTAAAGTCATAATATCAGGATCAACAGGGATTTCATAATCCTTATCAGTAACACAGATAGGTGAAGTAGCAAAAGCAGGATTGAGTTTCATTCTAGCATTAAGAGACTGCTGCTTCCATTTAGCTAATAATTTCTTAAGATCATATCTATCATTGCAAGCAAAGATTTCCCTAGCAGCTTCTTCATTCATAACATAACCCTTAGGAACAACAGAGAGAACCTTCATCATCACTATCATCAATAATAGGTTCTTCAGTATTTTCATTCCCCCTAACACTAGCAAGTTGTTCATCAAGAAATTCACCTAATGGCAAAGTAGGTTCACGCACAGAAGTAGTTTCATCATGCATATTAGAAGTGGCATCATCAACAACATGCGACATATCAGAATTCATAGCAGTAGCAGGTTTAGGTGTCGCAAGCCTACTAATAACGGAAGGAGAATCTAGTGCAGAGCTAGATGGCAGTTCCTTACCTCCCCTCATAGTTGAGGGCAAAATAGTAGTTCGGTCGTTTTCAAGTTCTTCATAGTGATCCACAGATATAAATCCCAAGTGACTCAGAGAATAGAGCTATGCTACCTGGCAACGGCGCCATAAATTAGTCTTGATAACCCACAAGTGTAGGGGATCGCAACAGCTTTCGAGGGTAAAGCATTCAACCCAAATTTATTGATTCGACACAAGGGGAGCCAAAGAATATTCTTGAGTATTAGTAGTTGAGTTGTCAATTCAACCACACCTGGATGACTTAGTATCTGCAGCAAAGTATTTAGTAGCAAAGTAGTATGATAATAAAGGTAACGGTACCAAAAGTAAAGATAACAGTTTTTGGGTTTTTGTAGTAGTTGTAACAGTAGCAACGGAAAAGTAAATAAGCGAAGAACAATATATGAAAAGCTCGTAGCCAATGGATCAGTGATGGATAATTATGCCGGATGCGATTCCTCATGTAATAGCTATAACATAGGGTGACACAGAACTAGCTCTAGTTCATCAATGTAATGTATGCATGTATTCCGTAAATAGTCATATGTGCTTATGGAAAAGAACTAGCATGACATCTTTTGTTCTACCCTCCCGTGGCAGCGGGGTCCTAGCGAAAACTAAGGGATATTAAGGCCTCCTTTTAATAGAGAACCGGAACAAAGCATTAGCACATAGTGAATACATGAACTCCTCAAACTACGGTCATCACCGAGAAGTATCCCGATTATTGTCACTTCGGGGTTTTTGGATCATAACACATAATAGGTGACTATAGACTTGCAAGATAGGATCAAGAACACACATATATTCTTGAAAACATAATAGGTTCAGATCCGAAATCATGGAACTCGGGCCCTAGTGACAAGCATTAAGCATAGCAAAGTCATAGCAACATCAATCTTAGAACATAGTGGATACTAGGGATCAAACCCTAACAAAACTAACTTGATTACATGGTAAATCTCATCCAACCCATCACCGTCCAGCAAGCCTACGATGGAATTACTCACGCACGGCGGTGAGCATCATGAAATTGGTGATGGAGGATGGTTGATGATGACGATGGCGACGAATGCCCCTCTCCGGAGCCCGAACAGACTCCAGATCACCCCTCCTGAGAGATATTAGGGCTTGGCGGCGGCTCCATGTCTTAAAACGCGATGAAACCTTCTCTCTGATTTTTTCTCCCCGAACGTGAATATATGGAGTTGGAGCTGAGGTCGGTGGAGGTCCAAGGGGCCCACGAGATAGGGGGCGCGCCCCCTGTTTCATGGACAGGCCCTGGGCCCCCTGGTGTATTTCTTTCGCCCAGAAATTCTTATTAATTCCAAAAAGTGCCTCCGTGGATTTTTAGGACATTCCGAGAACTTTTCTTTTCTACACATAAAACAACATCATGATAGTTCTGCTGAAAACAGCGTCAGTCCGGGTTAGTTTCATTCAAATCATGCAAGTTAGATTCCAAAACAAGGGCAAAAGTGTTTGGAAAAGTAGATACGTTAGAGACGTATCATCGTTCCAGGGGTTTATTGCTGTGACTTGGCAGACTTCGGCGAGGCTGCAGAGTGCTCTCTTGCGCCAATTACTTGAGGAAAAAGTCTCGAAGACTGTCAATACTATAGCGTTGTGTTCTGTGGGATGTTGCTCTGCGGTGTTTTTTGTGAGGAGATCCTCGCCGCTCTTGGCCACCTGCCGAAGTATCCAACATGCTCTAAGGCTGTGTGTTGGTATGGTATCCGGTGTGGTGTGTATTATGCATGGCCTATTGATACGTCTCCAACGTATCTATAATTTTTGATTGCTCCATGCTACTTTATCTATTGTTTTGGACTATAATGGGCTTTATTTTCCACTTTTATATTACTTTTGGGACTAACCTATTAACCGGAGGCCAAGCCCAGAATTGCTGTTTTTTGCCTATTTCAGTGTTTCGAAGAAACGGAATATCAAACGGAATCCAAATGGAATGAAACCTTCGGGAACGTGATCTTCTCACCGAACGTGATCCAGGAGACTTGGACCCTACTCCAAGAAGTGCGAGGCGGTCACGAGGGTGGGCGCGCCCTCCCCAGGCGCGCCCGGCCTCGTGGGCCCCCGACGATCCACCGACGTACTCCTTCCTCCTATATATGCCTACGCACTCGACAGATCAAAGACGGAGCCAAAACCTAATTCCACCGCCGTAACTTCCTCAGATCCACGAGATCCCATCTTGGGGCCTGTTAGGAGCTCACGCGGAGGGGGCATCTACCACGGAGGGCTTCTCGTCATCACCATAGCCCCTCCGATGAAGTGTGAGTAGTTTACTTCAGACCTTCGGGTCCATAGTTAGTAGCTAGATGGCTTCTTCTCTCTTTTGGATCTCAATACAATGTTCTCCCCTCTCTCGTGGAGATCTATTCGACGTAATCTTCTTTTTTTGTGTGTTTGTTGAGACCGATGAATTGTGGGTTTATGATCCTGCTTATCTATGGAAAATATTTGATTCTTCTCTGAATTCTTTTATGTATGATTAAGTTATCTTTGCAAGTCTCTTTGAATTATCCGTTTGGTTTGGCCAACTAGATTGGTAGTTCTTGCAATGGGAGAAGTGCTTAGCTTTGGGTTTGCGGTGACCTTACCCAGGGACAGAAAGGGTTGCAAGGCACGTATTGTATTGTTGCCATTGAGGATAACAAGATGGGGTATTTATCATATTGCATGAATTTATTCCTCTACATCATGTCATCTTTCTTACAGGCGTTACTCTGTTTTTAACTTAATACTCTAGATGCATGCTGGATAGCAATCGATGAGTGGAATAATAGTAGTAGATGCGTAATCGTTTCGGTCTACTTGTCACGGACGTGATGCCTATATACATGATCATTGCCTCGTAACCTCATAACTATGCTCAATTCTGTCAATTTCTCAACAGTAATTTGTTCACCCAATCGTAGAATACTTATGATCTTGAGAGAAGCCACTAGTGAAACCTATGGCCCCCAGGTCTATTCTCATCATATCAATCTCCATCAATTTATTTTCTTGCTTTGCTTTTACTTTTTACTTTGCATCTTTATACCAAGAATACCAAAAATATTATCTCTATCAGATCTCACCCTCGTAAGTGACCGTGAACGGATTGACAACCCCTAAGCATTGGTTGCGAGTAGCTATCATTTTATGCAGGTACGAGGGACTTGCGCGTGGTCTCCTACTGGATTGATACCTTGGTTCTCAAAATCTGAGGGAAATACTTACGCCATCTTGTGCTGCATAATCCTCTCCTCTTCGGGGAAATCCAACGCAAGCTTGAGACGTAGCAAGAAGAATTTCTGGCGCCGTTGCCGGGGAGGCTTACGCAAAAGTGAACATACCAAGTACCCATCACAATCCCTATCTCTCGCATTACATTATTTGCCATTTGCCTCTCGTTTTCCTCTCCCCACTTCACCCTTGCCGTTTTTTCGCCCTTTCTTCGCCTTCTTCCCGTATGTATTTTTGTTTGTGTGCCTTCTATTTGCTTGCATCTTTGCTTGCTAAAAATCTATTGATATGGACCCACTTAAAGTGTTCTACTTGGATCATCTTCGATCCTTATGCGCCGTCTTTGAAACCCCAACTAGCCTAGTTGATGGAAATCTTTAGATGAGCATGCTCATTATGTAAATCACCGTTTGTCTGAAAAAGGGAGACTCTTATGGAGTCAAATAAACAGATTGCTATGTTATGCTTGGAATCTTTGTGAAATTTATGATTTTACTTGTTGCTCTAAGAACCCTAAAAAACACCTTCCTTACCTATGTGAGTTTAATGAAAATGAAATCTTATCTTCTTATGCAAAGGGTGTTTATAGTTACTATGATATCGAACAAATTGAAGAATTTGTTGCTTTTGAGGGTGCTTATGAAGTTGCTTCATTGATTGAAAAGTATGATATTACTCTCTACGAATCTGAAAATTTTGACATACTTAAATATTGCTATGAAAACTATGCTCATAATGTCTATGTCAAAGAATTTATTGAGAGAATGACCGTTGCTTTGGAAGGAAATAATGATATGCATGAATCTATAGATAATGAGGATTCCGATGATTTGATTGAAATATCCCTTGATGAACATGATGCTTGCTATTCTTGTGGCAATGATGCCAATATTTATGAAGATGAATTTGCTATAGTTCCTTATGTTAAACATGAGATCGTTGCTATTGCACCCATACTTGGTAGTTCCTTCGATGAAAATCATGATTGCAATGATTTTACTATAAATTCTCTTGATGTCAATCATGCTAATAATATGCAAAACCCTAAGCTTTGGGATGCTAGTTTTGCTATGTCTACTACTTGTTGCAATGATCATGATTGGGGCGATTCTTCTTTTGATCTTGAAAACTTATTTAAGCCCCGTGATGAATATGAGATTGATAATAGTGTTTGCAATAATATTGAAAGTGAGTTTGGAAGAGTGTCAACTTTAGATCCCACATATTTGGAGAATATTCAATCTTATGAAATTTTTGATAAAAGTGGGCTTGGAGAAATCATGACTTTAGTTAATATTAATCCCACTATTTCGAAGAGTGTCAACTTCGCATGCATGTGGATCGTGTTGAGAATATGTTATGTGATAGCTATATTGTTGAATTTTCTTATGATCCTACATGTAATTATTATGAGAGAGGAAAATATGGTTATAGAAATTTTCGTGTTACTAAATCACCTCTCTTCATGTTGAGATTGCTATCGTCTCTTTCTTATTCCTTGCATATGCTAGTTTTTGTTTGCCTTGCAAATTTGTTTGCTTATAATAAGCCTATGCATAGGAAGTATGTTAGACTTAGATGTGTTTTTCACGTGTTTCATGATGCTCTTTTTGCGCTTCAATTCTTGTCTTTCTTGTGAGCATCATTGAAATCTCAATGCCTAGCTAAAAAGGCTTTAAAGAAAAGCGCTTGTTGGGAGACAACCCAATTTTTTTCCTTGCTGCTTAGTAATAAATAATCCATCTGGCCTCTGTTTAGATGTGGTTTTATCTTTTAATTAGTGTTTGTGCCAAGTTGGACCTATTGGATCTTGTTGGATGATAGTTATTTGATCTTGCTGTAATTTCCAGAATCTTTGTTCTCAGTGCCCGAATTGTTAAAAATCACCAGAACGTGATAAAATACTGATTCCAATTGATGCTGATCAATAAACGAATTGTCCAGGTCTTCTAATTTTGGTAGAATTGTTTGGGTTCCAGAAGTTTGCGTTAGTTACAGATTATTACAGACTGTTCTGTTTTTGACAGATTCTGTTTTGCGTGTGTTGTTTGCTTATTTTGATGAATCTATGGTTACTAAAATAGTTTATGATCCATAGAGAAGTTGGAATACAGTAGGTTTAACACCAATATAAATAAAGAATGAGTTCATTACAGCACCTTAAAGTAGTCTTTTGTTTCCTTTCTCTAACGGAGCTCACGAGATTTCTATTGAGTTTTGTGTTGTGAAGGTTTCAAGTTTTGGGTGAATTCTTTTGATGGATTATGGAACAAGGAGTGGCAAGAGCCTAAGCTTGGGGATTCCCATGGCACCCCAAGATAATCCAATGACACCAAAAAGTCAAAGCTTGGGGATGCCCCGGAAGGCATCCCCTCTTTCGTCCACTTCCATCGGTAATTTACATGGAGCTATATTTTTATTCACCAACATGATATGTGTTTTGCTTGGAGCATCTTGTATTATTTGAGTCTTTGCTTGTTAGTTTACCACAATCATCCTTGTTGTACACACCTTTTGAGAGAGCCATATATGAATTGAAATTTAATAGAATACTCTATGTGCTTCACTTATATCTTTTGAGCTTGATAATTTGCTCATAGTGCTTCACTTACATCTTTTTGAGCGTGATAATTTTTTTCTCTAGTACTTCACTTAGATCTTTTAGAGCACGGTGGCGGATTTGTATTAAAGAAACTTGAACTCTCATGCTTCACTTAGATTATTTTGAGAGTCGTTAATAGCATGGTAATTTGCTTAATGTTAATATACTTGGTGTTCAAGATATGTGAAACTTTCTTTTGAGTGCGTTGAATACTAAGATAAGTTTGATGCTTGATAATTGTTTTTAGATATGGAGGTAATAATATCAAATTCATGCTAGTTGAGTAGTTGTGAATTTGAGAAATACTTGTGTTGAAGTTTGTAAGTCCCGTAGCATGCACGTATGGTTTAAGTTGTGTAACAAATTTGAAGAATGAAGTGTACCTGGCTTGTGCATCCTTATGAGTAGCGGTCGGGGACGAGCGATCGTCTTTTCCTACCAATCTATCCCCCTAGGAGAATGCGCGTAGTACTTGATTTTTGATGACTTCTAAATTTTTGCAATAAGTATATGAGTTCTTTTGACTAATGTTGAGTCCACAGATTATACACACTTTTACCTTTCCGCCATTGCTAGCCTCTTCGGTACCGTGCATTGCCCTTTCTCACATTGAGACTTGGCGCAAACTTCGCCGGTGCACCCAAACTCCGTGATACGATACGCTCTATCACACATAAACCTCCTTATATCTTCCTCAAAACAGCCACCATACCTACCTATTATGGCATTTCCATAGCCATTCCGAGATATATTGCCATGCAACTTTCCACCGTCCCGTTCATCATTATTATGACATACATTACTTTTGTCATATTGCCATTGCATGATCATGTAGTTGACATCGTATTTGTGGCAAAGCCACCATGCATTATTTTTCATACATGTCACTCTTGATTCATTGCACCATACCGGTACACCGCCGGAGGCATTCATATAGAGTCATACCTTGTTCTAGTTTCGAGTTGTAATCCTCATGTTGTAATCAATAGAAGTGTGATGATCATCATTATTAGAGCATTGCCCAAAAAAGAGAGAGAAAGGCCAAAATAAAAAAAAGAAAGGCCCAAAAAAATAAAAAGAAAAGGGCAATGCTACTATCTCTTTTTCCACACTTGTGCTTCAAAGTAGCACCTCGTTCTTCATGTAGTGAGTCTCATATATTGTGCTTCAAAGTAGCACCATGTTTTTCATATAGTGAGTCTCATAACTTGTCTTTTTCATACTAGTGGGAATTTTTTATTATAGAACTTGGCTTGTATATTCCTACGATGGGCTTACTCAAATGCCCTAGGTCTTCAGGAGCAAGCAAGTTGGATGCACACCCACTAGTTTTCTTTTGTTGAGCATCCATAGCTCTAGTGCATCCGTTGCATGGCAATCCCTACTCCTCATGTTGACATCAATTGATGGGCATCTCCATAGCCCGTTGATTATCCTCGTCAATGTGAGACTTTCTCCTTTTTTGTCTTCTCCACACAATCCCCATCATCATATTCCATTCCACCCATAGTGCTATATCCATGGCTCACGCTCATGTATTGCGTGAAGGTTGAAAAGGTTTGAGATTATTTAAGTATGAAACAATTGCTTGGCTTGTCATCGGGGGTATAGAAGTTGGGAACATCTTTGTGTGACGAAAATTAAGCATAGCCTAACTATATGATTTTGTAGGGATGAACTTTCTTTGGCCATGTTATTTTGAGATGACATAATTATTTTGATTAGTGTGCTTGAAGTATTATTATTTTTATGTCAATATGAACTTTTGTCTTGAATCTTTCGGATCTGAATATTCATATCACAATTAAGAAGATTTACATTGAAATTATGCGAAAGTATCACTCCGCATCAAAAATTCTCTTTTTATCATTTACCTACTCGAGGACGAGCAGGAATTAAGCTTGGGGATGCCTGATACGTCTCCAACGTATCTATAATTTTTGATTGATCCATGCTACTTTATCTATTGTTTTGGACTATAATGGGCTTTATTTTCCACTTTTATATTACTTTTGGGACTAACCTATTCACCGGAGGCCCAGCCCAGAATTGTTGTTTTCTGCCTATTTCAGTGTTTCAAAGAAACGGAGTATCATACAGAATCCAAACGGAATGAAACCTTCGGGAACGTGATCTTCTCACCGATCGTGATCCAGGAGACTTGGACCCTACTGCAAGAAGTGCTAGAGGCGGTCACGAGGGTGGGGGGCGCGCCCTCCCCCCTTGGGCGCGCCCCCCTGCCTCACGGGCCCCCTGACGCTCCACCGACATACTCCTTCCTCCTATATATACCTACGTACCCCCGGCAGATCAAATACGGAGCCAAAAACCTAATTCCACCGCCGTAACTTCCTGTATCCACGAGATCCCATCTTGGGGCCTGTTTCGGAGCTCCGCCGGAGGGGACATCTACCACAGAGGGCTTCTACATCATCACCATAGCCCCTCCGATGAAGTGTGAGTAGTTTACTTCAGACCTTCGGGTCCATAGTTAGTAGCTAGATGGCTTCTTCTCTCTTTTTGATCTCAATACAATGTTCTCCCCCTCTCTCGTGGAGATCTATTCGATGTAATCTTCTTCTTGCGGTGTGTTTGTTGAGACCGATGAATTGTGGGTTTATTATCCAACTTATCTATGGAAAATATTTGATTCTTCTCTGAATTCTTTTCTGTATGATTAAGTTATCTTTGCAAGTCTCTTCAAATTATCCGTTTGGTTTGGCCAACTAGATTGGTAGTTCTTGCAATGGGAGAAGTGCTTAGCTTTGGGTTCAATCTTGCGGTGACCTTACCCAAAGGATGTAAAGGGTTGCAAGGCACGTATTGTATTGTTGCCATCGAGGATAACAAGATGGGGTATTTATCATATTGCCTGAATTTATTCCTCTACATCATGTCATCTTGCTTAAGGCGTTACTCTGTTTTAACTTAATACTCTAGATGCATGCTGGATAGCGGTCGATGAGTGGAGTAATAGTAGTAGATGCAGAATCGTTTCGGTCTACTTGTCACGGACGTGATGCCTATATACATGATCATTGCCTGGATAACCTCATAACTATGCTCAATTATGTCAATTGCTCAACAATAATTTGTTCACCCACCGTAGAATACTTATGCTCTTGAGAGAAGCCACTAGTGAAACCTATGGCCCCCGGGTCTATTCTCATCATATCAATCTCCATCACTTTATTTTCTTTCTTTGCTTTTACTTTTTACTTTGCATCTTTATACCAAAAATACCAAAAATATTATCTCTATCAGATCTCACCTTCATAAGTGACCGTGAAGGGATTGACAACCCCTAAGCGTTGGTTGCGAGTAGCTATCGTTTTGTGCAGGTACGAGGGACTTGCGAGTGGTCTCCTACTGGATTGATACCTTGGTTCTCAAAAACTGAGGGAAATACTTACGCTACTGTGCTACTTCATCCTCTCCTCTTCGGGGAAATCCAACGCAAGCTCGAGACGTAGCACCTATCGAGCCATCCCTCCAAAACGGTTGTGCGCCCTGAAGTGGGCTTTGATTTCTTCGCAATTGGATCGGGTGAACTACGAGGGTTACACCCTTTTTGTTTGGACGAGGGGTTTAGCGAGAGCCAGCGGATCCAAAAAATCTACCTGAGTTTTCCAGGTGCGTTCCATCACGCAATACTTCTGTACTATGATTACCAAATCATCGAAGCGTGATATGTGACGGAGATTTATGGCGTTGAGGAGTCCCTTGTCCGTGCAATTTTTGCATAATAATGCGATTGCGTATTCATCGCAACAGTCCTTGACGTTGTCCTAGACGATGAGGAATCTGGCGCAAAAGTTATGTACAGTCTCTTGGAACTGTTGTCTGATGCGTGAAAGATCGCTTGAGTCTGGGAGGGTGGGTGGATTTAAGTTTGGACCCAGATCTGATTCATGACCCAGATCTTGAGGAGTTTCCAAACTTAATAGTTCAGACTCCGAGATGTAAACCAATTTTTCTGGCCCACAGCCCGATTCTAAGTTCAGAGTTCGGGGCGCTTTTTCCCGTGGACATGTATCCGGCTTGATGAGCTCGGAAATCTAGACATACTTCATCCTCAATATGGGGGAAGAGTTGTTGGGTCGCTCTTTCACCACCACTATCTGAAGGGTGATCAGCGGAGATTCAATCTCTCTCTGATCGGGTTTAAGCCCAATCCGATGGTAGTCTGAAGCGACTCCCAGAGCGGCGATGCGATCCAGGAGCTCGTTTAAAGATGATAACTCCGTTGGATCCATCTGCTCGGCGTATTCCGAGCTGACGCGGAGGCGATTTTTTATGACTTGAGAAGTCAGGGTTGGCCCGACGGCCAAACGGGCGGTCAAGACGAAGCCGCCCAGCTGGAGAGTTTGGCATGAGGCCAGAGCTCCCACGGAGGTGATGTTGTCCTTGATAACAAGGCGAGCCATCAACCCAATCTTCGACGTCACAGTGGAACTCTCAATGAAAGCACCAATATCGGTGTCAAAACCGGCGGATCTCGGGTAGGGGGTCCCGAACTGTGCGTCTAAGGCTAATGGTAACAGGAGGCGTGGACACAATGTTTACCTAGTTCGGGCCCTCTCGATGGAGGTAATACCCTACTTCCTGCTTGATTGATCTTGATGATATGAGTATTACAAGAGTAGATCTACCACAAGATCGTAGAGGCTAAACCCTAGAAGCTAGCCTATGGTTATGATTGTTGTTGCCCTACGGACTAAACCCTCCGGTTTATATAGACACCATAGGGGCTAGGGTTACACAGGGTCAGTTAAAGAGAAAGGAATCTTAATATTCTAACTGCCAAGCTTGCTTTCCACGCAAAGGAGAGTCCCATCCGGACACGAGACGAATTCTTCTATGTTGTATCTTCACAGCCCAACAGTCCGGCATACGCATATAGTCCGACTGTCCGAGGACCCCTTAATCCAGGACTCCCTCAATCATGCTATGGTAAAAATAGCGACATCGGCACAAGAAAAAATAGCACTCCAGACGATGCCGAAGACAACGAAGACCCCACCAAGCCAAGTTTCGAACAAGATGAACCGGAAGACGGGCGATGTCATGGAATTAACACGTCAGATGTCCTAGTGAGAGGACTTAGTCGTGGAGCCATCGCAACGAGATTAGCTTAAAGGGGTTAAACCGGACAAAGGACACGGGGAGTTTATACTGGTTCGGCCCCTTGCGGTGAAGGTAAAAGCCTACGATCCAGTTGTGGTGGAATTGATGGTGTCTCGATGAGCAGGGAGCGAATCCGCTTTACCTATCTCCCGAATTGTTGTTTCTTGTCCCTGAACTGCCGCCGGGTCGTCCCTTTATATACACAGGTTGACACCCGGCGGTTTACAGAACACTGAGGCCGGCTCATACACGTGTCCGGCTCGGTTTCTACCTTTCCTAACTTACAACACAAGTTTACACATCTCATGACGGTTTACGTTTATGGGCTCTAAACCGCCTTTGGGCTCTGGGCCTCTAAGCTTCAATGATAAAGCACCATACTCCTTGTCTTCATGGGCTTCAATACAAATGAGCATAAACCGACCCCTCCTGGGCGGTTTATACTCAGTAGTTATATCCCCAACATTAGGCCCCAGATTGATTTGAATCTGTTCATGTCAATCTTCAAGACTTAGAAAAAATTCCTTGAATATCCTCGTATAATCCTTGTAAACCGCCATGACGTCTCCTCCATATGAACTTGATAAACCGCCATGATGTCATCTTCTAAGATTGCAACGAATCGTCATGACATCATATCTATATAAATATCTGTAAATAGTTCTTTTATTAATTAATCCCCGAAGACCGAAATGACAGCTGTGTCAGATATCCAATTTTTGGCTCCTTGATTCTCGCGCCTGTCACTTATCCCTTTGCCTTTATAAATAAGACCGGGGGTCCTTTCCATTCTCCCCCTTGCCTCTTCATCTCTTCTTCTTCCTCGCGACCCCGAAGAGCCCGAGCTCCGGCGCCACGGTCAACCTTCGCGTCTGCACCAACAAGGCCGCTGCATCAACCTATTCTTGACCAGATATACTGTGTCGCTCCTCCGCTGCCCCGCAGCATCAGTAAGTACTCTTCTTTCCCAATATCAGATCTGCATTAGGGTTCCGTTGTTCGTCGGTGTTCTTCATTGTTCGTCCTTTTTCTCTCCTACATCTCATAGCTTGATCTGAAACTGATAGAAAAAGATGAGCAGTAATGGTTCAGTGCCCTTAGCCGCCCTCAGAAACCACTTTTTACTACATGACATCCCGTCCAATCATATGTGTTCTTCTGCTGTCGCGACCTTTAGGTTTTAAAATTTATCCCCTTTTGTAGAACTGCTGTAGATCCGAAATTATCACACCAACTTGTAAAACCTATTTGTGCAACACTTAGAAATTATTCAGATCTATTTCCTTCATACCACTTTAACCGTTAAAAGTTGATAATCCGCAGGTACCATTAGCCCTCTCTTAAACCGCCATTTTTACCTGAGCATCAGTATCCGGTTTAACATGTACATTTTCTCTGATTGATTCCTTCCCCCGGCCTGGCGCCGGTTTATGCATATCAATCTTGAACCGTAATCCGGTGTTTGATCTTCCTTTACAGCTTGTCATAAAAAATGGCCAAACCGTTTTTCTCTTGCAATTGGGTTCCCTCCCGTGTTACGGAAGAGCAACTTACTGGATATGTTGTGACTGGAGCTAACTAATGAAGAGATTAATGAAGCTGTGAAAAAGATGATGGATCAACCGATATCTGAGTGTAGCAAGACTGGGCTGCGTCCCTATTATGCCTCCCATAAAACGCCAGCTCTAAGAATTGTATCTTTCTGCTTTTAATTCGCCCCCCTGTTGACACTTTCTGATGACCTTCTGTTTATCTTTGTAGAGCAATGATCCATTCTGGAAGAGGAAATCTCAAGACAAACCGGCAATACCACAAGACAAACCGGTGAGAGCGCCTCGTGCTAAGAGTAAGGCCTCAAAGAAGCCAGCAAAGAAGAGAACCGCCGAGTCCCCTGATCCGGCCGAAGATGTTGATGACTCGGAAACAGAGGTAGAACTTGATTCCCTTGGTTCATTTTTCATGCATCTTATTGACAATGATCATTATCAGGATGATGCGGAGGCCAGCCGCGCTGATCATGTAGAGGTAATTTCCCTTTCTTCCGATTCAGATCATGTGCCAGTACAAAAACTCCGTCGCGCAGTCCGGAAAGTAAAACATTCACATCCTCTCGCTTATTTGGATCCGCGCTTTTCTTTGAAGACACAACAACATGAAGCTCGTCGCACAACCTGGCACAGTGGCCAACAAGTTACCTCCTCCGGTTGACCGGACACCCCGGTTTGAAAACGCCGTCCAGAGGTCTCTTGTACTTCTAATAAATCTTATCCCAAGGCGTGTTACTTCCGATACCCTCTTAATCCGTCTGATTCAAATTATCAGGGTACATCCAATTCCTCCTCTGGCGATTCATCGACTACCCAGATGCCTCCTCTCAAGACCGTCCCTGGGTAAGCATAGTAATTTTAGTTTTGCTCTCCTATACCAGTTTCTATAGTAACCTCTGTTTGTTACTTGCAGTGCCAAAGCCCGACTCAATAAAAAGGCCAAGCTGACTGCTCCCACTGATGATAACCCAGCTATTGAACCGGAGAGGACCTTAGAAGCTGCTGATCGAGATGCTGATATTGCTCTGGATGATCCTGTGCCACAATGTTAGGACACTTATGTTGATCCACCAGAAGTTAATCCGACTAGTCATGATGCTGATCCGCCAAGCCCGACTGCCGATCCACCAAGTCCAGCCGCCGATCCACCAAGCCCAGCAAGAGCCTATGCTAAACCGTCCAACGCAGATAAGATTGTTGATGGCATGACCGATGATGTGGTGATTACCGGTTTTGGCCACACTGCTCCTGGCAACCCTCTCGCTTTATCAAAGCACAGTGCCAAAGAAGAATTTGCTGCTGTGGACAAAGGCAAGTGAAAGACTGATTTGTCAAGCTATGCTCATCTCAATGCTCAAGACATCCATTCTGGATATTTGAACCGGTTGTATACTAGTCGCGACTATGAAGTCGGTTTGGTAAATTTGATGAAAGAGCGATATGAGGTAAACACTTGTTCCTTTAAATAACTTCTTCATTTCCTTACATCTTGCTTCAATGATCCTTTTGAGTAGCCCCCAAGGGCCGGTTCATCAATATGAATGTGAACCGGGACTTATAGTAGGAGAATATTTGCTTGCGTAGCCCTTGCAGACCGGTTTATACCTTTAGGATGAACCGGTATATATTTTGTAACGTAGATTCCAAAATTCATTCCAGTTATCAATATGATCCGGTTTATTGTAAAAACCTGGATGACTTTGAATTGAACCGATATGCATTAGCCCCCAAGTGCCAAGTATATATGCTTGGGACTTAAAATACCAGTTGATAAAAGCAATCCGCATTAGCCCCCAAGTGCCAAGTGTATAACTTATTATGTGCTTGGGACTTTGAGAAAGTATTAACAACCTTATTATCTGTCTTTTGCAGGCTGACTTGAACAACAAGGATTCCCAAATTGCCGATCTGCAAGAAAAAATCAAGTCCCAGCAAGCAGAAACTTCCAAGGCCAAAGATGAGTTGAAGGGCGCTTTAACCGCCATGGTGCAATTAAAGGATGGCTTCAAAAGCGAGTGGGCAGACTGGGAGACTAAGAAAGCCACTCTGTTAAAACGGGCTGAGGATGCTGAAGCGACCCTTAAACCGATGGCGGAAGAGCTTACTGGTTTAAAGTGGCAGATCAATGCTATGACTTCTGCAATCTTTGGTAAGTAGCTTTTTAATGAACCGTACTTCATCAGCCCTGAAACTGCCGGTTTAACAACAATATAGTAACCATTGCAGGTAGCCGCGTCGCCCATCTTGGCTTAGATATGCGCAAGAAGCTGAAGGCTGCTTATACCTTAATTGAGCAGCTATATACTGGCGATCAACGAGTTATCTGCACTGCTTCATACAACAAACCGGCGCCAACCTTGATCAAAGATACATTGGCCACGCTCTCCATGACACCAGCCCAGCTAGAAGAAATGAAGAGATCTGCTGCAAGGGCTGGCGCTTTGTCTGCACTGACTCGGGCTAAGGCTTGGATAACTTGATCCAGAGGATATTGGAAATGGTTATCCGAGTCAAAAAGAAGATGGGTCGGACTTTGACGAGGATGCCCTTAAAGCTTTGACAAAGGAAATGCGCCCTCTTGCTAGCAAACTGACCGAAGAGACTGATCTATCTTATCACCGGTCCATATATGATGCAGACAACAGACGGATTGCTGCGTCGGTTTATGTAGCCCAAAATATAATCCCGCCAACTCGTAAGCACACTTATGCTCCTGATCTTGAACCGCCAGATCTTATAAGTAATGAAGCTGTCTTCCGAGCTTTGTGTGGAATTGACTGGGCCACCATTGACTTCCAGCCAGTGGATGGGGAGGTGGAGGTTGAACCGGCGCAAGGTGATCCACAAACTTCTCATCAAGCTGAAGAGGAATCATAATCCGGAAGCCGGTTTATCATGAGCTGTTAACCAGTAAAAACCGTGCCGGAACACTTTAGCCACCAAGGATTTTGAACCGGCATGATGACCACAATCTCCTTCGTGGATTTCATGCAAGATCTCACAGCCTTCTTCAGAAGAAACACAACACTGAAACGCCCCTGAGACACTGCAGTGGTGCAACTCGCCATTGACAATAGTCATGGACTTAGACTGCCGGATTATCTTCTTGGTCAAAACTTCATCCTCTCGTAACTCGCCCCGGTTCATGTACGCCAGGTACGGCCATGTCCAATAAGGGATAGCATGAAGAACCGCAACCAATTGAGCTTCCGGGTCAGGAATCGCCAGATCCTCCTCCGTTGGTATCTTGGCCGACGGATTATGCAGAACATCCAGAAAAACATTAGGCGGCACCGATTTACGTTGGGATCCGAGCCGGCTTCAAGCGTCTGCCTCTTCATTTTTGCGCCGATCAATGTGCTCAACCTGATAACCCTTGAAGTGACCAGCAATGACATCCACCTCCCGCCGATAAGCTGCCATGAGTGGATCCTTGGAATCCCACGTACCGGATACTTGCTGAGCCACTAAATCAGAGTCACCAAAGCAACGTACCCAGCTTAAGTTCATCTCCTTAGCCATCCGCAAATCATGGAGTAAAGCCTCATACTCAGCTGCATTGTTAGTACAGGTAAACATTAAGCGAAGAACATAACAAAAATTTTCACCTCGAGGGGAAGTAGAACTACTCCAGCCTCGTGCCCTCCAACTGTCTGGATCCATCGAAATGAATAGTCCAATATGTGTTATCCGGTTTATCCTCCGGTGCCTGCAACTCTGTCCAGTCATTGATGAAATCCACGAGTGCTTGGGACTTGATAGCAGTGCGAGGCATATATTTTAACCCGTGAGGCCCATGCTCAATAGCTCACTTAGCAACCCGGCCAGTCGCCTCCTTGTTTTGAATGATATCTCCCAATGGAGTGGAACTGACCACAGTGATGGGATGGCCCTGAAAATATTGCTTAAGCTTCTGGCTTGCCATAAACACTCTATACACCAGCTTCTGCCAATGGGGATACCTCTGCTTGGACTCGATAAGTACCTCACTGATATAATAAACCGGCCG
This sequence comes from Aegilops bicornis, assembly GCA_021605145.1. Lineage (NCBI taxonomy): Eukaryota > Viridiplantae > Streptophyta > Magnoliopsida > Poales > Poaceae > Aegilops > Aegilops bicornis. Next base: position 748,405,065 of record CM038673.1, on the reverse strand, counting down.
TTGAACCGGATACTCCTTACCATCCTCCTTGCGCTCCACCACAATAGCCACGCTGACGGCCCGGGCATTAGCAGCCACGTATAACAGCAATGGTTCCTTATCAATGGGGGCGGCAAGGACGGGCGGTTCAGCCAACTGCTTCTTTAAATCCTCAAATGCCGCATCAGCAGCATCACTCCACACAAAGTTGTCTGTTTTCTTCATCATCTGATAAAGCGGGATCGCCTTCTCCCCCAACCGGCTGATAAACCGGCTCAGTGCTGCAATCCGACCTGCCAGTCTTTGAACGTCATTGATACACGCCGGTTTAGCCAGGGATGTGATAGCCTTGATCTTCTCTGGATTAGCCTCAATGCCCCTGTTAGACACCAAAAATCCCAAGAGCTTGCCAGCTGGCACACCAAAAACACATTTGGCCGGATTAAGCATCATCTTATAAACCCTCAGATTATCAAAAGTTTCATGTAAGTCGGTTATAAGTGTTTCTGACTTCCTGGATTTCACCACAATATCGTCCACATAAGCATGAACATTACGCCCAATTTGATTATGAAGGCAATTCTGCACACAACGCTGATAAGTCACCTGGGCACTCTTGAGCCCAAAAGGCATAGATACATATTAGAAGGCTCCAAAAGGAGTTATAAAAGCCGTCTTCTCCTGGTCCTTAACTGCCATTTTGATCTGATGGTAACCCGAATAAGCATCCAAAAAACTCAAACGCTCGCAACCCGCCGTGGCATCAATAATTTGATCAATAAGAGGGAGGGCAAAGGGATCAGCTGGGCAAGTTTTCTTCAAATCCGTGTAGTCCACACACATACGCCAACTGCTGTTTTTCTTAAGTACCAATACCGGGTTAGCCAACCACTCAGGGTAAAAAACCTCCACAATAAACCTTGCTGCCAATAGCCGGGCTACCTCCTCTCCAATGGCCTTGCATCTCTCTTCATTAAAGCGGCGATGAAATTGCTTGACCGGTTTAAACTTGGGATCAATATTAATGGTGTGCTCAGCGAGTTCCCTCGGTACACCTGGCATGTCAGAAGGTTTCCATGCAAAGATGTCCCGGTTCTCATGGATGAGCTCGACGAGCGCGCTTTCCTATTTCGGATCCAAGTTAATGCTGATGCTGAACTGCTTGGATGATTTGCCAGGAACAAAATCAACCAACTTAGTCTCGTCAGCTGATTTAAACTTCAAAGCCGGATCATGTTCTGTAGTGGGCTTCTTCGGAGAAGTCATATCTGCCGGATCAACATTGTCCTTATAGAACTTCAACTCCTCCGTTGCACAAACTGACTCAGCATAAGCCGCGTCACCCTCCTCGCATTCTAGTGCGATCTTGCGGCTACCATGAACCGTGATGGTCCCCTTTTGACCCAGCATCTTGAGCTGCAGATAAACATAACACGGCCTTGCCATGAACTTAGCATAAACCGGCCATCCAAACAGGGCATGGTACGAACTTCTGATTTTGACCACTTCTAAGGTCAACGTCTCGCATCTTGAATCATGATCATATCCAAAAACCACTTCCAGAGCTATCTTGCCAACTGGGTAGGCCGATTTACCCGGCACCACACCGTGGAAAACGGTGTTCGACGGTTTAAGATTCTTATCCATCAACCCCATACGCCGGAAGGTTTCATAATACAAGATATTGATACTGCTCCCTCCATCCATGAGCACTTTGGTGAACTTATAACCTCCAACCTGTGGTGCGACCACTAACGCCAAATGACCCGGATTATCAACCCAGGGCGGATGGTCTTCTCGACTCCACACAATAGGCTTCTCAGACCATTGCAGATAACGAGGCACCGCCGGTTCAACGGAGTTCACTGCCCTCTTATGGAGCTTCTGATCGCGCTTGCACAGGCTAGTAGTGAAGACATGATACTGACCACCATTTAACTGCTTCGGGTTACTTTGATAACCCGACTTCTGCTGTTGCTGATTCCCTTGTTGATTATAACCACCTTGGTTGCCCTGATTGCCTTGATTGCCCTGTCCACCTTGGTTGCCTTGAAAACCTGAACCGGAATTAGCTCCGCCATAACCCTGTCGGTGTACTAGAGTAGGGGTACCCTAGTATCCCGAACTTGTGCACGGGCAGTTGCAGCCCTCCGCGGCAAGGCTTACCGGGTGACCGCCAAAGTCCTCCGTGGTTCCTTTGGAGCCATTCAAGAACAAAGTATTCAAGCCAAGGAGACAAGGCCCCGGCAAGAGGAGCTTGCCGGGAAGGCCACCCAAGGCACCTAGGAGACAAGGCCCCGGCAAGAGGAGCTTGCCGGGAAGGCCCGGTGAGCGACAAGCTTCCGGACGCGACAAGACAACAACCGCGGCAAGGCGCTTGCCACGGCAGACCACCACTCTGTACCTGCGCTCCAGCACATCCACTAACGTGTCGCCCTGGGACCTTTCCAGGCGCGCATGGCAAGAGGCCGTGCGGCCAGCAGAGCGCGGTGGCATGCGGCGCTGACAAGATTGCCATCGTGGCAAGCGGTGGCGCCCGACGGTCCCTTTCTGCCTTTGTTAGAGGCGGCGTGACGGGCATTTAATGACTTTGTCCCCTGCCGTCAGGGATAGGTATGATACACTGTAAACTGTACAATTCTCTGTACCAACCACTCCTTTTCCATTTTTACCCTTGTCTACATTGCCACCTGTCGTAGACCCCTTTAGCATATAAAAGGAGGCCCATGCGCAACGTAGAGGGGGGCTGGACCTCACGCTTAGTCTCGTTAGCAGCTTGTGTGTACTGTAGCACTCAGCGCTCCTGAGCAAGAACTCAATACACTCAGACATGCAGCAGTAGGAGTGTTATCTCTCCGGAGAGCTCCGAAGCTGGGTAAACCGCTCGTGTGCTTCGCCTCGATCTGCTCTTTGTGCGACCTCCGCCCCCCGCCGAACCGAAAGGGGCTCGGTCCGCCGGTCCCATAGGTGTTCGTGGGTCAGATCAGCCTCCCCGACATCTTTGGCGCGCCAGGTAGGGGGCGTTGAGTTTGTGTGAACCTGATCCGGCGTCCACACGAGCTAGATCTTCATCATCTTCATCGACATGCCACCGAAGAAGAAGGCTTCGGCAGATGTTCCGTCTGCTGTCGAACCCACCACCACCGGAGCAAACGGGTGGTGGGGTAGACGCCGGCGGAAGAATGGACGTCGACGGAGGAGCCCACGGTGCTGCCAAGTCCAAGGACAAGGCTGCGCAGACCTCGGCGTCCGTACATGCACCGCGCCCGTCTCAGGAGGCGCGGGACCGACAGCGTCATGGTATTCACAACGCCATACGCTCATTGGACCAAGATCGAGCTGGTGGATCTCGGGATGCTCAAGACCAGCATGCACGCCAACATGCTGGCGCGAGCGAGGCATGGTCGCCTGGACGGGATACTGCTCCTTCTAACATATTCAGAAGTTCGAGCATATCCCGCTCCTCGCGCCGTTCGCCACTGCCACCCACCACTCCAGCAGAAGCTTTGGCGAGAGCTCAACTGCTCCTGGATTACCCTCCAACAGCCGACAAGGTCGATGAATGTAGGGCCACCATTCGAGTCTCATCGGCTTTGCCAGCAGCGACGCTCGCGCGGCCGAGTGCATCGCTGCCGCGACATGACTGCCAAACACGAGCCGGTGGCGACGAAACTGGTGGGGGTGCAACCACCATGCACTCTCCACCCCGAAGGCCAAGATCGCCGACTCGCCGGATCCACCTCGACAGCGACTCCACCGCATCATCGGATCCACGATCTCGTCGCGATCAGCGCGAAGTTCTTCACGAACGACAGCAAGAAGACGCTCGAACTCGCATCGAGTGCCGAAGAGAAGCGCGGCGTCAATCCGACCAGCTCGCTGGACCCTCTGTCGACATGCATGCGCCAGGGGAACCAGGCGACTTGCCGTACGCGGTAGGTTGCCCTGCGTTCACTCGTGAGCTGCGGCAAGTCCAAATGGCCCGGCAAAGAAGAAGAATTTCAAGCCGACGTGCAGAGAAGTACGACGACAAGACGCATCCGTCGGAGTTCCTCAGAGTCTACACCATCGCGGTGCAAGCTACCGGGGGGCGAGATGACAAGATCCTGGCCAACTACTTCCCGCTGGTGCTCAAGCCCAATGTCAGATCCTGACTCATGCACTTGCCGGACAACTCCATATCCTCTTGGGCAGATCTATGCCATCAGTTTGTCGGCGCCTTTACAGGCGGCCACAAACCCCATGGCCAAGAAAGCGACCTTCATCTGCTCGCCCAGAAGGAAGGAGAGCCCCTGCGCAAGTACATTCAGAGATTCAGCCGCATACAGCACAACATCCCAGTTGTCCACCCTGCCACGGTAATCAGCGCGTTCCATCAGAACGTGCGGAACTGCAGGATGCGGGAGGAGATGGCAATGTGCAAGATCAGAGACGTCAGTGAGCTATATGCCCTGGCCGACAAGTGTGCACGTGCTGAGGAAGGGAGGAGACTCCCCGGAGAGAATACTGAAGCAGAGGATCGATAGTGAGGAGACCGCCCCGGCAAAGAAAAACCGGCGGCGGAACAACAGGAAGAAGAAAGGCAAAGATGTGCTAGTTGTTGAGCAGTCCGTCAACGGAGGTGGCGCCAAGAAAGCCAAAGCTGGTAGCTCCGGCAAGGAGGTTGCCGCTGGCACCAACTGCCAGGCTATGGCGGTCGCCAACAAGCAGGACGGCTCCAACAAACAGTACTGCAAGATCCACCGCACCAAGGGACATGACCTCCAGAGCTGCAAAAAGGTCGAGCAGCAGAAGGCTGAATACGAACGGCGCGACAAGGAGAAGGCCCAGGAAGGTGCTGGAGGAGCTAGCAAGAAATGTCCCGGCCGAGGAGGACGCCGCGGCAAGGCCAAGCAGCGGCAAGGAGACAGACCTCCCCGCGGCGCGACAAGGATGAAGACGGCAGCGATGATGAAGACATGGATGATGATGAGACCGATGAGCAGGAGTTCCGAAAGCCACGGAGGTCCTGTGTGTTGACGGTGGTGCTTCTCTCGCATCGTCACCGCCAGCTCAAGCGATGGATGCGGGAAGTCAATGCGGCGTAACCATCCGTCGAGTCACGCAAGCCTCTGAAATGGTCCAGACGCCTATCATCTTTGATATTGAGGACCACCCTGATCGCGTAATCGCGGTCGGTGCTTGCCGATGTTGGTTTCACCAACTATCCGCAACCTCAAGGTCACTAAGATGCTAGTTGACGGCGGGGCGGTTTGAACCTGATCTCCTCCGCGGTGCTCCGAAACTCCGGATCCTCGATGGCGAGCTCGAAGAGACCGGCACATTCCAAGGAATCAATCCGGGAAGGAGCAAGCCGAAGGGAAAGATCACGTTGCCGGTGACATTTGGTAGCGAGTTGAACTTCAGGACTGAGAGGGTCACTTTTGACGTTGCTGATTTTCCATTGCCTTACAATGGGATACTTGGCCGTCCAGCACTCGCCAAATTCATGGCAGCCTCTCACTATGCATACAACATGCTGAAGATGCCAGGCCCGATAAGTGTCATCTCTGTCCTTGGCGACAAGAAGGATGCTCTTATCTGCGCCGACAAGATCTACCGAGAAGCAAAGCTGCAGAGATTGCAAGCCACTTGCATTTGAAGCTCCGGGCGAAGAAGAAGACCAAGTCCGCAAGAGATCGATGCCCTCCGGCAAGCGCACCTCTTCGAGTGCTGCGCTACCGTCGAGGACGCACCATCGAGCTCCACCGGCAAGTGTAAGAAGACGATGGCAGCTCCACCAGAGACCAAGAAGGTGTCCGCCAAGGAGGACGGCACTGGTGGTACCTTCACCATCAGTGCCACTCTCAACCCTAAATAGGAAGGCGCGCTCGTTGCTTTCCTGCGGGCGAACGTCGACGTGTTTGCGTGTCTACCATCTGACATCCCCGGTGTTCCCAGGAAAGTAATTGAGCACCATCTTGCCGTTTGTCCTCATCGCGCCGCCCGTCGGCGTAAAGTCGAAGCGAGCGGTGGGCGCCAAGAATTCATCGCAGAAGAAATCAAGAAATTGGAAGCAGCATGCCTTGTCGAGGAGTGCTCCATCCTACGTGGTTGGCCAATCCTGTAGTTGTATGCATAAGGCAAGCGGAAATGGAGGCTTTGTATCAACTTTACCGATGTCAATAAAGCATGTCCCAAAGACCCATTTCCCTTGCCGTGCATCGACCAGATTGTTGACTCCACGGCCGGATGTGATTTGCTTTCATATCTGGATGCATACTCAGGATATCATCAGATCTTCATGGCAGAAGAGGATGAGGAGAAGACCGCATTCATCACCCCATGTGGCACATACTGTTTCGTACGGATGCCTTCCGGATTAAAGAATGCTGGTTCAACATTTGCAAGAATAGTCCATGACGCTTTTGAGCCGCAAATGCACGTAAATGTGGAAGCCTACATGGATGACATAGTGGTCAAAAGCAAGGACAAGGCGACTCGATTCAAGATTTAGACGAAACCTTTGCAAATCTGCGCAAGAGCAACCTCAAGCTCAACCCACGAGAAGTGTGTGTTTGGAGTCCCTTCCGCAAGCTTCTCGGGTTCTTCGTGTCTCAGGGGGAATTGAAGCCAATCCCGACAGGATCAAGGCCATTGAGCAGATTGAAGCACCAAAGCGCGTCGAGGATGTCTGAAGGCTTGCGGTTGCGTAGCTGCTCTCAGCAGGTTTATCTCTAGGTTCTGCTGAAGGCGCTCGCCATTTTTCAAAATTTTGAAAAAGGCAGGTCCGATGAAATGGACTCGAAGCGGAGGCTGCGCTGCAGGACTTGAAGAGATACCTGTCCTCCACTCCAACACTTGTCGCACCTAAGCCACAAGAGAAGTTGCTGCTATATATAGCGGCAACCAATCAAGTGGTTAGTGCTGCGTTAGTAGCGGAGAGGGAGGCAGATGATGAGCTAGCAACCATGGCAGATGCATCCAGCTGACGGCAGGGGCTTCACCGGCAAGCTCTGGTCCCGACAAGGCTGGATCTACGCAGACGCATGAGAAGATGCAGAAAAGAATGGTGCAGCACCCAGTTTACTTTGTCAGTTCCCTTCTACAGGGGGCTAGGTCAAGGTACTCTGGTGTGCAGAAATTGCTTTTCGGCCTCCTCATGGCCTCGAGAAAGCTGCGCCATTACTTCCAGGCACATGAGATCACAGTCGTCACTCATTTTCCGCTGAAGAGGATACTGCAAAATCCAGAGGCAACAGGCAGGATTGTCGAGTGGGCACTGGAACTGTCAAGCTTTGGCCTCAAGTTTGAGAGCACTTCAACTATCCAAAGCAGAGCATTGGCGGAGTTCATAGCAGAATGGACGCCAACACAAGATGAAGAAATTCCGAAACTTGCAGCATCCCCGTCAAGGAAGCAAGCAAAGAGTGGCTGATGTACTTTGATGGTGCCTTCTCGCTGCAAGGCGCCGGTGCGGGCGTGCTACTTGTTGCACCCACCGGAGAGCACCTCAAGTACGTAGTCCAGATGCACTTTCCCAAGGAGCAAGCAACAAACAATACTGCAGAGTATGAAGGTTTGCTTGCCGGTCTCAGGATCACAGTAGACCTTGGGATCAAGAAGCTCATTGTCAGGGGTGACTCACAACTTGTCATCCGCCAAGTTAACAAGACTTATCAGAGTCCGTTGATGGAAGCTTATGTTGATGAAGTGAGAAAGCTAGAAGAGCACTTTGACGGCCTACAAATGGAACATGTTCCAAGAGCTGAGAACGACATTGCCGATGGCGTCGGTCAAGTGCGCTGCACTTAAGTTACACAATGGAACCGAGGATTTTTGTGCTCAAGCTGACTCAACCGTCTGTAACGCCATCAACCGGACAGAGCAAGAAGAGGAAGTTGATCTCTGGTGACTATTTTCCGCAGAGCTTCCCGAAGTCGCCGTCAAGAAGGTCCTCAAGATCAACACCAAGGGTGCCGAGGAGCGATGCTGCTCCGGCAAGCCCTAGGGTTTGTTCCGTTGAAGCGACGCTCCCGACAAGTTTTGCTCCGGCAAGCTTGCCGGGAACGCGTCAAGTTCGGCTGAGCCGCAGGTTTTCGCCGTGGAAGCGGATGTTCCGCAGCAGCGAGATGTGCCTTTAGTCCTTGTTGTCGAGCCGCAAGCTCCGGCATGGGCACAACAGATTGTCCGTTTGCTCGTGACAGAGAACTTCCAAGAGCAAGAAGAAGCGGAAAGAGTAACTCGGCGATCAAGTATGTACCAGTTTGTCGACAACACACTGCATGCTAAGAAGACTCAACGGTGTGAAATTGAAGTGTATTCACCGGAAGACGGACAAAAGCTGTTGGCGAAGATACATGGAGGCATATGTGGTCACCACATTGGCGCCAGAGCACTTGCCGCAAAGCGTTCCAAAGAAGGTTTCTTTTGGCCAACAGCCCTCCGGATGCAACTGCACAAGTAACCAAGTGTGAAGCGTGCGGTTCCATTCCAAGCAGATACACCAGCCAGCTCAAGCTCTCCGGGCGATCCCTTTATCATGGCCATTTTCGTGCAGGGGATGCGACATCCTCGGCCCCTTTCCCGAGTTGTCGGGGCTTTGAGTACTTATGCGTTGCAATCGACAAGTTCACAAAGTGGCGGAAGTGGAAGCGATGAGGAAGGTGACATCACGGTCGGCAGTCAAGTTCTTTAGGTCGATTGTTTGCCGTTTGGAATCCCTAACGGGATCATCAACGACAACGGCACGCAATTCTGAGCCGCACCTTCATGCGATGCGTCCAAGATCTTGGCGCCAAGGTCTGCTTCGCTTCGTTGCTCATCCGAGAAGTAACGGTCAAGCGGAGAGGGCGAATCTTTGAAGTGCTCGCGGGCTCAAGACTAGAACTTTCGGACGGGCTGCACAAGTGCGGAAAGAACTGGATTGAGGAGCTGCCGGTGGTTCTTTGGTCGATCAGAACGACGCCAAATCGAGCCACTGGCCAGACACCTTTCGCTCTAGTCTATGGAGCAGAGGCAGTTCTCCCCGGAACTTGTATACGGATCACCTCGAGTGCTCGCTTATGATGAGCTTGAGAAAGAGCAGTTGCGACAAGATGACGCGTTGCTCCTTGAGGAGGATCGTCTTCAGGCTGCTGTACGATCTGCTCGATACCAGCAAGCTTTGCGCCGCTACCATAGCCGCAAAGTTAATGCCGAAGTCTCGAGGAAGGCGACCTTGTTCTTCGGGCGCGTTCAGTCCGCCAAGAATTCCAACAAGTTGACGCCGAAGTGGGAAGGCCCTTACCGGGTGAAATGAGTCACTAGGCCTGGTGCTGTCCGCCTTGAGACCGAAGATGGCATTCCGGTGAGCAACTCCTGGAACATTGAGCATCTACGAAAGTTTTACACCCGTAGAAGCGCGGTTGCCGGAACCTGTTCCGGCAACCACCTTTTGTACAAGTCTTTCCGATGTTGCATGTAATCCTTTGTACAAAGCCGGGCGCAGACCCCGTGCATAAGTAAAACTAATGTGCTTCGCACATCTTGTCAATTTCATGATTTCTACTTCTATTTTGCATGCGTTATCTAACACTTTGTGCAGCACCTACCACCGGTAAGCAATAACGAGCTATAAGGCTCCATATCTTTATTTTCTCTTCTTTCTCTTTCTCAAAGAAAGGAAGGTTCCCACGCCCACAAGTTTGCCGGGGGGAAAGGAGAAGATAATGGTATGGACCAAGCGTCGCTCAAGGAAGTCTAGCCTTACCGGGAAGCAAACGACAGGAAAGCTAAGTTGCTAAAGTTTGAGCAATCAGTTTTAAAATTTTTAAGTTATCTTCCTCGAACGACCGTACTTTGTATGGAAAACCTTTGTGCGGAGGAACCAACTCGTAGCTAGTTGCGCCCTTACTTTGTTTCGAGTCCGCTCAACAACTTAAGTGAGCTGCAACTAGTTGCGACAAGGTTTCTTGTCGGTAGCAGCACCGCCAAGACTCTTGGCGTCACTTTTCGGCGCTTCATGACCAGTGCCTGTTGACAAGTTCCCTAAAAGCGTAGGGCAAGAACATACAAAGGAAGGAACCAAGTAAAGGAAATAACATAGCAATTGCTACCCGAAATAGAGTTATATTACAAGATAGCTTGTCGCAGCTCTAATAGATTGTTCTCATAACATGACCAGCAGCGGCAAGAAAAAGAGAAAGCGGGCGGCCTAATCTACGCAATCGCCCTCAACCCTCTTGATACCGCTCACCCTGTCCATGATGGGTGCGACAAGGGTCTTGAGCGCTTCCACATCAGCATCCCGCGGCAAGGACTTGAGGACGTTGGTGAGGTTGAGGCCTGGATTGGAAGGCCACCTTCATCAGCACCTTTTGAAGAGCTCCCGCGCAGATCTGGCGCGACTCCTCGGCCAGCCGCTGTGGGATTTCTTCCCGAGTCATTTGGAGGGCCGTCACCACGCCCTTGAAGAACAAGCTGAGCTTGGCGCTGGGTTGGAGGTGCTCATCGGAGGAATATCCAAGGTCCTCCATCCCCAGCTGCGCCAGCTCCCTGTCGATGGCTGCAGCAACATCCACGAGACCCTCGGTCCGGTGCTCCACATTTTCTCTAAAGGTATTCTGGGCGGCAGCAGCACTCGCCAGCAACGCCTCGTCGGCCTTGATCTTCTCCTTCAAGGCCACCTCATGCTCCCTGGCGCCGTCCAGCGTCTGAGTCAAGGTGGTCAGCTCCAACTCAAGATGTGCGTTGGAGTCCTTGGCGGCGCTGAGCTCCTTGCTCCTCTCGGCGAGACGACCCTGCAGCTCGCAAAGAGTGTAGGCGTCCTTCTCGCGCTCATGCTTGAGTGCAGCAAGCTCCTCGCCGCTCTCCTTGAGATTGGCTTCCAGCTGCATCACCTTCGTGTCCAGCTCCTTCTTGGCGGCCTCGGCAGCTGCGGCAGCATCCTTTGCTTCCTTGAGAGGCCCGCCAAATGTTTGCTCGCGCGTGGCTAGATCCTCCTCATGGCTGTCAAGATTAACCTTCCTCTGCGCCAACTCGCCTTCCTGTGCAGATAGCTTCTCGGTGGCAAGCCGCTGTTGCTCCTCAGCTTCAGCCTTCTCGAGGAGGAAGGCTTTGCGCTCCTCGGCGAGTCGCTCCCGCTCCTCTGCCAAGGACCGGAGAGCTTCCTGGTTGAGGCCTCGGAGCTCCTCCGCGCGCTTCTCGATGTCTGCTCCCGCCTTCGCGACAAAGCGCTTCCGGGATTCCAGCTTGGCTTGTCGGGCGCGGTAGAGCGACAAGAGCTTCCGCAGCAGCTGCTCCTCCTCGTAGTCGCCGCTGCTTTCTTTGTTTGCGTCGACCAGCGTCGATCCAGCGGAGGCGAGCAGCTCTTCATCAAAGTTTCTCCTTCGCCGGGCGCCACAGGCTCGGCGCCCATGGGAGCTTGATGAAGACGCCATCGCCGGCCTTCAAATAGGCGCCGGGCTGGGGCTCTTCGGAGCCCGACGCTGCCGCAGCGGCGGAGGGATCGGCGGTCGGCGTAGCGCCTGGCGCTCTTGTGGCTTTAGGGCCGTCAGTGCGATCGCCGGACCCCTCGCCAGCTTCTGCGGCGGCAGCTTTGGCGGCCTCTTCGCCGGCCGGCTCGTCAGCGCCAGCTTCTTCTTCAATAGCGGGCGTCGTCGATATTACCTTGTGGCGTCCTCCTCATGACGACCTCGGTCTCCATTGGCTCTGTGGCGGATGGATCTGACGACCGGAAAATGAAGAAAAGTCAAGCAAATATTCAAAAAGAAAATCAGAAGAAGAAGAACACAAGGGAAGTTTTCAAGCAAGAGGATTACCCGTGCTGTCCCTTGCCGGAGAGCCGGAGAAGTCTCCCTTGCCGGAGAACACTCCCTTGCCGGGGAATCCTCCCTTGGCGGTGTAGTCGAAGCAGAAGGCATGTCAGGAGCGGCTTCAGGGCACTCCTGGTAAGGCTGCTCTGCTCCTACACAAATCAACGATGATATCGGCAAAGAAAGGGCACCCATGCACGCCTAACAGCAGGAAGTAAACCATATACTTACGTTGGGGGCTGCTGAGGAAGAGTTGCGGCGTCCGGCAAGGTGGTCTCGGGACGCGCCTCCTATTTGTCATGTGGGTTCGTCCTCAATGACAATCACCGGGCTTTGGCTCTCTTCGACGCTCTGGGCTAGCGTCCGAAAAGGAATGGGTTCAGAGTGAAGCAAATCAGATACAAGACAAAGCAACAAGCGAAGAACTACAAATGCTGCAAAGAATCTTACTCTTCTTCTTCCTCGTCGGGCTGAGCGGAGAGATCAAATTCTGGCTCGCCTCCGATGCGTCGGCGGAAGAGTAGGTTCCCTTGGCCGCTTGGCGGGAGCAGCGGTGGTCTGGGAGGGCCCCGCTCCGGTTGCCGCAGCGGCGTGAGGTGCTCCCGCGGCAACAGTGCTTGCCGCGATGGAAGCAGCGTCGCTGTAGCGCGCGGCTGTTGACCCGTCTGCCGCCCGCTTCGTCTCCGGCCTTGCGGAGACGCCTTCTTGGTGGAGCTGGGGGCTCCGCTCGCGGCAAGCCCCGAAGGAGGAGGAGCCGCCCTCGGCGGGCTCGCTCGACTCAGCTTCAGGACCGACAAGCTCTTCCTCGCCGGCAAACTCCCTTCGTTCGACAAGGCTTGCCGCCTCTGCTGCCTCTGCCTCCTCCACGGTGAATCCGAACTCGCCCGCGGCAGCGGCTGCTGCCGCCTCTTCCAGCCTGGTGGCGATGCGCTGCATCTCATCATCGGTGGTGTCGCGGGTGAGGCTCTTCTGTTCATCAGGGCGGACCGGCACTTCTACCAGGCTGTCAAAGAACACTCGCACGACGTCATCTGCAGCTCTTGCCAGGTTGGAACGATTCCATGCGAAGTCGCTGCGGCATCATTGCATGGATGCGGTCGAGCGAGGAATTGTTGCACAGCGGGACGACATTCTTCGGCAATCTGAACGGTCCGGGATGCTCAGGATCGTGCTTGAACAGCTCCAAGAGCATCGCGTCGAGTTCCAGGACAGTGAAATTGAAGTTGAGGCCCGGGCGCAGCCTCATGATATCCGCTGCGTTCCGGAACTCCCAGGCGGGTCTCCTCCTGTCCTGCAGGGGCGTCGCGGCGACGAAGAAATCTGCGCCAACGGCGCCTGATGAAGTCCGGCAAGCCTCGTGCGTAGGATCCGAATGACGGCAATCTTCAGCCTAAGCGTCTTAGGGGCCAGACTGCTCCAATCGTTGCAGCGCACTCACGAGGTTTGGCGCTGGGCGGTAAACGGCTGCGCGTTCTCCTCGACAATCCAGCACCAATCTGCTCTCCACTCATCCCATTTGCTGCGGAGCTCTCCCTCCAGATAGGCCTCCTTCTTGCCGGTCCTCGAGATCCAGGCGATCCCGCCGAAAAGAGGCTCCCCTCTCTCAACTCGGGGCATAAAGAAGTGGCGGAAAAGTGCTACGTTTGGATGGACTCCGACAAAGTTTTCGCAGAGATGTGCGAAAACTGCCATGGTCAGAACAGCATTGGGGATGAAGTCAAGGAGGCGGAACCCGTAGGTGTTCATGATATCGCAGAAAAATTCAGAGAAAGGCGGGCAGAGCCCGCAGTAGAAGAACAGCGCGAAGAAAGGGTAACCATTCGGAGCCAGTTCCGAGGCAGCAGCTGGGAGTACCTTCGTGCGCGGATGCGCTCGCGCCTCCGTCGACCAGAAGAGGTAGTAGTACTCCCTCAGCTCCCTCGCGGCGAGCTGGGGGGGAAAGATTGCCCGCTCCTTCTGCAGCGCCGCAAGCCGCTGCGCCTCGGCCGACTTCACGGCCTTCCCCTTGACGGCTTTCGGAGCCATGGCAGAGGTGGTGAGGGAAATCGACGGCGTTGGTGATGCTTGTGTCGATGGGGGGCGGAACGCTGCTCTCTCTTCAGCCTTGGGAAGAAGGGGGAAGCAGCGGGGATTTTTCGAGATTGGACAGCAACTGGCGAGACGGGCGAACTGCCCCTGTTTCCCCTGCTTATAAAGAGGGAGGGGGTGGACGTTCCGTTTTTCCGAATAAAGAAACCACCCACGATCTCTCACACGACGCCGCAATCGACGCGTGCCGTTCGTGGAGGGCGTGGTGGGTCCGGGGAGAGTTACGGCGTAACCCAGGCCGCGCGTGCCCATGCCCTGTTTTGGGGCCTGGCCCAACAGCGCTCGGCACCGTGTGTGGCCCAGGCCCGGGGGCTCCTGTCGGTGTACTAGAGTATGGGTACCCTAGTATCCCGAACTTGTGCACGGGCAGTTGCAGCCCTCCGCGGCAAGGCTTACCGGGTGACCGCCAAAGTCCTCTGTGGTTCCTTTGGAGCCATCCAAGAACAAAGTATTCAAGCCAAGGAGACAAGGCCCCGGCAAGAGGAGCTTGCCAGGAAGGCCACCCAAGGCACCTAGGAGACAAGGCCCCGGCAAGAGGAGCTTGCCGGGAAGGCCCGGTGAGCGACAAGCTTCCGGACGCGACACGACAACAACGCGGCAAGGCGCTTGCAGCAGGCCACCACTGCACTGCGCTCCTGCACATCCACTAACGTGTCGCCACAGGACCTTTCGGTAGCCCAGCGTGGAAAGAGGCCGTCTTGACGGCCGGAGCGCGGTGGCATGCTTGGCCGACAAGATTGCCATCGTGGCAAGCGGTGGCGCCCTGACGGTCCTTTCTGCCTTTGTTAGAGGCGGCGTGACGGGCATTTAATGCCTTTGTCCCCTGCCGTCGTGGTTAGGTATGATACACTGTACAAGTAGCTGTACCAACCACTCCTTTTCCATTTTTACCCTTGTCTACGTTGCCACCTGTCGGAGACCCCTTTAGCATATAAAAGGAGGCCCATGCGCAACGTAGAGGGGGGCTGGACCTCACGCTCGGTCTCGTTAGCAGCTTGTGTGTACTGTAGCACTCAGCGCTCTAAGCAAGAACTCAATACACTGAGACATGCAGCAGTAGGAGTTTTATCTCTCCGGAGAGCTCCGAAGCTGGGTAAACTGCTCGTGTGCTTCGCCTCGATCTGCTCTTTGTGCGACCTCCGCCCCCCGCCGAACCGAAAGGGGCTCGGTCCGCCGGTCCCATAGGTGTTCGTGGGTCAGATCAGCCTCCCCGACAAACCCGGTCCGTGAAACCCGGGTTCTGATCCGCCAGACGATCCATGATCATACCGGAAGAGATCTGAATTTTTGAACTCTCGCATAATGAATCAATCCTTCCATAGGTGCATAGCTGGTTTATCTTGTGTCCCGTGCTTTGGGCAGGGCTGGTTCAACTGACGCTCCAGATTCATGCCTGATCCTCCACCATGTGGGGGCGGTTTACCCTTACGGCGCTGATTATTACCTTGAACATTGGTGTTAGCTACAAAATCAGAATTATTGTCTGCTTTGCGCTTTTCGTTATTCCCATGGCCAGTCTGGTTATGCTGTCCTTTTGCGCCGACATTCTTCTTTCCCTTCTCCGGCTTCTCTTCGTCAGACTCGAGATCCTTGGTATTATCAGAATCAGCATACTTAACCAAAGCTGCCATGAGCGTTCCCATGTCATTGAAGTGACGCTTAAGCCATCCCAATTTCATCTTTAGCGACTTAAACCGGCAATTGCCCTCCAATGTTATAATTGCCGAATCAGCATTGATGCGGTCTGACGAATGCAGGATTTCCGAAACCCGAGGCACCCAATGAGTCGTTGATTCGTTTTCTCCTTGGATACAAGCAGCCAGATCCACGATTGACATGGGTTGTTTCCACGTGTCTTTAAAGTTCGCTATAAACTGGGCTTTCAACTCGTCCCATGAACTGATCGAGTTAACGGGCAGACTCTTTAACCAAGTGCGAGCCGTTCCGTCTAACATCATGGTGAAGTACTTCGCACACGCCGCTTCGTCCACATCCAGCATCTCCATTGCCATCTCATAACTCTCAACCCATGCCTCGGGGGGTAAATCGGCGGTATAGTTAGGCACCTTACGTGGGCCCTTGAAATCATTGGGTAACCACACATTACGTAGAGCTGGGGTAAGACACGGCACCCCCAAGAGCTGAAAGCCAGTCCACATTCAGCTGATGTTGTCCGTTGAACTGGAGCGGGTTGATGATTCGCATACTGCGCTGCCAACTGTGCTGCTAACTCTGCCTCCCGTCATGCTCTGCCATTGTTTACCACATCCTGAGCATGCATACCACCGCGTGCCGGATTAGGCCCTCGAGGGGCGTCACGGTGCCACGCACTGCTTGACACAGCCGGTTCATCAATATGCCTGTTGTAACTCTTGCTCGGACAAGGGGTTGAATGTATTCTGTCTCGGCTATACGAATAAGCCTGCTGCTGCACCATAGCAGTTTGAGGAAGATCCCTGGCCTGTCGCGTTTCAACCGCCACTAGTGATTCGCCCTCCATTGGAATAGCCGCCAAGCGAGACGCCGCAGCAATCATGTTGTCCAAAGGGCTAGAGAAGTGACCTGGCGGTGTCGGTATGTATTGCGGTGGGTTATCTATTCGTCGAGGTGGATCCATCACCCGTGGCCGACCCGGTGTTGTCCCAGGTGCCTCGGTCCGGTTTACTGCTGGCGGATCAGTTGGCCTAGCCCCTGGCATATTGAAGAGATTCATTCCTTCATAAACCGACGACAGACGAAACCGGTGCCTCCTCCTCAGTACTTCGTTTGACGCGTTCTGATCCAACATAAGTCGGTAATTCTGTGCCTGGATCTGCTGTGACTGGGCATCTAAAGCGGCCCGTTCTTCAGTCATCCTGGCTTCCTCAGCTGCCAAGTCCTCCTTGGCTTGAGTTATCTGATCCCTCAGGTTGGTGACCTCCGTGTTATGCTGATCCTGAGTCTCCGGGGTGACTGCCTTGGTCAAAAATGTCGTCCAGGCGTCCAACAAGCCGGAAAGAACTTGAGCCAGCCGGTGCACGGGGCCTTCTGCCCCGGCTGCCAATCCAGAAATCATTGCTGCTGCAATTGAAGATGGCAACATGGACTGCGTACCGGCCATGAAGACTGCAACCCGGTTCGGCAGTTCAAGGGGGTCCGGAATACTGTTGCCATCGGAACAGCCCCCAAACCGGCATCTTGCATCTGGTACAGCGACTTGGTCTCGCCGGTGGATGACTCGCCATCAGAATAAACGACCGTCTCACCATTGGACACCGGTTCAGATCCCGCGCCATGAATGAATCCTACGAACGCACGCTTCATGGAGGGCTTAACCCGGGCAGGACTCACACGCTGAGCCGTCTCGACGAGGTTGGTGCAGATGTCCGGCTCAGGGCCCGGTTCGCCGATCTTGCCAATGAAAACGTGAATTCTGCCGAAGGGGACCCGGTACCCGTACTCAATTAAGCCGGCCTCGGGGCCCCATCCCGCGTCGTCGATGTAGAGCTTGCCGCGACGACTCTTGGTCATCCGGCCAACCGTGTATCCCTTGAGCCCTTCAAAGTTGCCCTTCAAGAACGTCAAACCATCGTGCGATAGACCCACGGTGGGCGCAAACTATAATGGAATTAACACGTTAGATGTCCTAGTGAGAGGACTTAGTCGTGGAGCCATCGCAACGAGATTAGCTTAAAGGGGTTAAACTCGGACAAAGGACACAGGGAGTTTATACTGGTTTGGCCCCTTGCGGTGAAGGTAAAAGCCTACGATCCAGTTGTGGTGGAATTGATGGGGTCTCGATGAGCAGGGAGCGAATTCGCTTTACCTATTCCCGAGTTGTTGTTTCTTCTCCCTAAACCGCCGTCGGGTCGTCCCTTTATATACATAGGTTGACACCCGGTGGTTTACAGAACACCGAGGCCGGCTCATACACGTGTCCGGCTCGGTTTCTACCTTTCGTAACTTACAACACAAGTTTACACATCTCATGACGGTTTACGTTTATGGGCTCTAAACCGCCTTTGGGCTCTGGGCCTTTAAGCTTCAATGATAGAGCGCCATACTCCTTGTCTTCATGGGCTTCAATACAGATGAGCATAAATCGGCCCCTCCTGGGCGGTTTATACTCAGTAGTTATTGTAACTGCATCTAGTGCCCCTTAGTGATTTTGGTGGATTGAAGACTTATAGGTTAAGGAACTAATGCGTTTGTGAGTGCACACAGGTCTATAAGTCTATGAGGAGTTTGATATTTACAGAGAAAGTCGACCCCTAAAATGAAGTTCTTCGATCAAGACTTTGATATTCGAAGACTTTACGAAGACTTTCAAAGTGAAGAAATTGGTGTGACCTTGAAGACTTGTTATTCATTTGAGGAACATGAAGCGTGAAGACTTTTGTTTTGTAGTTTCATTTTCTCTTTCTTGAGTCATAGGGAACACCGTCTTTGTTAAAGGGGTCGAGGAAATACTAAGGAAAAATTTCCATGTGATGCTCAACTCAAAATCCTATACCTACCAATCCCTTCGAAAGTGAAGCCTTTGGAAATCTCATACAGCTTCAGTTAATTTCTTGATGTGAGAGACGAAGTTCTTCTAGTCGCTGAGGAATTTGTTCTGACTAAGGAGTTAGGAATTCGCCAGTGCGGATTGCCTACACAGTGAGGAACATGATAGCCCTGAGGAATTTGAGAGTCAAATTTCCGACCGTTGCTGTGCTGCGCGCAAGCTGTCCCAAAATATCTTATCCACCTAACGGTCATATCATTGAAGGGCATTTATGTCTTATCATGTCGGGCTGCTCCCTAGGCTATAAATAGCCGCCCCCTACAACCACTAGCTGGTTGGCTGCTCCGAGAGAACTTGACACTTGTCATTTGAGAGCAACCCATCCTGTGAGGACTTTGAGCGAAAATCATCGAGTGAGGAAAAACCCCAAAAAACAAACCCCTACAAACCCAAAGTGATTGAGCATCACTGAAGAAATTGATCCTGCGTGGATCCGACGCTTGTTACCTTTGAAGACTGTGCTTCTTCCAGACGGTTAGGCGTCATGGTCTAGAGCATCCAAGAGGAATTGTGGATCGCCGAGTGACCAAGTCTGTGGAGGTTTGGAAGTTGCCTGAAGACTTACCACGAGTGATTGGGCCGAGGTCTGTGTGACCTTAGTTCAAGGAGAATACGGTGAGGACTTGGTGTCCTGAGCTGCGTGCTCAGCGGCTGGGTGTCCGGACTGTGTGTCCTCGAGTTTAAATACTCAGCCGCTCCAACCAGACGTACAACTGAGACAGCAGTTGGAACTGGTCTACCAAATCATTGTCTTCACCAACCTAACTGGTTCTATTTCCTCAACCCTTTC
Organism: Aegilops bicornis; assembly: GCA_021605145.1. Lineage (NCBI taxonomy): Eukaryota > Viridiplantae > Streptophyta > Magnoliopsida > Poales > Poaceae > Aegilops > Aegilops bicornis. The sequence goes on along the minus strand of CM038673.1, from coordinate 748,385,888 downwards.
ATTTCCTCATTCCTGTGTTGAGTGTTCGTTCGTATCTGTGTTTGAATACTTTGGTGAAGACTTTCTAAATTTCCTCAGTTCAATTTCTTCAGTCAGTTTGTCTTCATCTTGTGTTGTCCTGTGATTACGCTTTCTGTACTCTGTGTTTGTCTTCATTTCATCATGATGACCATGTTTGTAATCTGTTATGTTTACTTCTGAGTACCTATTCCGCTGCAAGTAGTTCTTCGCTAAGGAATTTCCTCACGGGCAAATTCCTCAGTGAAGAATTCATATAAATCGCCTATTCACCCCCCCTCTAGTCGATATAACGCACTTTCTATTGGTATCAAAGCTAGGTACTCCCTTGTTACGTGTGATTTTGTTTAACCACCGAGTTTTAGTTATGTCGACCGCAGGTATGATCAAGGTCTCGGCAGGGTGTCCTACCTTTGATGGGACGGACTACCCCTCTTTGGAAGAATAAGATGCGAATGCATCTTGAAGCAATTGACAACGATCTCTGGTATGTTGTGGAAAATGGTGTTCCCTCAGTCACACCTTCTCTGAATGCTGCTGACGTGAAGAGATTCAAGCAACTCGATTCTCAAGCGAAGAATATCATATGCGGCCATCTGAGCAAAGGTCAATATGGAAGAGTGAGTGCTTTGGAAACTGCCAAGTTCATCTGGGACAGGCTGTCCAAAGTAAATGAAGGAGTCTCAACTCAGCGTGACTCTCGAGTTGATGTTCTTCGGAATCTCTTCAACCGTTTCAAAAGACTCGACAATGAAAATGTTCAACATACCTTCGATCGCCTCACTGACATCTCAAATGAGCTTCAAGCTCTTGGCGCCACTGACATCACCGACCATGAGGTGGTGAAGAAATTGTTAAGATCGCTTGATTCCTCATTTGATACTCTGGCACCGATGATACAAGAGCGTGCTGACTACAAGTCACTTGATCCAGCTGATATCCTCGAGAGGCTAAATACTCATGAGTTCCAGACTTTTGAAAAGAGATCTCTATGGTTCTAGCTATGGAAAAACACGTGCCACGAAGGCCAAGGCGTATGCGAATCTGAGTGTGAAGACTCGTAGTAGCCTTGGAGATCCTGAAGAATTAGGCGAGAGCTAGCACCGCCGTGAAGAAATTCCAGAAGTTCACAAGGCGTGGTCGCTTTGGAAAATCCTCAAGAAGCGGTGATTCCTCATCCAATGACTATAAGAGAAGACTTTGTCACAAATGCAAGAAACCTGGTCACTACATACAAGATTGTCCTCAGTGTGAAAAGGAATTAAAGAAGAAGAAACAAAAGGAATACAGTTCTGATGTCGCAAAGAAGAAGAAGTAATCATCGAAATCTTCATCATCAAAATCCTCAACACCTTCTTCTCTCAAGAAGGACAGCTCGAAAGGCTCGGGCATTCATTGGCAAGGAAATGGACTCGAAGCTGAATCGAGGAACATGAGGAAGAGGAGGCATCGAGAAGAATCTGAGTCCGGTGTGGCGAGTCTAGCTCTCGCTCTTTGCTTTTCGTCGACAAGTCCATCTTCAATTCTGAAGAAAATGACCTCACCAACAAAGCTGATGAAGACAGTGCTGACTACACTCCCACCTATTGCTTCATGGAAAAGGGTGCCAAGGTACTCAACTATACCTCCTCTGAATCTAGTGAAAATGAATCTGATGAAGATCAAAAGCGCAGTTACTCAAAACTTGCTAAAATTGCTGTACAACAACAAAGGGCTTTGGAAAAGTTTCAAAACATGCTAGATAAGAGTGATGATATGTTAGGTGAAGAAATGGATCGCACTAAAGCCCTGGCTGAAAATCTTCAGAGACTTCAGTCTAGGTTTGACAGCCTTCAAGGTCAACATAACACTCTCTTATCTGATCATGAGAAACCTTCTTATGAATTTCTTCAAAGAAAGCAAGACCTTGAGAAGCTAAGAGAGAGTTATGAAGATCTTCAGAAGGAGCGCGATTCATTACTTGCTCAACAAATCCGCGCTTCTCAGGAAGAATTTGTTCCTCCATGCTTAAAGTGCATTGAACGTGAATCTGCTAATTCTTCACCTGAATGTTCAAATGCTTCAACTGTTACAAATTCTTCACCTGTCTCTGCTATCACTAATTCCTCATCTGAGGACATTGCTAGTATCACTGACGATGCAGGGCTGAAGGAATTGTACATGACAGGCATGTACAAAAGCCTCAAAGGGCATCAGGCTCTTTGTGATGTGCTTAAAAAGCAGATCCTCAACAGGAACCCTAGGAAAGAGGGTATTGCCTTTGAGAGGAAACTCAATGCTGATGGAACATACTGGAAGCCTGAGCAGTATCCCAAAACCTCATGGGTTGCTGCAAAGGGACCTCCAGTTGATCCATCTAACTTATCTGGCTTTACATGCGAATCTCCTCATTCTGCTGATGAGTCATTTGACTCAAACTATAAACTGTTCAAAAATCAGAATGGTGAAGTATTTGCTAGATATGTTGGCACTAAGCTGCAGGAACGGTTCCCCTATGAAGAAAATCTGGGTTCCCAAGAAGTGCCTTGAAAGTCTTGGTGAATGTCCTCATGACACCACACTGTGAAGAATAGGAACCCCAGATCAAATTCTTCATATGGACCAAATTCTTCATATGGATCCAAGTCCTCATACGGACCAAATTCCTCACGTGGATCAAATTCCTCAAAAGGATCAAAGTCCTCATATGATTATCATCGTGCTAACAACTCTGTTTTCGGGTAGAGCTAAGGGCTATGAATATGTGCATTATTCTTCAAACCAATATGTTCATAAGTCCTCGAAGAATTTCTCTGCTTATTCATATGCTTACCCTAACCCCTCTTATGTGAAACGAAATGGTTTGGCGTCTATGCCACCATTCTCGTATGGTGCTTTCGCATGAGTGATGAACTCTTTGCCACCCCTTCAGATGTGGGTGGTGAAGAAAAAGAACTAATCTCTTCTGCAGGGTCAGGTCTCCGGGCGTGCCTTAACGTCTGAAGAATTTGCTTTGGGGACTGTGAAAATGCTCGAAAGGACGCAGGCCAATCATGATGAAATGAACTTTCATTTCACACGTCCTCTTCTTGCTTATCTGTTATCTTGGTGATGAAATTCATCTGATGAACTTGATATCATATTCTTCACTGATGAAGTATATGAGATCGTAAGTTGTACTAATTCATCTGCAGGATGATCAACCCAAAGCCACTAAGTGGGTTCTCGATAGTGGTTGTACAAATCACATGACTGGTGACAAGAATCTATTGATGGATGCTCCCTTATCACCGTCACATCTGAAGCATATCATCTTTGCTGACAAAGGCAAAAGTCAGGTATTGGGTCTTGGTAAGGTTGCAATCTCTAAGGATAAACACATGGACAAGGTCATGCTTGTTGAGTCCTTAGGATACAACCTCATGTCGATCTCAATGCTTTGTGATCTTGATATGGTTGTGATCTTTGGCAAGTATCGTTGTGTTGTGATTATGGAAGTGACATTTCCAAAGTCTTGAAGGCTTTAGGAGAGGAGACTTGTATATTGTCAATTTCTCTGAGGACCACAACCAGCCGTGTGTCTACTTGCAAAAGCTTCAGAAGGCTGGCTATGGCATCGACGACTTGGTCACGCAGGCATGAGGAATTTGCATACGCTTGCAAAGAAGAAGCATGTCATTGGCATTGAGAATGTCAAATTCCTCAAGGATCACTTGTGTGGAGCCTGTGAAGCTGGAAAAATGACCAAGGCCAAGCATCCAGCGAAGACTATCATGACCACTACTCGTCCCTTCGAATTGCTTCACATGGACCTCTTTGGTCCCAATCATTACTCAGCTGTCGTTAATGATGCATCTCTATATGGCTTTGTTATTGTTTATGATTACTCTCGTACACATTGTTACTTACAAAAATCAAGTGCAGGAAGTCTTCAAACGATTTTCCTCGAGGGCTTCAACCAACTTTGGTGTGAAGATCAAGCACATCAGGAGTGACAATGGAACTGAGTTCAAGAATTCCGGTCTTGATGCCTATCTTGATGAACTTGGTATTACTCATGAGTTATCTTCTCCTTATACTCCTCAGCAAAATGGCGTCGTGGAGCGCAAGAACAGAACTCTTGTTGAGATGGCTCGCACTATGCTTGATGAATACAAAACGCCTAGTCGGTTTTGGATTGATGCAATTGATACTGCGTGCCACATCATCAACAGAGTATATCTTCACAAATTCTTCAAGAAGACTGCCTATGAACTCCTCACTGACAAGAAACCCAATGTAAGTTATTTCAAAGTGTTCGGTGCTAAATGTTGGATTAGAGATCCTCATCACAATTCTAAATTTACACCAAAAGCACATGAAGGTTTTATGCTTGGTTACGGAAAGGACTCGCACACCTACATAGTCTTCAACATCGCTCTTCACAAGATTGTTGACCTTTGTGGATGTGCGGTTCGATGAAACTAATGGCTCACAAAGAGAGCACCTACCTTCTGTGTTAGATGAACCTGCACCTGAGGATTCTATAAAGTTCAAGGCAACTGAGGATATCATTCCTACTGAAGAAACTGCTGAAGAATTCATTCCTCTACGCGAAGAACGTCAAGCTGATGCACCTGAAGATAATGCTGAAGACAATGATGCTGAGGAAAATGATCAAATTCCTCGACGACAACCAGCTCATCCTCGTGTTGCAAAAGAAGTGCAAGTTGACAAGATCATCGATGACATTAAAGCGCCAGGTCCTCTCACTCGCTCAAAAGCTTCACATTTATCTAACTTTTGTGGGCACTATGCTTTTGTCTCTATCACAGAGCCCACTAAGGTAGATGAAGCATTCTGAGCCGGAGTGGATTCAGACTATGCAAGAAGAATTACATCAGTTCGAGCTCAACAATGTCTGGGAACTGGTCAAACGTCCAGATCCTCGCAAGCATAATATCATTGGCACAATGTGGATCTACCGCAACAAGAAAGATGAAAATGGCCTTGTGGTGAGGAATAAGGCACGACTAGTAGCTCAAGGCTACACACAGGTTGAAGGAATTGATTTCGATGAAACTTTTGCACCTGTTGCTAGACTTGAGTCTATTCACTATTACTACGCCTATGCTAACCATCACAATATCACTTTATATCATATGGATGTGAAAAGTGCATTCCTCAATGGTAAGCTTGAGGAAGAAGTATATGTTGCTCAACCCCAGGTTTTGAAGATCCAAAGAATCCGGCAAAGTCTTGAGGACTTAATAAGGCCCTCTATGGTCTCAAACAAGCCCCTCGGGCGTGGTATGATACATTGAAGGAATTCTTCGTGAAGAATGGCTTCACACCAGTTCACTCGACCCTACTCTCTTTACTAAATCTTATGATGGTGAACTGTTTGTGTGCCAAATATATGTTGATGATATTATCTTTGGCTGTCTTGACCAACGTTATAGTGATGAATTTGCCTATATGATGAGTGAAGAATATCAAATGTCTATGATGGGAGAGTTGAAATTCTTCTTAGGTCTTCAATTAAATCAACAACAAAATGGCATATTCATATCTCGTGAGAAATACCTCAAAGATGTCCTGAAGAAATTCGGCATGCAAGATTGCAAAGGCGTCAAAATTCCTATGCCCACAAATGGCCATCTATGCACCGATGAAAATGGTATTGACTTCGATCACAAGGTATACCGCTCCATGATTGGTTCTTTATTGTACTTATGTGCATCTAGGCCAGATATAATGCTTAGTGTTTGCATGTGTGCCCGATTTCAAGCTACACCGAAGGAATCACACCATAAGGCTGTGAAGCATATTCTTCGATATCTAGTTCACACACCAACACTAGGATTATGGTACCCCAAGGGCTCTACTTTTGACCTCATTGGATATTCTGACTCTGACTATGCTGGTGATCGTGTGGATCGCAAGTCAACTTCTGGCACTTGTCATTTCCTTGGACGATCTTTGGTCTGTTGGTCCTCGAAGAAACAGAACTGCGTATCACTGTCTACTGCGGAAGCTGAATACATTGCTGCTAGCTCGTGTTGTGCTCAATTGCTGTGGATGAAGCAAACTCTCAAGGACTACGGCATCAACGTGAAGAATGTGCCTCTCTACTGTGACAATGAGAGTGCCATCAAGATTGCTCACAACCCAGTTCAACACTCGAAGACAAAGCGCATTCAAATTCGTCATCATTTTCTTCGTGATCATGTGTTGAAGGGCGACATCTCCATCGAGCATGTGAAGACTGAAGAACAGCTAGCTGATATCTTCACTAAGCCCTTGGATGAGAAGAGATTTAGCAAGTTGCGGTGTGAGCTAAATATCTTAGAATCTTCGAACGTTCTTTGAAAAGGACACACATCCTGACACTTATGCGAAACTGATGACTTAGATGTGCAACACATGAAGAAACATTTTTCTTCAATCAATGAAGAATAACACTCTAAGTGTGAAGAAATTAATGAAGAATTTGATTCTCAGAACCCTACGACAATTGTACGCGGTGTCTGAAATCATCATTCTTATACGGTGGGCCACGCCACCACCAAAGTTGAAAATCTTCAATTTAAGTTTTTTTTCTCAGTTCTGAAATTCTTCAGTTTTTCAAATTCTTCAACTTTGCAAAATCTTCACTGTTTCCGTCGTCTTTCTTCATTGGCTATATATATATATGGGTTTATGTCCTCTACATCATTCACTTATGGCTATTTCTTCAAGTCGCTTTTTCTGCTAAGTGAATGTGATCGGACCCTTCCCCCTCTATGCTATACTCAACCCAATCTATTCACAAATTCTTCATGTGCGTTCTATTTGAAACTCGTTCAAAATCTTCATTGTGTCCTTGTCAGCTGAAGAAATTGCGAACGGAACTTTAAAACTGATCTTTCGGTTTTGCCGCTCAAACCGTTCCGCATCCCACGATGCATTACTTTACTCACCCACAATCGTACACGATCTCCACTACACAGTACGTGGATGACACATGTCGTGAGAAGGGAAGCGGTCAGGCACGTTCATCCTAAATCTTGAGCAATCCGCTTTTCACCGTGTCTATAAATACCCTCTCCCCTTCCTCACTTCTTTTACTCCGCTCGACCTCTCTCTCCCGCTCGAGCTCTTCAAACCCTAGCGCCGCCGCTACTCCATCGTCGCCGGTGAGGAAAAGCTTCACTGCCTCGACCTCGTCGCCGACGTACTTGCGCTGACCGCGGAAATCCTCACTCCGCCGCCGCCGTAGCTATCTTCCTCCGCCAAGTTAGGGCGTGGAAGATCTGAACTAACGGACTTCCCAACTGTTCTTCTTAGTTCGTCGTGTTCTTCACTTCGGGTAATTAAAAGTTACTTTTATTACCCGCTTTGATTCTCAAACCTTCTTCAAAATCTTCAAAGGTGTTTTATTCTTAAAAACGTCACACATATGAACACCTCAAATCTCTTGATTCGTTTCTCTAAGCAATGATTTTTATCAAGATTCCTCAATTGTGTGGATCCTCGATCTGTAGAACTCTGGAACCTAAGAAAAAGAACGCTTAGTGAAATTCCTCAAGGCTCATCTGGTCAAAATCCTCAAAACTTGTTCTTTTCGAAAAATCTTCTGAGAACGCATATGACCTCTCCATATTCCTCGCAACTATACTCATTCACGGTACACATGTCCGCTGCTTTGAATCACTAGGTTCTCATCAACTTAACTCATTTCAGCGTTCCTCGAAGAAAAACTGCACACTTCTTGAGAAAACTCAATTGTTCAATTTCCTCAATCAAGAAAATGGCGCATTTAAAGAAGCAACAGAGAGGAGGAAAGAAACCTGAGGTTATGACTGCGTTTGAAATCCCTGAGGAAATCTATGCTGACTATTGCACACCTGATGAAGAAAGCAAAAATCAGCGCAAGGTGCGCATTCAGAAGATTGAACGGAGATGGGCAAGGGAATGGAGGGAATACAGATATGTGACTCCAAAATATATGAAGAAATTCGCTCTCAATCCTCCATGCCCAAGAGCTCCATTGGCACCTGGCCAAGTAGCTGATCCCACAAGCATCAAACGTGGTGAGGACTTTCCTGAAGAATGGGCTAAGCGCCAAGCTAAGTTGGCAAGACAAGCCAAGGATGCAGTGAAGAAATTCAATGAGGATTCTGCCACTACTACTGAGGCCTCGGTCAAACCGAGGAAATCCATGCCAAAGAAGCCTACTCATAAGCCAAGTGCTTCACCAGCAGCGCCCTCACGGCAAATTTCTCACACTGCTACAGCTCCACCAAAGTCCTCAACAGCTCCTTCAAAGTCTTCAGTTCCTGTGCACCTGGCTACATGTCAAAGGACTGCTGGCTTCTCAATTGCCTCAGGCGTTTCTGCAAGTTCCTCAGCAGCTCCCATTTCATCATCTGGCCCGACTGTGCTGAAGATCAAAACAACAGCTGGACGTGGTCCTCGGCCAAGTCCAAAGAAGAAACAAGTTGCATTCCATGTGCCTTCTGATGATGAAGCTTCTGATGAAGAACTTGCGTAAATCATCGAAATCGCCAAGAAAGGGCCGCTAGAGCCAAAGGCACTTTTGTGCCACTGTTGTTGGATCCGAAGAAAATCCTCGACTATATTGATCTCTGGCACAAGGATCCCAATACCCCTATGCCTGACTCTCATATGACCCCTGGACAAAGTCATATGCTGACCCATTTTATCGCTGAAGAGAAATGGAAGTTTGAAAAGGCAAGAGAAATCAAGAAGACTCAATACAGAAAGGAGAAGTTTCTGAAGAAAAATGTTGTCAAAATGACACCTGAGGAACTTCTCAAGGTACAGACTAAAATTCAAGACCTCAGCAAAACTTCAATTCTTACTATGCTGATTGGCAAGGAGCCAAGGTCAGATTAAATCAACTCGACGAAGAATCTCACAAATGTTGCAACCCCAACGCATAGGAAATACCTCAAGCTGCAGCCTCTGCTCGGCCTTTGAAGAACATGCCGGCCACGATCGATGATTTTCAGCTGGCCGATGAAAATACAAGTTCGGGGCTGATGCCTCAATTCCAAGCCGAAGAAATTGCCAGGGCATCTGCTAGTGGTGCGCCTGAAGAAACTGAAGAAATCAGGGCAACTGCATCAGTTGCGCCTGAAGAAATTCATCCTGATTCCTCAGCTCCTCCTGCGCCAACACCAACTCCAATTCTTCCATCTGCCTCTGATGTGAAGAAAACCAAGGCTGCAGAACGAGCTGCAGTGAAGAAAAGGAAGGCATCGGTATGTCACATTCTTCGGCTGCGAAGAAAATGAAGCCAATGACCAGCTCATTTGAAAATCCAATTGATGCTGTTCCAATTTCCTCCAAGCCATCAAAGGACATTGTTCCTTTTGGACAAGACTATGAGATCCCAATCGGATCTCATGAAGAACGTCATTCTGCTGCTTCATCAGAGCAGATTGATGAAGAAATTGAAGTGGACGCAATCCCTTCAACCACAGTCATTTTCTCACCTACGCCTCTGTTCACTGCTGAAGAGGCTGATGTTGAGGAAATTCAAGATGAAGATGTGGATATTGGGTGCACCACACCAGTAATGAATGATGACTTTTGGGAAAGTCTGCATCCCAATACTCCTCTCTTCACCCCACTTCAACAGATTCCTCAGTCCCCAGCACAAACAGTCCAAATGGACTCTGAAGAAAATCAACCCACCAGCTCTGTGCATGAAGAAATTCAAGCCACTTGTCTTTGATGAACCCGCCATCGATCATCGATCAAGACCTGTTGAGGAACAAGAAATTCCTCAGCCTGAAGAACCTGAACTTGCGATTCCTGAGGTGGTGATGCAACTCACTGACACCCCTCTGCCCAAGCAAAAGAATCCTTTCTCAACGAAGCAAAAGTTCAAGGCTGAAGATTTCTTTGGCGAGCACGTTTTCTTCACAGATTACAACCCATATGACTCTGCTCGCATAAGGAAAAGGCGTTTCTGGACTGCCAGCCAAGCCAATTTCTATTCCTCAGTGCTCTTCAACAAGGACAAAATCTTCGATCATGCTCATATTCCTCATGTGGACATGGAGTCTCTGCCGAGCTTTGAGCCAGTCCTCGGTGTTCTTCACGACGCAGACTTCAATTTCTGCACTGATATATGTGGACCGAATGAAGAACTAATTCTTCAATTCTATGCAACGCTGCACATCACCGGAGACGCTGAAGACGTGATCTCATGGGTATTAGACTGGACGTCTGAAAATACTCACTACAAGGCACCAGCAACTGAATTGCTTCGTGCCCTACCACTCGATCCTCCCTTGATGGTGCATGGTGTATCTACAACGAACCGTAAGTTTCAAATCACTATATGCAAGTCTTGATGAAGCCTTTGAAGCCAAGGCAGGCCCCAAGAACCAAATTCCTCGTCAAGGAATTATTGTATGTGCCTCGGACTGTCTATCGGATTCTGACGAAGACAATGAGTCCAATCAAAGGCCACGACTCGAGTGATGAAGAAGTCGTTGGCATCATGAAGAACATGCTTTTCTACATCATCCATGGTGTTCCCGTCAACTTCCATGATTTCTTCATGAGGACTCGCAAACATCGCTATGTCACCATTTGAGCTGAAGCCTTATGCACCTTGGATAATGAGATTCATCGGGACAAGGTCTTCACTCAATTACAAGGCTGATACTACGAACCACTGCAGCTACTTGCCCCCAATTGAAGTCCTCAAGCGGACATTTACCTCGAGATGATGACAAGGGCAAGGCCATCGCTGTGATCGATGAAGGCATTCATCCATTGGATGGATAGTTTCATAAGCAGCATCCTACTCCACCAATGATGACTCGCCACTCATGACTCGCCGCGAATACCTCGGTTAAGCAAAGTCCTCAAGCAATCGCACCTGTGGTGATGATCGATCGTGAGTTACTCCTCAGTCTTCATCAGAAGGTTGATCGCAATCACAAATGGGTCAAGCGTCAGTTTGGTTCAATTCTTCACAACATGACCTCAACACGCAATGCAGTGAAGAAAAACCACTACTACCTCCATGAATCCTTCAAACGCACCTAGGCTGTTCTTTCACATGTCTACGATGCAGAAGAACTGAAGTCAATGGGACTCAAGGAAGAATTTGGTAGTGCGCACCTCCTCAGAAGAAATACAAGAAGGTCAAAGTTCCTTCCTTGGTGGCGAGTTCCTATTCTTCATCGCTACGACACCGATGAAAATGAAGACTTGGACGACACCGCGGCAGGTCCTACTACAACAACCGACCCCAACAATGCTGGCGCTCCTTCTTCAACTTGAAATTCTTCACGAGCATTAGTCCTCAGTTTCGATCCTTTTGGTCATTTGATGACAAAGGGGGAGAAATTTGAGTTAGTCTTCAAGCGGGTCTAGTTTATTGCCTATATACAGTAATTTATTTTGTTAAGTTACAACTCTCGTTCTTCTGAAACTTTTTTTTGGATCGAGTTGTAATCTTAAACCCGATGGTGCTTTGATACTTTTGATGCATTATGATTTTGCACTATGCTCTGATTCTCTTGAGCTCCTTGAAAATCTTCATAGCAAATCTACTTGTGCTCTGATGCTTCATGTGCTCTGATTCCTCATTAATGTTATCGCACGCATGCTGAATTACATCAAGCACCATATTTCATCATGCATTTCAAATTCTTCATATTATATGTCAAATGCGTGTATGAATTACAAGATATAGGGGGAGATCTCCATGATTCAACTCTTCAAATGTGCATTGCCTCAAAAGCAAATTCCTCACAATGCACATCTTCAGGGGGAGTTCTTCTATATCTTGCAATCAAATTCCTCATTATCAGTATTTACACTTCAAATGTTTATCCCCGTTGAAAACTTAACCTATATTGTCATCAATCACCAAAAAGGGGGAGATTGTAAGTGCATCTAGTGCCCTTAGTGATTTTGGTGGATTGAAGACTTATAGGTTAAGGAACTAATCGCTTGTGAGTGCACACAGGTCTATAAGTCTATGAGGAGTTTGATATTTACAGAGAAAGTCGACCCCTAAAAATGAAGTTCTTCGGGAAGACTTTGATATTCTGAAGACTTTCTGAAGACTTTCAAAGTGAAGAAATTGGTGTGACCTTGAAGACTTGGTATTCATTTTGAGGAACATGAAGCGTGAAGACTTTTGTTTTTGTAGTTTCATTTTCTCTTTCTTGAGTCATAGGAAACATCGTACTGTTAAAGGGGGTCGAGGAAATACTAAGGAAAAATTTCCATGTGATGCTCAACTCAAAATCCTATACCTACCAATCCCTTCGAGTGAAGCCTTTGGAAATCTCATACAGTTCAGTCAATTTCTTCAAAGTGAGACGAAGTTCTTACAGTCGCCGAGGAATTTGTTCGACCGAGGAGTTAGGAATTCACCAAAGGCGGATTGCCTACACAGTGAGGAACATGATAGCCCGAGGAATTTGAGAGTCAAATTTCCGACCGTTCTTTGTCTTCTTGGCAACTGTCCCAAAATATCTTATCCACCTAACGGTCATATCATTGAAGGGCATTTATGTCTTATCATGTCGGGTTGCTCCCTAGGCTATAAATAGCCGCGCCCTACAACCACTTGCTGGTTGGCTGCTCCGAGAGAACTTGACACTTGTCATTTGAGAGCAACCCATCCTGTGAGGACTTTGAGCGAAAATCATCGAGTGAGGAAAAACCCCAAAAAACAAACCCCTACAAACCCAAAGTGATTGAGCATCATCAAGAAATTGATCTTATGTGGATCCTGCTTGTTACCTTTGAAGATCATGCTTCTTCCAGACGGTTAGGCGTCATGGTCTAGAGCATCCAAGAGGAATTGTGGATCGCCGAGTGACCAAGTCTGTGAAGGTTTGGAAGTCGCTCAAGACTTACCACGAGTGATTGGACGAGGTCTGTGTGACCTTAGTTCAAGGAGAATCTGGTGATGACTTGGTGTCCTGAGCTGCTTGCTTTCGGCGGGTGTCCGGGACTGTGTGTCCTCGAGTTTAAATACTCAAACCGCTCCAACCAGACGCATAACCGAGAGACAGCAGTTGGAACTGGTCTACCAAATCATTGTCTTCACCAACCTAACTGGTTCTATTTCCTCAACCCTTTCATTTCCTCATTACTGTGTTGAGTGTTTGTTCATATCTGTGTTTGAAGACTTTGAATGAAGACTTTCTCAATTTCCTTAGTTCAATTTCTTCAGTCAGTTTGTCTTCATCTTGTGTTATCCTGTGATTACGCTTTCTGTACTCTGTGTTTGTCTTCATTTCATCATGATGACCATGTTTGTAATCTGTTATGTTTACTTCTGAGTACCAATTCCGCTGCAAGTAGTTCTTCGCTAAGGAATTTCCTCACAGGCAAATTCCTCGGTGAAGAATTCATAAAAATCGCCTATTCACCTCCCCTCTAGTCGATATAACGCACTTTCAGTTATATTCCCAACAGGCGAGCAAGCCCTGATGAACAGGCCATGAACGACGACTCGGAGGACAGCAATTAAATGCCTCTTTTCGAGGATGAGGTGAGCCTCGGAGACGAAGAATTTATCGTTCCAGAGGATACCATCGAGCAGGAGCGTTTTAAGCGCCGGCTTATAGCCACGACAAAGAGCCTGAAGAAGAAGCAGCAGCAGCTTCAAGCTGATCAAGATCTGCTCCCTGATAGATGGACTGAGGTCCTGGCAGCCGAGGAATACAGACTCGAACGCCCAACCAAAAGTTACCCGAAGCGCAAATTGCTACCTCAGTTCGATGACGAAGCACGGGAGCCAGCACTACCAGCGCATAATGCGGCTGACCGACCATCGCGTGGCCGAGATAAAACGACAACTCATCCCGAACACCAGTCGGCACTGCCTCGCCGAGCAAATAGAAACACAACAGCTCGGGGATACACACATGACCTGCGGTACGACTTGGAAAACAGAGTAGGCTAAACCAATCGATCTATGGATCGCGGGGTGCGCCCCAACATGCAACGACGGCCACCAAGCCGGATATAACAAATACAAACCTGTCCGGGCCGAATACCGCAGACCGGCTCCATCCGAGCTGCATTCTGACGTAGCCCGACACAGAGGCGCCGCACACCCCCTATGCTTCACTGATAAAGTAATGGAGCATGAATTCCCAGAAGTGTTTAAACCCGTAAACATTAATCATATGATGGAACAATAGATCCCGCGGTATGGATTGAGGACTTCCTTCCCCATATACATATGGCCCGCGGCGATGATCTCATGCCATCAAGTATCTCCCGCTAAAACTCAAGGGACCAGCTCGGCACTGGTTGAACAGTCTACCCGAAAACTCCATTGGTAGTTGGGAGAACCTGGAAGATGCATTCCTTGACAACTTCCAAGGCACTAATGCCCGACCTCCGGATGCCGATGACTTAAGTCATATAATCCAACTGCCCGGAGAGTCAGCCAGGAAATTCTGGACTCGGTTCTTAACTAAAAAGAACCAGATCGTCGACTGTCCGGATGCCGAAGCCCTAGCGGCTTTTAAGCATAACATCCGGGACGAGTGGCTCGCCCGACACCTCGGCCAAGAGAAGCCGAAGTCCATGCCAGCCCTTACGACGCTCATGACCCGCTTTTGTGCGAGCGAGGATAGCTGGCTAGCTCGTAGCAACAACACCTCAAGTAAACCTGGCACCTCTGAAGCCAGAGATAGCAACGGCAAGCCCCGACGCAACATACATAAGCGTCGAAATAATGGCGATAACGCCGAAGACACAGTCGTCAATGCTGGATTCAGTGGCTCCAAGTCCGGTCAGCAGAAAAAGCCATTTAAGAGAAACAATCCGGGCCCGTCTAGTCTGGGCCGCATACTCGATCATCCATGTCAAATCCACGACACCCCCGATAAACCAGCCAATCGTACCAACAGAGAATGTTGGGTCTTTAAACAGGCCGACAAGTTAAATGTCGAAAACAAGGAAAAGGGACCACAAAGCGATGATGACGAGGAACCCCGACCATCGAACTCGGGGGGACAGAAGAAGTTTCCTCCCCAAGTTAAAACGGTGAACATGATATATGCTACCCATATCCCCAAAAGGGAGCGGAAGCGCGCACTAAGGGACGTCTACGCGATGGAGCCAGTCGCCCCGAAATACAACCCATGGTCCTCCTATTCGATCACTTTTGATCAAAGGGACCATCCGACTAGTATCTGTCATGGCGGTTCAGCCGCACTGGTGCTCGACCCTATCATTGATGGATTCCACCTCACACGCGTCGTCATGGACGGTGGTAGCAGCCTGAACCGGCTCTATCAGGATACAGTGCGCCAAATGGGTATTTATCCCTCGAGGATCAAGCCCACCAAAACCACCTTTAAAGGTGTCATACCAGGTGTAGAGGCCTGTTGTATGGGCTCAATCGCACTGGAAGTGCTCTTCGGATCCCCGGGTAATTTCCGAAGCGAAGAATTAATCTTCGATATCGTCCCCTTCCGTAGCGGTTATCACGCACTGCTTGGACGAACCGCATTTGCTTGTTTCAATGCGGTGCCGCACTATGCCTACCTTAAGCTCAAGATGCCCGGACCTCACGGTGTTATAACAGTCAATGGAAATACGGAGCGCTCCCTCCGTACTGAGGAGCACACCGCGGCCATTGCAGCAGAAGTACAGAATAGCCTTCTTAGGCAAAACCTCAATTCGGCAATAAAGCCCCTGGACACCGTCAAGCGAGTCCGAGCTACTCTGCAGCAGGACCGTCTGGCTCGCCCAGAGCTTACCTAGCAATCCGCCCTTCGTCCCAGCCCATTAAAGCGGTGACATTCGTGCCGCGCGTACACAATTACACACTTAAAATACCATGGGCATGGACGGAGGCACGGCTAGACCGCGGTCCACAATGCGGCTCAACCGCTCCCGGATCCGCATACCTTCACTTTTTCTCTTTCTTTCAGGTTTTTTCTCTTCTCGAGGCTTTTCCCTATAAACCTGATCATCGGACCCATCGTGGGACAGATCCACCAAGAAAGCTAGGGTCTTGGACGTCCAAGGGAATACCCAGGTGGTCTCTGTTAATGACCGTCATACATGTTTTAAGTACCCGCACGTAGCTCGCTCTTGGTCATGGCATGTTAAATAGCCTTATTTGCTTATTACACTACTTGTACACATACGCCTTGACGTATTAATCAAATTACAATGAAAAATAATTTGCAGCGTCTGCTTATTACCTAATTTTTTACTTGTCTATTTATTTTCAATTGCACCCGTACATTCTGGTACGCCTTAATTCGCCAGGGGCTTCATTGTACCCCATAACACGGCAAGAAAGTCCGAACACTTTTACAGTACAGTTCGGCACCCTGAACTTATAGCATTATATGCATTGGCTCCGAATCATGTCTTTGGTCAATAGTTGGGTTGCCCGGCTCCTGTGCTTGCTACCTTACGTTCCGCTATATCGGCTAAGGCAGTAAAGGGAGAACTACTGCGATTGTGTCCCGGTTCTTCCGGACGAGCACCTCAGTAGAGAAAGCCGAAAACTGACTGTAATGATGCGGCAAGAGCTAGTCAGCTGTTCCATAGGTTTTCAAATCCTTAGAAATTTTTTCCGCTTTGTGCGAGGAATCAATTTTTATCCGATTAGGCGTGTATAGCGCCCCAATTTCGGCCTTCCGAATACCAGGGGCTACGCCAAAATTTAAAATTATAGAACTCCTATAGCTAAGTGAGAGTGATAAAGTTGTATAGTCTGATTGCCTTGTTCGTTGCGCTAAACACCTCCTTAAAGGACCAAAAATTTGGATAAGAGTTTTTAGATTTATCCCGAACACCCCTGTACTAGCTACATGGGGGCAGAAGCCGATGACTGGCCAACTCTCAAATTTCATAAACGGCCTCACAGGAGGTAAAATTTTAAATAACAAGCATTATATTACATAAAGATCTTGTTCCATATTACAGGACAGGACAATGCTTTCGTGGGAAAATGATATCCTTGGCACATTGCTCCACCACAAGGCGGGATCCCTCCATGATACATCTCGGGCTTGCGATGCTCATTGCCCGCGGGCGGACCCTCGGTCATCAACTTCGTGGCATCCATCTTCGCCCAGTGCATCTTGGCGGGGGCGAAAGGCATCCGTGCACCTTCAATGCAGACCGACCACTTGACGGCATCATGCCAAGGGCATGCACTGACCAGCCGCTTCATGAGTGTGAAGTAGCTACTAGGCATGGGCTCAGCAGGCCATAGCCGGACTATTAGGTCCTTCATAGTTAGTTCGGCCGCCTTGTGCAGCTCGACCAACTGTTTTAGCTGGTCGCTAAAGGGCACCGGATGTTCTGGTCCAAGGTATTGAGACCAGAACAGCTTCTTCGTAGAGCTCCCTTCTTCGGCTCAAAAGAACTCTTCAACATCTGATATGCTGCGTGGCAGATCCGCAAACGCTCCTGGAGAACTCCAAATTCGGGTAAGTAAAAGGAATGTTTCCTTCACATACTTGCATTGCATAATAAAATCCTTACCCGCCGCAATCTTCTTGGCCGCCTGGATTTCCTAGGGGCACTCTGGGCTTCGGCTCGGGCATCTTGCACGCTCTGGCGGGCCTTGGCAAGTTCGGACTCTTGAGTCTTGGAATCACGCTCCAAGGACTCGTACTTTTTGACGGCGTCCTGGAGCTCTTGCTGGACCTCGCTGACCCGGGCCTCCTGCTTCTCACGTGCGGCGCGTTCCTTAGCCGCTTTGTCCTCGGCTTCGGCCAACGCCTTCTTGAGGGCGGCTACTTCGGTCATGGCCCCTAATAAAGTTCATGAGGTCGAGCTCTTCCTCGACCCGCTCCAGATTCTGCTTCAATCCGGAGACCTCCGCAGTATGAGCGGCAGCAGCCAGCAGCGACGCCTGCTTATTCACATAGACATATTATGTTAGACTCCTGCGAAAATTATTTTGATCCTCTGTTCGGTTTTTCTTTCTGAACACCGAACAGAGCATGAGGGGCTACTGTCTACAAGGTGATATTATTTTACAACTATATTACTTACCTCAAAGCCTGTTAGAAGGCTAATGCAGGTTTCGGTCAGTCCGTTTTTGGCGGATTGGACTTTCCCAATCACTGTACTCATAAGAGTACGGTGTTCTTCCATAATGGAAGCGCCTTGTAGCACTTCCAGCAATCTATCCGGTGCCTCTGGATGGACAGGGGTCACCGGTGGAGGCGGCTTGCCCCCCTCGTTTGGGAGAGGCTGCCTACCTGAATCCAGAACCACTTTGGTCTCCGGAGCTGTATTCGGCTGAGGGCCGAACTGGATACGGCCCCCATCGTTGGGGTCTGTAGGGGTCTTTCCCCCCATGTGTTCGGCAAAAGAGGTTTTATCCTCCGACATCACCTGAACAGTCTCCCCTTGGCCTGGTATCCTTCGAGACAACACCTCGGTGTTGTCCGCGGCCTTGGGGGAGGAGGCCGTCGGAAGGGACCCGTTGTTCATCGCCGACGGGTCCAGCGACCCCTCCGAAGAGGAGGATAGCTCGATGTTAGACTGGGCCGGACTGCAGATGCATGGTCTAGCACATTAAAAAAACTATAAAGTGAAAAGGCCGGAAATATTACCGTGTCCGGATACTTACGATTTGGCCAGGGGCTTGACCCTGGGCTCCCGCTCCCCGCCGTTGTTGGTGGCTGCGGCGGACTAGTCCGGAAGGGAGATTTTTCCCTTCTTGGACGCCTCGGCCTCCCCATGTGTGGAGGCCTTCCTCTTCTTTCTCCCCCTAGTAGGGGGGGACCACTACAAAAAAATACACTTCCGTGATGATACGTGTTTGTCACAGTAGGTCACGTTTTTTGTCATGCATGTACATCCATGACGATTTTATGACAGAATCAAGATAGTCATACATGTGTTGTCGTAGAAGTGCTCCATGACATTACCAAAATTATCATCACGGAAGTGTCCACTTCCATGACGATAAATCGCGTGTCACGGAAGTGCTTTCGCCATGGGTGACCGACACGTGGCATCCACCATAACGGAACGCCGTTAAGCTATCGGGTCGGGTTTTGGATCTGATAACCCGTTAACAGCCCCGACCAATGGGGATTTTCCACGTGTAAAATCATCATTGGCTGGAGGAAACACGTGTCGGCTCATCGTTGGGACAGATGTCATCCACTCATTGGACCGAAGGCGCCTATGATACGTCGACACGTGGCACGGCCCAACAGAGGCCCATTCCTGTGAAAAGGCCGGCCCATTTGACTTGGTTAAAAGGTGGCGGGCCGGCCCATGGAAAGCCTGTTAACGGCATGTTCGCATATAGCCCATTTACAGCTCGCTAACCCAAGGCCCTTTACGCCCTATCCGAATTAGGCCCAGTAGCATCATCTGGACCATCCAATATGATTCCAGCCCGTTTTCACTTCTGGCCCATGTGTGGCCCATGACGTCTTTCGGCCCATATGAGGCCCTTTGTAACTCTTGGCCCATTAACGGCACGTGGTGAAACTAGCCCGTAATGAACAGTGTATCACTTTACACCCATTAACGGCCCGTGGTGAAACTGGCCCGTAATGAACAGTGTATCACTTTATACCCATTAACAGCCCATTATTCCGTTGGGCCGTTTCCAGCCCATGTTATCTTTCGGCCTTCTAATTGCCCATTAATTCTTGGGCTAAATTCCAGCATTCATTTACTTACGGCCGTTACTGTCATTTTCTTCTTGTGGGCCAAATTCAGCCCGTGGTTACAGTCGGCCCGTTTGTGGTCCGTTAATACGTCGGGCCGTTTTCATAGCGTCATCAAATACGGCCTATTAATGATGGCCCGTTATGGTCGGCCCATGAACGGATGATTCCAACTCTAGCGCGTTTACGGCCATAATGCGGTCTGTTATTGGCCCATGTTTGGCCAATCGATCATACGACCCGTATAAGGCCCATTGATGATACGACCCGTAGAAGGCCCATTGTTTCTACGGCCCGTAGAAGGCCCATTATTTCTACGGCCCGTAGAGGGCCCACTGTTTCTACGGCCCATAGGAGGCCTAGTGTCACTACAGTAAATATTAGCCCATGGTTATTGTAGCCTAGTTTTTAAAAATAGGTTATTGCATCCACTAGCAAACCGCGGAAAAAGAACTGCAATGACTACAAGCAAAAAAATAAACAAGACAACAAGGAAATAAATAAGCAAGCAACTTACGCTAGGCTATCACGGCTATCACACATATTACATCCACTGGGCATCAAAGTTCGCCACTAGTGCAAATAAACACGTCGACAAAAGAATATACTAAACTGAGAGCACTTCCGAAGGCACTAGGCCTGGTCAGGTCGGGCCCCCCAAACAGCCGAAGAAGCTGAGTAGACCTTAGTTGTGTCAACGATAGATGCATCAACAGTATGTGTATGGCATGATGGTGTGCACGGCAGTCCTCTGACATCTTCATTGCATCTTTGACTTCAAGTCAGAGCTGAGCTGAAGCAAGCCTTTCCGCTTTAAGTTGAGACCGAAGAAGTCGAATTGATTGAGGCAGCGACTGCACATAGGTTGTCTCACACCTGCTGGTGAGTAGCTTTAACTCAATGTCTTCATCAAGACAGGACCTTGGGGTCATCTCGCTGTCCTCAAGATGGTTTGGTTCACTATCTTCCCTAAAGTTCTGCCTGGCGTAAGAGATATGACTCTGAAAGAGAAACAAGGAGACATGTAACAGGTTTCACAATTATATAAGCAAATAAATGGATCTGTTTCATAAGGAACATGTTTTTACAACTACAATTTGAAATCGGTAGTTGTTGCAAACATCCAATCAGATGTAAACAAAGCAAAGCAAACAAGAAGGAGGAAATGATGCCTATCCAAATCTATACTAGAACAAATTTTGAAGGCTTGAGAAGGATGAACTTACATTACATGTTAACACGGGCTGGACAAAGCCCTTCTCCATGTTGATGGACGGATAATTCACTAAATTCCCCAAAGAAAATTCTTTATAAGCGTTGCCATTATTCTACATTTTGCAAAGAGTAAATATAGATCAAATAATGTTGGAAGAAACAGAGGATAATGAAGCTTAGGTGCAGACTGATGATACATAATCAAATAGCAATTAATTAAGTACAGCGTTACAAGGCAAAAGGGAGAGAGGTACTGACAAGAGCAATGCAGAGCCCATTATTTTTGTGAGATTGCATGATCCTTTGAGCAAGGAGATTCATCTGAAATTAGTTTTCATACAAGAGAGAAGGTAAGGCACATGCAGAAATTTAGGAGTTCAAATTTTGAATTGATAACATAGACAGTACCTGACGTTGGGCTCTCAGCAGTTCTAATAGGGGTTTGGCCACTGGAGTAGAGGTAAAGTGTGGTACAGTTGGGCCTATGTTTTCTGTGGCTGCTGATCTATCTGATTTGACAGGTATCACTACCTTTTCCAAATACCTAGTTTGTACTCCTTGAGGATCTGCACTCACCCTCTTCCTTTTGGACATCTATTACGAAGAACAACATTTGACTAGAAAAACATAGTGTGACGACACATGGAATAGGTACGAAAATGGATAGGTATGGCATATACTCATATATGATGCTTAAACTAAGCAAATGGTGTAACAAAGTAGAAGTAATGCAAGAGGTCGATGCAAAATATAAAGTAACCAATACAACTTTGCAAAGTTATAGCAAGCACCTTGACGGGTGAATAAGATAGGCCATCCTCCACCATGCCAAGTTTGTTAGCCAGTGGATTGTTCTGCCATATTCCTCCCATACGCCCATTCTCATATTCATTTTGATAATGTTCAATATCTGACATGCATGAAAACATAAAAACAAGTGAGATTTTCTTTGTAATGCATAAGTGATTCTAATCCAATACTGGCTCCCTGTAAACCCCTTTGTGCTATCTCTGCAATTCTTTTAAGAGATGCCATGCATGCTGTAATTTGGTGTGTGCATTAATATAATATGGCCTACTACTCAAAATATGAGAGCTCCAGAAGTGATGACACTTTGCAGATGACAGCTTCAACATATAGTAAAGAAGAACAAGTCGGCCTGACCTGACAGATTCAAAATATACTAAGGGAGAACAACTCGACTGACGATAATCGCAAGAGAAAAGGATCATCTTAAAGAAGAGCAAAAGAGCAAGAAGATTGAAGATATTACAAGTCTTTCAATACAATGTCGGTTGGCCACCCATGATGAACCAGAGCGCACAGAGAAATACTATTCTTTCCGGTCTCTCCATATGTGGCTCACATGCATTTCGAAACTAAAGTAGGAACATTTAGCTAACCAATTAAACATCTCAGTTTTACTTATATCAGCAATAATATCAGATATGAATTTGTACAACTAAGCTTGTTTAGCTCGATGGGTGGAGCAGTGCTATTACGACACGAACCACACAGGCTGATTGTGGTCATCATAAAATGGGGAAACCATAAGCATGATGAGTACAGTGTTGACTGTGGCAGTGGGATGCCAGATCTGAAGCTGCAAACCGCGCAAAGGATAGTTAGCAACCGATGTTTTCTTTGAAATAACAACTAAGATTTGGTATGGAGAAGAAAGTACGGTCAACAAGTGATAAAGAAATGCAATTATGCTGTCTCTCTATATGTCGCGACATGCATTTGGAAACTCAAGTCGGACCTTTAGCTAACCAATTAAATGTGTCGGTTAACTAATATCAGTATCATATCACAATCATATTTGAACATCTAAGCTTTCGAATTCTTAGTGTTGTGTTGTTTAGCTTGAATGGTGGAGTAATGCTAGTATGATAGAAAGCACCTGCGCAGATCATAGTAGAGTAGAAAAAAGGGGAATACCCTAAGCATCAAGAGAAAAATCAGGAAAGTGGAACTAGCTGGACCAGTGGGTGGCGCACATGCTTTCGAAACGAATATAGGAACATTAGGTGACCAATTAAACGTTCTCTGTTGTAGTGATATGAGCATCATATCAGATTCGTATTTCAACACGTAAGATTTGGGTTGAGGTCTTGAGGAGCAGTGCTAGCACGACACGAAGCACCTACGATGATGGTAATGAATATAAAGGGGGAAACCATAAGCTTTACGAGTATAGTGCCCATGCCATGGCGGATCTGAAGGTGCAAACCGGACAAAGCTACTTCGCAACCAATGTTTGCTTTCAACTAGCCACTACGATTTGGTACGGACAAGAAAAGTACAGTAAACAAATTACGATCTATTTTCTGGGTGAGATCAATAACTTAAGCACACATGGAAGAGTACCACCTCTCTTGCGACGCCGTGTAGGCCTATGCTAATACGTTGAGGGTGCTGCAGGTGCGATGGTTGTCGGCGGCGGGGAAGAAGACTTTAGATGGAAGACAGCAGGGTCGGGGGATAAATCATGTTGCCGTGGACGAGGCGGTCGTAGGAGCGGCAACGGCAAGGTGGACGACGGTGCCGACGAAGTGAAAGGAGGCGATGAAAGGATCCTGGTCCAGCGCCGTGGATGAGAGACGTCCATCTCCTGAAGTGGACGTCGGGGTAGGGGTAGCGGCTCCGACAAGGTGGAGGATGGGGTAGCGGACGGAGGAGGCTGGCCGCAGTGCGGAGGTTGTCGTGCCGCCGACGGTGTATGAATGGGGAAATGGAGGGGGGATCTCAAACTTTGGGACGCGCTTGTCTGAAATGTGGGAAAGTTACGAATTTATCCCCCGTTTAAAATTTCGGACATCACGACGGTTGGGGATAGGACGGTAATCTCGCATCTCCCAAATATTTGCCGGTAACTATTTCAGGCGAGGAGAGGGTGTTTTGCCTCCCACGTTTGGCGCCCATGGTGTATGAACGGGGCTGACAGGTAGGGATGTTGTGTCACGTCTGAGGGAAGTTACACATCTGCCCCTATTTAAAATATTAGCCTACATCGATTTCGGACAAGGAGAGTTTGTTTTGCCGCACCGTGTATGAATGGGGAAATGGAGGAAGGGACACATGTCTTTCGGACGAGCTTGAATCAAATGTGTTTTGCCTCCCATGTTTGGCACCCACCGTGTCTGAATGGGCTCAGAGGTCGTCGTGTCACATCTGATTGAAGTTACTACTCTACCCCTATCGACAATAGTGTAAATCCGGTCGATAAGGATGTCAAGTGTCAGGGGTAGACAATAATTTCCATCTCGCAAACACTTGCTTCGGGCAGCCCACAAATTATAGCGGGTGTTTAGCCGCTTCGTTCAAAACTTGGGAGAATTAGCATTCACGTTTGCCCTGGGCCCTGGCAAACTAAATTCAAATCCAATTTGTATTCGATAAGAATATCCACAGATAATTCTATGTTTTGTTATTTATTTCTTCAAAACCACAACAAAGATTTATTCCACCTTTATACATGATTATGATTTAGAAATGTTGTGATCTTCGAATTCAGTAGGTTGGATACACTCTGAGTCAAACAGTTATTTCATCAATACAATATGCTCACATGAAAAACAGTTCACCTTATGTCAATCATACAAGTACTGAGGATTACCTCGCCTAAAAAATTCGGATCATTACAACACATGGACAACATAGGGGTGTTGCAACATAATCCATTCGGAGACATGACACAACATGCAAGTACAATAATCTAATAACAATTTCAACTGGTATCTAAAGAAGAACCGGGATTACCTCAGGCTTCAGATAGCGTAAATGTATGACCTCCTCCATCTTCAAATGCAACATTCTTACTTCCTCCAATTCTTGGGTTGCGTGCATAATGTGTGCCGCTAATTCCGTAATTTCCAGCCTCAAGATAAAGATTACCTCATTCATGGTAGCCACACCATCTCTTTCTTCCTCTAGTAGAGCCTCAAGTACTATAATATTTGTGCTCAGACTGCTCTCCGGCAGTGTTGCCTCTGAACTGCTACCATCTGGTAACATGGACGCCGCACTGCTTCCACAAATAGATTCTGTGGTTGCACATTGTGTCCTAGTGTGAACGGCATCCTGAAAGGTTTCCGCTGGACATAAGTAAGAGATAGTTAGCGTATGATCCAGGCAGTAAGCTTACATGGTAAACGACAGACGAATTATTGCCAAGCATGGCAAGCTATATTTAAATGGTTCGAAGCAGCATCAGCCGAAAAGAAATTAAAATGGTAAGATGAAACTAGGAATGTAAGTGGCAAATAAACGACATCCGCTAGTCCCATCTAGTTAGTTTTTGCTAGCTCCCTAGTTCATTTTCCTCAAAAAACAAAAACTCTTTTGAACTATCATACCACTAGTGGACTTTAATCAGGATTAAACATGACCCAATTGACATCCCTAGTTGAAAGGGAGTGTACCACCGCTATATTTAAGTTGCCAAGGCATCTAAGTAGTTGAAATAATCTGAGAAAGTTCTTAACAGTGTGGCCTCATATAAACTACGAAGACAGTCTTGTGATGAAGTTGAGAGGAAAAGTTAAGGACTCAAATGAAATAGGCATGCATTTCTTTACGATAGTATAGCGAGTAATCACGACATATTGGCCAACTCAGGTATAGCGTAACAACAAACAAGCATTCGAATCAAGCAATACAGCAAAGCAGACAACTAAACTATTTGTAATTCCGTAGGATTACAGGTTGAGGGCACAAGCCAAGAATGCAGCCCACTCGCATTACATTTCACATGTACTAAAACACACTGGCTTAGCATATATTGCTGTGAAGCCTCGCTGCTGTTGCAGTGTTCTTTGAAGATATCATCAGCATCCCGTGGTTGCAAATCTAGTTGTTGTAATTTATTCTGCACCCTCTATTTAGGTAAAATTAATTTTAATCGCATGCACTGGTCCGAATTGATCATCAATGGTTCATCTAAACTAATGAAAGAAGGGTGTGTGCATAGACGACAATATATCTGCTTCCCTTAATTTTTATGCTTGTCCGAGGTGCCAGCCCCAAAAGAAGAAATATATTGCTTGATGGGGTTGGCAGATCCATAATTAATAGAAGCATCAAATTAGTCATGCAACTTGGGAAGATCAAGAACACACAAACAAGTAATGAACAGAGGCTCGGAGCAGTGATGTAATAGCTAGCATCAGAAAATGTAGGGTCAAACGAACAAAAGGCAGCGGAACCACATGCTAGTTTGCTGATGTGTAATTAAGCATAGAGAGCATTAATCAGTCTGATGGAACCAACAGCTGGCATCAGAACAACACCATTATCATAAATATAGCATCCAAGAAGTAAAATAATAGGCTGGGATATCTAGGAAGTACAGTAATACTCCCTCCGTTCCAAAATAGATGACTCAACTTTGTACTAACTTCAGTACAAAGTTAGTACAAAGTTGGGTCATCTATTTTGGTACGGAGGAGTACTAGGACAAAACTAAAACAAATTAACTATATGTGCACTTTGGTATGTAATTTAGCACATGTAACATGTTAATCGCCGTAAGTATGGCCCTATAGGTGCAAAGCGAATAACGCGTCTCATGAAAAACTGAATGATGCCTCAAGAAATTCAAAGGTGCGGTGCTTATGCTAGGAAAGTGAACGTAGGCACCGGCCGTTGGATAATAGTACCCGATTCTCAGCGGCGTATGGGTATCGTTGTCATACTTGATAGCTAAGGATCGTCGATGGTGCTTGTGTTGCGGTTGAGTTTGGGCCGGCTATCACCGTCGCTGAAGCGGCTCGATTACTCTGATTCTGGCGCTGTCGACATACAAGAAAGCTCATCTATGGTAAGTGAAAAGTTGCACAATAAAGAGAAAAACTGAAGGAGTACAAATTGAAATAACCTGATGAGGCTGTGGCGTCAGTAAAGCAGGGCCGGTGGAGTTGAATATGGTATCCGTGGAGCGAGTCCGGTGCAGTGGACGAAGGCTTGGCGTAGCGTTATCTGATGCTTTCGGTGAGGCGGATCTGTTGCGGCGGACGAGGGCTTGTATGAAGGGCCAGCGAGGGGGCGGACGAGGGAGTCAGTGAAGGGCCTACACTTTGGTGGACGAGGGCGCCGATTAAGCAGATCTGGTGCGGTGGACCATGATGGCGGTCAAGGAGATCTGGAGCGGTGGACAAGCCAGTCGCTGAAGCGGCTTCAGTGAAGTGGTGAGTTGGCAGTTGCGGGTTCCAAAGTGTGGAAGGTAGATCTGTCGGGGTGTGAGGTCCACCGCTATGGCAGAGGACTAGATTCGGCGGCTTGCCGTGGTTGAAGTCGGGGAGGAAGGGGAGGGGCTGCAGGGAAGAATGTTGGGGCAAAGAGGGGAAAACAATGGAGTTACCAAAGCACCCCTTTTCCGTTCATGTGGTAGGGGTAAAATAGGAATATCACAGGGCTAAACTTTTGGGCGCGAGATATTCTGATGTGAGCGGGAAGTTTGAAAGCTTTTGGCGCCTGAAATTATAAGTGTTCTACTCTTGTACGACCGACTATGATATCATGGCCGACAATTTGTTTATTTTGCACGCAAAAAAAAAGTGCAAGTTTTGAAAATCAATGTCTCCAACTCGAAACTTAGATTGTCCATTTAATTCAAATATGGATCATTGAGCTACTACAAGCAAATACCATCATACGGTCCAATGCAAATGAAATTCCAAACGTGTTTATCCTAAATATGATGACAAAAGCAAAAATGTGTATGTGTATGAATAAAGTGGATGATTATAAAGTTTGAACATGCCCGTATGTGTATATCTCCAGGTTTGATATATGAATTTGAAATCACGAAATCCCGCCTTAAAAAATGTACCTCCGTTTAAATGAATTAAAAAAGCTAATGATGGAGTCGAATTCAAAATTCCAATCTTAGGTTTGTAATTCTGGTACATCAAGGTATATCACGCATGTTGAAAAGTATCGTTATCTCATAGTCCAAACTGTGAAACAAATTGATCAACCATGAGTGCACAATATCTCAATTACGCTAAAGTCCCTCAAATATAGACACCTCACTCTTTATCTGAAGCCAACCCCCCCCCCCCTCGCTCCCCCCCCCCACACACAGAGAAGTCGTTCTCTCCCCCAAACACCAACACACGAGCACATTGACACCCATCTCTCTTCTAAAGTCCGGACCCCAATATAGGTCTATATCACTTTGTCTCTCGGGCATGCACACATCTCTTCCCTCACTCTCTAGGTCTCCTGCTATCTCCCTTTCCCAAGAACACGCACTATGTAGAGTGTATATTTTCCATACACACAAAACGTCGCCCCCAAACGTCTATCTCCCTAGTTATGTGGTTCTCGCGCACTCACCTCACACACCACCCCCACTGCAAACAAGCACACTTTGTCTCCTTGTGCACCACTCTTATCTTTCTATCTCTCCCACATGCGGACCCGCCCCGGCTCCTTCCCTGTATACATATATGTCGTTACTCTTTCCATAACTATATATCATCGTTCTCGATTTCGCACATTGTTCTCTACACCATCTATTCTAGATCTCTCATGAAGTCCCTATCACACAGACGATGACTCGCTTCCCTTGCGTCTCCGTAGATAGGCTAATTTTGAACAACATCAACACTGTCTCCCTATCTATACGCCATTTATGGACACAAACGACCCCTCTCGCCCCCTCTCTTCCTCTCTCTCTCCGTCGCTAGCTCTCTCTCGCGCGCGCACGCTCTCACACCCCTCTCCCACACACACACTCGATGTCTCTTCCAAATAGTCCGCTCCCCCAACCCGCACCCATGCTACCACGCTACTACACATGTCACACCATTCCCCCTTCCCTTATACTAGGTTTACATCATTAGTGGTCTCTCTACTCCACATACACACACTCCCTCTCACACACAAACGCCTGCAAAAACACACACAGACACGCACAAACACCCATTTATCTGGATCATCATCTCTCCCCATGTCCGCATGTGTATCTCACACACTCACTCTCTAATTATGTATATGTGTCTCCACATTACACAACACAAAGCCCCATGTACATGTCTCTCTCTATCCTCCACACACATAGACACAAAGAATCTATTATCATTGCCTCAGTCTCTAACATATCACACACGCACACTGTCTCTCTCTCTTGCAAACACGCTCAACAAGGGTTTTCCCGTGAATAGCTTACCGTCTATTCATCAACAGTCATGGCAGTACGGCGAACACGAGACGTGAAAAAGAATAAATCTACACGTGCTTAAACCACCTAGTATGACTACTAGGACTAGAGCAAGCCAAAAATCGCGCCGCCGTCACCCCCTCCTTATTGGGGATGGTAAAATCTTTGTTTTACACAGTTGAGAAGTCATTGTGCTAAGGCTCCACATGCCAAGGCGTTGAATAGAATGTAGATGCTAGTTTACGGAAGCAAGTATCGATAATACGTTTGTATCTCCATACTTATATTTCTTCTCTTATAAAAACCGAGTTGGTGATGATGGTACGTGTGCCATCTTGCAATATAAACCGTCCGATCTATATCGGCGGATGGAAATTAAACTAAAAGATACCCGCACCCTCTCCACATTTGCAGACAAAGCCTTCCCTCGTTCATCCTTATCTCCAACAAACCTCATTGTTGAGCAATTAAGAAAGGAAGCCTACGGAACAAATTGGCACAGTGGCCATGCCCGTCAATCCCCATGCCTCTGCTCAGTCCAACCACCAATCACCACCACACCCCACTCCTCTTCACCTTATCTCATATTTCTCGAGATATCATTAATTTTTACACATGGGATTACTCCCGCAAGGGTAAATCACAACAAGTGTTTTATAAAAAAAATGCATGTTGATGTTCCGTGCAATGCACGGATCTTGCTAGTACTCCTACAAAAGACTAAGTTGGTGATGATGGTGTGTCTGCCATCCGTCGTTTCTGACCATTAGATCTACATCTAACGACTGTGAGTCAAGTTTGTTGCCTTTTCTCACCAACATCCCACTTGTCTACCAATTTGCAGAAAAACCCATAATTAGTATCTTAAAACCAACCACATCCCTCCCTGACCTCACCAAAACAGCCCAAGGAATATATTCTAATTGAAACATAATATATCTCTAGTGACATATGTATATCAAAATTAGAGTGTTTTGTATCAAGTTTTTGAATAAGTATTATTCTAATTATGATTAGTTGCAACGCACATGAACATTGCTAGTATTTCAAACCATGCATTTTTTTCCTAGTATTCCATAGTTTCGAGTTTTCCATGAAGATATTAGTCACTCATGGTTGATATTTACTTTCAATCATGTACACATATGCACTATGTAACTAGCCTTGCCTATTGGCTTCCAAAGCTTAACTTTCACTCCTACTTACAATATCTAGAGTATTTAAAGAAAAAACTACCACTTTCAACCAGCCCTAGAAAGAATCTATTTTACAAAAAATAGCAAAAACATACCCAAAATTTCTTAATCCACGCCAAAACTACTACCTAGTACTGCTACCGATTAGGTTCGTTTAAACCCATTTATGACAGGGTTGGCCCACACGTCCATGCTGACGAGGCAGCTTAAACCAACACATTTTGTTTGACCGTTGACATGAGGGACCCACATCTGACCTTCTATCCTGTTATTCCCCCTCAAATCATTATTTTTCCTGAACATTACTTCAAACAGGACTGATGCGTGTTCGCCGGTGGCGCCGGTGATGAGCGAGTTGGCCGCTGCTCCGCCGGACGGGCCAGACGCCGCGCTGGCCTTCGCACAGGTTGGCAGGCTGGCCCGAGCGTGACTCACGAGCGATCAAGCCGCCGCGCTGGCCTTCGCTCGAGCCAGATGGCTGGCCTTAGCGCGGCGCGCGCGAGCAAGCCGCCGCGCTGCCGTGCCAATCTAGCTGGCAAACCTTGTAGACAAGCAGGTGGACGGAGCTAGCATCCGGGCTGCCGCAACATGGGCTCCGCACCGCTGGCGGTTTTAACCTCGCCTTCTGCCGACGGCGGTAGCTGTGTCCCATGGCCGAGGATGACTAGGTGGACGGGCCGGAGGTAGGAGGTCTGTCACGCCCACGATGCGACCCTATCCTAAAGGAACTCGAAGGTCCCACCAAGGATAGAAGCGCATCTTGAAGACGCTTTTGCAAGGTGGATATCATTACATCAACATTACATAACAGATGGGGATACATACATAAGGCACAAATGCCACAAGAATACATCAACATCATATACAGGAGAGCAACATCGGACTACGGATGAAACATAAACAGAAACTCAAATGACATCCACCCTGCTAGCCCAGGCTGCCGACCTGGAACCTATCCCCTGATCGAAGAACAAGCAGAAGAAGAACTCCAAACAAGCAAACATCGCTCTCACGTCATGATCATCGCGAAACCTGTACCTGCAACTATTGACGTAGTAATCTGTGAGCCACGAGGACTCAGCAATCCCATTACCATGGGTATCAAGACTAGCAAAGCTTAATGGGAAAGGAAGGGGTAAAGTGGTGAGGTTGCAGCAGCGACTAAGCATATATGGTGGCTAACATACGCAAATGAGAGCGAGAAGAGAAACAAAGGAACGGTCGTCAACTAGTAATGATCAAGAAGTGATCCTAAACTCCTACTTACGTCAGACATAACCCAGAAACCGTGTTCTCCTCTCGATCAACCCCGAAAAGAGACACTCACGATTACGCTACGGTTGGTGTATTTTAGAAGAGTTTACTTCAAGTTTACTATAACCGGATATTAACGAATTCCCATACGCCACATAACATGGCACGGCTCTCGAAAGTTTATACCCTGCAGGGTGTCCCAACTTAGCCCATGATAAGCTCTCGCGATCAACGAAGGATATTCCTTCTCCCGGAGTCCCGATCAGTCTGGAATCCTGGCTACAAGACATTTCGACAATAAAACAAGACCAAGAAGACCTCGGCGTCGACATCCACGATAGTAGCCGCGCGTAACTCGTCTCAGGCCACAACCGGATGAGCAGTACGTACAACTAGAACTAGCCCTCAAGTTTCCCCGAGGTGGCGCTGCAAGTGGCTCTAGTTTGGACCAACACTTAGACAAGCATTGGCCCGGGGGGCTAAAATGAAGATGGCCCTTGAGAGCGTGACTCCCAAGGGAAAAAGGGGTAGGTGAGGCAAATGGTAAAACCAATGTTGGGCCTTGCTGGAGGAGTCTTATTCAAAGCGAACTGTCAAGGGGGTCCCATAAATCACCCAACCGCGTTAGGGACGCAAAATCCGGGAACATAATACCGATATGACGGAAACTAGGGCGGCAAGAGTGGAACAAAACACCAGGCATAAGGCCGAGCCTTCCACCCTTTATCAAATATATAGATGCATTAATTGGATAAGAGATATTGTGATATCCCAACCAAAACCTGTCCACCATGGAGCAATCTTCAACTTCACCTGCAACTAGCAACGCTATAAGAGGGGCTGAGCAAAAGCGGTAACATAGCCAAGCAATGGTTTGCTAGGAAGGGTACAAAGGTTAGAGGCTGACATGGCAAATTGGGAGGCTTGAAGAGCAAATGATAGGTAGCGCAGCATAGCGAAAGAACAAAGCAACTAGCATAGCAATGATAGTAATGAGATCCAAGGTGACGGTCATCTTGCCTGAAATCCCGCAAGGAAGAAGAACGAGTCCATGAAGAAGATGAAGCCATGAAGACGAACCAAGCGTGAGCAGAGCGAATCCTCACGATCGCAACGAAACAGGAACTAACAAGAAGAAGCACACAACATAGTAAACACACCACACATGAACAAGGCATGATGCACAAACAAATAGGATGCATGACAAGGCTACATGAAGCTACTCATGGCAAGAGACGATGCAAACAAGAGCAACACATCAAAACAAGTTTAAATGAGGCCGGAAACAACATATAACAATTCTGATAAGTCCTCATATGCAAATTTGGAAATTGGTCCAGATCTGAATAAACCTTAAGTTCAAGTTGTTAAACAGCAAGTTGAGATGCACCAAGAGGATCTACACGAAATTCTAGTCAAGTTACATATAAAGTTCATTTAGTTCGGAGCTACGGCCTAGAAGATATGAGCAAAACAAGTTAAACATGGCATTGATGCAAAATGCATAAAAACATCAAGCAAACACCTCAAAATATGAATGAAACATGATAATATGAAACTACATGCAAAAACAAGCAAGTTTCATATAGAGCACACTCAAAACGGAGCAACGGTACAACACATACACATGAAACAAGTTATAGCAACAATATGTCCAAAACAGCAACTAGGCATATTGCAAGCATCAAAACACTATGCTACAGGACCTCAACAAGAAAACAAAAGGAGTGGGCAGGATGTACAGGTAAAGCATTACAAAACATGAACACTGAGCTATCTCCAGAAATCACTATAACATGCTCAAAATGACATGGCAAGATTGCAAATAAAAACAGTTTACAGACTTGGCAGAAATAACATCCGGTTGCAATGTTTAGAGCTATCAAACAACATGTTACAGGAACTTATCAAGGCAAACAAAGGCATGTTATGAATATAATAATTTCATAGAACAAAAGTCCCTTACTGACCATAAGCCAAAAAGGAACATAAAATAAGATGTCACCCATGTAAACATAGCAAGTTATATGACAGATTTATACATGCCAGGAACAATAATAAGTAGGCATGTTGGTGAGCTTGAAACACTCGCCACAGAGCAATACATGGCATGGCAAGGCAACCAACAGTAAGAAGACATATTTATGAAGCTAAGAATAGCAAGAGAAGGTTCATAGGATGCATGGATCACTAGAAAAACACATGGCAAAACTGAACTTAATGTTAACAGGCTGACAGCAACATTATTTAGCAACTTTGGAGCAAGATAACAACAAGTTACAGTAGGCTATAAATGCAATCATGGGCATTGATGGATAAATCATGACATGTATAACAAAACACCCTTAGTGAACATCTCCATATTATGCATAGAATGACTTGTAGAAGAAGGTTTACATAGCATCATAATATAACAGAATCAGCCTAGCAAAACAGCAACAGCAAGTACCCTACTTCACGAGCTCGATGCACTCAGTAAAAGAGTCACAAAAATACATGGATGGCACCACTGTGAAGATGGCATGACATAGCACAAAAAACATATAGAGCTCATGCTTATAAGATGCACACGTCAAATGCAACAAAAATGACAAATCATCAAGTTATAACAGTTTCAGCAGAGTAACATCATATAGCACTCTTGCAACAAAGATTCAGGCATCAAGA
The DNA here is from genome assembly GCA_021605145.1 of Aegilops bicornis. Classification (NCBI taxonomy): domain Eukaryota; kingdom Viridiplantae; phylum Streptophyta; class Magnoliopsida; order Poales; family Poaceae; genus Aegilops; species Aegilops bicornis. The sequence goes on along the minus strand of CM038673.1, from coordinate 748,351,740 downwards.
TGAGCTCAAATGAACATAATCCAATGGAATGAAATGATGTACTCATCGAGGCGAACAATTCGACATATTACAAGCACGAAATGGAGCTACGGATGCAGAGATACGGCATGACGAACATGGCACGAAAATTACACAGAAACGGGGACTTAGCAGACTTGGACCTCGGGGGAAAAGTGGACGACGGGATCCCGCGGGCCGTTTGGATGGTCGAGCGGGTGGATCTCATCCCACCCGCCGGATCCGGCGACGAGGCGGCCGACGACGGCGGCCGGAGGGCGGGGCGGCACCGGAGGAGGCCGGGGCAAGGCCGAGGGTCGGCCGCCGGATCCGGCGCGGGCGGCGAGGGGCGCGGATCCGGTGGCAGACGGAGGAGCTCGCTGCTCGGGCGCTGAGGCGCTGGACGGCGGCGGCAAGATGGCCGCCAGCGGCGGGCGTGGCGGCGGCGAGCGGCGAGCCGGCGAGGTGGCGGGCGGCGGCGCCGAGGGCAGACGGCCGGTGCCGACGAGGCGGCGGGACGAGGCACGGCGGCGGAGGCGGCGATCAGCGCTGGCAGCAACGCCGGCGCGGCGGCGGACGGCTGGGCGGCGGCGGCGCGAGCGGGAGCCGGCGGCGGATGGGATGGGGCCGGAGGCTCGGTGTGCGGGCGGCGTGGTGGCAGGTGCCACGTGTCGCGCCCTGGTTCGCCGGGCGGCGGCGGCGCGGGGTGTCCAGCTCGGGACGGACACGTCCGGCGACGCGGAGGGAGGTTTGCTAGGGTTAGGGGTTGATTTCATCCGCGAATTTCGGGGGAGGAAGACATATTTATAGGTAGAGGGAGCTAAGAGACTCCAAATGAGGTGCGGTTTTCGCCCACACGATCGTGATCGAACGACCGAGAGCATGGAGAGGAGTTTGCTGGTTTTTGGGCCACTTTGGAAGGGGTGTTGGGCTGCAAAGAGAAGGAGGCTTTTACGGTTACCCGGTTAACCGTTGGAGTATCAAACGACCTCCAAATGGCACGAAACTTGACAGGCGGTCTACCGGTGCTATACCAAGGCCGCTTGGCAAACCTCGGGCCATTCCGAGAAAGTTTAACACCCGCACACGAAAAGAGAGACAAGAGGGGGCGCCGGGAGACATAGGAGTGCCGGATTGCAAAACGGACAACGGGGAAAATGCTCGGATGCATGAGACGAACACGTATGCAAATGCGATGCTCATTTGCGTAGGATGTACTGATAATGATGATGGAGATGCTGATATATATATATATATATATATATATATATATATATATATATATATATATATATATATATATATATATATATACGGTGGTGCTAAAGTGAGCGGGAGCGCAAAGTCGCTAATCGTGCGCTTCGGTCACCGCGCCTGCCGCTCGACTAATCCAGCGGGTTTGCTACTCCTCGTAAAGCAGTTGGCTGAAAACGTAATGTACTTTAATGAGTTACTACATGGCCCGCACAAACTTTCCCGTCTTGCATGCAAAGCAGTCATCTGCTAATCCTAGTAAATTTTGTAGCAAACATGGTAATGGAATTAAATGTATTACTGACTATCACACCACTCCTACGCCCTGCTAAGACTAGCCATAATGGAGAGTAACATACACTAGTAACATACACATATCCCTAGACTATGTTACTACCTCAATAGTGGGTAGTAACATAAGTGTGGTAACATGCAAAGCTTTATTTATTATAGTATAGACTCATATTGCATTGGGACATGTGATGTTACAGTAACTAGCTAAATTACTAGTACTACATCTCTCCTCATTAACTCATTGCCACATAAGCAAATTTGCTGAGTTGGACTCGATGTTACTATCGAAATTACTCCCACTATGGCTAGTCTAAACAATAACATGGTTGCCATTCTTATGGGTTATCGTAAAACAATTACTATGTATAGTGTATTGTAGTAATTTCTTTTATGGTAAAACTGCCTTTCCAATTGATTGTAATATTTTTTTTCAAAGATCAGAACTTGACAATGCAAAACTACTATGGGCTGGAGTATAGTAATCGAGCATCTGTTCTATTAACCCTCTCACTAATTCTAGTAAGAAATAGAGAGTATATTTTAGGTCAAGTAAAAGAGTAGTGAGGACTGTGGTAATTCTTCTGGTAATATAAAAACCATGCTAGGACTAAATTGGAGTTAAAATTAAGGGAAGTTTCAAAGTATTTTGATTGAATATACGTACTGCATTACCGCTCGCAACGAGTCAATTTTTTTATTAGCAAATTGTTTGCATACCATTGTTTGTTAGCTGTCAATGCGTGAGTCATGGAGTACAGGGCTACAACCCAAAATTGAACGGTGACATTACTTTCTTTTAATAGAAAATCGTATTGCATGGTAAATTGAGTTATGACTAGGCACGAGCCAATTACTATTACTTGTCAAAAGGTAGACAGTAATCACATTACTATATTCCATTTCTAACTTACCATCAATTTACCACGCCTACCCGTATTGCATGGTAATTGAGTTACGACTAGGCAGGAGCCAATTTCGATTACCTATCAAAAGGTAGATAGTAATCACATTACTATATTCCCTTCAAAATTTACTATCAATTTACAAGGCCGGCCAGGGGTTGTTGCGTTCAGTGTAATTAAGGGTAGGGTTGGTTATTGGCTACAGTAACTCATTTAATTCCATTACGTTCTGTACCAACCATTTTACGATGATTAGCAGGCCCGAGGATTAGCCGAGCGGCACGTGCACAGCGACCCACAATTAGCTTTTTAACTAAGCGTGAGTGTAGAATAGCTTATTCTACACCGCAGTAACGGTACATACAAAATACAGTAACACACTATGTAAAATATAGTAATTTTCGTAAAAATGTAGTAAATTACAATCTTTGATGATAAAAAAATATTTTCCGAATTACTACATTTTGTACACCGTTTTACTAGATTTTGTACATAGCGTTACTAGGGGGTGTAGAATAAGCTATTCTATACTCATATATATATATATACATATATATATATATATATACATATGTATACATATATATATATGTATATATCAACTAGGCTTCAAGTGCATACTTGTTAGTTAAATCTATTTATAAATTGTGACGCTAAATACGACTAGTAAGTAGTACAGTAGCAGTACTAGTATACGTTGGTCAAATTATTCATCATGTCCAGTTTCAAAAAAAATCATCATGTCCACACATTGAATTGACGTCACAACACGCTGCATGTAAGGTGACACAAGAATCCAGGAGGCGTGTTCGGGTATTCTGGACTTCAGATTTGGAGTACCACTTATCTGTCGAAATCTTTCATCATTCACTTCAAACAGTCGATTGATCATACATTGAGTACCATATAACTGGAATTACCGATGCAAGTCGAAGAAGGATTGGCCGGTGCTGCCGGCTGGCGTCAAGTTCGATCCCACGGATCAGGAGCTGATCGAGCACCTTGAGGCCAAAGTGAGTGCTGACAGCGCGAGATCTCACCCTCTCATCGATTTGTTCATACCAACCATCGACAGCGAGCACGGCATATGCTACACCCATCCTGAGAAACTTCCAGGTAAGACACCAATCGGCCGTCTACTTGCACAAACATATTCCTTTGTTTATAACTCTATTTTTCTTTTTAGACGCAGACCTGGTGAAGCAACTACAATTTGACAGTTAATAAAAAGTGAAACAAGTGACTGCAACATGCCAAAGATGTTATGAAAATGCCAACTACGTACACTAAAACCTGTATTCGACAATACTGCAAGTATCACACCGAGTGGCCTAAGGAAGCATTTCTTCCAGCGCAATTCTAGGGCGTTCAAAAGGGGCACGTGGACGCGTCGCAAGATACAGTCGGAGTGTGGCATGCACGTGATGTGGCACAAGACCGGCAATACCTTGCCGGTGATGGTCAACGGCCGCAGACGGGCAGCAAAGGTTACAGTGCTGCACACCAACAAGAACCGACCAGCGAGAGGACCAACTGGGTGATGCACCAGTACCACCTCGGGGACCTGGAGCAAGAGAAGGAGCGGGAGCTGGTCCTCTGCAAGATTTTGTACCGGACAAACACTAGGGTCAGGAGTAAAAAGATTATAAGTTAGTTTGGTATTGGTAGTTGTACTACCTTGTCGTCCGCAAGTTGGTATTGTTGTTAACGATCTTTTGGTATGAGCTTGCATATGCTTCCAACCATCATGCCGAAGGTCGACGTGGATATCAAGCTGAATCATTTGTTCCGAAACGAATTTTCAGGCACCTGATTTTTATTTGATGGGTAGCATAAGCACCTGCCATTCGAATTCCCAGTTCTCCATTTTTTTCAAAACAAGTGCATGCACTTATTATCATGATGAAAAAACAATATCCCTACTGCATCCCAGTTATCAGTCTGTACTTGCAGAATTCTCTCATTTATTGAGCACGTATAATGTTTTTTCAGGTCGAGCAAGTTTCAACTGGGCTATAGACTGCCCAGGCTTGGTTTTGTCTTTAACAGGCCCAGCCCATGACGACAACGGGGAACAAAGATCAAGCAGGTATCTACTGGCCTCTAGCCCGCCAGCGTTAGTTATATTTTGTCTTACAACATCCGCAGGCAGTTTTTTACTGAATCAAACACACAGCCAGTTCTATTTTCCTCTTGAAGCATGTCCTACATCCGTTTTCTAATCTCTACCTATAGTTTTACTAGTTCATATACACGTATCATTATATTCAAAACACATAAAATTCCCTTTTCATATTTACATCCTTATTTTTTTTGTTTTTTCCCACCCAACGCTGATTTTTTTACCACTGGTTTTCCCTTAAACCAACTCAATTGTCCCACGTCTTATTTGCTTACAAAACAAAACGATTTTTTTGCAAATCAATAAGTTCTTAAAAAATGTTTATCATTTCAGGATTACAACAGTTCGGACTCCACCGAAATATGCAAAATAAGGTTGAACTTTTTGATCGTGGTCCTAGGCAAAAAATGGGCTGTAATGAATTACTTAAGAATTAGCAAGTGGGCTGCAAATTATAAAAAAATAGCAAATGGGCTTTATGTTGTCTGCCACAGATTTGGAGGCTGACTTGTGGGCCTACTAAGTTCATGTGTACACAAGGTTTCTCAAAAAAGAAACTTAGTCAACAATCGACTCTACCAGCTTCAGACCGTTAGATGTCAATCTAACGACAATCGTGCTTCTTCAGTCTCTGACCTTCCTGCCCCAGCCGCCCAAACCAGCACCGTCGGAACCGCTTTGCTCCGCCTCCCGTGGCTTTCTTTGTCTTCGGGCAGGCCTCACGGCCCCATCATACTCGCATCCCTGGCTTGTCTATCCCTCTACTCACCCACACCTCCTGTTATTTTCCGGCGACGGCAGCCGAACCAGTCAACCCTCGTACTCTCCACCGCGTGGGCAGCCACTACGGTGTCTTCCTCAGCTCCGTGTCGTTCCCTTCATAGGCCTCGCCGTTGTCCACCGCCCTGGTGCTCTCCGCGCGGCGTGGTCAACTTGGTCAACAAACGACTGTGCGTGGAGAGGCTGGCAGCTGGGTCCACGGCCGCACACAAGGAAATGCCTCCTTATTACGCGTAAAATAATGATTCCTCCACCTGACATCTGGGACCCGCCCGAAGGGCCTCTGTATTTCGCGAAAAAAAGTTCCCTCCGCTGAGAAGTCGGACCCACCAACTATATCTTCGCACGCAAGGAAGTGCCTTCCTATTGCGCACAAAAAATGAATACCCCCTGCCAGCTGGCACCCACCATAGTGGGAGACTGACTTGTGGGCCTACTAAGTTGACGGGGATGGAGGTCTTTGTCAACTTAGTCAATATATGAACGATTCTAGCTCCTGTAACCGTACGGTGTCCATCCAACGACCGTAGTGCTTCTTCAACCTCTGGTCTTCTTGCTCCAGCCGCCCAAAGCAGCGCCGGTCGTGCCGCATGCTCCTGCCTCCCGTGGTCGGCTGTGCTGGCGCGGAGGCCTCACCGCCCTCATACTACTCCCACCGCTGGCCAGGCCATCCATCCACCCACCCACTCCACCTGTTATTCTGCGGTGACGGCAGTCTCACACCACAGCCGAACCAGTGAACCCTCATACTCCTCTCCGCGTGGGCATCCACTGCCGCGTCTTCCCGGCTCCGCGTCGTCCCGTTCCTAGGCCTCGCTGTCATCCACCGCCGTGGTGCTCTCGGCACGGCGTGGTCAATGTGGTCAACGACCGACTTCCATCGGAAGAATAATGTATGTGGAGAGGCTGATAGCTGGGTCCACGGCAGCCGCAAGGAAGTGCCTCCTTATTACGCGCAAAATAATGATTCCTCCACCTGACAGCAGGGACCCACCGGACGGGCCACCGTATTTCATGAAAAAAATTATTTCCCACCTGACTGCTGGGACCCACCGGACGGGCCACCGTATTTCGCGAAAAAAATGTTCCACCCGCTGTCAGCTCGGACCCACCGGAAGTGCCTCCTTATTACGCACAAAAAAATGAATACTCCCGCTGCTAGCTGGTACCCACCTTGGTGGGAGGCTGACTTGTGGGCCTACTAAGTTGACAGGGACGGAGGGCTTTGTCAACTTAGTCAATATGAACAATCTAGCTCCTGTGACCGTACGATGTCCATCCAACGGCCGTAGTGCTTCTTCAACCTCTGGTCTTCTTGCTCCAGCCGTCCAAAGCAGCCCCGGTGGTGCCGCATGCTCCTGCCTCCCGTGGCCGGCTGTGATGCGGCGGAGGCCTGACCGCCCCCTAGTACTCCCACCGCTGGCCAGTCCATCCCTCTACTCACCCACACCCCCTGTTATTCTGCGGCGACGGCAACCTCACACCGCAGCCGAACGAGTGAACTCTCATACTCCTCTACGCGTGGGCATCCACTGTCGCATCTTCCCCGGCTCCGCGTCGTCCCCTACCTAGGCCTCGCCGTCGTCCATCGCCATGGTGCTCTCGTTTTTTATTGTTAAGGAGTTTTGCATCTTTTCCCAAGTGGAGCTTTCCAAAATATATGGGACTTTTATGCCAGCTCATTATAACATTTTCTTAATCAGTGGATTTATTTATTAGATCATTTCATCCTGAGCTTTATTCATTAAAATGGATTGTTTTAGATTTTTGGAGCTCTGTTTGTACTACAACCATTTGATAGAATCACTTAAAATTTCAACTAAAATTTGGAGATGTCATGAGATGTCTCTAAATCAATTATGTGCATTAATAAAATTAATTCATTGCTTATTTTGGGTCTTTCACCTGGTTTGCTTCTCTGGTCCAGTGGGCATTTTTGCACTACAACCCATTTAAATATTTCCCTAGAGCCTCCACCAAAATTATGGTATGTCAGTGGTAGCATGCCATTCAACTTTACGCAAAAACATAGTGATGTTCTTTGGAAAATTTGAGTGCAACATCCTCTTTTTCATTCTGGACCAGACTTGTGTTTTCTACTACAACTATGTTATTTCTTGCTCTAATGACCTTGTGTTTTCTCATGCTTGTAGTCAACCCTGCAAAACCCCTAAGTCCAGGAGCATGCTCTATTTGGAACACTTTTGGTCCATGTAATGATGCCACTCACTCCCCTGTCCGTAAGTGTAGTTTTGCAAAACTTGCACTAGCAAGTTTCTCCTTTTTGCAAACTGACTTCACCACCCTCTCTTATATCCATAGAGACACTGATCTGGAGAATTTGGCCACTCCAAGAGCTACCTAGGTGCCTTTGGCATTTTGTCAAACACCCTGAGTACATGATCAGTTTTGGCATGGTTTCAAGTTTACATTGTGAGCTTGAGCTCCTGACCTACCCAGCATGTCCTAAGGTTTTGCCCTAGCCCATAACCCCTTTCTGCTAACTCCCTTGTGGTTTGGAACTCTCTAGACTACCCTGGCATTTCGTCGAGCACACCCCGGGCGTGCTCTGGGCGCGCCCAGAGTGTGCGTTTGGCACCCGCATGCACCTGAGCCGCCGCGTCACACCCCGCACTCAAAACCCGGCCCCAGCCAGCTTGCCGTGTCCCCTTGCACCGCCACACCACCCCGACCACCCCTGGCACTCCACAACGCCACCGCCAGGATTGCCGTGGCGGCTAGCTGTCGGCCGCTAGCAGGCCCGACCATGGTCGGCGCCGCCAAAGCCACCCCGGCTCGCCACCCGCCCTTGTGAGCAGTACGTGCTCATCCGCAAGCGTGTCGCCTAGCTTCCGTCGTCGCCACGACCCCCCTGCTGCTACAGAACGTCGGTTCGCCGTTGTTCTTATCGCCGGCCGCCTCGGACCAACCTACCCACACTATATAAGGAGACCCGAGCTCAAGCCCGCACGCAGGCAGCCTTGCAACGTCTCGCTAGTGCCCTCCTAGCCACCAATTGGAGGGGAGCAGGCCATCTTCAACCTCTCCGGCAACTCCAGCCGCCGCCACTAACCAGGCCATTCCGGCACATCCAGGCATCCCCTCTCCACTCTCCCCACCAGAACCTTCCCTTCCTCCAAAGTGATCACATCCCCTACTCCATTTCGATCGGGAACCACCGCCGCCCCAAAACCACTTCGCCCGAAGCTTTTCTCCGCCCTTGGCTTCGCCGCGGCAGCCCACGCCGTCCCCGCCGACCAGTGACTACGGTAGGATCACCCTCGACCAGCGGATCCATCCCGCCCTCGGCTTCCCTCAAGGACCCGCCGTTCACGGCGACGGTCGCCGAGTCCGCCTCCGCTCGGGACAGAGGGAGAAGAAGGAAGGCGGACTAGTCAACCTGACTAGTGGGCCACCTAGGACCCATCGGTGACCATGCACGGTCCACGCAGTAAGTGGAAGCATATTTCCAGATTACGCTTTCGACGTGTACGTGTCTTATCGAACCGTTTTTCTATTTTTCGGTTTTATTTTAAAATCAGATTTGACTAGAACTTTGACTGTCGATAACTTTTTAAATACAACTCCAAATGAATTGATCCTTTCTGCTACCTCTCTCAAATGTTGTCTAGTTTATTATAAGATTTATTTGAAAAAATTTCAAAACAACTTTTTGTGCTGTTTTTATTTTGTGTGTTAATTCAAATATATTATTTTAAATAGGATTTTTGAAGATTTCAAGATGTTTTGGGATGCACCCTTCCTTCCCATGACCTGAAGGCAAGCATTACGAACCACAGTGAAATGTGTGTGTGTGTGTTGCATTAGCACGGTGACAACACCACCCCGAGACGTGCGTACGTCATTTTATGCGAGAAGGTGTTCCTACTCATGAGTGCATGTTAACAGGTCTCATGCAAATGAAGTTGAGATGATTGTGATTGAAATCACCGACATATGCCTTTCACGTATACCGGGAGGAAAGCCGGGAAGGCCCTTGTCTTGGGTAGACACGGTCTTGCCCCTAGTCCTCCGTCGAGACGGACGTGTCCGGTATGGCATGAGGGGGATATGTTGTGTGGTGTTTCTATCTGTTGTTTGTAATATATGCATTGTTATACTAATCATGCAGGAAATATTACAACCTCTTGAGTCGACCGTAGATCGAGTCTTGTGCCAGTAACCCCCATACTTGCTTGCTTCAGACTACCACTCGTCTCTACACCAAGTAGGGCACGGTTCGATAAGTTGTCAACCCTTTCCTAGCACACACCGCATGTGAGAGGCCGTGGTGGAAGATACTGGAGGCATCCGGTAGTCATGCCACCGGGTCCGGGAGCATGGGTGTTTCGGTTGTAGCCGAAAGGGGGTAGCTCCCCAGTTTGCGCGCGGTAAAAAAAAATTGTGATCCCATGTTACGTCGAGGTTGTGGCCTCCCCACTTAGAGTTTTGCTTAACAGGTGTCGTGGGTGATTCCAGACACATGTGAGTTAAGCTGGTGTGTGCAAGTTAGGTGTGTTTTTAACAAAAAGACCGTAGACGGATTTAGTCCCGATGGACTAAAGAAATCCGCTACTCGTGGGTAAAGAGTACACCCTCTGCAGAGATTAAACCTATTCGAATAGCCGTGTCCATGGTTAAGGATTACAGTTTGGGATGGGTCAAGTGTCGGTCTTAGTGTCGGTCTTCGGAGGCGAAACTGTTAAACTGTTAACTGAAATTAAAGATTTTGGATGATGATAATTACGATTATTATTGTTATTGTTGACTAACCCATGATTTTATTTGGTATGATCGAATAACCCTGGGATGGTTCTACCTCCTGGATATTCACTGTGTTTTCTTTTAAAGCCCTTTATGCGGTGTCGCTCAGACGCCCGACTGTGGCATTTCTTTTAAAGCCCTTTATGCGGTGTCGCTCAGACGCTCGACTGTGGCATTTCTTTTAAAGCCATTTATGCGGTGTCGCTCAGACGCCCGATTGTGGCATTTCTTTTAAAGCCCTTTATGCGGTGTCGCTCAGACGCCCAACTGTGGCATTTCTTTTAAAGCCCTTTATGCGGTGTCGCTCAGACGCCCGACTGTGGCATTTCTTTTAAAGCCCTTTATGTGGTGTCGCTCAAACGCCCAACTGTGGCATTTCTTTTAAAGCCCTTTATGCGGTGTCGCTCGGGCCTTGATCGTAACATTTCTTTTAAAGCCCTTTATGCGGTGTCGCTCGACGCCCGACCGTGGCATTTCTTTTAAAGCCCTTTATGCGGTGTCGCTCAGACGCCTAACTGTAGCATTTCTTTTAAAGCCCTTTATGCGATGTCGCTCGACGCCTTGCTTGTGGCATTTCTTTTAAAGCCCTTTATGCGGTGTCGCTCGGATGCCCGACCGTGGCATTTCTTTTAAAGTCCTTTTACGGTGTCGCTCGACGCCTTGATCGTGGCTATCCTTTTGAAGTTCTTTATGTTTTTATGTCATAAATTTTAATACTACCATATTATTGCATATCCATAAATAACATGCTTTCATGCACCAGAGTTTTATCTATCTTATGTGACTAACGTCATGAGCATATTATATTTTCAGTACATCATTGTTAAATCATGCCTGTGTTCATTGTGTTTGCGAGTACATTCAAAGTACTCACTAGCTTGTCCCTGGCTATTGTCTTGGCCAGATTTCATGCTTGGAGAAGAGCATTGCGATGACAGTCCGTAACCTAGGCAACGGAGATAACAGCTACGCGAAGATAGGAGTTATCCTGGTCATTTGTTCTGTGGGAAATGGAGTCCCATAGGCGAGGATATTTCATAACCCGCTTCCGCCATCAACCTCTAGATGCCATTTGTTGTACTCTCGGGCGGAATGGTCTTGTACTACACAAATTGTATTTTGCTTGGATCTTCTGTATCAAGTTAGTGCCTTATCAGCTAACAGTTATCCTGGGGCTGGTAAGTACAAGGGCCATTTTTCTGGGATAAATACCCGGAGAATTGGTCGCCACACGTAGTAGAGACGCGCACGTGTCGTAGTAGAGGCGTGCATGTAGCATGTACACGTACGTACAGCGGCTAGTGTGCAAGAAAGAAAAGACGGCCACGTATGTGTACATACGGGTGGGGTCTCGAACGCCTACTCGCGCGTACGTACGGCTAGGGCTCGTGCACATGGCTGGGTCGGAACGGAGAAACAACATCGTCGTCGTGTTCATGGGGAGCCAACCGGCTGGGTCGGAACGGAATGTGTCGTCGTGTTCATCGGGAGGGCTTGGATGGAACAGGCGATGGAAACGAGGCCTGGCGTACCGCAGAACAGAGGAAACGGCCTTGTATTTGACCGGCCACGTTCGAAACGGGATCCTGTTCATCAGAAGGGGTTTGGCGTACCGCAAAACGGAGGAAACAGACCTCCTACGGTCGAAATGGGGGTCCTGTTGATCGGGAGGGGTGTGGCGTACCGCAAAACGGACGAAACGAACTTGTGTTGGAGCGCTACGGTCGAAACGGGGGTCCTGTTCATCGGGAGGGGTGTGGCGTACCGCAAAACGGGACTCCACGGGATACTGTTCATCTCCACTGTCAACGTCCTCCAGCCTCCACGGGCTACTTTTCATCCACCGTCGACCTTCTCCAGCCTCCACCTGCGACTGTTCATCCACGGGCTCCTGTTCATCCAGCCTCCACCGCGCGCTACTCCACCGGGTCCTGTTAAACCACCCCTCTCCACGGGCTCCTGTTCAACCACCCCTCCACGGGCTACTGTTCATCCACCCCTCCACCATCTACTATTCATCCAGCCATCCACGGGGTCGTCCTGTTCATCCAGCCCTCCACGGGGTCCTGTTCATCCAGCCCCAACCGGCTCGATCGATGGGGTCTTCTTCATCCAGAGGCAACACCACGGGGTCCTGTTCATCCACCCCCACCGCTCACTGTTCATCCAAACCCCCCACGACGTTCACTGTTCATCCAGAGGCAGCATCGATCGGCTTCAGTTAGTAGCAGTAGCGAAGGAATCGCTCGATCGGGTTCAGTTAACAGACATCGATCGATCGCTCGGGTTCAATGCTTGCGTAACTGCAAATCTGTCGATCGGGTTCAGTTAGAGCCCGACGCCTCGCTCGAGTTCAGTTAGAGCCAACACCTCGCACACACGCGCGTACGTGTACGAGAGAAACACGCATCACTCGGCACCCGACCACCCACCGTAACCGAGAACTCCCCAAAATTTTCCTCGCCCTCGCTTCTACCATGGTTTTTTCCGTCATGGACGGCCCAAAGAATGTCATGCAGCTGCATCTCCGGCCCGCCCAGGACGAAAAGCCCATTTGTTGTCATGATTTCTTTCATAGAAGTAGGAGCCCACCACATCTATGATGATACCGGGTTTTGTCACAATTATCATCATAGAAGTGTCATAAGTATGACAGAAAAATTTTCGTTCGGCCCAAAATGTCATGGATGTGTCTTTTTTTTAGTGAACGGATTTTCTTCTCCTCCTCCTCGTCGTCTTCGGTAGAGGAGTGCGCCTTGGCATCTTCGGACATCACGTCCGAAGCACCCTTGCGTTAGAGACCATCTCTGGTCCCCTTGGCCGTCTTCTTGGTTTTCTTCTCCGGCACCTCATAAGGCGCCGGAAACAGCATCTTCGTCAAAAGAGGCATTTTTGGATCTTCAGGTAGCGGAGCCGGACAGTTAATCTGCTCTGCTATCGTTACCCAGGCCTGAAAGATTGGCATCGAGGCTTAGGTTCCTCCCGCAGATATGCCGGTAAAGGGTATACCTTGCAAACATAAAAGAACTTACCGGATTAGCCCGGAGTTTTGCGCTAAGCCCGCGATCTTTGGTCGTGGGCGGTAGTACCTCGCTGGCCTTAAAGAGCACCTTCCAGATGTCTTCATGTGTCGCATCGAAGAGCTCCAGCAGCGTCTGGTGCTTGGCCGAGTCGATCTCCCACGAATTACAAGTCCGGCTCTAGCACGGAAGAATCCGTCGGAAGAGCATAACCCGGACCACATTGACAAGCTTGATTTTCTTGCTTATCATGTTCCGGACACATGTCTGGAACCCAGTCAGTTCTTCCGCTGAGCCCTAGGCTAAACCCTTCTCTTGCCAGGAAGTGACCGCATGGGGACTCTGGATCGGAATTCGGGGGTCGCTGCCCAGTTGGTGCCGCGCGGCTCGGTGATGTAGAACCACCCGGATTGCCACCCCTTTACAGTCTCCACAAAGGAGCCTTCGATCCAGGTGACATTGGGCATCTTGCCCACCATGGCGCCTCCGCACTCCGCTTGTTGGCCGCTCACCACCTTTGGCTTCACATTGAAGATCTTCAGCCATAGGCCGAAGTGAGGTAGGATGGGGAGGAAGGCCTCGCAGACGACAATAAATGTCGAGATGTTGAGGATGGACTTGGGGGCCAAGTCATGGAAGTCCAGCCCGTAGCAGAACATCAGTCCGTGGACGAACGGGTGGAGGGGGAATCCCAGCCCGCGGACGAAGTGGGAGAGAAACACCATCCTTTCTTGGGGCTCCAGGGTAGGGATGATTTGCCCCATGGTCGGAAGCCGACGAGCGATGTCTTTGGACAAGTATCCAGCCTCCCGGAGCTTCTTGATGTCCTCCTTTTGACGGAGGAGGCCATCCACTTGCCTCCAGCTTCGGATCCGGACATGATTGGAGTGCGTTTTCGGGCGGAGAAGGTGAGAGCTTGGGCGTTGGAGCTCAAGGATGAATGGGCAGAGGAAGGAGAAGGCGTGGGTGAACGAGGAGGAATCCTTGTCCCCTTATAAAGACAGTCAAAGTCGTGCGCCTCCCCCTCGCCTTAAAATCCGCCTATTCACCAAGAAACGTGCAGATGGCACGGTTGAGTTACCCATGCCCGCATTGATGAGAATCCCATGATAAGGGGACATGATCTCTGCTTCAACAAAACGTGCCAATGAAACCGCGCCTCGAAATATGGAGGGGCGGGATAAAAACGGTTCGAATAAAGACCGGGCCGTGGCGTGATGTCACGCTATGAGTTGTCAGCAGATTGGACTCGTGGGATTTTATACTCTCTATAGTGGTATGCAGAATTTGTTTTGCAGAGCCGGACACGATTCTTATGTTCAAGATCTACTTTGGAGTATTCGGAGAAGGAACCCGCCTTGCAATGTGGAAGATAATCTGCACGCCGGACTCATCGTCATTGAAGCCTGGTTCAGGGGCTACTGAGGGAGTCCTGGATTAAGGGGTCCTCGGACAGCCGGACTATATGCATATGCCGGACTGTTGGACTATGAAGATACAAGATAGAAGACTTTGTCCCGTGTCCGGATGGGACTCTCCTTTGCGTGGAAGGCAAGCTTGGCGATTCGGTATGAAGATTCATTTCTCTGTAACCAACTCTGTGTAACCCTAGCCCCCTCCGTGTTGGAAATATGCCCTGTAGGCAATAATAAATTAGTTGTTATTATTATATTTCCTTGTTCATGATAATCGTTTATTATCCATGCTATAATTGTATTGATAGGAAACTCAGATACATGTGTGGATACATAGACAACACCATGTCCCTAGTAAGCCTCTAGTAGACTAGCTCATTGATCAATAGATGGTTACGGTTTCCTGACCATGGACATTGGATGTCGTGGATAACGGGATCACATCATTAGGAGAATGATGTGATGGACAAGACCCAATCCTAAGCCTAGCACAAAGATCGTGTAGTTTGTATGCTAAAGCTTTTCTAATGTCAAGTATCATTTCCTTAGACCATGAGATTGTACAACTCCCGGATACCGTAGGAATGCTTTGGGTGCACCAAAGCGTCCACAACGTAATCGGGTGGCTATAAAGGTGCACTACGGGTATCTCCGGAAGTTTCATTGGGTTGTACGAATCGAGATCGGATTTGTCACTCCGTGTGACGGAGAGGTATCTCTGGGCCCACTCGGTAGGACATCATCATAATGTGCACAATGTGACCAAGGGGTTGATCACGGGATGATGTGTTATGGAATGAGTAAAGAGACTTGCCGGTAACGAGATCGAACAAGGTATCGGGATACCGACGATCGAATCTCGGGCAAGTACTATACCGCTAGACAAAGGGAATTGAATACGGGATTGATTGAATCCTCGACATCGTGGTTCATCCGATGAGATCATCGTGGAACATGTGGGAGCCAACATGGGTATCCAGATCCCGCTATTGGTTATTGACCAGAGAACGTCTCGGTCATGTCTTCATGATTCCCGAACCCGTTGGGTCTACACACTTAAGGTTCGGTGATGCTAGGGTTATAGGGAATATATATACGTGGTTACCGAATGTTGTTCGGAGTCCCGGATGAGATCCCGGACGTTACGAGGAGTTCCGAAATGGTCCGGAGGTAAAGATTGATATATTGGACGAAGGGTTTTGGAGTCCGAAAGTGTTTCGGAGGTACCGGGTGATGACCAGCATGACCGAAAGGTGTTTAGGGAGCCCCGGCAAGTGTTGGGGGGCTTCATGGGCCAAGGGAAGGGGGCAAACCAGCCCACTAAGGGGTTGTGCGCCCCCCTCACCTATTCCCACGTGACCAGGGGGTTTGGGGCGCCCCATCTAGGTTTCCCACCTCCTGGCTTGGGGGCCAAGTCATCCAAGGGGGAGATCCCATCTGCCCTGGCCGCCGCCCCCCCTAGGGGAAACCCTAGGACGCCTCCCCTCCCCTTTGCCCCTATATATAGTGGAGGTTTTGGGGCTTCCTAACACATGAGAACATCTCCCTCTTGGCGCAGCCCTACCTCTTTCCCTCCTCGTCTCTCGTAGTGCTTGGCGAAGCCCTGCTGAGTATCAAGCTCCTCCACCACCACCACGCCGTCGTGCTGCTGCTGGACAGAGTCTTCCCCAACCTCTCCCTCTCTCCTTGCTGAATCAAGGCATGGGAGACGTCATCGGGCTGCATGTGTGTTGAACGCGGAGGCGCCGTGGTTCGGCGCTTAGATCAGGATCAACCGCGATCTGAATCGCTACGAGTACGACTCCTTCATCCGCGTTCTTGCAATGCTTCCGCTTAGCGATCTACAAGGGTATGTAGATGCACTCCCCTTTCCCTTGTTGCTAGATTACTCCATAGATGATGCGTAGAAAATTTTGAATTTCTGCTACGTTCCCCAAAAGTGGCATCATGAGCTAGGTCTATGCATAGTTTCTATGCACGAGTAGAACACAAGGTGTTGTGGGCGTTGATTTTGTTCAATATGCTTACCGTTACTAGTCCAATCTTGTTTTGACGGTATTGTGGGATGAAGCGGCTTGGACCGACCTTACACGTACACTTACATGCGACAGGTTCCACCGACTGACATGCACTTGTTGCATAAGGTGGCTAGCGGGTGCCAGTCTCTCCCACTTTAGTCGGATCGGATTCGATGAAAAGGGTCCTTATGAAGGGTAAATAGCAATTGACATATCACGTTGTGGTTTTATGTAGGTAAGAAACGTTCTTGCTAGAAACCCATAGCAGCCACGTAAAACATGCAACAACAATTAGAGGACGTCTAATTTGTTTTTGCAGGGTATGCTATGTGATGTGATATGGCTAAAAGAATGTGATGAATGATATGTGATGTATGAGATTGATCATGTTCTTGTAATAGGAATCACGACTTGCATGTCGATGAGTATGACAACCGGCAGGAGCCATAGGAGTTGTCTTAATTTATTTATGACCTATGTGTCAATATAAACGTCATGTAATTACTTTACTTTATTGCTAACCGTTAGCCATAGTAGTAGAAGTAATAGTTGACGAGACAACTACATGAAGACACGATGATGGAGATCATGGTGTCATGCCGGTGACGATGATGATCATGGGGCCCCGAAGATGGAGATCAAAAGGAGCAAAATGATATTGGCCATATCATGTCACTATTTGATTGCATGTGATGTTTATCATGTTTATGCATCTTATTTGCTTAGAACGACGGTAGTAAATAAGATGATCCCGCATTAAAATTTCAAGAAAGTGTTCCCCCTAACTGTGCACCGTTGCGAAAGTTCTTTGTTTCGAAGCACCACGTGATGATCGGGTGTGATAGATTCTAACGTTCACATACAACGGGTGTAAGCCAGATTTACACACGCAAAACACTTAGGTTGACTTGACGAGCCTAGCATGTACAGACATGGCCTCGGAACACAAGAGACCGAAAGGTCGAGCATGAGTCGTATGGTAGATACGATCAACATGAAGATGTTCACCGATGATGACTAGTCCATCTCACGTGATGATCGGACCACGGCCTAGTTGACTCGGATCATGTAATCACTTAGATGACTAGAGGGATGTCTATCTCGAGTGGGAGTTCATAAGATGAACTCAATTATCCTGAACATAGTCAAAAGGTTTTTGCAAATTATGTCATAGCTCGCGCTTCAGTTCTACTGTTTAGATATGTTCCTAGAGAAAATTTAGTTGAAAGTTGTTAGTAGCGATTATGCGGACTAGGTCCGTAAACTGAGGATTGTCCTCGTTGCTTCGTAGAAGGCTTATGTCCTTAATGCACCGCTCAGTGTGCTGAACCTCGAACGTCGCGTGGATGTTGCGAACATCGACATACACGCGTTTGATAACTACGTGATAGTTCGGTTAAACGATTTAGAGTTGAGGCACCAAAGACGATTTCAAAGCGTCATGAACATATGAGATGTTT
The DNA here is from genome assembly GCA_021605145.1 of Aegilops bicornis. Classification (NCBI taxonomy): domain Eukaryota; kingdom Viridiplantae; phylum Streptophyta; class Magnoliopsida; order Poales; family Poaceae; genus Aegilops; species Aegilops bicornis. The sequence continues at coordinate 748,333,714 of CM038673.1, read as the reverse complement.
CGAGGGCTGAAATTGGGATTTCAGGCTCGTGCCCACGTCAAGAGGTATAAGACCTCCGACAATTTTCTTAGCCTGCAAACTAAGGGAGAAAAGCTCAATCGTTGAGCTTGTGCTCAGATTGTCCGAGTACAACAATCACTTGAATCGAGTGGGAGTTGATCTTCCGTGATGAGATAGTGATGTTTCTCCAAAGTCATTGCCACCAAGCTACTAGAGCTTCATGATGAACTATAACATATCGGGATAGATATGATGATCCTTGAGCTATTCGCGATGTTTGACACCGCGAAAGTAGAAATCAAGAAGGAGCATCAATCGTTGATGGTTAGTGAAACCACTAGTTTCAAGAAGGGCAAGGGCAAGAAGGGATACTTCATGAAACGGCAAATCAGTTGTTGCTCTAGTGAGGAAACCCAAGGTTGAACCCAAACCCGAGACTAAGTGCTTCTGAAATGAGGGGAATGGTCACTGAAGCGGAACTACCCTAGATACTTGGTAGATGAGAAGGCTGGCAAGGTCGATAGAAGTATATTGGATATACATTATGTTAATGTGTACTTTACTAGTACTCCTAGTAGCACCAGGGTATTAGATACCAGTTCGGTTGCTAAGTGTTAGTAACTCGAAATAAAAGCTACAGAACAAATGGAGACTAGCTAAAGGGGAGATGACGATATGTGTTGGAAGTGTTTCCAAGCTTGATGTGATCAAGCATCGCATAATCCCTCTACCATCGAGATTGGTGTTAGACCTAAATAATTGTTATTTGGTGTTTGCGTTGAGCATAGACATGATTGGATTATGTCTATCTCAATACGGTCATTCATTTAAGGAGAATAATAGTTACTCTATTTATTTGAATAATACCTTCAATGATCTTGCACCTAAAATGAATGGTTTATTGAATCTCGATCGTAGTGATACACATGTTCATATCAAAAGATATAAGATAGTAATGATAGTACCACCTACTTGTGGCACTGCCATTTGAGTCATATTGGTATAAAACGCATGAAGAAGCTCCATGCCGATGGATCGTTTGGACTAACTCGATTTTGAATCACTTGAGACATGCAAATCATACCACATGGGCAAGATGACTGAAAGCCTCGTTTTCAGTAAAATGGAACAAGAAAGCAATTTGTTGGAAGTAATACATTTTGATGTGTGCAGTCCAATGAGTGCTGAGGCACACAGTGGATATCGTTTTGTTCTTACTTCACAGATGATTTGAGTAGATACTGAGTATATTTACTTGATGAAACACAAGTCGGAATTATTGAATGGTTCAAGTAATTTCAGAGTGAAGTTGAAGATCATCGTGACAAGAGGATAAAATGTCTATGATATGATCATAGAGATGAGTATCTGAGTTACGAGTTTGGCACGCAATTAAGACATTGTGGAAAAATTTTCACAACTCACACCGCCTGGAACACCATAGTGTGATGGTGTGTCCGAACATCATAGTTGCACCCTATTGGATATGGTGCGTACCATGATGTCTCTTACCGAATTACCACTATCATTCATGGGTTAGGCATTAGAGACAACCGCACTCACTTTAATAGGGCACCACGTAATTCCGTTGAGACGACACCGTTTGAACTATGGTTTGGAGAAACCTAAGTTGTCGTTTCTTAAAAGTTTGGGGTTGCGACGCTTATGTGAAAAAGTTTTAGGTTGATAAGCTCGAACCCAAAGCGGATAAAATGCATCTTCATAGGACACCCAAAACAGTTGGGTATACCTCCTAATTCAGATCCAATGCAATATGGATTGTTTCTTGAATCGGGTCCTTTCTCGAGGAAAAGTTTGTCTCGGAAAGTTGAGTGGGAGGATGGTGGAGACTTGATGAGGTTATTAAACCGTCACTTCAACTAGTGTGTAGCAGGGCACAGGAAGTTGTTCCTGTGGCGCTTACACCAATTGAAGTAGAAGCTTATGATAGTTATCATGAAACTTCGGATCAAGTCACTACCAAACCTCGTAGGTCGACAAGGATGCGTACTACTTCGTGAGTGGTACGATTCTGTCTTGGAGGTCATGTTGCTAGACAACAATGAACCTACGAGCTATGGAGAAGCGATGGTGGGCCCGGATTCCGATGAATGGCTCGAGGCCATAAAATCCGAGAGAGGATCCATGTTGAAAACAAAGTGTAGACTTTGGCAGAACTACTCGATGGTCGTAAGGCTGTTGAGTACAGATGGATTTTAAAAGGAAGACAGACAATGATGGTAAGTATCACCATTAAGAAAGCTCGACTTGTCGTTAAGATGTTTTCCGACAAGTTCAAGGAGTTGACTACGGTGAGGCTTTCTCACTCGTCACGATACTAAGAGTCTGTTGGAATTGGATTAGCAGTTACTGCGTTATGAAATCTTGCAGATAGGATGTCAAAAAACATTGTTTCCTCGACAATTTTCTTGAGGAAAGGTTGTATGTGATACAACCGTAAGGTTTTGACAATCACGAAGACGCTAACAAGTATGCAAAGCTCCAGCAATCCTTGTAAGGACTGGAGTAAGCATCTCGGAGTTGGAATGTACGCTTTGATGAGATGATCAAAGATTTTGGGTTTATCTGAAGTTTATGAGAAACTTGTATTTCCAAAGAAGTGAGTGGGAGCACTATAGAATTTCTGATGAGTATATGTTGTTGACATATTGTTGATCGGAAATGATGTAGAATTCTGGAAAGCATATAGGGTTGTTTGAAAGGTGTTTTCAATGGAAAACCTGGATTAAGCTGCTTGAACATTGAGCATCAATATCTATGAGGATAGATCAAAAACGCTAAATGGTACTTTCAAATGAGCACATACCTTGACATGATCTTGAAGGTGTTCAAGATGGATCAGTCAAAGAAGGAGTTCTTTCCTGAGTTGTAAGGTATGAAGTTAAGACTTAAAGCTCGACCACGGCTGAATAGAGAGAAAGGACGAAGGTCGTCCCCTATGCTTATACATAGGCTCCATAGTATGCTATGCTGTGTACCGCACCTGATGTGTGCCTTGCCACATGTCCGCAAGAGGGTACAAAGGTGATCAAGGAGTGGATCACCAGACAGCGGTCAAAATTGTCCTTGGAGAAAATAAGGACATGTTTCTCAATTATGGAGGTGATAAAGAGTTCGGCATAAAGGGTTACGTCGATGCAAGCTTCAACACCTATCCGAATGACTCTGAGTAGCAAACCGGATACGTATAGTGGAGCAACCATTTGGAATAGCTCCAAGTGGAGCGTGGAAGCAGCATTTACAATATGACCTAGAGATTTGCGATGTACATACGGATCTGAATGTTGCAGACCCGTTGACTAAAACCTCTCTCACAAGCAAAACATGATCAAACCCCGTAACTCATTGAGTCTTAATCACATGATGATGTGAACTAGTTTAGTGACACTAGTAAACTCTTTGGATGTTGGTCAAATGGCGATGTGACCTGTGAGTGTTAATCACATGGCGATGTGAACTAGATTATTGACTCTAGTGCAAGTGGGAGACTGTTGGAAATATGCCCTAGAGGCAATAATAAATTAGTTGTTATTATTATATTTCCTTGTTCATGATAATCGTTTATTATCCATGCTCTAATTGTATTGATAGGAAACTCAGATACATGTGTGGATACATAGACAACACCATGTCCCTAGTAAGCCTCTAGTAGACTAGCTCGTTGATCAATATATGGTTACGGTTTCCTGACCATGGACATTGGATGTCGTTGATAACGGGATCACATAATTAGGAGAATGATGTGATGGACAAGACCCAATCCTAAGCCTAGCACAAAGATCGTGTAGTTTGTATGCTAAAGCTTTTCTAATGTCAAGTATCATTTCCTTAGACCATGAGATTGTGCAACTCCCGGATACCGCAGGAATGCTTTGGGTGTACCAAACATCAGAACGTAACTGGGTGGCTATAAAGGTGCACTACGTGTATCTCCGAAAGTGTCTGTTGGGTTGGCACGAATCGAGACTGGGATTTGTCACTCCGTGTGACGGAGAGGTATCTCTGGGCCCACTCGGTAGGACATCATCATAATGTGCACAATGTGACCAAGGGGTTGATCACGGGATGATGTGTTACGGAACGAGTAAAGAGACTTGCCGGTAACGAGATTGAACAAGGTATCGGCATACCGACGATCGAATCTCGGGCAAGTACTATACCGCTAGACAAAGGGAATTGAATACGGGATTGATTGAATCCTCGACATCATGGTTCATCCGATGAGATCATCGCGGAACATGTGGGAGCCCACATGGGATCCAGATCCTGCTGTTGGTTATTGACCAGAGAACGTCTCGGTCATGTCTGCATGGTTCCCGAACCCATAGGGTCTACACACTTAAGGTTCGGTGACGCTAGGGTTATAGGGAATAGATATACGTGGTTACTGAATGTTGTTCGGAGTCCCGGATGAGATCCCGGACGTCACGAGGAGTTCCGAAATGGTCCGGAGGTAAAGATTGATATATTGGACGAAGGGTTTTGGAGTCCGAAAGTGTTCCGGAGGTACCTGGTGATGACCAGCATGACCGAAGGTGTTTGAGGAGCCCGACAAGTGTTGGGGGGCTTCATGGGCCAAGGGAAGGGGGCAAACCAGCCCACTAAGGGGTTGTGCGCCCCCCTCACCTATTCCCACGTGACCAGGGGGTTTGGGGCGCCATCTAGGTTTCCCACCTCCTGGCTTGGGGGCCAAGTCACCCAAGGGGGAGATCCCATCTGCCCTGGCTGCCGCCTCCCCCCCCCCCCCCAAGGGGAAACCCTAGGGAGCCTCCCCTCCCATTTGCCCCTATATATAGTGGAGGTTTTGGGGCTGCCTAACACACGAGAACATCTCCCTCTTGGCGCAGCCCTACCTCTCTCCCTCCTCATCTCTTGTAGTGCTTGGCGAAGCCCTGCTGGAGTGCAAGCTCCTCCACCACCACCACGCCGTCGTGCTGCTGCTGGACGGAGTCTTCCCCAACCTATCCCTCTCTCCTTGCTGGATCAAGGCATGGGAGACGTCACCGGGCTGCATGTGTGTTGAACGCGGAGGCGCCGTGGTTCGGCGCTTAGATCGGAATCAACCGCGATCTGAATCGCTACGAGTACGACTCCTTCATCCGCGTTCTTGCAACGCTTCCGCTTAGCGATCTGCAAGGGTATGTAGATTCAATCCCCTTTCCCTCGTTGCTAGATTACTCCATAGATTGATCTTGGTGATGCGTAGAAAATTTTGAATTTATGCTACGTTCCCCAACACTCCGGTGTATATATAAACCGGAGGGTTTAGTCCATACGACAAGGAACAATCATAATAATAGGCTAGCTTCTAGGGTTTAGCCTCTACGATCTCATGGTAGACCAACTCTTGTAATACTCATATCATCAAGATCAATCAAGCAGGAAGTAGGGTATTACCTCCATCGAGAGGGCCCGAACCTGGGTAAACATTGTGTCCCCCGCCTCCTGTTACCATTAGCCTTAAACGCACAGTTCGGGACCCCCTACCCGAGATCCGCCGGTTTTGACACCGACAGCTCTACTCTTAGAATTGCATGTGTAGGTTGATTGCTTGACTTGTGCTAAGTTGCTGAAATCTTCCAAGACTTAAAATTGGGAAAAGGCTAGACTTTTATTTGGTCAAGTAGTCTAATCACCCCCCTCTAGACATACTTTCGATCCTACAAGTGGTATCAGAGCTACGGTCTCCATTTGCCTTGATTCCCATAGCTTTTGGTGATCATAGCCTTGGTTTCACAACCTAGGAGAGTATGTCGTCTAGCGAGGGAAATTACCACCGTAGAGGTCCTTACTTTGATAGTACTAATTTTGCTAGTTGGAAGCATAAGATGAAAATTCATATTCTTGGATATAACCCTGCCGTTTGGGCTATTGTGTGTATTGGCTTGCAAGGTGAATTCTTTGATGGGAGAGAACCGAACCGTGAAGCTACTATGGAAGAGTTGAAGATGCTGCAATACAACGCTCAAGCTTGTGAAATTCTCTTCAACGCATTGTGCCCCGAAGAATTCAACAAAATCAGTCGTCTTGAGAATGCAAAGGAAATTTGGGATGCTTTGATTGATATGCACGAAGGTACTGACTCCGTCAAGGAATCCAAATTGGATGTACTTCAAAGTCAACTTGACAAGTTCAAAATGAAGGATGGTGAAGGTGTCGCTGAAATGTACTCTAGGCTTGCTCTCATCACAAATGAGATTACCGGCTTAGGAAGTGAAGAGATGACCGATAGATTCCTCATCAAGATCCTAAGAGCCTTGGATGGAAAATATGATATCGTGTGCACATTGATCCAAATTATGCCCAATTATAAAGATCTCAAGCCAACGGAAGTCATTGGAACAATTTTTGCACATGAGATGTCACTCGAGGATAAAGAAGAGCTTCACAACAAGTCAAGTGGTGCTTACAAAGCCTCATATGATGCTCCTACATCATCAAGTGAGAAACAAGTTCTACAAGGGTAGAAGCAAGGAAAGATGTTCCAAGTCAAGGTCATACAATCACAAAAGATCTTCGAGTCGTGAACATAATTGCTACAATTGTGGAAGACCAAGACACTAATCCAATGAGTGTACGGCTCCCTACAAAATAATAGAAGATTCACCTAAAAGAAGAACTAGAAGAGAAGAAGCACCACCAGGAGAGAGAATGAGTATAGATGATCATTATGAACGAAGAACCTCCCGGAGAAGCAAGAATTTAGAAAGAAAGGAAAAATCATCAAAGATCTACACAATACGAAGACATCAAGCTCACGTTGGTGAATGGGTATCCGGCTCCGACTCTGACCATCACTCCGTAAGAAGTTATCACGCCGACTCCAAATATACTCAAGATGAAGGTGTTGCCGGTCTAGCACTTGTGTCAACCAACTCCTATGACATATTTGACTCACCAAATGAAGGAATTGGAAGATGCTTCATGGCTAAAGGCCCAAAGGTAACACACCCCGAGTATGTTGATTTCAATAGTGATGAAGATGACTTGCTAGGTGATGATGATTTACTTGTTGACAACTCTAGTGATGAATACTATGATGAAACATCAATTAATCATGCTAATCAAGATAAAACGAATGACAATGATACGGAGAAGATTGAGCGTCTAACTAAGAGCTAAATACTCTTAAGTTATCTCATGAAACTACCTTGAAAGATCATCGAGAACTTTTAAAGACTCATGAGAAGTTACGCTTTGAAAAGCTCAACCTAGACCAAGAGCATGAGTTTTTAAAGACAATCAATGATGATCTTCGCAAGAAAAGTTCTTCTTACATTGACAAGCGTTTACTCTTGTCTACTTACATGCCACAAGTTAAATCTAGCAACAAGAGTAAGAAAGATTCTTCATCTAGTAGTAACAATAATCATGCTAAATCCAATGTTGTTGCTTCTAGTAGTTCTCTTGATTCCACTAATGATTCTCTTAGCCAAGTTACACTTGAGCAAGACAATAGCTTATTGAAGGGAATTATAGAGAAAGGTGTTTACAAGAGCCTTGCCGGAAGTAAGCAATTTGAGGAAATTGTACGCAAGCAAGGAAGGCACCGAAAGAATCAATATGTTGGTTTTGAACAAAAGTTCAATGCCAATGGAGTTGAGTGGGAAGAAGATCAATACCCCAAGACGAAGTTTGTTCCTCAAAAAGAGAAGCATGATCCTACTTCTTTCCAAGGGACACAAGCTCAAGATGATCTTCCACCACAAGACCACAAGCAAAAAGGCAAGGATAAGCTTCAAGAGGAGATTTATGCATTTGAAGAAGCTCCCAAGGCCTTGGTCAAGTGGGTTCCCAAGACTACATCGAGTTCTACTTCATCAAGTACGACTACAACCCCAAGGATTCCTATCAAGATGATGTGGATCCTGAAGAAGAAGAACTAGAGAGTTCTTGAGGGTGACTCCGCCAAACACTTCACTCATATCATTTTGGCAAGAACAAGTGCAAAAAACTTCCATATCTTGCACTAGTTCAAGGAGTCACAAACCCTCTTGTTGGTAAGACAAGGGACAAGGTAACCTAATGCTTTCATGGACATCATCTTGTGCGTGGATCACTCTATGTCTATGGATATCCTTGTTTGTTCCTTGTGGGACTAACCCGTGTAGGTATCGAAAGTGCAACTCACTCTAATGGATTGCTCCGAATGATCTACATCAACATTGAGCGTCCACATCTTCAACACCTACATGAAGTCATAATCGACAAAACCCAAGGTTAGTTCATCCCTCTTAGGGGGGATATCACATCTAGGGGGAGCTTTACTCTAAGACTTGAGCTAAAGCAACTCTAATGGTGTGAACACAACAATGCTTTATGTAAAAGTGGTAACCCCACTTGTTCTTAAACGATGAGTATGACCTATGATCAAATGTTCTCATTTGACTCCTAAGTCAATATACTCATATATAGATGACCTAGTCATCACAAATTGCTTGATAGATGCTAGAGTGTTTGTGCATGCTTTGCCACATATTTCATTTGCCATTTTATTGTGTGAGCATGTTGGATGCATATTTTACTCATTCGAGGACATCGACTTGTTGCTTTGATTGTTTGGCTCTTTCTCTTTTTTCCAAGTGGATGGATAAGAATGCCTAAGAACCTTCTCTACCTATCTATGCTTTTCTCGTCTCAAACTCTATTCATGCTACATCACAAAGTTTGATAAAGTCAGATTCAAACCACTCTGTGTGAGGAGCACTCGGAGTCCCCGATTCGTCATAGACTTAAACTTCCAAAACCTCTTTGTGCATTTCTGTATGACCGATTCATCCATTTAGGTCAAACTGAGTTCACTAAATTGATCTAGGTTTTCATCACGGTGCAACCGATTTGAACATTTTGGTCATACCGAGTTGAAGTAACCGCTTGCGATTCTGCATCTTGGTGCCACCAAGTTGTTCCACTCAATCACACCGACAGGGTCGGGATATATATACCCACGGGTGAGATTTTGGAAATTTCTTCAAAACCCCTCAGCACGTGCATATCCTACTCTGCCTCCTCGGGTCTCCGGATTGCATCCTTGCCGCCAGTGACCTCCCGCCGCTGGTTTTTGTCGCCATCAATGGAATCTGCTCTGCCGTTGCCGCCATAGCGAACACCCGCCGAACTAGGGTATGTGTTCGACCCCTTGTGCTCTCTTTTTACCTCCGATTCTAAGCACAAGGTCAATGCCATGATTCTTGCCACGTATGAAATCAATCTATCCAGAGAAAACTTCCTTAGGTTAAGTTTGATTTGAAAATTTAGGGTTAGGTCTCCACTGAACTCATCTCGGACCGACCGAATCGTAGAAATCGGTCTCACCGATTTGGCTTAGGCCATTGCACATGCGCTTTTCGGTCTGACCGAAAATTGCAAATCGATGTGACCGAGTTCAATTCTCTGTGAAACCCTAGCAATCTTGGTGCCACCAAACTGTGACTCGGTCTGACCGAGTTCACTAGTTTAGGTTCCAAATGTTGCTTCGGTACCACCGAGTTTATCAATTCGGTAGCTCCGAGATCATTTCCGTAGAGGACTAAAACTAAGTTTTTGACTCATTTGTTTTGCAAAATTCTCTACACTTTGTGATGCTCATCTACTCTACCTCATCTATATCTATTCACAGGGTTTCTTTGTCGGTTTGCACCAAGTTGTCTGACCAGAGTGATAGCCAGAATAAATCTGAAGAGCAAGTGCAAATGAGTGAGGGCACTAGTACCTCAAGCAGCTAGGATGAGGGCAGCAGGAGCACACCAAGTAACTTGCCCAAGGCAGCCACTAGAGCAAGGAAGAAGAGAACCTCAGACTCTGAGGATGAGGATTATGTTGCTATTGAGGATGAGGCCACCTCAAAGAAGAAAGTGATGAAGAAAGAGTATGGCACTGCTGCTACCACAAAGCCTGGTATGAACAAGAAGGCACCAGCAAGGAGAGTGCCAACATCCAAGCCAAGGAAAGTTGCAACAGGAGAAACCATGAAATTCACATTAGAATCAGAAGATGGTGAAGCAGTTGGAGAGAAGAAGAGGGCAAGAACCACAACTACAAAAGTTCTTGGAAAGTCAACTATGGTGACAGATTCTGAAGAGGAAGAGGAAGAGGATGCGGCACCAGCACCCAAGTCACAAAAGCTTATGGGAGATGCAATCAAGTCAGGGGTTGCTTCTAAGCCCAAAGCTGCTCCCAAAGCTGCTGCTCAAACCACCAAGTCTGCACCCAAGAGAAGCACTAGAAACATCCCAGCTGGAGAAAAGAACAAGGCCCGAGTGCATGAAGTTGAAGAAAAAGATGCTGAAGCCCAAGTGCTGAGAAAACTCAAACCAAAGATTCCATACCACAATGACACTCATCCAGTGGCAGAGGACATGAACATCAGAAAGGATACATGTCCGAGACTTTGGAGGAAGAATGATCCTTATGCTGTGAGAAGGAGAACTGCAGTGGACTACAGGTTCCACACTAAAGAACAACAAGACTTCTATGAGACCATTCTGCTTGACAAGAAGCCAATTGTCTGTAATATGAGATGGGTTGACTGGACATACATTCAGGAGAATGAAGATCACTTCCCAGGTCTATATGACAGTTTGAAAGCTTGTGGAGTTGACAAGTTTGTTGGATAGAAGCTCACCAAATGGAACGATGAGCTAATCATGCAATTCTACTCCACTGCTCATTTCTATCTAGATGGAAGGATAGTGTGGATGTCTGAAGGTACAAGGTACCAATCAACTATTGATGAATGGGCAAAGTTGATCAATGCTCCAGAAGACCATGAGGATGATTTGGATGTGTATGCCAAGAAGAAGAAAGACCACAACTCCATGGCAAGTATGTACAAGGAAATTCCTGATGAAGCCCTGGAAACTCATAAGTTGGGCTCTGTGAAATATATGTTGTCTGGTCTGCCTACTATCAACACCATCTTGAGGCATACTTTATTGCCCAAATCTGGAGATCATAGGATGATAAGAGGACGTTCAATCAACTTGCTGCACATTTTTTTATGTCCCTCAAAAATTCAAGGTCATGAGTCTGATTGTAGAGACAATCAAGAGGATAGCTGCTGATCAAAAAAGGTCTTGTGGGCATGCTCCACACATTCAGGTGCTCATCAACTCAAAGATGGGCACAAGCACTTACTTGTTGGACAAGGAGCACTTACCTCTCAAGCCAGAATTTGAAGACAACACTGTTGTAATGGATGAGAATGATCCTTCATTAGTGCAAGCACATGAGAAGAGAGCAAAGGCAAGGGCAAAAAAAGCTGCAAAGATGCCAAGTGCTGAAGAGGCATCTCAAGTGTTCTTAAAGAGCAAACAAGATCAACTTGGATTTCTGATCCAATCTACCTTGAGGATTGATAAGGGCTTGGGAATTAGGAGAGCTTGGAGAGGATCATTGAACGAAAATTCTATGATCTTGATCTGAAAGTCACTGAGATAGAGACAGTAGTTGAGCAGCTCCAGGAGGAAGCAGAGGAGAAGAAAGGGAAGGCAACTATAGAAGCCTTTCAGCGAGTGCCAAGAGGTATGAGGTCAGCTGCAGTGCCATGGAAGAGTAACCCATGATACTAATCGATTGTGCATTTGCATTCAAAAGAAAATCTTAAATAATGCACAAAATTTAGTTGGAGCTCTTGCTTATCACATACCTCTCAAAGCGACGTTGTATTTAAATCTTATTATCATTTGTCGAAGCTTTGATCTATATGTTGTCATCAATTACCAAAAAGGGGGAGATTGAAAGTGCAACTATCCTTGGGTGGTTTTGGTGATGATTTACAACATATAGCTCATTGAACTAATGCCATTTCAAGATAAATATTTTAGAAAAGTTCAATGATTGGCATGGCATGGATTAGGATTGTGGACCCCTCAAAATGCTAAGGACAAAGGATTGGCTCAAGCTCTAAAGCTCAAGACTCTACATTTTACTTGTAGTGATCCAAGATCACATTGAGTCCATAGGAAAAGCCAATACTATTAAAAGGGGATGAGGTGTTGCTTAATGGCTTGCTTGCTCAAAATGCTTAGTGATATGCTCCAAAAACCCTCAACCACTTTCTCACATCCACATATGTCCCAAACAAAAGTCAAACTTCCCCACCGATTTGATCCATCCGGCGCCACCAAGTTCATTTGACATAGCCGCTGCCAGATACCCTAGTCACTTCGGTCTCACTGATAGGGATCTCGGTCTCACCGAGATGGGATTGCAAACTCTATGTTTACCTTCGTAATGTTTCGGTCTAACCGAGATGAGCGATCGGTCCCACCGAGTTTGCAATGCAAACTCCCTATTTCCCTTCCGTAACGTTTCGGTCCCACCGAGGTGAGCGAATCGGTCCCATCGAGTTTGCCTGACCAACTCTCTGGTTAGCTTATTACCAAAGTCGGTCCCACCAAGTTTGTGTAATCGGTCTCATCGAGATTACGTTATGCCCTAGCCCTAACAAAATTGATCCCACCGAGTTGACATGTCGGTCCCACCGAAATGCCTAACGGTCACATTATGAACTAAATTGCTCTGACCGAGTTTTCTGATTCGGTCCCACCGAGTTTGGTAAATTGTGTGTAATGGTTAGATTTTATGTGGAGGCTATATATACCCCTCCACCCTTTCTTCATTCAAGGAAAGCCATCAGAACGTGCCTTCACTTCCAGCATTCATTTCTGAGAGAGAACCACCTACTCATGTGTTGAGGCCAAGATATTCCAATCCTACCATATGAATCTTGATCACTAGCCTTCCCCAAGTTGCTTTCCACTCAAATCATCTTTCCACCAAATCCAATCCTATGAGAGAGAGTTGAGTGTTGGGGATACTATCACTTGAAGCACAAGAGCAAGGAGTTCATCATCAACACACCATCTATTACCTTTTGGAGAGTGGTGTCTCCTAGATTGGTTAGGTGTCACTTGGGAGCCTCTTTCAAGATTGTGGAGTTGAACCAAGGAGTTTCTACAGGCAAGGAGATCGCCTACTTCGTGAAGATCTACCCTAGTGAGGCAAGTCCTTCCTGGGCGATGGCCATGGTGGGATAGACAAGGTTGCTTCTTCGTGGAGCCTTCTGGGTGGAGCCCTCCGTGGACTGGCGCAGCCGTTACCCTTTGTGGGTTGAAGTCTCCATCAACGTGGATGTACGATAGCACCACCTATCGAAACCACGCCAAAAATCTCTGTGTCAACATTGCATTTGCTCCCTCCAAACTCCTCCCCTTTACCTTCATATGCAATGATTTACATTCCGCTGCTATACTCTTAGATTGCATGTGTAGGTTGATTGCTTGACTTGTGCTAAGTTACTAAAATCTGCGAAGACTTAAAATTGGGAAAAGGCTATATTTTTATTTGGTCAAGTAGTCTAATCAACCCCCCCCCCTCTAGACATACTTTCGATCCTACAATCGCTCCAGACGGGTCACACGGGTCATGGCGTTCGACGAGGCACGCCAGGCCGCCACGCGGGTGATGGATCTCGTGCTGGGGGAGGAATGCCGTCGTCAAGCCTCGCCCCAAGCGGCAAGGTACCAGGGGCCAGCTGGCGGTAGTCTGCAAGATCCGCCCAGACGCCGAGGTGGGTGATCTCGTCCTGAGGCGGGTGCTCTCCAGGGAAGGGCTGCACAAGCTCTCTCCCATGTGGGAGGGCCCGTTTAGGATTGCCCATGTCTCTAAGTCCGGCGCCGCGCGCCTGGAGACAGAGGACAGGATCCCCATCCAGAACGCCTGGAACATCCAGCACCTCCGGAAGTTCTACCCATGAAGCAAGGCTCACGCCTGTGAAGGTCTCCGCTCGTGACACTCTCACATAATAATGAGTGTGGTTGTACACGCCCCGGAGTGTGTTGAGTGTCGCCCGCGGGCCTCATGGGGGCTCCCTCCCACATCCTAGTGGCAGCACTTAGCTCCACGATGGTGAGAAGACTAGACTAAGTGCCGGACGCGGCTGTTCATTTGCTTGCTTTCCGTAGTTGGTTCGCAGTTTCTTAATGAATTTGGACTTTTCGCATTTTGGTTCGCCAAGTTGGGTTTTCAATCCTCTCGCTTCACTCGTTCTTAGCCTTGGCCAGGAAAGGGCGGCAGTTGCCCGTCGCTCTTTCTAGCGCGGCCCGCGCGTGGAGGCTAGGCAGGTGTGGGCGCTCGGGTCCACCCACATGCAAGCACGCTAGTTCGAAACCCCGTTGCCCCAGTGCTTCGGCTTTCTTAATCCTCGCGATACACCCTCGATCGAACTCGTGAGCATGCGCGCCCTCTCATGTCTGTACCCCCCGGGCAGCGCGACGCGGTGCATTAAGCCACAGCTAAACATGTGGCGGGGGCTCACGCAAGGAAGAATGAAATGCCCCGTTAAGGTTTTTTTTAACTCTGCAGTAGCTCTACGACACCTCCCGAGATCTACAGCGCCTCCCGAGATCAACGGCTCCCAAGTCATCAGGAAAGGGGTCTCCACCAGGCATCAAGGGCCATGCCCTTATGAGGTGGGAAGCTACCGCGAGCATGTCAAGTTAAGTTACCCTACCCGTGCCCACTCGGAATACAAATATCATGGCATAGCATCAAGATAATAAGCATAGCATAAGGGCATAACTGCCATAGTTCATTACACACCCCAGCAGGGCACTCTACTTTTTTCAAAATGTAGAAGAAAGGAGAGGTTAAACATAAGTGGCCTGCGAGACAACAGCGGATCCTGAAGCCAAGCTCGGCAACCCCAAGCTCAGTCCGGGCCCTCCTCCTGCTTCACTGGGGCGCGGCGGTGAGACGACCCACCGCCTTCCTTGATGCGAGCTCGGTGGCGCGGAGGTTGGTCGTAGCTGCCGCTGCTGGAGATCTCGCCTGAAGAGGAGCCACCGCTGCTGGAGGAAGTGTGGACGTCGTCCAAGGGCAAGCTCACCCTCATCGCCGATGCGGCCGACGTCAAGGCCAAGCTCATCGTCGCCGTTGCCGTCTTCTGGGCAGCATCCCACGCGGCGGCCGTCCTCCCTAAACACCCTCACGAAGAGGGTCTCAAGGCCGTCGTACTTGAAGTGGAGGGTGGACCTCCCACTCAGGCCTCGCGCGCGGGCAATCGTCTGCCAGTCGCGGGCCAAGACCACACAGCCTGCAGCGGTGACCTCGATCCCAACCCACGAGGCCCTGCTGCAGCAGTCATCAGCCTGTAGCCAGAGACCATCGAGCCCCGAGGCCGGTAGCTCGCCGATGAAGAAGCATGGAAGCCTGAGCAAGGTGCTGGCGGGCTTCTCCGACCACACGACGAACTCCGGGAGCGCTTCCACCGAGGGGAAGCGCGGTCGAGGAGGACGGGCGACCATGGCGCGCCTCCCCTCATCGCAGGGGGCTGCCCCGTGGCTGTTGGCCCCCGCCACAAGAAGAAGCGCCACCGCAGACGCCAAGGGAGACGCCAGCTCCCGGAGAAGTGCGACTGCGCCCCCTGGAGGCCGCTGCCGGGGTCACAGCATGCTTGCGGGGACGGCCGCGGCCCCTCTTGGGCGGTAGCAAAGCTGGCCCCTCCTTAGGGGCCTTCCCTTTCTCAGCGGCCATGAACCTCCTCGTCGGTGCCATGAGCTTTGCAACTACGGCAAAGTGGAGAAGAAGAAGGAACGGGCAACAAGATGATGAAGATAGAGATGAGCGAGGAAGGCTTTGCCCCTCCCCCCTCACTTATAGCCAAAGGGAGGCCAACCGCCGGCCTCCACGATCCTGCGCAATGATGGTTCTCTCTGCATGCAGCAGTGATTCGTTAAGTTGGGCAGTTGCCGAGGCAGCGTGGGGAAGTGGAGACGCCCACGTCCCATCAATCGCCACACGTCGCCCAAGGCCGCAGGCGGTTAGGGCCCGCGGCGCTCCACACTTGCCCTCTGCCTTCGCCTAGAAGCCAAGTCCGAGTGCGCCTTGGGCCCGGGGGCTACTGTCGGCGTTCTGGATACGGGGTACCCAGACTTGCCTATCTACGGCCCACAGCATGGCTCCACCGACGGCGTGGTATGGCCCAGTTTCGATATCGACTACCCAAGACCCTCGCGAGGGGCCAAGCCTCGCGAGGCGAATGACACCAAGACCTCCAAGGGGATCAGCCTCCTCAGGCTGGCTCGCAAGGAGCGGAGATTTCTATGCAAGGCTCACCTCGTGAGGTTCGCGTGACGTGAGCCATGATGATCGAGGCCAGGCGGGCGCAGTGTACCAGTTTCCTCTTTGGTGTAAAGGAGGCAAGCAGGAGGCGCGGAGTCCTGAGGAAGCAGCCAAAGGTTTCCATTCCCGTACAACAAGACCAAGATGGCCAGGACGGCAGGACGGAGGTCATCATCGAGCCCACCGCAGCGTCACGACCAGAGACTTTTGCAGGCGAAGACCACTTTTGTCAGGATAAGATGCACTTGTTGTCTCCCTTCAAATTTGCCGTTGTTCCCGCCTCCATTCGTGAAGAGTACCAAGGCCACTATAAATAGAACCTAGACACCACCATGGGAGGGGGATCGAACAACATCCACACCACCCTCACTAGCTCACTTGAGCCCAAGAACACAACTCATGATGTTGTTCTCCATTATACTAGTTCATCCTCAGCCCCTCGAGGCAAATCCACCACAAGGCAGGAGTAGGATTTTACACCGCAAGGTGGCCTGAACCTGGGTAAATTGCAGTGTCCCATTTCCTTCCAGCTCGACGCGCTAGGCTGTGAGATTAGCGAGCCGGCAGAATGGGGAGAGTGAGATCTTCGCATGCACCCTAGAGTTCAAACCTCTCAAGGGTTTGTGGAACCCGAAATCCGACAGGTGGATCCACATGGGTCCGGTATTTGTTTGTCTGTGTTCGTGTGCCTACAGGTTGGATCTTTCAAATCTAAGCTTCTCTTCAACGACAGCGGTTGCTATATATCCTGGTGCACTGGTTCTATAAGGCCTTAGCATGGCGACTTTCCGACTATCTACTACAACAAGTTTTGCCCTGCTCTGTGAGGGAGGGGCGATGACAGCGGCACGCCTTCACCACGCTTTAGTGCATGTAGTCGTCGCTGTGTTATCTACGGATCTGGATGTAATTTTTATTATTGCTGGTATTCATTGTACTCTCAGGATTGATGATGAATAGATTGAAAGTTTTACTGCAAAAAAATCATATGAAGCGAGATGACATGTATCATAATTCCTATAGGGAATGAGATGTCATTTGATGCATATGTCATTGAGTTTAGGCTAATGTTTTTTCTTTGAAGTGGAGCCAGCACAGAGTTTTACCGAAAATATGGAATTAAAAAAATAACATTCCAAATAAAAAAACATTAGCCTAAACTCAATAACATATGCATCAAATGACATCGCATAAAACACTGTAACGAACGCTTAAGGTGTGTGGAGGGGTGTTTTTTCTTTGAAATGTTATTTTTTTAATTCCATATTTCAGTAAACCTACCCGGAAGCTTCCTTAAACCGATTGAGAAGCTTCCGGAACCTTCTGAAAACTATTCCCAGCGAAATGCTTGGTAGAGATTAATGGGTCGGTCGACTAGCAAGCGAGGGTCGGCGATGCACATCATTTATGTAGTAGTGACCGCTGGCATTTCCTATAGGGCACTTTAAGCGTCTGTGACAGTGTTATTTCAAACTTGGCGCACACACCCCTCCACTCTGGGCCGTCTCATCTACTTTTTCTGTTTTGCAACTCAAAAAAGTGTTTGCGAGGCAAGATTCAAAGGGACGACCTCCCAGTCTAATCTTAGCAACGGTAGCCAACCAGACAACCCAGCTAGATGTGATCAGTTAAGGAATCTATAGTCAGACTAGGCAAATTTGGCCCTCAAACGTCCACGGATGCGCCCAGTGTTGGAAATATGCCATAGAAGCAATACTAAAATGGTTATTATCATATTTCCCGTTGATAATAAATCTTTATTGTTCATGCTAGAATTGCATTGACCGGAAACTTAAATACATGTGTGAATACATAGACAACATCGTGTCCCTAGGAAGCCTCCAGCTCATTGATCACAAATGGCTAAGGTTTCCTAACCATAGACATGAGTTGTCATTTGATAACGGGATCATATTATTAGGAGAATGATGTGATGGACAGACCTAATCGCAAGCTTAACATCAGATCGTATCACTTTGTTATTTGCTACAACTTTCGCAATGTCAAGTATCTGTTCTTTAGACCATAAGATCATGCCACTCCCAGATACCGGAGGAATACTTTGTGTGCTATCAAACGTCACTTCGTAACTGAATGATCATAAAGGTGCTCTACAGGTATCTCCGTAGGTGTTTGTTGGGTTCCAATGATCGAGACTGGGATTTATCGTTCCTTGTGATGGAGAGATATCTCTAGGCCCTGCCAGTAATACAACATCATAACAAGCTTGCAAGCAAGTGACCAATGATTTTAGTCACGGGGATCTTGTATTACGGAACGAGTAAAGAGACTTGCCGGTAACGAGATTGAACTAGGTATGGAGATACCGATGATCGAATCTTGGGCAAGTAACATATATCGGACAAAGGGAATTGTATACGGGATTAACTGAATCCTTGCCATCATGGTTCAAACGATAAAGATCTTCATTGAATATGTGGAAATCAATATGGGCATCCAGGTGCTGATATTGATTATTGATCAGAGAGGAGTCTCGGTCATGTCTCTATATGATTCTCGTACCCATAGGGTCGCATGCTTAATGTTTGGTAGCGCTAGGGTAGTATTGAGATATTAATAGTGGAAAGTCCGAAGGTTGTTCGGAGTCCCAGATGGGATCCGGGACATCACGAGCAGCTCCGGAATGGTCGGTAAAGATTTATATATAGAAAGTTATTTTCGGGGTTCCGAAAAAAGTCCAGTTTTTTCGGTATTGTACTAGGAAGCCACCAGAAGGTTCCAGAGGGTTCCAGAGGTCCTTGGAGGGTTCCACCACATCCCATACAGTAGCATGGACTGCAGGGGGGTGCCCTCGCCATAATGGGCCAGGGGCACCAACCCCTAGAAGGCCTATGCGCCTGGGGAAGGGAAACCCTAAGGGGAAGGGCCTCCACTTGTCTTGGAGGGCACTCCTCCCCCCTTGGACACCGCCCCTGCCTCGGGAGGGGTCCTAGGGTTGGCACGCCCCACCCTCACCCCTATATATAGTGGGGAGGCGCAGGGGCAGCCGGCCCTTCTGTTTGGGAACGTAGTAATTTCAAAAAATTTCCTACGCACACGCAAGATCATGGTGATGGCATAGCAACGAGAGGGGAGAGTATTGTCCACGTACCCTCATAGACCGTTAGCGGAAGCGTTATAACAACGCGGTTGATGTAGTAAATGCGTCTTCACGATCCGACCGATCCAAGTACCGAATGTACGGCACCTCCGAGTTCAGCACACGTTCAGCTCGATGACGATCCCGGACTCGATCCAAAGCAAAGTGTCGGGATGAGTTCCGTCGAGATGACGGGCGTGGTGATGATGATGATGCTCTACCGCGCAGGGCTTCACCTAAACTCCATGACGATATGACCGAGGTGGAATATGGTGGAGGGGGGCACCGCACACGGCTAATGAACGATCCGTAGATCAACTTGTGTTGTTGTGCCTAGAGGTGCCCCCTGCCCCCGTATATAAAGGAGCAAGGGGGGAGGGGCGGCCGGCCTAGGAGGGGGCGCACCAAGGGGAGTCCTACTCCCACCGGGAGTAGGACTCCCTCCTTCCTTGTTGGAGTAGGAGAAGGGGAAACAGGGGAGAGGAGGAAGGAAAAGGGGCCGCACCCTTGTCCAATTCGGACCAGAGGGGCTGCGCGCCTCCTTCCTTTCGGCCTCTCTCCTCTATTCCCGTATGGCCCAATAAGGCCCATATACTCCCCGGCGAATTCCCGTAACTCTCCCAGATTCAAAAATACCCGAATCACTCGGAACCTTTCCGAACTCCGAATATAGTCGTCCAATATATCGATCTTTACGTCTCGACCATTTCGAGACTCCTCGTCATGTCCCCGATCTCATCCGGGACTCCGAACTCCTTCGGTACATCAAAACTCATAAACTCATAATATAACCGCCATCGAAACCTTAACTGCGGACCCTACGGGTTCGAGAACTATGTAGACATGACCTAGAACTATTCTTGGTCAATAACCAATAGCCGAACCTGGATGCTCATATTGGCTCCTACATATTCTACGAAGATCTTTATCGGTCAAACCGCATAACAACATATGTTGTTCCCTTTGTCATCGGTATGTTACTTGCCCGAGATTCGATCGTCGGTATTCAATACCTAGTTCAATATCATTACCGGCAAGTCTCTTTACTCGTTACGTAATGCATCATTCCGTAACTAACTCATTAGCTACATTGCTTGCAAAGCTTATAGTGATGTGCATTACCGAGAGGGCCCAGAGATACCTCTTCGACAATCGGAGTGACAAAACCTAATCTCGAAATACGCCAACCCAACATGTACCTTTGGAGACACCTGTAGTACTCCTTTATAATCACCCAGTTACATTGTGACGTTTGGTAGCACCCAAAGTGTTCCTCCAGTAAACGGAGTTGCATAATCTCATAGTTACAGGAACATGTATAAGTCATGAAGAAAGCAATAGCAATATACTAAACGATCAAGTGCTAGGCTAACGGAATGGGTCATGTCAATCAGATCATTCTCCTAATGATGTGATCCCATTAATCAAATAACAACACATGTCTATGGTTAGGAAACATAACCATCTTTGATTAATGAGCTAGTCAAGTAGAGGCATACTAGTGACTATATGTTTGTATATGTATTCACACATGTATCATGTTTCCGTTTAATACAATTCTAGCATGAATAATAAACATTTATCATGATATGAGGAAATAAATAATAACTTTATTATTGCCTCTAGGGCATATTTCCTTCAGTCTCCCACTTGCACTAGAGTCAATAATCTAGATCACATCGCCATGTGATTTAACACCAATATTCATATCTGTATATGATTAACACCCATAGTTCACATCTCATGTGACCAACACCCAAAGGGTTTACTAGAGTCAATAATCTAGTTCACATCGCTATGTGATTAACACCCAAAGAGTACTAAGGTGTGATCATGTTTTGCTCGTGAGAGAAGCTTAGTCAACGGGTCTGTCATAATCAGAGCCGTATGTATCTATGTCTACAATGCTCTGCACGGAGCTACTCTAGCTAATTGCTCCCACTTTCAATATGTATCCAGATTGAGACTTAGAGTCATATGGATCAGTGTAAAAAGCTTGCATCGATGTAACTCTTTACGATGGGCTCTTTTATCACCTCCATAATCGAGAAATATTTCCTTAGTCCTCACTAAGGATGTTCTTGACCAATGTCCGGTGATCTACTCCTAGATCACTATTGTACTCCTTGCCAAATTCAGAGCAAGGTATACAATAGGTCTGGTACATAGCATAGCATACTTTATAGAACCTATGATCGAGGCATAGGGAATGACTTTCATTCTCTTTTCTATTTTCTGCCGTGGTCGGGATTTGAGTCTTACTCAATTTCACACCTTTGCAACACAGGCAAGAACTTTTCTTTGACTGTTCCATTTTGAACTACTTCAAAATCTTGACAAGGTATATACTTATTGAAAAAACTTATCAAGCGTCTTGATCTATCTCAATAGATCTTGATGCTCAATATGTAAGTAGCTTTACTGAGGTCTTTCTTTTAAAGAACTCCTTTCAAATACTCCTTTATGCTTTCCGGAAAAAATCTACATAATTTCGATCAACAATATGTTACTCACATATATTTATCGGAAAGGCGGTAGTGCTCCCACTCACTTTATTGTAAATACAGGCTTCACCGCAAGTCTCAGATAAAACTATATGCTTTGATCAACTTATCAAAGCGTGTATTCCAACTCCGAGATGCTTGCACCAGTCCATAGATGGATCGCTGAAGCTTGCACATTTTGTTACCTCCTTTAGGATTGACAAAACCTTCTGGTTGCATCATATACAACTCTTCTTTAATAAATCCATTAAAGAATGTAGTTTTTGACATCCATTTGCCAGATTTCATAAAATGTGGCAATTGCTAACATGATTCGGACAGACTTAAGCATCGCTACAGTTGAGAAAATCTCATTGTGGTCAACACCTTGAACTTGTCGAAAACCTTTTTGTGACAAGTCGAGCTTTGTAGATAGTAACACTACTATCAGTGTCCGTCTTCCTCTTGAAGATCCATTTATTTAACATGGCTTGCTGATCATCGAGCAAGTCAATCAAAGTCCATACTTTGTTCTCATACATGGATCCTATCTCAGATTTTATGGCCTCAAGCCATTTCGCGGAATCTGGGCTCATCATCGCTTCCTCATAGTTCGTAGGTTCATCATGGTCTAGTAACATGACTTCCGAACATGATTACCGTACCACTACAGTGCGGATCTTACTCTGGAAGACCTACGAGGTTTGGTAGCAACTTGATCTGAAGTTTCATGATCATCATCATTAACTTCCTCCACTAATTGGTGTAGGAATCACTGGAACTGATTTCTGTGATGAACTACTTTCCAATAAGGGAGAAGGTACAATTACCTTATCAAGTTCTACTTTCCTCCCACTCACTTCTTTCGAGAGAAACTTCTTCTCTAGAAAGGATCCATCTTAGCAACGAATAACTTGCCTTCGGATCTGTGATAGAAGGTGTACCCAATAGTTACCTTTGGGTATTCTATGAAGACGCACTTCTCCGATTTGGGTTCGAGCTTATCGGTGAAAACTTTTTCACATAAGCATCACAACTCCAAACTTTAAGAAACGACAGCTTAGGTTTATTGTTAAACCATAGTTCATACGGTGTCGCCTCAACGGATTTAGATGGTGCCCTATTAAGCGTGAATGCAGCTGTCTCTAATGCATAACCCCAAAAGCGATAGTGGTAAACCGATAAGAGACATCATAGATCGCACCATATCCAATAAAGTGCGGTTACGACTTTCGGACACACCATTATGCTGTGGTGTTCCATATGGCGTGAGTTGCTAAACTATTTCACATTGTTTCAAATGAAGACCAAACTTCGTAACTCAAATATTTATCTCCACGATCAGATCGTAGAAACTTTATTTTTCTTGTTACGATGATTTTCCACTTCACTCTGAAATTCTTTGAACTTTTCAAATGTTTCAGACTTATGTTTCATCAAGTAGATATACCCAAATCATCTGTGAAGGTGAGAAAATAACGATACCCGCCGCGAGCCTCAACATTCATCGGACCACAAACATCAGTATGTATGATTTCCAATAAATAAGTTGCGCGCTCCATAGTTCCGGAGAACGGCGTTTTAGTCATCTTGCCCATGAGGCACGGTTCGCAAGTACCAAGTGATTCATAATCAAGTGATTCCAAAAGCCCATCAAGATGGAGTTTCTTCATGCGCTTTACACCAATATGACCTAAACGGCGAGGCCACAAATAAGTTGCACTATCATTATTAACTTTACATCTTTTGGTTTCAATATTATGAATATGTGTATCACACGATCGAGATCCAACAAACCATTTTCATTGGGTGTATGACCATAGAAGGTTTTATTCATGTAAACAGAACAATAATTATTCTCTAACTTACATGAATAATCAGTATTGCAATAAACATGATCAAATCATATTCATGCTCAACGCATAAGCGCCAAATAACATTTATTTAGGTTTAACACTAATCCCGAAGGTATAGGGAGTATGCGATGATGATCATATCAATCTTGGAACTACTTCCAACACTCATCGTCACTTCCCCTTCAACTAGTCTCTGTTTATTCTGTAACTCCTGTTTCGAATTACTAATCTTAGCAACCGAACAAGTATCAAATACTCAGAGGCTACTAAAAACATTAGCAAGGCACACATCAATAACCTGTATATCAAATATACCCTTGTTCACTTTGCCATCCTTCTTATCCACCAAATATTCAGGGTATTTCTGCTTCCAGTGACCATATCCTTTGCAGTGTAAGCACTCAGTTCAGGCTTTGGTTCAGCTTTGGTCTTCTTCACGGGAGTGACAACTTGTTTGCCATTCTACTTGAAGTTTCCCTTTCTTTCCCTTTGCCCTTTTCTTGAAACTAGTGGTCTTGTCAATCATCAACACTTGATGCTCTTTCTTGATATCTACCTTCACGATTTCAACATCACGAAGAGCTCGGGAATCGTTTTCGTCATCCCTTGCATACTATAGTTCATCACGAAGTTCTAGTAACTTAGTGATGGTGACTAGAGAATTATGTCAATCACTATCTTATCTGTAAGATTAACTCCCACTTGATTCAAGCGATTGAAGTACCCAGACAATCGACCACATGCTCATTAGTTGAGCGATTCTCCTCCATCTTTTAGCTATAGAACTTGTTGGAGACTTCATATCTCTCAACTCGGGTATTTGCTTGAAATATTAACTTCAATTCCTGGAACATCTCATATGGTCCATGACGATCAAAACGTCTTTGAA
Organism: Aegilops bicornis; assembly: GCA_021605145.1. Taxonomy (NCBI): domain Eukaryota; kingdom Viridiplantae; phylum Streptophyta; class Magnoliopsida; order Poales; family Poaceae; genus Aegilops; species Aegilops bicornis. The sequence goes on along the minus strand of CM038673.1, from coordinate 748,309,240 downwards.
GTCCAGATTCTAAGCCGTTAAGTATGGTGCACTAAACAATCAAGTAGTCATCATATTCAGCTAGCCAAACGCTCATAACGCCCCGCATTTGCTCCTGCAATAGGTCATCTCCTAGCGGTGCATTAAGGACATAATTCTTCTATGCAGCAATGAGGATAAACCTCAGATCACGGATCCAATCCGCAACATTGCTACTAACATTTTTCAATACAATTTTCTCTAGGAACACATATAAAAACATAGGGAAGCAAAAACATAGGGAAGCAACAACGTGAGCTATTGATCTACAACATAATTTGCAAAATACTACCAGGACTAAGTTCATGATAAATTAAAGTTCAATTAATCATATTACTTAAGAACTCCCACTTAGATAGACATCCCTCTAATCTTCTAAGTGATTACGTGATCCATATCAACTAAACCATGTCCGATCATCACGTGAGATGGAGTAGTTTCAATGGTGAACATCACTATGTTGATCATATCTACTATATGATTCACGTTCGACCTTTCGGTCTCCGTGTTCCGAGGCCATATCTGTATATGCTAGGCTCGCCAAGTTTAACCTGAGTATTCCGCGTGTGCAACTGTTTTGCACCCGTTGTATTTGAACATAGAGCCTATCACACCCGATCATCACGTGGTGTCTCAAAGACGAAGAACTTTCGCAACGGTGCATACTCAGGGAGAACACTTCTTGATATTTCTAGTGAGAGATCATCTTAAAATGCTACCGTCAATCAAAGCAAGATAAGATGCATAAAGGATAAACATCACATGCAATCAATATAAGTGATATGATATGACCATCATCATCTTGTGCTTGTGATCTCCATCTCCGAAGCACCGTCGTGATCACCATCGTCACCGGGCGCCGACACCTTGATCTCCATCGTAGCATCGTTGTCGTTACGCCATCTATTGCTTCTACGACTATCGCTACCACTTAGTGATAAAGTAAAGCAATTACAGGCGTTTGCATTTCATACAATAAAGCGACAACCATATGGCTCCCGCCAGCTTGATAACTTCGGTTACAAAACATGATCATCTCATACAATAAAATATAGCATCACGTCTTGACCATATCACATCACAACATGCCCTGCAAAAACAAGTTAGACGTCCTCTACTTTGTTGTTGCAAATTTTACGTGGCTGCTAGGGGCTGAGCAAGAACCGTTCTTACCTACGCATTAAAACCACAACGATAGTTCGTCAAGTTAGTGTTGTTTTAACCTTCGCAGGACCGGGCGTAGCCACACTCAGTTCAACTAAAGTGAGAGAGATGACACCCGCCATCACCTTTAAGCACGATCGCTACATAGCGGTGAAACCAGTCTCGCGTAAGCGTCTGGCGTAATGTCGGTCCGGGCCGCTTCATCTCACAATACCGCCGAACCAAAGTATGACATGCTCGGTAAGCGGTATGACTTGTATCGCCCACAACTCACTTGTGTTCTACTCGTGCATATGACATCTACGCATAAAACCTGGCTCGGATGCCCTTTGTTGGGGAACATAGTAATTTCAAAAAATTCCTACGCATTAACGCAAGATCATGGTGATGGCATAGCAACGAGAGGATAGTATTGTCAACGTACCCTCGTGAGACCGTTAAGCGGAAGCGTTATAACAACGCGGTTGATGTAGTCGTACGTCTTCACGATCCGACCGATCCAAGTACCGAACGTACGACACCTCCGAGTTCAGCACACGTTCAGCTCGATGACGATCCACGGACTCCGATCTAGCAAAGTGTCGGGGATGAGTTCCGTCAGCACGACGGCGTGGTGACGATGATGATGCTCTACCGGCGCAGGGCTTCACCTAAAATCCGCGATGATATGACCGAGGTGGAATATGGTGGAGGGGGGCACCGCACACGGCTAAGGAACGATCCGTAGATCAACTTGTGTTGTTGTGCCTAGAGGTGCCCCCTGCCCCCGTATATAAAGGAGCAAGGGGGAGGCGGCCGGCCTAGGAGGGCGCGCCAAGGGGAGTCTCTGCTCCCACCGAGTAGGACTCCCTCCTTCCTTGTTGGAGTAGGAGAAGGGGAAAGAGGGAGAGGAGGAAGGAAAAGGGGCCGCACCCTTGTCCAATTCGGACGGAGGGGGGCTGCGCGCCTCCTTCCTTCGGCCTCTCTCTCTATTCCCGTATGGCCCAATAAGGCCCATATACTCCCCGGCGAATTCCGTAACTCTCCGGTACTCAAATACCGAATCACTCGGAACATTTCCGAACTCCGAATATAGTTGTCCAATATATCGATCTTTACATCTCGACCATTTCGAGACTCCTCGTCATGTCCCCGATCTCATCCGTGACTCCGAACTCCTTCGGTACATCAAAACTCATAAACTCATAATATAACTGTCATCGAAACCTTAAGCGTGCGGACCCTACGGGTTCGAGAACTATGTAGACATGACCTAGAACTATTCTTGGTCAATAACCAATAGCGGAACCTGGATGCTCATATTGGCTCCTACATATTCTACGAAGATCTTTATCGGTCAAACTGCATAACAACATACGTTGTTCCCTTTGTCATCGGTATGTTACTTGCCCGAGATTCGATCATCGGTATTCAATACCTAGTTCAATATCGTTACCGGCAAGTCTCTTTACTCGTTACGTAATGCATCATTCCGTAACTAACTCATTAGCTACATTGCTTGCAAGGCTTATAGTGATGTGCATTACCGAGAGGGCCCAGAGATACCTCTCCGACAATCGGAGTGACAAAACCTAATCTCGAAATACGCCAACCCAACATGTACCTTTGTGTTGGAGATATGCCCTAGAGGCAATAATAAATTAGTTATTATTATATTTCCTTGTTCATGATAATCGTTTATTATTCATGCTATAATTGTATTGACCGGAAACAGCAATACATGTGTGGATACATAGACAACACCATGTCCCTAGTAAGCCTCTAGTTGACTAGCTCGTTGATCAATAGATGGTTACGGTTTCCTGACCATGGAAATTGGATGTCATTGATAACAGGATCACATCATTAGGAGAATGATGTGATGGACAAGACCCAATCCTAAGCCTAGCACAAAGATCGTAGTTCGTATGCTAAAGCTTTTCCAATGTCAAGTATCTCTTCCTTAGACCATGAGATCGTGCAATTCCGGATACCGTAGGAGTGCTTTGGGTGTATCAAGCGTCACAACGTAATCGGGTGACTATAAAGGTGCACTACAGGTATCTCCGAAAGTGACCATTGGGTTGACACGGATCGAGGCTGGATTTGTCACTCCGGTAGACGGAGAGGTATCTCTGGGCCCACTCGGTAGGACATCATCATAATGTGCACAATGTGACCAAGGGGTTGATCACGGGATGATGTGTTACGGAACGAGTAAAGAGACTTGTCGGTAACGAGATTGAACAAGGTATCGGGATACCGACGATCGAATCTCGGGCAAGTACAATACCGCTAGACAAAGGGAATTGTATACGGGATCGATTGAGTCCTTGACATCGTGGTTCATCCGATGAGATCATCGTGGAACATGTGGGAGCCAACATGGGTATCCAGATCCCGCTGTTGGTTATTGACCGGAGAACGTCTCGGTCATGTCTACATGTCTCCCGAACCCGTAGGGTCTACACATAAGGTTCGATGGCGCTAGGGTTATAAAGGAAGCTTGTATGTGGTTACCGAATGTTGTTCGAGTCCCGGATGAGATCCCGGACGTCATGAGGAGTTCCGGAATGGTCCGGAGGTAAAGATTTATATATAGGAAGTCCTGTTTCGGCCATCGGGACAAGTTTCGGGGTCATCGGTATTGTACCGGGACCACCGGAAGGGACCCGGGGGTCCACCGGGTGTGGCCACCTATCCCGGAGGGTCCCATGGGCTGAGGTGAGAAGGTATCCAGCCCAAAAGTGGGCTGGGGCGCCACTTCCCCTAGGGCCCATGCGCCTAGGGTGAAGGGGAAACCCTAAAGGAGGATTCCCATAAGGGGAAGGCACCTCCTAGGTGCCTTGGGGGGGAAGGACTCCTCCCCTGGCCGCCGCCCCCTTGGAGATTGGATCTCCTAGGGGCTGGCGCACCCCCCTGGGATCCCTATATATAGTGGGGTAGGAGGGCCTCTCAAACACACCTTTTGCCTTTGGTGCAGCCCTCCCTCTCTCCCAAGTTCTTCTCCTCTCCCGTGGGTGCTTGGCGAAGCCTGCAGGATTGCCACGCTCCTCCACCACCACCACGCCATTGTGCTGCTGCTGGATGGAGTCTTCCTCAACCTCTCCCTCTCTCCTTGCTGGATCAAGGCATGGGAGACGCCACCGGCTGTACGTGTGTTGAACGCGGAGGTGCCGTGCGTTCGCACTTGATCATCGGGTGATCTGAATCACGACGAAAGTACGACTCCATCAACCCCGTTCACTTGAACGCTTCCGCTTAGCGATCTACAAGGGTATGTAGATGCACTCTCCTTCCCTCGTTGCTAGTTTCTCCATAGATAGATCATGGTGACACGTAGGAAAATTTTGAATTTCTGCCACGTTCCCCTCACGGTGGCATCATGAGCTAGGTCTATTGCGTAGATTCTTTGCACGAGTAGAACACAAAGTAGTTGTGGGCGTTGATTTTGTTCAATATGCTTGCGTTACTAGTCCAAACTTGTTTCGACGGTATTGTGGGATGAAGCGGCCGGACCGACCTTACACGTATTCTTACGTGAGAGACAGGTTCCACCGGGACATGCACTTGGTGCATAAGGTGGCTAGCGGGTGCCGATCTCCCACTTTAGTCGGAACGGATTCGATGAAAAGGGTCCTTATGAAGGGTAAATAGCAATTGGCATATCACGTTGTGGTTTTGCGTAGATAAGAAAGCGTTCTTGCTAGAAACCCAAAGCAGCCACGTAAAACATGCAAACAACAATTAGAGGACGTCTAACTTGTTTTTGCAGGGTATGCTATGTGATGTGATATGGCCAAGAAGAATGTGATGAATGATATGTGATGTATGAGATTGATCATGTTCTTGTAATAGGATTCACGACTTGCATGTCGATGAATATGACAACCGGCAGGAGCCATAGGAGTTGTCTTTATTTATTGTATGACCTGCGTGTCATTAAACAACGCCATGTAATTACTTTACTTTATTGCTAACCGTAGCCATAGTAGTAGAAGTAATAAGTTGGCGAGACAACTTCATGGAGACACGATGATGGAGATCATGGTGTCATGCGGTGACAATGATGATCATGGAGCCCGAAGATGGAGATCAAAAGGAGCAATATGATATTGGCCATATCATGTCACTACTATATAATTGCATGTGATGTTTATTATGTTTATGCATCTTGTTTACTTAGAACGACGGTAGTAAATAAGATGATCCCTTACACAAATTTCAAGAAGTGTTCTCCCTAATCGTGCACCGTTACTACAGTTAAATCGCTTCTAAGCACCACGTGTTAATCGGGTGTGATGGATTCTTACGTTCACATACAACGGGTGTAAGCAAGATTTACACACGCAGAAACACTTAGGGTTAACTTGACGAGCCTAGCATGTGAAGACATGGCCTCGGAACACGGAGACCGAAAGGTCGAGCATGAGTCGTATAGTAGATACGATCAACATGAAGATGTTCACCGATGATGGCTAGTCCGTCTCACGTGTTGATCGGACACGGCCTAGTTGATTCGGATCATGTAATCACTTAGATGACCAGAGGGATGTCTATCTGAGTGGGAGTTCATAAGATGAACTTAATTATCCTGAACATAGTCAAAAGACCTTTTGCAAATTATGTCATAAGCTCGCGTTTTAGTTCCATTATTTAGATATGTTCCTAGAGAGAATATAGTTGAAAGTTGAAAGTAGCGATTATGCGGACAGTAGAAAGCTCATGTCCTTAATGCACCGCTCAGTGTGCTGAACCCCAAATGTCATTTGTGGATGTTGCGAACATCGGACATACACGTTTTGATAACTACGAGATAGTTCAGTTAAACGGTTTAGAGTTGAGGCACCAAAGACGTTTTCGAAACGTCACGGAACATATGAGATGTTTCGAGGGCTGGAATTGGGATTTCAGGCTCGTGCCCACGTCAAGAGGCATGAGACCTCCGACGATTTTCTTAGCCTGCAAGCTAAGGGAGAAAAGCTCAATCGTTGAGCATGTGCTCAGATTGTCTGAGTACAACGATCACTTGAATCGAGTGGGAGTTGATCTTCCAGATGAGATAGTGATGTTTCTCCAAAGTCATTGCCACCAAGCTGCTAGAGCTTCGTGATGAACTATAACATATCAAGGATAGAGATGATGATCCTTGAGGTATTCGCGTTGTTTGACATCGCGAAAGTAGAAATCAAGAAGGAGCATCAAATGTTAATGGTTGGTGAAACCACTAGTTTCAAGAAGGGACACTTCATGAAACGGCAAACCGATTCTTTGCTCCGATTGAAGAAACCCAAGGTTGAACCCAAACCCGAGACTAAGTGCTTCTGTAATAAGGGGAACAGCCACTGGAGCAGCATTACCCTAGATACTTGGTAGATGAGAAGGCTGGTAAGGTCGATAGAAGTATATTTGATATACATTAAGTTATTGTGTATTTTACTAGTACTCCTAGTAGCACCAGTATTAGATACCGGTTCGGTTGCTAAGTGTTAGTAACTCGAAATAAAAGCTACGGAATAAACGGAGACTAGCTAAAGGTGAGCTGACGATATGTGTTGGAATTGTTTCCAAGGTTGATATGATCAAACATCTCACGCTCCCTCTACCATCAAGATTAGTATTAAACCAGAATAATTGTCATTTGGTGTTTGCGTTGAGCATAGACCTGATTGGATTATGTCTATCGCAATACGGTTATTCATTTAAGGAGAATAATGGTTACTCTATTTATTTGAATAATACCTTCGATGGTCTTGCACCTAAATAAATGGTTTATTGAATCTCGATCGTAGTGATGCACAATTTCATGCCAAAAGTATAAGATAGTAATGATAGTACCACTTACTTGTGGCACTGCCATGTAAGTCATATTGGTGTAAAACGCATGAAGAAGCTCCATGTTGATGGATCTTTGGACTCACTCGTTTTTGAAAAGTTTGAGACATGCGAACCATGTCTATTGGTGTATATGCATGAAGAAACTCCATGCAGATGGGTCGTTTGGACTCATCTGATTTTGAATCACTTGAGATATGCAAATCATACCACATGGGCAAGATGACTGAAAAGCCTCGGTTTCAGTAAGATGGAACAAGATAGCAACTTGTTGGAAGTAACAAATTTTGATGTGTGCGGTCCAATGAGTCCGAGGCATGCAAAGTGAATATCGTTATGTTACGACTTCACAGATGATTCGAGTAGATGTTGAGTATATTTACTTGATGAAGCACAAGTCTGAATTATTGAATGGTTCAAGTAATTTCAGAGTGAAGTTGAAGATCATCGTAACAAGAGGATAGAATGTCTATGATATGATCATAGAGATGAATATCTGAGTTACGAGTTTTGGCACACAATTAAGACATTGTGCAAATTGTTTCACAATTAATACCGCACCGAACACCATAATGTGATGGTGTGTCCGAACATCATAGTTGCACTCTATTGGATATGGTGCGTACCATGATGTCTCTTATCGAATTACCACTATCGTTCATGGGTTAGGCATTAGAGACAACCACACTCACTTAAATAGGGCACCACGTAATTCCGTTGAAACGACACCGTTTGGAGAAACCTAAGTTGTCGTTTCTTGAAAGTTTGGGGCTGCGACGCTTATGTGAAAAGTTTCGTGTTGATAAGCTCGAACCCAAAGCGGATAAAATGCATCTTCATAGGACACCCAAAGCGGTTGGGTATACCTCCTAATTCAGATCCGAAAGCAATAGGGATTGTTTCTTGAATCGGGTCCTTTCTCGAGGAAAAGTTCGTCTCGAAAAGTTGAGTGGGAGGATAGTGGAGACTTGATGAGGTTATTGAACCGTCACTTCAACTAGTGTGTAGCAGGGCACAAGAAGTTGTTCCCATGGCACCTACACCAATTGAAGTAGAAGCTTATGATAGTAATCATGAAGTTTCGGATCAAGTCACTACCGAACCTCGTAGGACGACAAGGACGCGTCTTTGCTTGAGTGGTACGGTGATCCTGTCTTGAGGGTCATGTTGCTAGACAACAATGAACCTACGAGCTATGGAGAAGCGATGGTGGGCCCAAATTCCGACAAATGGTTAGAAGCCATGAAATCCGAGATAGTATCCATATATCAGAACAAAGCATGGACTTTGGTGGACTTGCCCGATGAGCGGCAAGCCATTGAGATGAATGGATCTTTAAGAAGAAGACGGACGTGAACGGTAATGTCACCGTCTGTGAAGCTCGACTTGTGGTGAAGAGTTTTTCACAAGTTCAAGGAGTTGACTACGATGAGATTTTCTCATCCGTAGCGATGCTTAAGTCCGTCGGAATCATGTTAGCATAAGCTGCATTTATGAAATCTGGCAGATGGATGTCAAAATGAGTTTCCTTACCAGTTTTCGTAAGGAAAGGTTGTATGTGATACAATCAGAAAAGTTTTGTCGATACTAAGGATGCTTAAAAGGTATGCTAGCTCCAGCGATCCTTCTAAGGACTGGAGTAAGCATCTCGGAGTTGGAATGTGCACTTTGATGAGATGATCAAAGATTTTGGGTTTATACAAAGTTTATGAGAAACTTGTATTTCCAAAGAAGTGAGTGGGAGCACTATAGAATTTCTCGATGAGTATATGTTGTTGACATATGGATGATCGTAAATGATGTAGAATTCTGGAAAGCATATAGGGTTATTTGAAAAGTGTTTTTCAAGTGAAAACCTGTATTAAGCTACTTGAGCATTGAGCATCAAGATCTATAGGGATAGATCAAAACCGCTTAATGGTACTTTCAAATGAGCATATACCTTGACATGATCTTGAAGGTGTTCAAAATGGATCAGTCAAAGAAGGAGTTCTTGCCTGAGATGTAAGGTATGAAGTTAAGACTTAAAGCTCGACCACGGCAGAAAGGAGAGAAAGGACGAAGGTCGTCCCCTATGCCTTAGACGTAGGCTCTACAGTATGCTATGCTGTGTACCGCACCGGAAGTGTGCCTTGCCATGAGTTAGTCAAGGGGTACAAGAATGATCCAGGAATGGATCATTGGACAATGATCAAAATTGTCCTTGGAATAAATAAGGACATGTTTCTCGATTATGGAGGTGATAAAGAGTTCGGCGTAAAGGGTTACGTCGATGCAAGCTTTAACACCTATCCGAGTGACTCTGAGTAGCAAACCGGATACGTATAGTGGAGCAACCATTTGGAATAGCTCCAAGTGGAGCGTGAAAGCAGCATTTACAATATGACATAGAGATTTGCGAAATACATACGGATCTGAAAGGTTCGCACCCGTTGACTAAAACCTCTCTCACAAGCAAAACATGATCAAACCCCGTAACTCATTGAGACTTAATCACATGGTGATGTGAACTAGTTTAAGACACTAGTAAACTCTTTGGATGTTGGTCACATGGCGATGTGACCTATCAGTGTTAATCACATGGTGATGTGAACTAGATTATTGACTCTAGTGCAAGTGGGAGACCGTTGGAAATATGCCCTAGAGGCAATAATAAATTAGTTATTATTATATTTCCTTGTTCATGATAATCGTTTATTATTCATGCTATAATTGTATTGACCGAAACAGCAATACATGTGTGGATACATAGACAACACCATGTCCCTAGTAAGCCTCTAGTTGACTAGCTCGTTGATCAATAGATGGTTACGGTTTCACGACCATGGACATTGGATGTCATTGATAACGAGGATCACATCATTAGGAGAATGATGTGATGGACAAGACCCAATCCTAAGCCTAGCACAAAGATCGTAGTTCGTATGCTAAAGCTTTTCCAATGTCAAGTATCTCTTCCTTAGACCATGAGATCGTGCAATTCCGGATACCGTAGGAGTGCTTTGGGTGTATCAAAGCGTCACAACGTAATCGGGTGACTATAAAGGTGCACTACAGGTATCTCCGAAAGTGACCATTGGGTTGACACGGATCGAGGCGGGATTTGTCACTCCGGTAGAGCGGAGAGGTATCTCTGGGCCCACTCGGTAGGACATCATCATAATGTGCACAATGTGACCAAGGGGTTGATCACGGGATGATGTGTTACGGAACGAGTAAAGAGACTTGCCGTAACGAGATTGAACAAGGTATCGGGATACCGACGATCGAATCTCGGGCAAGTACAATACCGCTAGACAAAGGGAATTGTATACGGGATCGATTGAGTCCTTGACATCGTGGTTCATCCGATGAGATCATCGTGGAACATGTGGGAGCCAACATGGGTATCCAGATCCGCTGTTGGTTATTGACCGAGAACGTCTCGGTCATGTCTACATGTCTCCCGAACCCGTAGGGTCTACACACTTAAGGTTCGATGGCGCTAGGGTTATAAAGGAAGCTTGTATGTGGTTACCGAATGTTGTTCGAGTCCCAGATGAGATCCCTGACGTCGCGAGGAGTTCCGGAATGGTCCGGAGGTAAAGATTTATATATAGGAAGTCCTGTTTGACCATCGGGACAAGTTTCGGGGTCATCGGTATTGTCACCGACCACCGGAAGGGACCGGGGTCCACCGGGTGGGGCCACCTATCCCGGAGGGTCCCATGGGCTGAGGTGAGAAGGATCCAGCCCAAAAGTGGGCTGGGCGCCACTTCCCTAGGGCCCATGCGCCTAGGGTGAAGGGGAAACCCTAAAGGAGGATTCCCATAAGGGAAGGCACCTCCTAGGTGCCTTGGGGGAAGGACTCCTCCCGGCGCCGCCCCCTTGGAGATTGGATCTCCTAGGGGCTGGCGCACCCCCCCCCCTTGGGATCCCTATATATAGTGGGGTAGGAGGGCCTCTCAAACAGACCTTTTGCCTTTGGTGCAGCCCCTCCCTCTCTCCCAAGTTCTTCTCCTCTCCCGTAGGTGCTTGGCGAAGCCTGCAGGATTGCCACGCTCCTCCACCACCACCACGCCGTTGTCTTTGCTGCTGGATGGAGTCTTCCTCAACCTCTCCTCTCTCCTTGCTGGATCAAGGCATGGGAGACGTCCTTTGGGCTGTACGTGTGTTGAACGCGGAGGTGCCGTGCGTTCGCACTTGATCATCGGTGATCTGAATCACGATGTACGACTCCATCAACCCCGTTCACTTGAACGCTTCCGCTTAGCGATCTACAAGGGTATGTAGATGCACTCTCCTTCCCTCGTTGCTAGTTTCTCCATAGATAGATCTTGGTGACACGTAGGAAAATTTTGAATTTCTGCTACGTTCCCCTACACTTTGGAGACACCTGTAGTACTCCTTTATAATCACCCAGTTACGTTGTGACGTTTGGTAGCACCCAAAGTGTTCCTCCGGTAAACGGGAGTTGCATAATCTCATAGTTACAGGAACATGTATAAGTCATGAAGAAAGCAATAGCAACATACTAAACGATCAAGTGCTAGGCTAACGGAATGGGTCATGTCAATCACATCATTCTCCTAATGATGTGATCCCATTAATCAAATAACAACACATGTCTATGGTTAGGAAACATAACCATCTTTGATTAATGAGCTAGTCAAGTAGAGGCATACTAGTGACTATATGTTTGTTTATGTATTCACACATGTATCATGTTTCCGGTTAATACAATTCTAGCATGAATAATAAACATTTATCATGATATGAGGAAATAAATAATAACTTTATTATTGCCTCTAGGGCATATTTCCTTCACCTTACGCCTTTGCCCCGTCTCCCTCCCGTTACTCCTCCATGTTCCGTGAGTGCTTGACGAAGCCCTGCCGGAATTCCGCTGCCACCACCACCACCACGCCGTCGTGTTAGTTCAGATCTCATCTACCTCCTCTCTTGCACTTACCGGATCAAGAAGGAGAGGACGCCGCCGAGCCGTACGTTTGCTAAACTTGGAGATGCCATCCGTTCGGCACTAGATCGGATTGGATCACGATTCGATCAAGAAGGATACGACTACATCAACCGAGTTACGACGCTAACACTTTCTGTCTACAAGGCTATGTAGACACACTCCCCTCTTGTTGCTTTCCATCTCCTAGATTAGATCTTCGGTGTTTGTAGCAACTTTTTTTGATTTGTCCGTCCACGCAGTCATGTCCTTCAATTTCCCCCCTATACGTCCGGCCACATGCACGTGATTGGTGGAGAAGGACAACCCGGGCATTTAAGGACGGTTTGAGGGGTTCGGTTGGGTCAACTTCTTTCTTTTCTCTCCTGTCCTGTTAGTGGTCTTGTGTCCACCTGGTCAATTTGGAGAGTCCGCTTATACATGCTCTAACACCCGTTTTATCTTTTTTATTCTTTTCTTTTCTATTTCCCATTCTCTTCTTTCTTTTTCTTGTTCCTTTTTCCTTTTTTTTCAAAATGCAATTTTTTTTTATCAAAATTGAGGAACTTATTTTAAAAACTCATGAAATTATTATGATTGGGCGGGTCCCTTCAAGTGTTTCACTGTTTCCGCTTTTGTAAGGTTTCTAGCCATTTTTTCTGGTTTTGGGAAGCTTTGAACCGTTTTTTGTGTTCTTTTCCAGTTTCCTGTTTGATTTTTGGTTTTCCATGGTTATCTATTGTTTTCCCTTTTTTCATTTTTCTGTTTCTTTTTCTTCTTTATTTTTCCTTTTTCTTCTTGCTTTTATATTTAGTTTTATTGCTTGTTAAATTTCTTTTCTCCTTTTCAGGTTTTCCGTTTTTAGAAAGTTACATGTTTTGAAAATTGTTTGGAAATTTTTAAAAAAATTCAATATTCCAGAAAATAGTAGTATTTCAATAATTGTTCATAAATTCAAAATATCTCCCCATATTCAAAAATTGTTCACTAAATTTAAAAAATATTCATATTTTTCAAATTTTTGTTCACGTATTAAAAATTGTTCCCATTTCCAAATTTGTTTGGGTTTTCAACATTTTTTTCTGAAAATTCAAAATACGTTCCTCGTGAAAGAAATTGTTCCTTCTTTGAAATTTTGTGCAAAAATTGAAAAAATGTTCGTGCTTCAAAAATTTCTTCGTAAATTCCAAAACAGTTTGTACTTTTATTTTTTGTTCGCAAATTAAAAGTTGTTACAAGAAATGTTTGTACTTCGTAAATTTCTTCGTAAATTCCAAAACAGTTTGTACTTCGTAAATTTCTTTTCAATTTTTTTGCAAATTCAAGAAATGTTTGGAGAATGCAAAAGCTGTTACAACTTTCCAAATATGTTCACAAATTCAAAATATTTTCATGTTTTCATTTTTTCACAAATTCAATAAATGGTCAGGAATCTTCGAAAATGAACACTTTTTGTTTTTTGTTCTCAAATTCAAAAAATTTCCCACTTTTCATAAAATTTCACATCAACAAAATGTCCATGTTTTCAAAATGTGTTCATGTTTTGAAGAAAATATTAGTAATTTCGGGAAATTCAGTTGCTAGAGGTCCTTGGTTCGACCCCTTACACAGACAGCAGTTTTTGGATTTTTCCAAAATTATTGTTTATGTTTCATCGCTGTCATATGTTTCTTTAAGTCTCCCTCTGCAAATCTAACATGGGAGACTCTCAGTCCGAGTGGCTGGCACGGCACGACAAGCCATTCACTATGTAGTATTCAGTTCGAGTTTCCGCGTAAGCACGATTGTAACTTTTGCATTTTTCAATATCACGAACGTGCCTCCGCGTGCCACTGACAATGGGCCGGGCCAGGTTAGGCCCCGTGAGCGAAACACCAGCACTTTGCTGCAGTGAGCAGCATATAGGAGTTTCCCGGTCCAACTAGTGCCTTCACAGCCAGGCGTTTGAGAAACTTGTATTATAAAATGTCCTGATGTATCCAAAAAGTATATAATATGTAACAAAAATGTAGACATTTCGTGAAACAAATAAAATAATACTAAAAAATAAAGAAAGGGGAAAAGGAAAATCAAGGAGAAACAGGAAATAATAAAACCGAAGAAAAACAGTGTAAAAATGGAAAAGCTAAGAAGAAACAAAAGAAAATGTAAAAGAAAACAAAAAACGGAGGAGAAACAGTGAGAAACAAAAAAAAAGAAGAATATATAAAACTAAAAAAATACGGACCCCAACAGCTCTATTTTCCTCTCGGTACTTAGATCTTTTTTTCTTATATCTCATTCCTGCAGAACCCCACATAAATAACGGCCGCAATTTGTATTGACTGGCCTGGTCACGCCACGCTAGAGGCAACAGGAGCGTACAACTTGCTATAAACGGGATATAGCTCACGTGTTTCGTATTCAACGCCTGAGTCCAAACTAGTGCTCGGACGCCAGCTGGACCGCAGCCCAACAATGCCATACTCCCTCGGTCGAACTTCACCTCGGTTTGAAGGTTCACCATTGATTCTCAAAAAAAAACTCTAGACGACTAAGTTCTCAAAAAAATATACTAGGTGACTAGTACACCGTTGACCAGAGGACCAGTTGAGTAGTTGATCGTTAAGCGTTAACTTTTGAAAAAAACAAGAATTTTAAAAAAAAGTTCAGCCATTCAATTTTTTATGGAAATTTAAATTTTTTATATATTTTTAAAAAAGTTCGTGCATTTAGGAAAGTTTCTAGATTTAATCAAGTTTCATGAATCCAAAAAACATTCATGAATTTTAGAAAAATTCGTGGATTTTTTTAAGGGCTCCTTTGATTCAAATGAATTGCATAGGATTTTTGGAGGATTTGAACCCTTAAGAATTTTTCCTGCGATGCTCGTTTGATTCCTAGGATTGGCATCCTTAGGAATTTTTCATAGGATCCATTTGTACTACATTTTGGAGGAAAATTTCCATCCACTCAAACCTTTTTGTATAATTTTTTTTGTTTTTCCTGCGCTATCAAACATTCTTTTAAATCCTGTAGGATACTATGAGACATGCCATCCTATTCCTGCATTTTTCCTATTCCTTCATTTTGACAATCCTGCGAATCAAAGAGGCCCTAAATGTTCACAAAATTTTTAGTTCTGAAAAAATTTCATGAATCTAGGAAACATTCATAGATTTGAAGTTCTACATTAATTCGAATTATAAAAATCTCATGAACTTTGAAGTCTCACTCGCTCACCATATTTGGAAGGTTAAAAAGAGTAAATGGGCTGAGCCCAGCACGAAGACGGTGTATGCGCCGGCCTGGGGCGGCGCCAGGGGGACGATCAGGGGCCTGGTCCCCCCCCCCCCCAATGATCCATAATTTTAGTAGGAGCGACGAGTAATTACCAACGAGATTAGATCAATATACGTACTCGGCCCCCCTATACTCGAATTCTGGCTCCGCCACTGGCGTCGGCTTATGGGTTCAACCTATAACCGGCGCCGAGGGCGACAAATTGGTGTTGTCATAAGGGAGACCTGCAAGTTTGACGTGCACTGCGTTGTATCACTCACGTCACAAACAACTTTGAGAAATGTGAAAGGTTTTTGACATTGGTGAGAATTTTTTGAAATTCCACACATTTTATAAAAATACAAGCATTTCTTAAAGTAGTGGCTGTAATTTTAAATTTCAGTATTTTTCAGGAAAATCACAATATTTTTTGTAAAAACATGATATTTTTTTGAAAAAGAGTTTTTTAAAATTTGATAAAACAAAAAGGAAGAAAAGAGAAAACAAAAAATATATATAATCCAAAAATAGAAGTAAAGAAAACAACTGAAAAATAATGAGAAAACTTTGCCTGGAAGCTCGCCTAAACCGGCAAAGAAGCTTCTCGGACCCTCGGAATATCGTTCACATCAAAACGCTTGGTAGCGATTAATAGGCCGTCTCGCTAGCGAGTGCGCCCCTAAGGTTTCTTTTGAAATATGAAAATAGTTTCCAGATTCATGAAATTCTTTCAAATTTCCAAAAAAATTCAAATTCACTAACATTTTTATGGAAATATGCAAACAATTAGTAAAATATTTTTAAAATTCAGGATATTTTTTTGTGATTTTTTTAGTTAAAATTAAACTGACATTATAAAAAAAAAGAGTGTGCGACCGGAGCACGACGCCTGCCGATGGATGCCCTTGTTGTGCGTGACGAATGTAGGTTTTAGGCACGAGGTAAAGTTGGAGCCGCCACCTCTTCACCCTGTCCTTCGGTGACGAGTCTTCACCTCCCACACCGCCGCCTCCCGATAATTACGGGTACCTCCACCCCATCCTCTTTCCCCATCTTATCTCATGTCCCTTCTCCCTCCTTCATCTCTGCTCCCTTCCCCCTCCGACCCCCTTCTCTGCTCATGTCGTTGGCACCTGAAGAAGCTGGTGGCATGGTGAAGATCCTGAGCAACAGTTGTAAGAGTCTTTGAAGGAGCTGGATAAGTCTCTCATGATGCAAGTTCGTTTTGAACCTCAGCCCGGATCCAATTTTGTGGGGAGAAGCAGAGATTCCATAGATTTTCCATTAGATTCAATGAACGGGTAATGTCCTCAACAACACTTGCATGCCTTTGTAGTTTTGCTAGCTTATTTGAATCCAGTGTTTACTACAGGCGTCCACGTCACTGCAATTGAGGATGACCCCCGGGATCTGGTGAAAAGAAACAACTATATGCCTTAGGTAATTTGGGTTGCATCCACCTTGGTTTACATCTGAATTCAAAAAAATCAGTGTTTACGTAGCACTAGCAATAGCTTGTGCTGGAAGAAAAGTACTATGTATTTTTGTATGCTTAAACGGGCATGTGATGCTTAACTTTATAAGTATTTATCGATGTTCTAAAGGAATTAAATAGGACGCAGTAGTACACGCATCCAATTGAGGTGGGAAGTACACATATGCTTTATGTTAGTTATATGCATAGATCATTGTGTCAATATAAAAGTGTCATTCAAACAAAGCTCTTTGAATATCAGATGAAAGATCGGTTGCCTGATTTTTTTTATTAGAAGATTCTTCTATGTGTTTAGTTACATGATTTTAATTTGACCATCTTCTGTGAATAATTTTTTGTGCTGACTATGACATTTCTTTTGATTTGTAGGTTCATGATAACCCACAAGTGTAGGGGATCGCCATAGTTTTCAAGGATAGAGTATTCAACCCAAAATTAATGATTCAACACAAGGGGAGCCAAAGAATATTCACAAGTATTAGCAGTTGAGTTGTCAATTCATCCACCCCTGGAGAACTAATATCTGCACCAGAGTTATCAGTAGCACAGTAATATAATAGTTTGATAGCGGTAACAACAGTAACAATAGTAATGGTAACAGTAATAGTAGCAGTTTTGTAGTGATTATAACAACTGCAACAACAAAAGTAACTTAGCGAAGATCAATATATATGAAAAGCGTAGGTATTGGATCAGTGATGGATATTTGTGTTAAATGACATTCATCATATAACAGTCACAACCTAGAGCAACACAGAACTAGCTCCAATTCATCGATGTAATGTAGTCACGTATTCCGTATATAGTCATACGTGCTTCCGATAAGAACTTGCATGCCATCTTTTGTCCTACCCTCCTGTGGCAGCGGGGTCCTTGTGATAACTAAGGGATATTAATGCCTCCTTTTCATTAGCATTAGCACATACTGAATACATGAACTCCTCAAACTACGGTAATACCGGAAAGAATCCCAACTATTGTCACTTTGGGGTATGCGGATCATAACACGTAATAGGTGCGTATAACTTGCAAGATAGGATCAAGAACACAAATATATTCATGAAAATATAAAGGGTTCTGACCTAAAATCATGGCAGTCAGGCCCTAGTGACAAGCATTAAATAGAAAAATCATAGCAACACCAATCTCAGAACATAGTGGAAACTAGGGATCAAGCCCTAACAAATTGACTCGATTAGATGAAAAATCTCATGCAACCGCATCACCCTCCAACAAGGCTACGAATAAATTACTCACTGCCGGTGGTGAGCATCATGAAATTGGTGATGAAGAAGGGTTGGTGATGATGATGGCTGATGTCTACTACACAACTTATTCTTGTAGACTCGTGTTGGCCCTTCAAGCGCAGAGTTTTGCAGGATAGTAGCAATTTTCCCTCAAGTGGATGACCTAAGATTTATCAATCCGTGGGAGACATATGATGATGATGGTCTCTCAAACAACCCTGCAATCAAATACAAGAAATCTCTTGTGTCCCCAACACACCAAATACAATGGTAAGTTGTATAGGTGCACTAGTTCGGCGAAGATATGGTGATACAAGTGTGGTATGGATAGTAGATATAGGTTTTTGAAATCTGAAAATATAAAAACAGCAAGGTAGCAACTGATAAAACGGAGCACAAACGGTATTGCAATACTTATAAACAAGGCCCAGGGTGTGACGCCCTCGATTCAATCGTACACTAATCATACACGCAAATGTGTATGATCAAGATCAAGGACTCACGTGAAGATATCACAACACAACTATAGACACAAATTGAAAATAATACAAGCTTTATATTACAAGCCAGGGGCCTCGAGGGCTCGAATACATAAGCTCGAAAACACAAGAGTCAGCAGAAGCAACAATATCTAAGTACAGACATGAGTTAGACAAGTTTGCCTTAAGAAGGCTAGCACAAAAGCAACATCGATCGAAAAGGCAAGGCCTCCTGCTTGGGAGCCTCCTAACTAATCCTGGTCGTCGTCCGCGGGCTGCACGTAGTAGTAGGCACCGCGGTGGCATCCGCTCTGGGCTCCGTCATCTGGTTGCATCAACCGGAAAGAAGAAGAAAGGGGAAGAGGGGAGCAAAGCAACCGTGAGTACTCATCCAAAGTACTGCAAGCAAGGATCTACACTACATATGCAACATTATCAAAGGAAGGTCAGTATATGTGGACCGGGCTGCGTAAATGCGAGAATAGAGAGAAGGCCTAGTCCTATCGAAGACTAGCATCTTCCGAAACCACCATCTTGCGACAACCGGAGGAGTAGAGTAGCATAAAGTAAAGTAGTAGAAGTGTTATCAACCTCGCCGTAGATCCTTTCTCGACTCCCTGCGAGAAAGGCATCGCAGAGCCATACTATCCAGTTATCATCACAATCAAATCCTCATCACCATCCAGTTCTCATCACAAGTATCCAGTTCTAGTTGTATCGATCGGGATAAAACTCCAAGTGTCCGTTACCATAGGACAGGCTATCGATAGATGTTTTGTTCCCTGCAGGGGTGCACCAACTTACCCACCACGCTCGCTTAACTCCGGCCGGCCTCGGCCAAACCATTCGCCGCAACCCGACCTAGGCTTAATAGTGATGCCAGCAAGCCGGTCTAAACCTATGCCCCTGTGGGTCATGGGCCATCTCCCCGAACTCCTCAAGACGCTATGAACGCGGCCGGTGAGCGCACCTAGCTACCTTCCTAAAAAGGCGGGAGCTTACCGGTCCAACCCGGTAGCAGCGCCCGCCGCCGACGTCTGTTAAGCTTGGCTGATGCATACGATCTGACGCCCATACTATGCCCACGTGATGGTTAGTGCTATCGGGCCGAGGCCCCTCGGATCAAATATCCAAATCGTAGTGGATTAGGAACGCGGTAACAAGCAGACTCACGAAGATGTGACCCGTTGCCCGTCTCGAGGACTTGCGGCAAGGGCTAGGAATGCCGGCCACGCCTCGTAATTATCTCGCGGGCACCCTCCGTGTCAACCCGACTCCACATCACTCGCAATTAAGCTCACAGGTACCCTCGTGGTCGACCCGTCTTTAATGTAACAGGTCCAGTGCAAAGTCATAGTAACCATAGTAACTGTGTGTCTAAACATCAAGGAGAAAGCCCGAGGAATCACCCCCGGCGAATTCCACTCGATGTAGTCATCAAGGTGAACGTAAGAGGATTCACCCTCGAGGTCGACACTTGAGGGTTGCCTGACAGTCGTGTCGAAGTGGTTAAAGAGGAAATCACCCTCGATGACCACGACGAATAACTACACTACAGGTTAACATCGGTGCTTATGAGGTCTCACCCTCGATACTCGATAGTAACCCAAAGAGTGTCGAGCAACTAAGGGAAGTGATGTGCGGTGTCGGGCACGGTCTTGATCCCGTTGATCGGGTCTTCCGATAATCCAGCAGGCGATCGGGTCAAGTGGGGGTTCTTGATGGGTCTCTAACCACCCTATACTAAGCGATTTAGGCTAAGGTGCAAGGTACAACAAGATATACAAAAGCGGGCTATGCCTCGAATAGGAGCAAACAATAACAGTAGCAAAATCTAATGCAAGCATGAGAGAATGGAATGGGCGATATCGGGATGGTCAAAGGGGGCTTGCCTGGTTGCTCGCAAGGAGGGGTCGTCGTCGGCGTGAGTCGATCACGAAGTGACATCGGTCTCGGGGTCTACCGGAGAGAAGAGGGGAAAACAGTAAATATAAAGCAAGCATAGCATCACAAAGCGTAACGTGGCAATATGATGTGCCGGAGTGACCTAACGTATGGCTACACAATAAAGGTGAAGGGGGATTCAAGCGGGAATGTTTTCCGGTTAGGACTGTGTCAGATAGAAGACCGGAGGGGGAAAGTTTCATGTTCAGATAGTTAGAGGCATCTGACATGTATGTGGGTAGCGTACTCGGGTTCGTCTCGTCGTTCTGAGCAACTTTCATGTATAAAGTTTTTCGATCCGAGCTGCGGTTTATTTAATATGATTTTTCAAAGTTTTTATTAATTTCTGGAATTTAATTATTTATCTCAACATTATCCAGAATAGTAAATGATGACGTCGAGATGACATCATCTTGACATCAGCAATCAAGCTGTCTTGATTGGCTGGGTCAACTACGTGTGGGCCCGCATGTCATACAATCGCTTAGCTTAATTAGGGTTTAGCTAATTAATTATGGTTTAATTCAATTAACTAATTAACTAGAATAATTTAAACAGGATTAAATAACTTAATCAATTTACTAATTAATAATTTTATTAATTACATTTTCTATTTTTAAAATTTCATTTTAGGGGTGGGGACCCTACGCCGCTGGGCTCAGGCGGCTTATTGGGCACGGGTTAACGGCGGGCGTGGGCGCCGTGCCGTGACCAGGGCGATAGCCACGCAGGCCGGAGTCGCCTGGCGAGGTGGCTGGCTGTGGCGGCGCTGAGCCGCCTGGCGAGGTGGTGGCCAAGGCGGTCGCCATCGGGGTGGGGCAGGTGGAGGAGCGGGCGGCCGTGGCGCAGGGGCGCGGTTCATGGGCGCCTGAGGGCGTCGAGAAGGGCCGCGGTTCGCGGGCACTCGCGTCGGGCGTGGCCGGCGCTACACGGGCGCGACCGGCGCGTGGCCACGGCGGGGTGAGGCGCGAGTGTGGTGGACGCATCGGGGCAGAGGGGAAGAGGAGGACGGACGGCGGCTCACCCCCGTTGTAGGGGAACGCCGGCGAGGCTCGGAGGAGCCGTGGTTGAGTAGGAGGTCGAGGACGACACAGTGATGAGGACGAGGCGGCGGGCGACGTCGGGACGAGGTGGCGCCGTCGGGGATGAAGAGGTCGAGGGTGATGTCGATGGGGCGAGGCAGTCCAGCGAGGGAGGGTCCTTGCGGCGGCGGAGTCGGGCGTCTTTGTCTGCAAGGGCAAAGTAGATGGAGCAAAGCTATGGGCGGCGGGGATGGGCGCCGGCGTGGGCGCGAGGCGGCGCGGATGGGGTCCTTCCGATCCAGATCTAAGGCGAAGTCGGGGAGACGAGGAGAGTGGGGTTCGTGGGGAGTGGTGATAGTGGTTAGGGTTTACGGGTGAGGGGGATAAGGGGCGACGTGTGGGCCGGCCTGTGGGGGGGGGGTGGCCGACTGGGCCGGCGGGGTTGAGGCCCGGTGGGGAAAGGGGGTATTGGCCTTTCTCTTTTTGTTTTATTTTAATTCTATTTGCAGAACCTTCTTGCAATATTTTGAGCTGCCAATTGGTCTTTGTAAAAATGTGGAACTTGGCCACATAAATACATTGCAATATTTGGCACTACCACAAAAAAAGTTTGGGAGGAGTTTGAATTGATTTGAATTTTTCACAAATGGAAAAGTATAAGAAAAGCTGATTTGGAACTATTTTAATTTCCAAAGGAAATTAAATATCTCAAATGATGTTGAACCATTCATGAAAATTAGTTAGCTTAATATTTTCAACCCATCAAACATTTTTGCTCGACAGTTTGAAGAAATAAGAATTTGACCTGTGTTTGAAACAAGTGAGGATTATGAACTTCATTATGATGACAAGGAATCATCAGGCATGAGATTACTATAGCATGATACTGGGGGTGTTACAAATCTCCTCCACTACAAGAAATCTCGTCCCGAGATTTAAGATGATGGAGTAAGGGGGAAAGACTCGGGAAGGATGGAGCTCAACACAATATCGGTACGTGGGGACTACCTCAGTGAATGTAGCAGAGAGACATCTCTCGAGTTGAAATTCAAAAATTCATCGAGGGCAAGGTGAGGTGCAATAAGAAGCTTCAACCGGGTAGACAATCGGTTGTTGCCCGAAACAAGGGGTGAAAGGGGTTCAGAGCATCGAGGATAAGTAAGGCCTCTGATACCAGAATAGATCAATAGGAATGTGGCTCGTGAATTACATACGAAGTCAAGCGCAAGGAATAACTTTGGCAACAGGGGTGTACAGGAGAGTCAGGTTTTGATCCTGTGGAACTGTGGGTTATGGGCCCACCATGTGGGTAAAAATAAATAGGGAAGATGTTGACATCTTGCACGGTCATGATAGCAAGATATGTCAGGGAATAGTCTGTCAGTTGTGTCGGCAACAACATCGGTACCAAGGGCGAGGGACGAAGAGAACCATTTTCCTGCTCGTTGAATGAGGCGGACCAATAGGCAAAGTTCTCGTCCATTGGTGGTTACCAGAATGTCATCAACATTAGTAACAGGGTCGTACTGACCGAATTGTACCTCGAGGCATTCTTATAAGCAGGGAATTATTTCTTCTTTTATCATATAGTTCAAAAGAAAGACTAACAAACCAATTGAAAGTAAAATGTGATTATCAGGATTAATCAGATCAAAGGAAAGGAAAAATGTGTTTGCACACAAGAATTTAGGGTATATCCTTCCCAAGGAAAGGCGGGCCATGATATACATGATAGGACAGCAAGTTCAAAAGTACTTAGACAAAGGGGCGAGGGAAGAATCATGATATTACCCACACCACAGTGTTTGAATAATAAATCAAGAAACATGTAGCATTGCGCTTCCAATGTTCTGGTTGAAATTTGGAAGACCACCGTCATGCTTCGAGGTAGCAATGATATGGTGTTTCAAGTAAAGGTTGGAGTTGAAGATCACAAGAAATACTCAAGGAACAATTGCAAGAATGGCAAGGAGCTCAAAGTATAACCAAGACATGATCAAACATGTGTTGGGAAGAAGACAATAGTGTTGTTGGTGATATCACCAATCATCGAGGGAAAGGATGGTACTTTTCAACATGAATTGATCGATATCCCGGAAGAAGTCAAAATATTGCTGATGATCACAACACCTTGTCGAGAGATTTCATGAAGATGTAATCGATGGCGATGACATCAAGTCAAAGGAATGATGAAGCAAAAGGTTATTGGAACCACGGGTACGACACAAGCTCAAATCAAGCTTGTTGTTCGAGGTGAATAGATAAAATGAGGAAGATCGACGTAAGCTTAGCTCATCATTGAAAATTGTGCTCTGGGAAGAAGCTTCGGGTAGCACAGTTAAAATTTTGTATGATAATGATATAGCCGATCAGGCTAGGAATGACTTGACGGATTATTAAACTCGTAAGCAATGAAAATTACTTAGAGTTATAGAATCATAGTGCGGAATCGATTCACTTATCGGTGTTCTCGAGTGACTAATAACCCGGAACCCGTGGACAATTTAGAATCGGCAAAAATAATAGTAGAGGAAGAACTCATAAGAAGTTATGTAGTTTCATGATATTCCCGAGATCTGGGAGGGTAATACTCGATGATGAGATCAAAGCAGAGGTTGGACTAGGGTATTGCTCTGCATAAGACAAGTGCTTGAACTTGCACGAGAAATGGTATTTAAAGGAGAACATGGTCGGAACCACGATTGCAAAAGGCCAGATCTCAGATATAAGATGAACTTATATCAAAGGAATAATTAACTTAAGAGAAGCTTTAATGATAAGATCTACATCGTGTCCATGGGCATGAACACAAAGTTCAAGGTCGACTCCCACTTCTTCAATGCATAACCTTTCATTCATTGCTCTTAGAAAAATTGATTTGAGTGTGAAGGTCTACCTGGTGAAATACCAGAGGAGTATGAACCTTGGAAAACTTTCGGGTTCACACAGATTAAGGAAGGCATAGGTTCAACCCATCGGGGCATCTTAGGAACATATACCACAAACTCCACGAGTAAAATAACACAAGCTTGAAGACAGAGCATGGTTGAGAAGGCAGAGGATATAATTTACCAAAGGCATTATGTATCCCAGGAAAGGCTCAAAAGGTTATTGAATATGAAGGACGTTGTCGGATAAAATCCAACAAAGGATCTGGCAGTCCACATAGGATTTGATGTGAGTATCAGTACTCAATCAGAAGAAGAAAGAATGCAAAGGCATCGGATTATAGATATAATTGGATAACTTCAAAGCTTGAATACAAAGGAATTACGATTTTCAAATTAGAAGATCTGGCGAGGCTCTGATCAAAAGATGAGTAAGTTGAATAGCCTTAGGGATACAATCGACAACAATTTGATTGGTTGATAAACAGCTCTTGGTCAAATGACTTCCAAGCCGGAAGGATGAATCCTATGATCCGACTGAGGATTGCGAGCATCCGCAACATATTGAATCAACGGGCTGAAAAGGATAGTGACAAAGGATGCCAATAAGATTACTAGACTTATGGGATTATCCATAATGCAAGGAGGCAAGAAGAATCAAGAGTAATAGGCTGCAGAGGATTTTTGAAAGATCAGATAGCATTTTCAGGTATTTTGGAAAGCATATGATCAACTGGGGATGAACGAACCCCGGTTAAGTGAATAATCCGCAGTTCAAAAAGAAGTTGCAAAGCAGAAGGCACAAAGGATTCTCGAAACAACGGAGAGTACTAGTGGTATCTTGTACTAACAGGAGCAACTAGGGATGAAGGTACAAGCGGCAAGGATGTTATTCAGGGGGATTATCGGTGGTCAGGAACTGCAAGGCAGTTAGCACAGGGCCTCGAGAAACATCGAGAAGTATCCGCAGACTCTTCTGGCGAAGCAAGCGATCATTGATAATGCCAGGGCTCTCCAGGAGGAAGTGGGTACGAGAACCTAATGTCAGAGTTAGTAAAATGTTTAACCCGAATAGAAGAGTGATCAGAATCCCAGAGTATAGACGAGGAATAAAAGATCCTAATACCACCCAATGGCGACGTGGGCCCATAAGACACACAACCAAGTTAGTAAAAGTTTTGTAGTGACTAGACTCATCTTCGGCCAAGGAGTTGGAAAGGGGGCAACCTATACGCAGTCGGCTCTGATACCAACTTGTGACGCCCTTGATTCAATCGTACACTAATCATACACGCAAATGTGTACGATCAAGATCAAGGACTCACGTGAAGATATCACAACACAACTCTAGACACAAATTGAAAACAATACAAGCTTTATATTACAAGCCAGGGGCCTCGAGGGCTCGAATACATAAGCTCGAAAACACAAGAGTCAGCGGAAGCAACAATATCTAAGTACTGACATGAGTTAGACAAGTTTGCCTTAAGAAGGCTAGCACAAAAGCAACTTAGAACGAAAAGGCAAGGCCTCCTGCCTGGGAGCCTCCTAAATACTCCTGGTCATCGGCGGCCTCCACGTAGTAGTATGCATCGGCGGTGGCATCTCGCCCCTGGCTCCGCCATCCTGGTTGCATCAACCTGAAAGAAGAAGAAAGGGGAAGAGGGGAGCAAAGAAACCGTGAGTACTCATCCAAAGTACTGCAAGCAAGGACCAACACTACATATGCAACAATATCAAGGGAAGGTTGGATATGTGGAATGGGCAGCAGAAATGCCAGAATAGAGACAAGGCCTACTCCTAACTAAGACTAGCATCTTCTGGAAACCACCATAGTGCATAAATCAGGAGGGAGTAGAGTAGAATAAAGTAAAGTAGTAGAAGTGTTATCAACCTCGGCCAGAGTTCCTTTCTCGACTCCCTGCGAGAAAGGCATCCCAGAGCCATACTATCCAGTTATCATCACAATAAAATCCTCATCACCATCCAGTTCTCATCACAAGTATCTAGTTCTAGTTGTATCGATCGGGATACAACTCCAAGTGTCCGTTACCGTAGGACAGGCTATCGATAGATGTTTTCTTCCCTGCAGGGGTGCACCAACTTACCCACCACGCTCGATTAACTCCGGCCGACACACTTTCCGAGGTCATGCCCGGCCTCGACCAAACAATACGCCGCAACCCGACCTAGGCTTAATAGAGAGGCCAGACGGACTAAACCTATGCCCCAGGGGTCATGGGCCATCTCCCGAACTCCTGCACGTTGCGAGCGGCCGGTGAGCAGACCTAGCTACCTTCCTAAAAAGGCGAGAGCTTACCAGTCCAACGCTAGCGCCGTCGATCGGCCGACGTCTATTAAGCTTCGGTGATGCATACGACGCAGAACGCCCATACTATGCCCACGTGATGGTTAGTGCTATCGTGCCGGAGGCCCTCGGATCAAATATCCAAATCGTAGTGGATTAGGAACGCGGTAACAAGCGAGACTCACGAAGATGTGACCTCGTTGCCCGTCCGAGGACTTGCGGCAAGGGCTAGGAATGCCCGGCCACGCCTCGTAATTATCTCGCGGGCACCCTCCAGGTCAACCCGACTCCACATCACTCGCAATTAAGCTCGCGCGGGTACCCCTCAGGGTCGACCCGTCTTTAGTAACAGGGTCCAGTGCAAAGTCATAGTAACCATAGTAACTGTGTGTCTAAACATCAAGGAGAAAGCCCGAGGAATCACCCCCGACGAATTCCACTCCATGTAGTCATCAAGGTGAATGTAAGAGGATTCACCCTCGAGGTCCACACTTGACGGGTTGCACGACAGAGTCGTATCAGAAGTGGTTAAAGAGGAAATCACCCTCGATGACCACGACCGAATAACTACACTACAGGGTTAACATCGGCGTCTTGATGAGGTCTCACCCTCGGTACTCGATAGTAACCCAAAGAGTGTCGAGCAACTAAGGGAAGTGATGTGCGGTGCGGGGCCTGGTCTTCGATCCCGCTGATCGGGTCTTCGATATTCAACAAGGCGATCGGGTCAAGTGGGGGTCACCGATGGGTCTCTAACCACCCTATACTAAGCAGTTTAGGATAAGCGAGGCAAGGTACAACAAGAGATACAAAAGCAGGCTATGCATCGAATAGGAGCAAACAATAACAGAGAAAAATCTAATGCAAGCATGAGAGAATGGAATGGGCGATATCGGGATGGTCAAGGGGGCTTGCCTGGTTGCTCACGGCAAGGAGGGGGTCGCCGTCGGCGTAGTCGATCACAGGGGGCATCGGTCTCGGGTTCTACCGGAGAGAAGAGGGAAAAACAGTAAATATAAAGCAAGCATAGCATCACAAAGCGTAACGTGGCAATATGATGTGCCGGAGTGACCTAACGATGGCTACACGATAAAGGTGAAGGGGATTCAACCGAATGTTTTTCCGGTTAGGACTAATGTCGATAGAAGACCGGAGGGGGAAAGTTCCATGTTCAGATAGTTAGAGGCATCTGACATGTATGTGGGTAGCGTACTCGGGTTCGTCTCGTCGTTCTGAGCAACTTTCATGTATAATGTTTTTCGATCCGAGCTACGGCTTATTTAATATGATTTTTCAAAGTTTTTATCAATTTCTGGAATTTAATTATTTATCTCAACATTATCCAGAATAGTAAATGATGACGTCAGCATGACATCATGCTGACATCAGCGATCAATCAGGCAGCTATCGGGTCAACTACGTGTGGGCCCCGCATGTCATACAATCGCTTAGCTTAATTAGGGTTTAGCTAATTAATTACGGTTTAATTCAATTAACTAATTAACTAGAATAATTTAAACAGATTAAATAACTTAATTAATTTACTAATTAATAATTTTATTAATTACATTTTCTATTTTTAAAATTTCGTTTTAGGGGTGGGGACCCTACGCCGCTGGCCCAGTATGCTTATTGGGCACGGGTTAACGGGCGGGCGTGGCGCCTGCGTCTGCGGACCACCTGTGGGGCGATGGCCATGGTCATGGGCCGGAGTCAAGACGGGCGAGGTGGTTGCCAGTATGCGGCGCAATGAGCCGCACGGCGAGGTGGGCCGTATGGCCGCCACGGGGGGGCGGGGCGGCAGTGGAGGAGCGGGCCGTGGCGCAGGGCGTCCGCGTTCAAGGGCGCCGTGGAGGGCGCCGAGAAGGGCCGCGTTCGCGGGCACTGCTGGCGTGGCCGGGCGCTTACACGGGCGCCGACCGCGCACACGGCAGTGAGGCGCGAGTGTGGTGGACGACGGGCGAGGGGAAGAGGAGGATTTGACGGCCGCCACCCCCGCTGTAGGGGAACGCGAGGCTCGGAGGAGCCGTGGTTGAGTAGGAGGTCGAGGACGACGCAGTGATGAGGACGAGGCGGCGGGCGACGCCGGACGAGGTGGCGCTGCCGGGACGAAAGAGGTCGAGGGCGATGTCGATGGGGCGAGGCAGTCCAAATGAGGGAGGGTCCGAGCGGGCGGAGTCGGGCGCCTGCAAGGGCAAAGTAGATGGAGCAGGCTACGGGGCGGCGTCGGGGATGGGCGCC
Source organism: Aegilops bicornis (assembly GCA_021605145.1). Lineage (NCBI taxonomy): Eukaryota > Viridiplantae > Streptophyta > Magnoliopsida > Poales > Poaceae > Aegilops > Aegilops bicornis. The sequence goes on along the minus strand of CM038673.1, from coordinate 748,280,423 downwards.
GGCGTCAGGGGTGCGAGGCGGCGCGGGATGGGGTCCTCCCCGATCCAGATCTAGGCGAGTGGGGGAGACGAGGGAGAGAGTGGGGTTCGTGGGGGGAGTGGGGATAGTGGTTAGGGTTTTACGTGGTGGGGGATAAGGGCGGCGTGTGGGCGGACTGTGGGGGGTGGCCGGTGGGCCAGGGGTTGAGGCCCGATGGGGAAAGGGGTATTGGCCTTTCTCTTTTGTTTTATTTTAATTACATTTGCGAGAATCTGCTTGCAATATTTTGAGCTGCCAATTGGTCTTTGTAAAATGTGGAACTTGGCCACATAAATACATTGCAATATTTGGCACTACCACAAAAAAAGTTTGGGAGGAGTTTGAATTGATTTGAATTTTTCACAAATGGAAAAGTATAAGAAAAGCTGATTTGGAACTATTTTAATTTCCAAAGGAAATTAAATATCTCAAATGATGTTGAACCATTCATGAAAATTAGTTAGCGAATATTTTCAACCCATCAAACATTTTTGCTCGACAGTTTGAAGAAATAAGAATTTGACCTGTGTTTGAAACAAGTGAGGATTATCAACTTCATTATGATGACAAGGCATCATCAGGCATGAGATTACTATAGCATGATACTGGGGGTGTTACACAGGGTTCATACTTTCACTAGTGCAATCTCTCAACAGTGCTTGCATAATTGAATCATATAACAATCCCTCAACATGCGGTAAAGAATGACTCCAAAGTTCTTATCTAGTGGAGAATATAAGATGAAATTGTTTGTAGGGTACAAAACCACCTCAAAGTTACCCTTTTTGATCAATCTATTGAGCTATTCCTGAGTTCGTACTAAAATAACACCATATGATATGCATCAACGAACTCTAATATCACCTAGATACTTCAATGTCATGACAAGTATCCCTCAGTCAATTATATGATACACATCAAACAACTTTAGATTCATAGTATTCAATCCAACACAAAGAATATCAAAGAGTGCCCCAAGATTTCTACCGGAGAAAGTAGGATGAAAATGTGTATCAACCCCTATGCATAGATTACCCCAATGTCACTTTGGGAATTCGCAAGTTGAGTACCAAAACATACATCAATTGACGCAATAGAACACTCCGTTGTCACCACGGGGATCCATATGCAAGACATACATCAAGTGTTCTCAAATCCGTAAAAGTATTCAATCTGATAATAGTTAAACCTCAAAGGTTAAAACTCAATTCATCACAACAAGATAGAGAGTAAGAAACACCATATGATCCAACTATATTAACAAAGTTGGAGGTACATCAAGATCGTGCCAAATCAAGAACACGAGAGAGAAAGAGAGAGAGAGAGAGAGAGAGAGATCAAACACATTGCTATTGGTATGTACACTCAGCCCCGAGGGTGAAATACTCCCTCCTCGTCGCGGAGACCGCCGGGATGATGAAAATGGCCTACGATGATGATTTCCCCCGCCGACAGGGTGCCGAAATTGTGTTGTAGATGAGATTGCGGAGGTACAGAGGCTTGCGGCAGCGGAGTCCAAGTTTTAGGGTTATTACTAGGGTTTCTGTATTTATAGGAATGTTTTTGCGCCGGTCTCACTTCAAGTGGTACCGCAGGGGGCCCACGAGGCACCAAGGCGCGCCTAGGGGTTTGGCGCGCCCACGTGGCTTGGGGGCCTGATAACCCACAAGTATAGGGGATCACAACAGTTTTCGAGGGTAGAGTATTCAACCCAAATTTATAGATTCGACACAAGGGGAGCTAAAGAACATTTGCAAGTATTAGTGATACTTCTCCAAGGTATCTATAATTTTTATTGTTCCATGCTGTTATATATCATTCTTAGATGTTTTACAATCATTTTATAGCAACTTTATATCAGTTTTTGGGACTAACCTATTGACATAGTGCCTAGTGCCAGTTGCTATTTTTTGCTTGTTTTTTACTTCGGAGAAAATCAATACCAAACGGAGTCCAAATGCAGCAAAACTTTTTGGAGATTTTTTCTGGACCAGAAGACACAAGATGGGCCAAAGAAGTTCCAGAGGGGTGCCCCGAGGGGGGCACAACCCACCTGGGCGCGCCGGGCCCCAGGCACGCCCTAGTGGGTTGTGCCCACCTCGGTGGCCTCCCGCACCACCTCTTCGCCCTGTAAATACCCAAATATTCCAAAAACCCTATGGGAGTCGACGAAACACAATTCCAGCCGCTGCAAGTTCCAGAACCATGGGATCCAATCTAGACACCATCACGGAGAGTTACATCATCCTCATTGGTGCCTCTCCGATGATGCGTGAGTAGTTCATTGTAGACCTATGGGTCCGTAGGCAGTAGCTAGATGGCTTCTTCTCTCTTTTTGATTCTCAATACAATGGTCTCTTGGAGATCAATTTGATGTAACTCTTTTTGCGGCGTGTTTGTTGGGATCCAATGAACTTTGAGTTTATGATCAGATCTATTTTATCCATGAAAGTTATTTGAGTTTTGATCTCTTATATGCATGATTACTTATAGCCTCGTATTTCTTCTTCGAATCTTTGGTTTAGTTAGGCCGACTAGATCGATTTTTCATGCCATGGGAAGAGGTGCTTTGTGATGGGTTCGATCGTGCGGTGTTCTTTCCGAGTGACAGAAGGGGTAGCAAGACACGTATTGATCGTTTCTATTAAGTATAACAAGATGGGGTCTATTCCTACATGAATATATCTTGACTACATCATGTCATCGTTCTTATTGCATTACTCCATTTCTCCATGAACTTAATACACTAGATGCATGCTGGATAGCGGCCGATGTGTGGAGTAATAGTAGTAGATGCAGGCAGGAGTCGGTCTACTAATCTTGGACGTGATGCCTATATAATGATTATTGCCTGGATATCGTCATAATTATTTGAGGTTCTATCAATTGCCCAACAGTAATTTGTTTACCCACCGTATGCTATTTACTTGAGAGAAGCCACTAGTGAAATCTACAGCCCCCGGGTCTATTCATTATCATATTTGCTTTGAGATCTATTTTTATTTGCTTTTGCTTTCAGATCTATTATTCTAAAAACCCAAAATACCTTGATGCACTTTTTATTTATTTATTTTATTTTGTTTTATCGAGAGAGCTATTTATCCAAAATCATACAAACCAATCTATCTTTTACCCAAGAGGGATTGACAACCCCTCTTACGCGCCGGGTTGCAAATATTTGTTCTTTGTGTGCAGGTACGGTTTACATAGTGTTTCTTGGTTCTCCTACTAGTTTGAAAGCCTTGGTTTCATTATTGAGGGAAATACCTACCATAGCTGTGCTGCATCATCCCTTCCTCTTCGGGGAAAAACTGACGCGAACACGAGCCATCAATTAGTAGTTGAGTTGTCAATTCAACCACACCTGGAGATTAAATATCTGGAGCATAGTGATCAGTAGCACAGTAATATGATGATTTTGATAGCAGTGATAATGATAGTAGTAACGGTAACAATGATAGCAATGGTTTTGTAGCAAGTGTAACAGTGACAACAGCAATAGTAGCTTAGCAAGAACAATACATGGAAAACTCGTAGGCATTGGATCGATGAATTCGTTGGATGATATTCATCATATAACAGTCATAACCTAGGGCGATACAAAACTAGCTCTAGTTCATAAATATAATGTCGGCATGTATTCCGTAAATAGTCATGCGTGCTTATGGAAAAGAATTTGCATGACATCTTTTGTCCTACCCTCCCGTGGCAGCGGGGTCCATAAGGAAACTAAGGGATATTAAGGCCTCCCTTTAATAGAGAACCAGAACAAAGCATTAACACATGATGAATACATGAACTCCTCAAACTACGATCATCACCGGGAAGTGTCCCAACTTCTGTCACTCTGTGTTTGTCGGATCATAACGCGTAGTAGGTGACTATAACTTGCAAGATCAGATCTAGAACATAGATATAATGGTGATTACATAAATGATTCAGATATGAAATCATGGCACCCGGTCCCAAAGTGACAAGCATTAAGCATGGCAAAGTCATAGCAACATCAATCTCAGACCATAATGGATACTAGGGATCAAGTCCTAACAAAACTAACTCGATTACATGATGAATCTCATCCAACTCCTCACCGACCAGTGAGCCTACGAAGGAATTAATCACTCCCGGCAGGGAGCATCATGGTATTGGTGATGAAGGAGGGTTGGTAATGACGAAGACCGAAGATTCCCCTCTCTGGAGCCCCAAACGGGCTCCAGATCTGGCCCCCCGATGAAGACCAAGAGGTGGAGGTGGCTCTGTATCGTGAAACGTGATGAAACTTCCTCCTCTATTTTTTCTCCGAAAAGAGGTATTTATAGTGTTGGAATTACGGTCAGGGGGCCACGAGGTGACCACAACCCACCAGGGCGCGCCAGAGGGGGGGGGCACCCTGGTGTATCTTGGCCAGCCAGGTCACCCCCCGGTGGTTCTTGGTTCCAGTGTTTTTTTATATATTCTGAAGTAATTCTCCAAAATGTTTCGTTTGAATCTGAGAACTTTTATTTCTGCACAAAAACAACACCATGGTAGTTCTACTAAAAACAACGTCAGTCCGGGTTAGTTTCATTCAAATCATGCAAATTAGACTCCGAAACAAGAGCGGAAGCGTTAGGAAAAGTAGATACGACCGAGATGTATCAGGGCCCTGTGGGTCTTCTGGTGCTCCCCAGAAGGTTCCTGGGTCTATTTTCTTCCAGAAAAATCATCAAAAAGTTTCAGCCCATTCCAGAATTTTTTATGTCTTCACAAAAAATAACACCACGGTAGTTCTGCTAAAAAAACAGCGTCAATCCAAGTTAGTTCCGGTCAAATCATACCAAAACCATGTAAAATTGTTGTAAACATGGTATGAATACTTCATAATTATAGATACGTTGGAGACGTCTCAATGGCGACGAATCACCTCTCCGGACCCCCAAATGGACTTCAGATCAGCCCTCCCGATGGAGATCAGGAGGTGGCTCCGTATCATAAAACACGATGAAACATCCTACTTTTTTTCTCGGGAAATAGGAATTTATAGAGTTGAGATTAGGGTCAGTGGAGCCTTGTGGGCCCCACATGGTACTAGGGCGCATCCAGGGGGTGGCCGCGCCCTAGTGCCTTGTGGGCAACCAGTGGGTCCCCTTTGGTGGATCTTCGCTCCAGTACTTCTTATTTATTCCATAGAAAATCTCCAAAAAGTTTCGTCCAATTCTAAGAACTTTTATTTTTGCACAAAAACAAAATCATGGTAGTTCTACTGAAAGCAGCGTCAGTCCGGGTTAGTTTCATTCAAATTATGCAAATTAGAGTCCAAAACAAGAGCAAAAGTGTTTGGAAAAGTAGATACAACGAGACATATCAGTTCATCTGGGAAATCATTTAATCCTCACATAAAATTTGTGAAGCATAATGAGGTACTTCTGAAGAATGCTCCCTCCTCTCTGATGTCTATTTGCTTACACAATTATATGCTTGTTTTGCTCAGTAAAAATGCTTGTGTGGTCTGGCTATTCCTAATTGCTTTTGGACATTAGTTTTGTGATCAGGATTGAGTAGATAGCCTATCAAAATATAACTTGAGTTTTTTTAATTAAGTAAAAAATATGTAAATAGCTCTAAATTAACACATTGTTTGTCTTGTCTTCATCTTGCGGCAATTTGATATATGGGATCGGGAAGTAAATAGTTGTATCATCATTAAGTGGTATCCCTTGTACATTTTGAAACAACCAGAATTTACATCAATATATTACTTTGAGGCAAAGTGCTTATAATAGCATAGATTCAAATAGAAGTTTCTTCGTTACAACATGATTATGGTGGTTCCTTTTCTTTTGAGATATCTACATGTTCTTTCAACAAAGACGTGTAGGGAAAAGTATTATCTCCAAATAATCATGGCTAAGCCAATAGTTAGATCTGGCCTATTTGATAATGCTAATGTGCGGGAAACAAATCTCTCTATACATCTTGAATACATCTAAACAGTTAAAGAAAATCATTGTAGGAAGCTGAGATTGAATACCTGTACATGTAGGCTTTAACTACATCTGAACATTCTTTTGATGGTTCTTGCAACTTCACAAGATAAAACAAGATTAGTTAAATCTACAGGCAGGAGGAGAAAATTGTTGTTGGGGCTCTGGTGAAAGCTGCATTAGAGAATATGTTGGGAAACATAGTAGAAAACAATAAATTTCCCCTGCGATCAATATCTCGGATCACTATGAATATGCATACAAGGTTAGATCAGATCATTACCAACTTCTAGATGCAGCAGAAGAAGAGTCGGTGTGGATCGTTCTGGAAGTCCCTCGAACAGAAGACTGAAAACACAAGTCTCTACAGATTGCAAGCGTACACACTTCATGACCCGACAGTGCTTCGTCTTCCAAAGCTAATCATCCCAGGAGAATTAGAGGAGGGAAAAAGAACACCATAGGGCTTCTCTATTATGAGGATTAGAGAGAACCGCACAGGGCGCGCCCGGAACGAGGACTTGATGTGAGTGCGCCCCCTTTCTCATATATAGGTGTGGGAGAGGGGGGGAGGCCGACTTGGGGAGGAGGTCTCCCCCATTTGGAACTCAAACCAGGGAGGTTTCCTCATCCAACTAGTTTTGACTCCCAAGCTCGTCTCACAAGCTATGGGGGCGCCACACCCTTATCGGACCCATAAGACCCATAAACTTTCCCCTATGTGGCCATTAGCTATTTTCTTTATCCCATAGCCCCTAAATAAATACTAGGAGCCTCTTAACCAATATTAGAGCCCTCTGTTATTTATATTAGGTCCCCGAAAATAATTTCCGTCTATATGTCAGTTCCCGGTATTACCCTGTATTCCCCGAAACACATCCCGTAATCCCGAAACGCTTCTGCTTTGTCTCGAAACTATTTCTCGTGTTCCCAAAACTATTATGTGAACATTTAGTCATAATTCTTACTCCACTAACACTCAACAGATCATGATTCCCTTAAGCTTGTGATCATGTAGGTTCGGTAAAACATAGTCATGAACAAAACCCCTTTCGTGCAATGATCAATAGTGAAACCGTGGACATCCATATTGATCCCTATGAATACACGAATGATATTCGAGTGAACCTTTGGTCATCATGTGCTATTCCCTTGGCTTCGCGATACTTTATAAAATCCGAAGTGAGTTATATCAGTATCCTCTTGAGTCATTCTCGTGCTCACTATACTAGTCTCCTCGTTATCGATTTTGTTCTTGTTTCTCGTTGACATGTTCTGGCATCCCCGTGACCTAGTCACATTTGTCTGGCCAGACGATGATGGATGTCATTACACCAAGAGGGCCCTAAGAATATGTCCATCGTTTGAGGAGAAAATACTCTTGAGCTATATAGTCCCTTGTCAAACTTTCCAATGTACCTATAAGTTTTCGTTATGATCACCGTGTTACAGATGACGTTTGAGCAACCCCCAAGTCCATCGTATGGTAAGAAGTGAGTACGGTACTCTCATGGTCTAAGGAACTAAAGCACACGTTAACTCTCAACGATTGACTTTTGGTGATATTATCTCAAAGTATAACAAACAAGTTGGGTCAATTCAATATGGTCGTTCTTCTAACGTCATATTCTCATTGTTGTTTTCGGGACTATCATTACACTTACCGATATCCCAACCTCCGGAAAACATGATCAGATACAACACTGGAGCTAGTCCTACACCTCGTATTTTGTCACGTATTGCGAAGCAAAGGAGGTTGTGTAGAAAACATGAGGTTCGTACGATAAGAGATCTTCGTGGAAAACTACATCTTCTCTAAACAATGTTGCCACCATTTAGCCATACTAGTTTTTCTTTTCTTTTCATGGATAAAAGAATTACGTGTCATGTGGACCCAACATGTAATACTCGCAAGTCACAACTACCATTGATATGTTCGCCACATTATGACATTTCCATTGTTTTGGGGTAGTGACCAATTCTCCTTTTCTCTGTTCTTTTTTAGGAAGGCCTGTTCTCCTGTTTTTCTAGAGCAAGAGTTCTCATGTTCACAAACACAACCCTTGGCCATAGCCCTCGGCCATTTGGCTCGGGACCTCCGATTGGGCGACTTGCGCGCCATATTTATTATCTCATTTATTCTGCATTCTGATTTTTGTTTTTGGTTTTTCTTCTTTAAAGTAATTCAGAATTCAAAACAATAGAAATTAGAAAAATATAATTGAGAAATCAGAAAATATTTGAACTTTCAAACAATGTTCAGGATTTTCAAAAATGTTCAGGAGGCCATAAAATGTTTACAGATTACAAAAATTATCCGTGATTTTGGAAAACAAAATGTCTGCATATTCTAAAAGTGATCACAAGTTAAAAAACTGTTCAACAAATAAAAAATGTTTGCGTATTCCAAAAATGTTTGTGAATTTAAAAACTATTAACTCAAAATTTGTTCATTAATTTTAAAATGTGTTTAAAAAATTCAAAAAATTGTCTCAAATTTCAAAAAATTTCCAAACAATTCAATAAAAGTTTACAAGTTAAAAATTGTTGCCAATTCAAACATGTTCATGAATTTGAAAAATAGTCATCCATTTCAAAGTGAATATAACTAGATATTCCTGAATTAAAAAATCACAAAATTCATAAAATATTCGTCAATTGAAAAATGTTTCGTTGACTCAAAAATTGTTCATGAGTTTGAAAACAAATGTTCATAATTTCAGAAAAAATGTTCTCTAAATTGTAAAAAAATTCGGGGATTTAAAAATGTTCATGATTTTAAAACAAATGTGCTTAAAATTATAAAAAAAATTTACAAATTCAAAAAAAAATTCATGTTTTCAATAAAAAGTTCACAAATTTGAAAAATATTTTTTTGCAAAAACTATTCATGAATTTAAAAGTGTTCGAAAAAATGAAAATGTAAAAGAAAGCAAGAAAATATAAGAAAGGAAAATTAAAAATATATAAAAACAAACTTGGAAAAAACAAAAGGAAAATATTTTTTTAAAAAGGAAAAAATGAGAATGAAAAATCAGAGGAAAAAACAAAGAGAAGAAGAAATCAACTGGTTCGGGGAAGGTTCAAAACCAGGTGGAAAATAAACTGGTCTGGGCCGGCCCTTACAGTAGACAACGTGAGCGGGGCGTATGCGGCCAGGGAGTTTTTTTAGCGTAACCTACACGCCGAATAGGAACCGCCAAATGGCTGGGTGCTGACTTCGACTTGCTTGGTCTACGCACGGTTCCTATTAGACGTGTAGGTTACGCTATAAAATTGGCACCTAGCAGCGAACCAACATGTGATTGGATGGTTAGAAGGACAGTGATATCTCCAGCACATCAATGTTCAAGTCCTGATGCTTACATTTATCCTGAATTTATTTCAGGATTTCCAGTGATGCGCGTTCAATAGGAGGAGACGTTCCCGTCGACTACAAGGCGCTTACGATGACTTTATAAAATTTAAAGATGATATGCCGGCCCAGTCTCTCGGAAGTGCTCATGAGGGTAGGATGTGCGTGTGCACATTTATAGGGGTAAGTATATACGCATATATATATGAGCGCTTGCTTCTTAAAAAAAGTTAGCACCCAGCCCACTTTCGCAGTCGGACCTATCATACCGTAAGTGGGTTGGGCCCCGACTTGGCTCGCAAGACATTGGCCAGTCCGTCCGTAAGTAGGGTTGCAACTTGCAACTACACCTTATGTTTATTATATAAGAGAAAAACGAAAAATAGAGTTGCAAGTGCGGCTTGAAATCGAAACCAAAATCGACGGAGCTGCATCAGCCAGAGGCCAGACGCAATGCTGCCGCCCGAAGAAATCACCCTGAACGACGACGTCCTGACGGAGATACTCCTTCGCGTGCCGCCCAAATCCATCCTCCGCGCCCGTGCCGTTAGCAAGCACTGGCGCCACATCGCCACCCGCCCTTGTTTCCTCACAGCCTACGCGCTCCGACGCCCGCTGGAGATCGTCGCGATCCTTCGGCTCGGCCTAGCCGACGACAAAAGCAGCACCAATAGCAAATACAACAAGATCAAAGAAGCAGTTTGCGCCATCCCATTTGCGGCCGCAGACGACGACGACTTGGAGGGTCGACCACTGCTCTTCTATGATCCTACCACCATGTTGTTCCGAGGCTTTTGCGACGGGCTCCTGCTTTTCAACCGAGGATGCGACTCGCTCTTGATCTGGAACCCAGCGACGAGGCATGTGGCCCCCCTTCCATCACCGCCAATGACATCACCGCGTGCTTCTGTTTCACCGTTTGGTTTCTATTACCACCGGCCGTCCGGAAGGTACCGCGTGCTGTGCCATGTCGATGATATCCCCGCCGACGGCACCGCCAACTACATTCTTTCGACCGGCGCCGCTGAACCGCGGCGGCTCGGGGACACCATGCCCGACGGCGTGCTTCGGGAATCCTCCGCCGTCACTCTCCAGGGGAGCTTGCATTGGCTGATACACCCAGCGAAGTCTTGTAACCCCGACAAGATGGTGGCCTTTGACACGGTATCAGAGAAGTTCCGGACGATGGCGCCACCCCCGGTGCCCGCAGCAGACAACGTCATCTACGGAAAGCCTCACCTGTTCGAGATGAATGGGGTGCTCGCTGTGTCGGCGATGAGGGATGTGCCACACATGGAAGTGTGGACGCTTGAGGACTATAGTCAGGAGGGGTGGGCATGGTGCCTCAGGATCATCATACCCCAAACCCGGAGCATAATCGTCTCACCGTTCACGGCCTCGGCCCTTGGAGTACTCGAGGGGAACATGCTCGTTGTCGAGCACAATGGTATGGTGATGCTACATGACATGGTTGGGAAGAGGAAGCTGAGGACGGTTGACATTAGCACGATGGGAAACATTTCAATTGTGTGGCGACAGGGAATCTACACGGAAAGCCTCGTCCCGCTCACACCCTCTCCGTCATGATAATATGCTAGCTGGTTCTTCTGTTAAATTTTTACTATTAAAGGAGATTTAGTGATTGTACGTCTTCTTAGATATACTAGTGACGTTCTGCGCACCGCCACGCTTTGTTGAACGATTTTGATAAAAAATTCTTGTGTAGTGTATAAATTTTTATGTGCTGATAGTTTTCTTGTTTAATTTATAGTTATTTGAGCCGTAGAAGGCGGGGTTGTTGTACAGAAAGGTTTCCATACAGATGTTTCAGCTAGGTGCATCATGGTCATTTGATGCCTTGCTATCAAGGTTCAAGACCAAGTGCTGCTCTTTTCCCTATAAACTTGCGGTAAAGCGCCGTACCTCGTTGTAGGCAACCGGTTCGTGTAATATAGGCAGGGGCGTCTCCCTGGGATAAGCATAAAGTCGTTGAGGTTTACATCTTAAAGATCAAGAAAGACTAGAGAGATAGAGATGAACTCCCATTTTAGGTTTTGACATAGGCTCCAATACATAACTTTGACAATATTTTAGTTTAGCTATCTACTCCCATCACGACCATTTGTTATTGACTGTTTGGTTGCTTTTACCTCGTACCCATTATCTAAACCGTGGCAAGAAAACTGAGATTATGTTCGGATTGGTGACTACCTACTTGTTATTTTTTATAAATACCATGATCTATAGATCGAGCAATACCTCAATTTAAGTCTATTCCAATATTGTATAGAAATATAGTGGTTGTCTATAAATTAAATATTTGATCCATTTATAAACATGATTCTTCGTTGATGCCAATCCATTTACCTAGCGGATGCTTGGCACGTATATTTATGTTATGTTGTCAACATGACATAATCATCGCATGCTTTTCAAATGCACTACATACTGTGTACATTCGTAAGTTCGCGAGTGGTGTTTGCTAATCATGTGGTGTTTGCTAATAATCTTTTGCTAGCCAAAAGTTCTGCACCATTAAAAGATACTACTTGTGCATCCAAATACCTTTAAACCCAGTTTCTTGCCATGAGAGTCCACCACATCTATGTATGGATTGAATAAGATCTTTCAAGTAAGCTGTCATCGATGCAAGCAATAAACATTGCTTTTAAAATATGTCTGATCTTTTAGTAGAAGGGAAAATAAGCTTTGCACTATCTTGTGATTGTGGCGTAATAAAAGCGACGGACTGCTCAATAAAGGCCGTTATCATAAGGGGCAATGTTAAAGTGACGTTCCTTTTCATTAAGAACTTGCACATCCAATAAAGAAAAGTGCATGATGATAACCCACAAGTATAGGGGATTGCCACAGTTTTCGAGGGTACCCAAATTTATTGATTCAACACAAGGGGAGCCAAAGAATATTCTCAAGTATTAGCAGCTGAGTTGTCAATTCAACCACACCTGAAAGACTTAATATCTGCAGCAAAGTATTTAGTAGCAAAGTAGTATGGAAGTAACGGTAACGGTGGCAAAAGTAACAGTAGCAGTTTTGTAGCAATTGTAACAGTGGCAACGGCAAAGTAACGTAGCAAAGGTCAATATGTGAAAAGCTCATAGGCAATGGATCAATGATGGATACTTATGTCGGATAGCATTCATCATGCAACAGTTATAACCTAGGGTGACACAGAACTAGCTCCAATTCATCAATATAATGTAGGCATATATTCCGAATATAGTCATATGTGCTTATGGAAAAGAACTTGCATGACATCTTTTGTCCAACCCTCCCGTTGCAACGGGGTCCTAATGAAAAATAAGAGATATTAAGGCCTCCTTTTATTAAAGAACCGGACCAAAGCATTAGCATTTAGGGAATCACCGAATATCACCGGAAAGAATCCCAATTATTGTCACCTTGGGGGTATGCGGATCGTCACTCGTAATAGGTGTCTACAACTTGCAAGATAGGATTAAGAGCAGAAATATATTCATGAAAACATAATAGGTTCAGATCTGAAATCATGGCACTCGGCCCTAGTGACAAGCATTAAGCATAGCAAAGTCATAGCAACATCAATCTCAGAACATAGTGGATACTAGGGATCAAACTCTAACAAAACTAACTCGATTACATGATAAATCTCATCCAAACCATCACCTCCAACAAGCCTACGATGGAATTACTCACGCACGGCGGTGAGCATCATGAAATTGGTGATGGTGGAAGGTAGGTGATGGTGATGGCGACGAATCCCCCTCTCCGGAGCCCCGAACAGACTCCAGATCTGCCCTCCCGATGAAGAACAGGAGGTGGCGGCGGCCCAGAACATGAATATATAGAGTTGGAGTTAGGATCGTAGGAGGTCTAGGGGACCCATAAGGCAGGGGGGCACGCCCCCCACCCTTGTGGTCAGCAGGTGGGTCCCCTCTGGTTGATTTTTTCGCCAATATTTTTTATTTATTCCAAAATATTCTCCGTAAATTTTGAAGTCATTCTGATAATTTTTATTTCTGCACAAAAATAACACCAAGGCAATTCTGCTGAAAACAACGTCACTCCGGGTTAGTTCCATTCAAATCATGCAAGTTAGAGTCCAAAACAAGGGCAGCCGAGTTTGGAAAAGTAGATACGATGGAGACGTATCAACTCCCCCAAGCTTAACCCATTGCTTGTCCTCAAGCAATTCAGTTGACAAACTTAAAGTGATAAAGAAAAAAATTTACAAACTCTGCTTGATCTTGTTGTTGCAAATATGTATAGCCAGCATTCAGGTTTTCAACAAAGATTATGAACTAACCATATTCACAATAACATTTAGGTCTCACATTTACTCATATCAATGGCATAATCAACAAACTTAAAGTGATAAAGGAAAAAATTTACAAACTCTGTTTGATCTTGTTGTTGCAAATATGTATAACTAGCATTCAGGTTTTCAACAAAGATTATGAACTAACCATATTCACATTAACATTTAGGTCTCACATTTACTCATATCAATGGCATAATCAACTAGCGAGCAATAATAATGAATCTTGGATGACAACACTTTTTTCAAAACAATCATGATATGTATAACAAAATGGTATCTCGCTAGCCCTTTCTGAGACCGAAAACATAAATGCAGAGCACCCCTGAAGATCAAGGTCTGATTAGGCATTGTAATTCATGGTAAAAGAGATCCAGTCGCATTCATACTCAATATCAATTAATAACAATGCATACAAATGACAATGGTGCTCTCTAACTGGTGCTTTTTATAAGAGGATGATGACTCAACAATTAAAGTAAATAGATAGATCCTTTGTAGAGGGAAGTAGGGATTTGCAGAGGTGCCACAGCTCGAGCTTTTTGAAACAGAGATGAATATAATTTTGAGCGGTATGCTTTCATTGTCAACATAACAACCACGAGATCTCGGTATCTTCCATGCTAGATACATTATAGGCGGTTCCCAAACAGAATGGTAAAGTTTTTACTCCCCGTCCACCAACAAGCACACTCCACGGCTGGTCTGAAACAACAGGTACCGTCCATACCAACAACAGTCCTGGGGGAGTTTTGTTTGATATTTATATTTTCATTTGATTTGAGCATGGAATTGGGCATCCCGAACACCACCCACTTTCTTGTGAATGACAAGTGAACCAACACTCATCGTGAGAATAACCCACCTAGCATGGAAGATACTGACAGCCCCTAGTCGCTACATGAGCGATTCGGTCATACAAAACATATTATCATTTGAAGGTTTAGAGTTTGGCACGTGCAAATTTACTTGGAATGGCAGGTAAATACCGCATATAGGTAGGTATGGTGGGCTCATATGGAACAACTTTGGGTTTATGGAAGTGGATGCACAAGCAGTATTCCTGCTTAGTACAAGTAAAGGCTAGCAAAAGATTGAGGAGCAAACAGCTAGAGAGCGACAACAATCATAAACATGCATTGAGATTAACCAACATTGACTGCAAGCATGAGTAGGATATAAATCACCATGAACATAAATATCGTTGATACGTCTCCAACGTATCTATAACTTATGATGTATTCATGCCATGTTTACAACAATTTCATATGATTTTGGTATGATTTGATTAGAACTAACCCGGACTGACGCTGTTTTCAGCAGACCTACCATGGTGTCGTTTTTTGTGCAGAAACAAAAGTTCTCAGAATGGGCTGAAAATTTACGGTGATTTTTTATGGACCGAAAGTGAACCCAGAAGCACAAGAGTTGGACCAGAAGCTTCACGAGGAAGAGGCAATCGTGGAGGACAGGCCCACCCCCCTAGGGCGTGCCCCCAGCCTTGCCTCTGCCCTGTGGACCCCCCCTGAATTGAAACCGATGCCAAAAATTCCTATAAATCCAGAAACCCCCAGAAAGAAACCTAGATCGGGAGTTCCGCTAGCGCAAGCCTCTGTAGCCACAAAAAACCAATCGGGAGCCCGTTCCGGCACCCTGCCAGAGGGGGAAACCATCACCGGTGGCCATCTTCATCATCCCTGTCGTCTCCATGAATAGGAGGGAGTAGTTCACCCTCGGGGCTGAGGGTATGTACCAGTAGCTGTGTGTTTGATCTCTCTCTCTCTCTCTCTCTCTCTCTCTCTCTCGTGTTCTTGATATGGAACGATCTTGATGTACCGCAAGCTTTGTTATCATAGTTGAATCATATGGTGTTTCTCCCCCTCTACCTTCTTGTGATGAATTGAGTTTTACCTTTGAGGTTTCACTATTATCGAATTGAATACTATTATGGATTTGAGAACACTCGATGTATGTCTTGCGTGGGATACCCGTGGTGACAATGGGGTGTTCTATAGATTCACTTGATGTATGTTTTGGCACTCAACTCGCGGATTCCCGAGGTGACATTGGGGTAATCTATGCATAGGGGTTGATGCACGTTTTCGTCCTTGTTTCTCCGGTAGGAATCTTGGGGCACTCTTTGAGGTTCTTTGTGTTGGATTGAATGTTGTTTGATGCATATCGTATAATTGACCCACGGATACTTGTGGTGACATTGGAGTATCTAGGTGACACTAGGATTGATTGATGTGTATCATATGGTGTTATTTTACTACGAACTCTAGGACTGTTTGTGACACTTATAGGAATAACTCAATGGATTGATCGAAAAGAATAACTTTGAGGTGGTTTCGTACCCTACAAGCAATTTCATCTTATGTTCTCCATGATAGGAACTTTGGAGTGACTTTTGTTGCACATTGAGGGATTGCCATATGGTCTAAGTATGTTATCATTGTTGAGAGAGCTTGCACTAGTGAAAGTATGAAGCCTAGGCCTTGTTTTCAAGCATTGCAATGCCGTTTTTGCTCACTTTTGTTACTTGCTACCTTGCTGTTTTTATATCTTCAAATTACAAAAACCTATATCTACTATTCGTATTACACTTGTATCACCATCTCTTCGCTGAACTAGTGCACCTATACAATTTACCATTGTATTGGGTGTGTTGGGGACACAATAGACTCTTTGTTATTTGGTTGCAGGGTTGTTTGAGAAATACCATCTTCATCCCACGCCTCCCACAGATTGATAAACCTTAGGTTATCCACTTGAGGGAAATTTGCTACTGTCCTACAAAACTCTGCGCTTGGAGGCCCAACATGAGTCTACAAGAAGAAGGTTGCGTAGTAGACATCAATCGTGGAGGCTATGTTGATTTTGTTTCAACTACATGCGTGAACATGTGCCAAGTCAAGCCACTCGAATCATTCAAAGTAGGATACTATCCTATCATACTACATCACAACCATTTTAAAAACATGTTGGCATGCAAGGTAAACCATTATAAACTACTAGCTAATTAAGCATGGCATGAGTAACTATAATCTCTAATTGTCATTGCAAACATGTTTCATTCATAATGGGCTGAATCAAGAACGATGAACTAATCATATTTACAAAAATAAGATAGGTCGAGTTCATACCAGCTTTTCCTCATCTCAATCATTCCATCAAATATCGTCATTATTGCCTTTCACTTGCATGACCGAATAGTGTGGATAATAATAATAGTGCACGTGCATTGGACTAAGCTCGAATCTGCAAACATTTATTTCAAAGGAGAAGACAAAGTAATTTGGGCTCTTTGTTAGATCAACAATAATGCACATGAGAGCCATTCATCATGGTCTTCTCCCCTCGACCCGAAAGAAAGGAAAAAGAATTTCAAAGAAACACACTGAAATATTTTTGGAGTTTTTGTTTTTCTGCAAAAGCAAAAACAAGAACGAGAAATACTATTTACATGGGAAAACTCCCAATAAGCAAAAGAAGAACGAGAAATCTTTTTGGGTTTTCTTTACTACTACTACTACTACTACTACTAAAGAAGGATAGGAAAACTAAGAAGAAGCTACAACTAATATTTTTGGATTTTCTCAAAGTTTTTCAAACACACAAGGAGAAAACGGGAAAAAGAAAATAAACTAGCATGGATAATACAATGAAAAAGTATGAACACCGACAACTGGAATGAGTGTGTGAACATGCATGTAATGTCGGTGAGAAATATGTACTCCCCCAAGCTTAGGCTTTTGGCCTAAGTTGGTCTATGCCCATGGATCGAAGTAGCCCTCTCCTGGGTACTAAGGAGGATCCTGAGGGTTCCACTGGTTAGCGAGGTTCTGTGGCTCCCGCTGATATATAGACTCCTCATACGGATCAGGTGATGGTTCTGGCTCAGGAACTGGGGATTGCGTCCGCTCCAGTATGCATAAATGTCCTTGGGAAAAATGAGGTACCTACCTGAATGAATATCGAACAAAGAAGGTGCAGGCAAAGTAATAATCTGACAAGTCTTCTGGCTGAATACAAGATTATAGATGAGTCTCTTGTCCTTATCATCACTAATAAAATCATGTGCTACCATATTGTTATACTCTAAGTATCTAGTGGGTAGTAGCATCTCCTCTTTCTCATCGTGCCTAATGGGTATCTCGGAGCGTCTAGCAAGGCGGGAGGCATAGATACCTCCAAAGATAGGACCCCTTGAACGGTTTAAACTCAATCGTCGAGCAACAATGGTGCCCAAACTAAAGGTTCTATCACAAAGTAAAGCATGGCACAAAATAGCAAGGTTAGGGGCACTAAGGCCTCCACTCTCCACACGACCAATTAAACATCTCCCAGCAAATATCGAGTAATAGCGCAAAACAGGAAAATGCAAACTAGCCACTCTCGCTTCTGACACTCATCTCCCTTCCCCTACGGGAACTTCATCAATTAAATCTTCCACATCTCTAGGACGTGGTTCACTGACGCTGCCCTCATAAGGCAATTTGCAAATATCACAAAAAATCATAAAGCATCATCTCCTTATGCTCATCATATAAATAAAACTCTACCGTGGGTGGTGATTTCCTAGCATGAAAGTGAAAATTTTGCATGAAGGTATTAGTGAGTAGGAGGTATTGTTCACACTTATCATGGAGGAAGTCGGTGATGCCTACATTCTCAGCAAAATAATAAAAATGATCATAAATTCCGGCAGCCCCCAAGAATGCATCACTTGGCCATTCACATGGCCGAACCTCCGCGATGCGGGGAAGGTTGTACTTGGGCTTCTTCTTCTCCTCATTCTCATTTTCTTTAGAACCCCGGCTTGAAGAGCCTCGCAACCATCTCTTCATCATTTCTTTTCTCTGAAAATTTCCGAAATTTTTAGTGACTCAAAATAGAAGTAATCCTAACTCAACAAGGTTGATAGCAACTACTCCCACAAGTGCCTAGAGGCTATATCATGCATCAAAACTACTTGGGACCATATAAATTTGACATGCAAGCTCAAGAACAAGGTCACCACAGCAGCAAAAACTTTCAATATATAAAGCACTAGAACAAAAACTAATTGGACCATTGGAGGAGTCACATACCGAAGAACAATCCCCCAAAACAGTTTTCGCAAATGGAGCTTTGCACAAGGAGATCGAAAATGGCAGCAAGATGAGCTAGAACACGGGTTTGAGAAACAGGATGATTTTTCTGGAAGAAGATGAACTGGATGGATGCTGGAATAAGTGAGGGGGATCCACGTGGGACCCACAAGGCAGGGGGCGCGCCCTCCACCCTTGTGGTCCACAGGTGCAGCCCCTGGTGTGTTCTCAGTGCCAAAAATTCTCAAATATTCTATATAAATCATACTAAATTTTCAGGGCATTTGGAGAACTTTTATTTTCGGGGCATTTTTTCTTGCACAGATAAATCAGAAAACAGAAGGATAATACTATTTTTGCTTTGTTTATTCTAAATAACAGAAAGTAAAAAGTAGGTGCAGAAAGTTGTGCTTTTCTAAATTCATCCATCTCATGCTCATCAAAAGGAACCATTAACAAGGTTGATCAAGTCTTGTTAACAAACTTCTTTTGAATAACATAAAATCGGAGAATTTTTGAATAACACTAGGTTACCTCAACGGGGATATGCATGTCCCCAACAATAAGAATATCATATTTCTTTCTGACAGTAGGGAGAGGGAATTCAAAACCTCCAATAGCAATAGTTGAAAATTTTCCGATAGAATTGACACTATGAACTTGAGGTTATTTCTTCAGAAAGTGTACCGTACGCTCATTACCATTATCATTAAAAGTGACATTGCCCTTGTTGCAATCAATAACAGCCCCTACAGTATTGAAAAGGGGTCTACCAAGGATGATCGACATACTGTCATCCTCAAGAATATCAAGAATAACAAAGTCCGATAAGATAGTAATGTTTGCAACCACAACAGGCACATCCTCACAAATACTGATGGGTATAGTAGTTGATTTATCGGCCATTGGCAAACAGATTTCAGTAGGTGTCAACTTATTCAAATCAAGTCTACGATATAAAGATAAAGGAATAACACTAACACCGGCTCAAAGATCACATAAAGCAGTTTTAACATAGTTTCTTTTAATGGAACATGGTATAGTTGGTATTCCTGTTTCTCCTAGTTTATTTGGTATTCCACCCTTAAAAGTGTAATTAGCAAGCATGGTGGAAATTTCAGCTTTTGGTATCTTCCTTTTATTTGTAACAATATCCTTCATATACTTAGCATAAGGAGACATTTTCAGAATATCAGTCAAACGCATACGCAAAAAGACAGGTCTAAGCATTTCAACAAAGCGCTCAAAATCCTTATCATCCTTTTTCTTGGATGGTATAGGAGGAAAGGGCATGGGTTTCTGAACCCATGGTTCTCTTTCTTTACCATGTTTCCAACAACAAAGTCTCTCTTATCATAACATTTATTCTTAGGTTGTGGGTTATCAAGATCAACAGTAGGTTCGACCTCCACATAATTATCATTGCTAGGTTGAGCATCAACACGAACATCATCATCAACATCATCACTAGGTTCATGTTCATCACCAGATTGTGTCTCAGCATCAGAAATAGAAATGTCATTTGGATTCTCATGTGTATCTATAACAGGTTCACTAGAAGCATGCAAAGTCATATTAGTTTTATTTTTCTTTTTATTACTAGAACTAGGTGCATCAGTGTTAGTTTTCTGAGAATCTTGATCAATTCTCTTATGATGACCTTCTAGGATACAAAGGTTACTGCGTCATTTTACCACCTCTAGTCATAACCCTAACAGCATTATCATTGTTCGTACTATTCAACTCATTGAGCAAATCATCATGTGCCTTAAGTACTTGTTCTACTTGAGTTTTAACCATGGAAGCATGCTTACTAATAATCTTAAGATCGCTAACAGTTCTACCCATGTAATCACCCAAGCAGTCAAGCATGTAAGCATTACCTTTCAATTGTCTACTAACATAAGCATTTTTTTTCTTATTTAACAATAAAATTATCAAACTCATCCAAGCATTGACTAGCAGACTTATTATGAGGAATATAACCTTCATCAAATATATAGAGATAAATTACCTCTACTACGTGTGTCGGGTTATTAAAACCATGTATTTCTTCAATAGGTGGTAATTCTTAACATCTTCAGCTTTAATACCTTTTTCTTTCATAGATTTCTTTGCCTCTTCCATATCTTCAGGACTAAGAAATAGAATACCTCTTTTCTTTGGAGTTGGCTTAGGAATTGGTTCAGGAAGTGTACAATCATTATCATTACTCAATATATTACTCAATAGCAATTCAGCTTGCTCAATAGTTCGTTCCCTGAAAACACAACCAACACAACTATCTACGTGGTCCCTAGAAGCATCGGTTAGTCCATTATAAAAGATATCAAGTATTTCATTTTTCCTGAGAGGATGATCACGCAAAGCATTAAGTAACTGGAGAAGCCTCCCCCGAGCTTGTGGGAGACTCTCTTCTTCAATTTGCACAAAGTTAAATATTTCCTTTAAAGCAACTTGTTTCTTATGAGCAGGGAAATATTTTTCAGAGAAGTAGTAAATCATATCCTGGGGACTACACAGACAACCAGGGGCAAGAGAATTAAACCATAAGTTAGCATCATCCTTTAACGAGAAAGGAAACAATTTAAGAACATAGTAATAGCGAACTTTTTCCTCATGAGAAAATATGGTGGCTATATCATTAAATTTAGTAAGATGTGCCACAACACTTTCAGATTCATAACCATGGAAAGGATCAGATTCAACCAAAGTAATTAACTCAGGATCAACAGAGAATTCATAATCCTTATCCGTAACAAAGATAGGCGAAGTAGCAAACTTAGGATCATATTGCATTCTAGCATTCAAAGATTTTTCTTTCCACTTGCATAATAATTTCTTAATATCATTTCTATCCTTACAAGCAAGAAAGTCCCTAGCTACCTCTCCATCCATAACTGAAAGCACAAGCGCTCCCTGGGTGGTTTTGGTAATTAATGTCAACATATCTCTTATTGGACTAATACTTCTACCTAGTATGTTTCATATAAGTTCAACAGTGGAGTGGCAGGACAAGAGGATGTGGAACCCCTTCAAGATGCTCAGGACAAACATTGGCAAAAGCTCAGGAGACTACATTTTCATTTTAGTGATCCAAGATCACATTGAGTTCATAGGAAAGCCAATACTATTAAAAGGGGATGAGGTGTTGCTTAATGGCTTGCTTGCTCAAAGTGCTTAGTGATATGCTCCAAAGCCCTAACCACTTTCTCATTTCCACATATGTCCTAAACCTAAAGTCAAACTTAGCCCCACCGATTTGATCTATCTGACGCCACCGAGTTCACTTAACATAGCCACTGCCAGAAACCCTAATCAGTTCTGTCTCACCGATGGGATCTCGGTCTCTCTGAGATGGCCTTGCAAACTGTCTGTTACCCTCTGTTGGGGATACAACTACTGAGCGTGAACCGCCCCGGAGGGGCCGGTTTACCCTCGTCCATGATTCATGCCCACGGAGGAGGCCTGGAGCCTAGAGGCGAATTAAGGTCCATTTATGTAAACCGCCTTAGTATTGTAACTTGTGTTGTAAGTTGAGAAAGAAGAGACCGAGCCGGACGCTTGTATGAGCCGGATCGGGACTCTGTAGACCGGTCGGGCGTCAACCCGTGTATATAAGGGGACGACCCGACGGCGAGTTGGGGGAGAGGATTGGAGGCTAAGGCAAAGCTATTGCTCCCTAGTCGCCGAAATCATATCAATCACATCACAACCGGGCGTAGGCTTTACCTTCATCGAAGGGCGAACCAGTATAATTCCCGTGTCTTGTGTCCGCTTTAACCCTCTAGGTTAACCCGTCACGATGGCCCTACGACTAAGTCCTTTCATGAGGACATCTGCCGTGACAATTCCACGACAGTTGGCGCCCACCGTGGGGCTATCGCACGATGGTTTGATGATCTTAGAGGGCAAGTTCAAGGACTCGAAGGCTATCTGATGGGCGGATGACTAAGAGTCGTCATGGCAAGCTCTACATCGACGATGCGGATCGGGCCCCGAGGCCGGCTCAGTTGAGTACGGTACCGGGTCCCCTTTGGCGGCATACACGTGTTCATCGGCAAGATCGGCGAGCCGTGGCCTGGGCCGACGTCTGCCCGACCTCGTCGAGACGGCTCGGTGGCGAAGAAGAGTCCTGCCCTGGCTAAACCGGCGGCCGGGCATGTTTTCGTGGAGTCGCCCACGGAGGCTACGAGGACGGATCAAGATTCTGCCGACGAAACTGTTGTCTACTCTGGCGATTTAATCGTCGGCCGGAGAAACTAAGTCTCTATACCAGCTGCAAGATGGCGGATCGGGCTGTTCCGACGGTGAGAGTATTCCGGACCCTTCGATCTACCCAACCGGGTTGGGATCTTCATGGCGATGCGCAGCGGCGCTTCACTCTTCGACCATGGCGCCCCTGGTCGCCCGGTTCAACAACGGTGATGGCAGCCGAAGGAGGCCTGTCGCCCGCCGGCTCAAGTTTTGTCAGAGCTTTTTGACGCATTGGCTGTGCTCATGGCGGAAGCTAATCCGCCGGATCAGGACCTGCACAACGCGGAGATTGCAAAGGTGAGGGAACAGATCACTAATGCTAAAGCGGACCTAGCAGCCACGGACGAAAGGATGGCGGCGGAACGGGCCACTTTGGATGCGCAGGCTTATAGGCTCAGGCTGGGCCAGCGCGCGTCACAGGAAGTCATGAAAAGGAAGTACAGGTCCCGTTTACCTTCAGTTTTTGAGGGAAGGGAGCTTTTCAATACCCTGTGCAGGGACCAAGAATCCGCCGCCGTTGGTAAACCGCCGGAAGCACAGGGACGGCCGCATCGGTTCAGCCCGTGTGATAGATCTACCTCGCCATCATACCGATGCGCCTGCATCGCAGACACCTCCGGTCACTACTCCAACCCGATGGATAACCTCGTGGCGGCTGCGGCACGGTTGGAGGCAATTCCAATTGAAGGCGATTCACCACAGCGGTAGAGACACGCCGGGTTAAGGAGCTCCTCAGACGGCCTGGCTCAAGAAGAAGCGTATTCATACAGCCGGGATCGGATCCACTCCACCCCGCCCAAGCCGGAGCTATAGCCGACGCGGCGATTTAACCGGCCGTGTCAAGCAATGCGCAGCGTGGTCTGGCCAAGGCAACAATCCGGTGGGCGGCTTTGAGGATGCTCAAGGGTAGTGGACCGCGCCGAGAACGCGTGGGGAGGCCGAGTTAGCAGCACAAGCAGAGGATCATCCGCCGCGCCAGTTCGTCCGACCATCTTGAACCAGGGTCACGTCTGGCTCTTTGGGGTGCCTTGCCTCGTCCCGCTTTAACGCGGCGCTTGCCCAAGGACTTCTAGGGGCCGCGCAAGGTGCCCAATTATACTTCCGATTTGGCTCCAGAAGCATGGATAGAAAGCTATGAGATGGCCATGGAGATGCTAGATGTGGACGAAGCCGCATGCGCGAAGTACTTCACAATGATGTTGGAAGGAACGGCCCGGACTTGGTTGAAAAATTTGCCGCCCAACTCTATCAGTTCGTGGACCCAGTTGCGAACCCGATTCATTCAAAATTTCAAAGACACCTGTAAGCAGCCCATGTCTGTGGTGGATTTAGCAGCTTGTGTCCAGGCGGAGGGAGAATCCACAACCCATTGGGTGCGCCGCGTTTCGGAAGTTTTACATTCTTCGGACCGGATCAACCCTGATTCCGCGATCTTGACCTTGGAAGCCAATTGCCGGTTCGAGCCATTGAAATTGAAGCTGGGCCGCATGAAGCGTTTTTGCCATGACATGGGCACTCTAATGGGTGTTTTGGTAAAGTACGCTGATTACGATAGTACCAAGGATCCCGAGTCCGAGAATGATGAAGTGGGGAAGGGAAAATGAGCGGCAACTCCGAGGGGCCAAGCATCATTCGGCGAGCAATGGAGGGAACAAGCGTAGCTTAACGGCAACATGGGCTTTGTGGTTAACACCAACGCCAGCAGGACAAGGGTCAGCGGCGCAGGGTAGGCAATCAAACCGGGCGGTCACAATCCGGATCGTTTGAATTTCATATTGAATCAACCTTGTCCGAAGCATGGGACGAAGGAGGCACCGCGAACCACCTTTGGAAGGATTGTTACATTATGCAGGAGTTCAAAACTCCAACTCTTTCCGGTATGATCAAGGGCCCGCGGCGGTTCGTGGTCCGCCCGGTTACGGTGGAGGAAATTCCGGCCCGTGATTCGTGGTAATCCGGGCGGGCAAGGCAATCAATAATCAAAGTAATCGAGCAGTCGTAACAATCAGAACCAAGGGGCTACAATCAACAACAGCAGCGGTCGGGTTATCAAAGTAACCCAAAGCAGTTGAACGGGTGGACGTCCACGTCTTTACCACCAGCTTGGACAGACGAGACCGAAAACTTGAAGCGGGCGGTCGAGTCATGAACCGGCTGCGCCGCATTACCTCTGTTGGTCCGAGCAACCCGATCGTGTGGAGCAGAGAGGACCATCCTCCCGGGTTTACAATCCGGTCGATTAGCCCTGGTGGTGGCACCCCAGGTAGGAGGGTACAAGTTTACCAAGGTTCTTATGGATGGAGGAAGCAGCATCAACATCCTGTACCACGAGACCTTCCGGCGTATGGGATTGACGGATAGGCATCTTAGGCCATCCAAAGACAAGTGTTTCACGGAGTGGTGCACAGCAAGTCGGCGCATTCGGTCGGTAAGATAGCTGGAGGTGACCTTTGGGGACGAACATGACTCCAGATCAGAAACATTGACATTTGAGGTGGTGAAAATTCAAAGCCCTTACCACGCCCTCTTTGGGCGGCCGGCTTATGCTAAGTTTATGCACGGCCCTGTTATGTTTATTTACAGCTGAAAATACCGGGTCACAAAGGAACGATAATGGTTCATGGGAGCCGCCGGATCGCTTTGGAGTGCGAGGAAGGTGATGCGGCTTACGCAGAGTCGGTTTGTGCCACTGAAGAGCTAAAATATTATAAAGACAATGTTGATCCGGCGGATATGACCCCTTTGAAGAAGCCAACTACGGAGCATGATCCGGACTTGAAGTTCAAATCGGCGGCTGAGACGAAGCTTGTTGATTTCGTGCCCGGCGATTCGTCCAAGCAGTTCACCATCAGTACCAACTTGGATCTTAAATAGGAAAGCGCGCTCATCGAGTTCATCCGAGAGAATCGGGACATTTTTGCATGGAAGCCTTCTGACATGCCAGGTGTACCGAGGGAACTCGCTGAGCACACTCTTAATGTTGACCCAAAATACAAACCGGTAAAGCAGTTTCTTCGCCGGTTTAATGAGGAAAGGCGCAAGGCCATCGGAGAAGAAGTTGCTAGGCTCTTGGCAGCAGGGTTTATCGTCAAGTCTTTCATCCGAGTGGCTTGCCAATCCGGTGTTGGTTCTTAAGAAGAATGGCACTTGGCGCATGTGTGTGGATTACACAGATCTCAACAAGGCATGTCCAGCTGATCCTTTCGCCCTCCCCCGCATTGACCAGATTATTGATGCTACGGCGGGTTGTGAGCATTTGAGCTTTTTGGATGCGTACTCCGGTTATCATCAGATTAAGATGGCAGTTAAGGACCAGGAGAAGACGGTGTTTATCACCCCCTTTGGAGCCTTCTGCTATGTATCTATGCCTTTTGGACTCAAGAGCGCCCAAGCGACTTATCAGCGTTGCGTTCAGAGTTGCTTGCATGAACAGATCGGCCGTAACGTGCATGCTTATGTGGATGATATCGTGATTAAGTCAAGGAAGAAGGAAACCTTGATTGAGGATCTAAAGGAAACCTTTGACAACTTGGGGGTGTACAAGATGATGCTCAACCCGCCAAGTGCGTTTTGGTGTTCCGGCAGGCAAGTTATTGGGTTTTCTCGTGTCCAACAGGGGATCGGCTAATCCGGAAAAATTACGGCTATCACCTCCTTGGCTAAGCGAAGTGCATCAATGACGCCCAGCGTTTGGCAGGCGGATTGCTGCGCTAAGCCGGTTTATCACCGCCCAGGCGAGAAGGCCATTCCTTTGTACCGGATGTTGAAGAAAACGGATCGCTTTGTCCGAGTTCGCCGTGATGAAGCATTGGAGGATTTGAAGCGGCGGTTGGCCAACCCGCCGGTTCTAGCCGCCTTCATTGACAAAGAGCCGCTGCTATATGTTGTCGCTAATGCCGAAGGCGATTAAGCGTGGCTATCGTGGTGGAGCGGAAGGAGGCAGGGAAGGAGTATCCGGTTCAATGGCCGGTTTATTACATCAGCGAGGTCCTAATTGAGTCTAAGCAGAGATATCCGCATTGGCAGAAGCTGATATACGGGGTTTTTATGGCAAGCCGGAAGCTAAGGCAATATTTCCAAGGGCACCCCATCACAGTGGTTAGTTCGGCTCCCTTGGGCGATATCATACAGAACCGGGAAGCGACTGGCTGGATTGCTAAATGGGCTATAGAACTTGGGCCGCACGGTTTAAGGTATGTGCCTCGGACGGCCGTAAAATCTCAGGCACTTGTGGATTTCATTAATGATTGGACGGAGTTGCAAGCTACCAAGAGAAGCCGGATCATACCTATTGGACCATCCACTTTGATGGGTCCAGCAATTGAGGGCTCGGGGCCGAGTCGTATTAACTTCCCCGCGAGGTGACAAGTTCTGTTACGTTCTCCGCCTAATGTTCCCTTGTACTAACAATGCAGCTGAGTATGAAGCTTTGCTCCATGGTCTTCGGATGGCTAAGGAAATGAATCTCAGCCGGGTTAAATGCTTTGGCGACTCGGACTTGGTGGCCCAAAGCAAGTATCAGTACTTGGGATTCCAAAGATCCACTCATGGCTGCATATCGTCGGGAGGTGGATGTTGTTGCAGGACATTTTAAAGGATATCAGGTGGACCATGTGGATCGTCGGAAGAACGGCGGCTGATGCTTTAAGCCGGCTGGGCTCTCAACGTAAACCGTCCCGCCCAACGCCTTCCTTGATGTCTTGCACAATCCGCCGCTTAAGCTTCCTGATGAAATTGATTTGGCTATCCCTGATCCGGAGGCTCAATTGGTGGCGGCTCGCATGTCATTCCGGATTGGACGCTCCCTTATTTGGCATACATGAACCGGGCGAAGTTACGGAAGATGAGGCGTTGGCCCGGCAGATAGTTCGGCGGTCTAAGTCTATGACCATTGTTAATGGCGAGTTGCACCATTGCGATTGTGTCGATGCGTTTCAGCGTTGTGTGTCCCCCAAGAGGGCTGTGAGATATTGCGAGAGATCCATGAAGGGGATTGTGGTCACCACGCTGGTTCAAAGTCCTTGGTGGCCAAAGCGTTCCGCCATGGTTTCTATTGGTTGACTGCCCATGCTGATGCGGAGGATCTGGTCAGACGATGTGATGGTTGCCAAAAGTTCTCCAGGCGTGCTCATGTGCTAGCCCAAGAATTGAGGATGATTCCAATTACTTGGCCGTTTGCGACTTGGGGGCTGGATATGGTTGGACCTTTCAAAAGGTCCAAGGACAAAAAGACCCACCTGTTGGTGGCGGTTGATAAATTTACCAAGTGGGTTGAGGCAGAGCCTGTTAGCAAGTGTGATGCAGCCACGACGGTTCAGTTCATCAGAAAGGTGATTTTCCGGTTTGGGTTTCCACACGGTATCATCACGGACAATGGCACCAATTTGTCCAAAGGAGCTATGAAGGAATTTTGTGAACGAGAGCACATCCGGCTTGATGTTTCTTCCGTAGCCCACCCGCAATCCAATGGTCAAGCGGAACGAGCTAATCAGAGATCTTGAAAGGTATCAAACCCCGACTTATGGTCCCTTTAGAGAGGACACCGGGTTGTTGGGTGGAAGAGCTACCATCGGTGATATGGAGTATAAATACTACCCCAACCGATCCAATCGGATACACGCCGTTCTTTATGGTCTATGGAGCGGAGGCGGTCCTTCCAGCGATATCCGTCACGACTCGCCTCGAGTGGCAGCCTATGTTGAGGCAGATAGCGAGGCAGCACGGCAAGACGATTTGGATCGACCGATGAAGAGCGCGATATGGCAGCTGCTCGTTCGGCGGTTTACCAGCCAGGATCTTCGCCGGTATCACAGCCGGCGGGTTAAAACCAGAACCTTTCAGAAGGAGACTTAGTGCTGCGGCTCATTCAGGACCGTAAAGATATGCACAAGCTATCCCCACCTTGGGAGGGGCCTTTTGTGGTCAGCAAGAATCTATATAACGTGTCCTACTATCTGATTGATGTTCGAGAGCGAAAGGACTCGCGCACGTCAGAGGAGGAGACCAACAGGCCGTGGAACATAGCTCATCTTCGGCCTTATTATACCTGAGCCATTGGCTCCACTTATGTAAATATTAAGACAATGTATATATTATGAATAAAGTCAATAAACAGGATCTTCGCCAAAGCGGGTGTCTGCTTACGTATAAAAGTCCGGTTTGGGTACATGGAGATGCTGTCGTGAAGCGGCCTCCGGTTTAACCCTTGGCCTTGTCTTTGTGAAATTTTTGTCACTTGGGGGCTTGGTCGTATCCGAACCAATGCAACACCTCTTGGCAGGCGAAGCCACCAGATCATTTGGGGGCTTGGTCGTGTCCGAACCAATGCAACACCTCTTGACAAAGTAAGCCACCAGATCACTTGGGGACATGGTCACGTCTGAACCAGTCACGCCTCTTGGTCGGCCTAAGGCCATAGAATCACTTGGGGGCTTGGTCGAACCCGAACCAATGCAATGCCACTTGATCAGCGTAATGCCACGATGTCAGTTGGGGACCTGGCTGACTTGAACCATCGCTACACCTTATAGGGAGCTTGGTCCTGTCCGACCATGGTAACGCCATCTGATCAGACTCAATAAAGCCTTTTTTTTGCAAACAGTCTTTGTCATTGTTTTTGCTTCCATGTGTTTTTTATACGTATAATTTGGCTTTTGTTTGTTTTCTTAAACCGACAAACCTTCTTTCAACCGGATTCAAGTTTTCAGAATTTGGTCCATTTTTAAATCCGGCGATTGATTGTTCCGGTTTGATTTTGCTGTTAACATCCCATTATGGAGTAACAGGGGGCTTATCATGCCCGACACGATTTACACGGTAAATCGGTATTATGCACACAAGGATTGTTCTCCTTTGACGGTGATGGTTTATAAAGCCTCCGCTTCAGGATTGGCTAAAGCCAATCGTGTGCCCGACATCGCGTATATGTTTGTATCACAAAATTTTGATCGTATACCTCGATATTTTCTTATATAAATATATTGGCATCACAATCCGGCTAGAGGCGCAAGCCGCCATGGCGGTTTAAGAATTTGTGATTGCAGGCAAAATATGTTGAAGGATTCACTACTTCAAAACCAAAGTATCCAGAACCGACATGCAAAAGTTTACAGACCGAGGTTGTAACGGCATTGTTCAAAACAAAGTACCGATTATCCTATTACAAAGCCTTTGAGGCCCGGCGTTTCATGTGGGGTTATGCCTTGAAGCTTGGAGGCGTCACCCGGCTCGACGAATTACGCTGCTTCGCCGGGTTGACGTGAGGTAGAGGGGGCGCCTGACGTCGGTTCAACTTCTTCTTCTTCCTCACCCAAAGCCCGGAAGTCATTGGTAGACCAGTCAATCCGGGTTAAGGCCTGAAAGACAGCTTCTTCACTTATCAGCTCAGCCGGATCAACGTCAGGGGCATAAGTGTGCTTACGGATTGGGGGAACAAGGCTCTGCACTTCAGGGATGACAAACTCCACCCGCTTGTTGTTGGCGTCATAAAAGGAGCGGTGAACCGTCAGGTTGGCTTCGTCTGCCAGTTGACTCGCCAGCGGACGCATTTCCTTTGTGATCCGTTTCAGGGCGTCGTTATCAAAGGCTTCACCATTCTCTTGAGCACTGGGAAACCTTTGGCTATGTCACCGGATCAAGATCTGCTATCCACGCCTTGGCGCGTCGAGCGATGAAGGTGCCGGCCGAGCCGCGGATCGCTTCAACTCTTCAAGCTGCCCGGAACCTTGGACAACCGTCCAGGGTTTCTCTGATCGAGGACGGCGCCGTGTTGTCGTATGATGTAGCACATATGACTTCGCTGGGCGCCGTATACAACTGCTCAATCAGCGATAAGCGGCCTTGAGCTTCTTCCGCACATCGAGCCCATATGTGCAATACGCTTGTCTGCACCGGTTTAAGACAACTCAGGATAAACCGGCGGAAAAATCAAAATTAAGATAGTCAGTGCATAGTTTCTTACCAAAGACGGCAGAGGTCATGGCATGCACTTGGCGCTTGAGTCCGTAAGCTCTTGATCACCGGTTTAAGGGCTGCTTGACTTCTTCCGCCCGTTTTTCAAACCGGCCTTCTCGGTGTCCCAGCTTGGCCCGTTCGGATTTATACCACTCCTTCAGCTGTTCCATAGTGGCCAAGGCCGTTCTCAATTCGTCCTTGGCCTTAGTGGTTTTCGCTTCTTTGAGTCTCCAGATTGGCTCGCAGGTCTTTGAGTTGCACGCTTTGTCGCTCTATTTCATTCGTAACAAAGGAAGCATGTTAGGTGTCTCATTATCAAGTCCCAAGCTCAATATACATATTCACCTTGGCACTTGGGGGCTAATGGCTAATTGATCTCAGTTTGCCATTTGGGTACAGAAATTAAGTCCCGGTTTAACTATGCTAAGTTGAACCGACCCTTGGGGGCTACTATACAGCTAAAGTACAGGAAAGACATAATTCATTACCTCATAGCGGTCCTTCATCCGGTTTACTGCATCAGCTTCAAGGTCACGGCTGGTATAGAGCCGTTCGTAAACCCGAGTGCAGTTCTTAAGGCAGAAGTTGTCGCAAGCTGACAGGTCTGTTTTTCCTTCATCTTTACTCACGGCGGCCGACTCGCCCTTGGCACTATGTTTTGTTAAAGCGACCGGTTGGCTAGGAGCAGCATAGCCAGTACCTGTCACAATAACATCGTCATTTTCGGCGGTCTTCTTTGGGCTTGATGTTTGCTTACTCTGGCTCGGCGCTTCAACTGTTACGGCTCGCTCTATCGGCGGGTTTGGTGGAGCAGGCTGTGAAGTTTCCATTTGGACCTCCGGTTCAGCTTCCGCGGATCAGCGATGTCGTCTTTGTACAACTCGCCAGAGCTATCTTTGGCGACTTCGTGATTTTCGTGGGTTTGTTCCGGGTCTTTTACGGATCAACATCCGCAGTAGGGTCAAGGGTTTTCGCTTTCTTACTCAAGCGAGCCTTGGTGCTGCAATGTTCAGTAATTGATTAAGGCAAATCAACCAAGGCAGTTGTAAATCGAATCGATGGACAGCGATTACATACCCCGCAGCAACTTTCAGCGGAGGCGATTGCGTGGTTGATGAACCGCCGGAAAGAGTTGGAAGAGGCCCGATAATTGGTCGCACGAATTAAGAGGACATCGGAAGAAACCCTTTAAGGGATAACGTTTTTCAGGAGAACAAGTCACCTCTGGGCGACGCTTCCGGTTTGGTGTATCTGGTAAACCGGAGGATAGAATCTGTTGACCACTGTGCCGGGTTGTACGGCGCTCTTTGGCCTGCTGTGTCTTCAAATAAGTAGAGGAATGAGATTTTTTCACTTTCCGAACGGCGCGGCGAATTCTTTTAACCGGCACGAGGTCGGAGTTGGAAGAAAGAAGGATTACCTCAACATGGTCGGCATGGCTGGCTTCAAAGATCATCACAGGAGTTACATTTATCGAGAGGGAAGAATAGAGGGATAAATCATAAGAAACACAAGGAGGAGAGCCGGTTTACGGCGGCTCCCTCGTAAGGATATCAAGTTTTACCTCAGCTTCAGATTCTTCATCTTCCGGCGGATCAGAAGACCCGGTGGTCTTCTTGCCAGCCTTTTTGGTAGCCTTGGACTTTATACGCGGAGCTCGGGCCGGTTTGGTCCGTCTCCAGAAGGAGCTGTCAGCCTGCGAGGTAGCAAGGATTAATGAATATCAACAAAATGTTAAAAGCCCGAAAAGCGGTGAGCAAAGTCTTACCGCAGGTGGCGGGTTGGCAACACAGAACGGAGCCAACCCGGTTAGGCTGCAGACGGAGATTGGTTCATCAAGCATCTTTTTTACAGCCTCTGTAACCTCAGATTCAGTTATTGGTAATTCGTGACATCTTTGAGGGTCTTTGAGGCTGCCAGTATACTCGTGCATCAATCCGGGCCGGCGGCTTAAGGGCAAGATGCCCCAAGAAACCCAGCATCACACAAGGTCCACACCAGTTAGTCCATTGGCCATTAGAGCCCGGAGTTTTTTGATCCGAGGTGCAAAGTTCTTCCGTTCATGGCGGTTAAGCGTAAAGGCATCGGATGGTTGTTGCTGAGCCGGTGAGGACGGTAACCCGGCAAGGGATTCTCGTTGGCAGGAGCGGTGTTCCGGCAATAGAACCAGGTTTGGTTCCAATCCTTTGGATGGCTGTGGTGTTTGGCGTGAGGAAAGTCCGCTTCCTTCCTTTTCTGGATTGAAACGCCGCCTAGTTCTGTGTTGGGACCATCAGAAAACTCCGTATGGCGGTTCAAGTGAAAGAAATCCCGGAATAGCTCCACAGAGGGCTCTTCACGAAGATAGACTTCACAAAAACTTGAAAGTTGCATATGTTTGACACAGAGTTCGGGCCGATATCCTGCGGATGGAGTTGCAAGCTTGCAAGGACGCCCCGGAAAAATTTTGAACCGGGCGGCAGAACCCCGATCTAAATGCTGCATAAACACAATTACTTCTCCCTCTTGTGGCTCCGGAGGAAACTCGCCATCCGGAACACGCCCGATGGAGGGCATTTTTGGAGCCAAACCGCCATGGTGACATAGCCGTTGAGTTATGCGTTTCGGTGATTTTGACCGGACCCAATTGCAAGCTGAGAATTGAGGAGCCATTCGGGAAGATTAAGCTGTGGAATAAAGGGAGAAAGCGGTTCACCATTAAACGGTTCAGGCATATTATGCATTGTTAAACCGGCGATTCAATGCCCGCCTCCCATTCCGGTTTAACTGAGGGCTAATGGAGTGACGGATTAGCTATCAAAAGTTAAACCGCCCGAATAAGGCAGAATTGAAAAATCGATAAGTATGGATGTAAACAGTTTTCACATGCGAAGGGAAGTAATCAAGATCTACCGAAGTTCCGGAAGAAAAACCTTCACGACCTATGCAAACCTCGGAAAAGAACAGGAGGGTTCGGGTATTCTAAACTCGAGGATCTACGAAAAAAGCCGGCGCGTGAAGGGTTAGATGGACGGCGGGGCAGTCCCCTGCACAGGATATACGATGCGACTGGATCGCATGGCCATGGTGGAGCAGGTGTGAAGAAACCGAGATGAACTGCGGGATGAACAGGGTCTACAGATGCGATCTAGGGGTTGAAAAAGGACCTTACCTGATGAGCGAAGTCGAGGAGCGCCGGAAGACTCTGATACGGTCAGGTCGATGCGGCGGCCCGGCGTTGACGCGTCGTTTGAAGGTCGGAGGTGACAGCGGAGCTTCAAGACTGGAGCGTCACGAGGAAGGAGAAGAAGAAGAGACAGGTGGCGGCCGGTCTATTTATGAGGAACCGGAGCAATCAACGGGCGCGAGATTCGAGGAGTCAAAAGCGGCGGACGGTGCAGCGGCCGCCTCGATTTCCGGGATGGCATTAAATGAAGGGAATCTTCTTGTTTGGATTTCTTTATTAAAATGACGTCAAGACGCCTACGACACGCGGATCGGAAGATGACATCACGACGGTTCAAGCAGCTGGCGGTTTACAAAATGTGAAAAGAGATCAAGAGTTTCCTGAAGGTGTTGAAGATTAACATGAACCGGTTCAAGTCAATCTGGGGCCTAATGTTGGGGATACAACTACTGAGCGTGAACCGCCCCGGAGGGGCCGGTTTACCCTCGTCCATGATTCAGGCCCACGGAGGAGGCCTGGAGCCCAGAGGCGAATTAAGGTCCATTTATGTAAACCGCCTTAGTATTGTAACTTGTGTTGTAAGTTGAGAAAGAAGAGACCGAGCCGGACGCTTGTATGAGCCGGATCGGGACTTCAGAGACCGGCCGTCAAGGCCAACCCGTGTATATAAGGGGACGACCCGACGGCGAGTTGGGGGAGAGGATTGGAGGCTAAGGCAAAGCTATTGCTCCCTAGTCGCCGAAATCATATCAATCACATCACAACTGGACGTAGGCTTTTACCTTCATCGAAGGGGCCGAACCAGTATAATTCCCGTGTCTTGTGTCCGCTTTAACCCCTCTAGGTTAACCCGTACGATGGCCCTACGACTAAGTCCTTTCATGAGGACATCTGCCGTGACAATTCCACGACACCCTCTGCAGTCATTTCGGTCTCACCGAGATATGCAGTCGGTCCCATCGAGTTTTCTTGACCAAGTCTCTATTTGCTCATTACTGAAATCGGTCTCACCGAGTTCATGCAATCGGTCTCACCGATATGAGATTTTTCCCTAACCCTGGCACATCGGTCCCACTGAGTTGATCATGTCGGTCCCACCGAAAAGCCTAAAGTTCATATTCTGAACCAAGTCGGTCTGACCAAGTTTAACCATTCAATCCCACCGAGTTTGGGAATTTGTGTGTAACGATTAGATTTTGTGTGGAGGCTATATATACCCCTCCAACCCCTTCTCCATTTGAGAGAGAGCCATCAGGACGTGCCTACACTTCCACTACTCATTTTCTGAGAGAGAACTACCTACTCATGTGTTGAGACCAAGATATTCCAATCCAACCATATGAATCTTGATCTCTAGCCTTCCCCAAGTTGCTTTCCACTCAAATCATTTTTCCACCATATCCAAATCTGTGTGAGAGAGTTGAGTGTTGGGGAGACTATCATTTGAAGCACAAGAGAAAGTAGTTCATCATCAACACAGCATCTATTAGCTTTTGGAGAGTGGTGTCTCCTAGATTGGTTAGGTGTCACTTGGGAGCCTCCGTCAAGATTGTGGAGTTGAACCAAGGAGTTTGTAAGGGAAAGGAGATCGCCTACTTTGTGAAGATCTACCCAAGTGAGGCAAGTCCTTCATGGGCGATGGCCATGGTGGGATAGACAAGGTTGCTTCTTTGTGGACCCTTCGTGGGTGGAGCCCTCAGTGGACTCGCACGACCGTTACCCTTCGTGGGTTGAAGTCTCCATCAATGTGGATGTACGATTGCACCACCTACCGGAACCACGCCAAAAATCTCCGTGTCTCCAATTGCGTTTGCACATTCCAATCCCATCCCTTTACTTTCTTGCAATTTGCATGCTTTACTTTCCGCTGCTCATATACTCTTTGCATGCTTGCTTGAATTGTATTGTGTATGCTTGAAATTGTGCCAATTTCCAACCTCAACTTAAAAATCTTAAAAACGGTCTCCTTTACTTGTTGAGGGTCGAATCACCCCGCTCTAGACACCTATTCTCGATCCATTCAATTGGTATCAGAGCCTTGGTCTCCATTGATTTGGTTTAAACACCATTGGAGGAAGATGGATGAGTCTATGATTGGGAGTATTAGATGTAGAGTGCCTAAGCTTGATGGAGAGTTCTATAATGAGTGGAAAAATGAGATGCTTGGAATTTTCAATGAATATCACTTGAACAAGTGCATTACTACTCCTTGTGAGACCCTTGTTGACCCCTTTCGTCCTATTCCTGATGAGTCTCTTGACATGATTCGCAATCTTAGAACTATCAATCTTATCACTAGAGGTTTGCCTAGAAATTTGATTGCTTGCTTGCCAACTCTTGAATGTGCTTACACTATATGGAAATTCATTGAGGAACGATTTCCAAACTATTCCTTGAAAAACTTAGATGAGATCCTTCACAAGTCCATTGCTTTAAATAAGATGAGTCCTAATGATCCCAGTTTTGGTGATTGTCTATTTGAGCTTAGCAATCTTATGCGTGCCAAAGGAGATGTTGGAATCATTAGCAACATCATTTCCGAAGTCATTAGAATTCATAGAGATGCACATTGTCATGGTCACAAAACTAATGAATCACTCTCTCTAGGAAATGATCAATCACAAGACGATGTTGAACATGGATACTATGATGAGGATGATGATAGTGACTATGATCTCAATGAGTCTATGAGACACTTTGGACTTATAGCTAACCTTCACGGCTACATGGTTGGAAGAAAGGAATGGGTTCTTGAGAGTGGATGTACCGATCACATGATCGGAGACAAGGATATATTTCGTGAGCTTGCTGAAAACGACGGCCCTCGAAAGTATGTCACTTTTGGTGATAACTCAAAGGGTAAGGTGGTTGGCCTCGGTAAGGTGGCCATCTCACATGACAGCTCCATACAAAATGTCAAAACGGCATTCCTTAACGGCTATCTTAAGGAAGAACTGTATATGATGCAGCCGGAAGGTTTTGTCGACCCTAAGAATGCTAACAAGGTATGCAAGCTCCAGCGATCCATTTATGGGCTGGTGCAAGCATCTCGGAGTTGGAACATTCGCTTTGATGAGATGATCAAAGCGTTTGGGTTTATGCAGACTTATGAAGAAGCCTGCGTTTACAAGAAAGTGAGTGGGAGCTCAGAAGCATTTCTCATATTATATGTAGATGACATACTTTTGATGGGAAATGATATAGAACTTTTGGACAGCATTAAGGCCTACTTGAATAAGAGTTTTTCAATGAAGGACCTTGGAGAAGCTGCTTACATATTAGGCATCAAGATCTATAGGGATAGATCGAGACGCCTCATAGGTCTTTCACAAAGCACATACCTTGATAAGATATTGAAGAAGTTCAAAATGGATCAGTCCAAGAAAGGGTTCTTGCCTCAGACATAAGGTGTGAAATTGAGCTTGGCTCAATGTCCGACCACGGCAGAAGATATAGAAGAGATGAGTGTCATCCCCAATGCATCAGCCATAGGGTCTATTATGTATGCCATGCTGTGTACCAGACCTGATGTAAA
Source organism: Aegilops bicornis (assembly GCA_021605145.1). Classification (NCBI taxonomy): domain Eukaryota; kingdom Viridiplantae; phylum Streptophyta; class Magnoliopsida; order Poales; family Poaceae; genus Aegilops; species Aegilops bicornis. The sequence continues at coordinate 748,242,765 of CM038673.1, read as the reverse complement.
CCTTGCTGTAAGTTTGGTAGGAAGGTACCAAAGTAATCCCGGCAAGGAACACTGGACAGCGGTCAAGAATATCCTGAAGTACCTAAAAAGGACTAAGGACATGTTTCTCATTTATGGAGGTGACGAAGAGCTCGTCATAAAGGGTTACGTCGACGCTAGCTTCGACACAGATCTGGATGACTCTAAGTCACAAACCGGATACGTGTATATGTTGAATGGTGGAGCGATGGCTGGTGCAGCTGCAAAGCGAGAAGCGTCGTGGCGGGATCTACATGTGAAGCGGAGTACATGGCAGCCTCGGAGGCAGCGCATGAAGCAATTTGGGTGAAGGAGTTCATCACCGACCTAGGAGTCATACCCACTGCGTCGGGGCCGATCAAACTCTTCTGTGACAACACTGGAGCTATTGCACTTGCCAAGCAGCCCAGGTTTCACAAGAAGACCAGGCACATCAAGCGTCGCTTCAACTCCATTCGTGAAAATGTTCAAGATGGAGACATAGAAATTTGCAAAGTGCATACGGATCTGAATGTCGCAAATCCGTTGACTAAACCTCTTCCGCGAGCAAAACATGATCAACACCAGAACTCTATGGGTGTTCGATTCATCACAATGTAACTGGGTTATTGACTCTAGTGCAAGTGGGAGACTGTTGGAAATATGCTCTAGAGGCAATAATAAAAGGATTATTATTATATTTCCTTGTTCATGATAATTGTCTTTTATTCATGCTATAATTGTATTATCCGGAAATCGTAATACACGTGTGAATACATAGACCACAATATGTCCCTAGTGAGCCTCTAGTTGACTAGCTCGTTGATCAACAGATAGTCATGGTTTCTGACTATGGACATTGGATGTCATTGATAACGGGATCACATCATTACGAGAATGATGTGATGGACAAGACCCAATCCTAAGCATAGCACAAGATCGTGTAGTTCGCTTTTGCTAGAGCTTTTCCAATGTCAAGTATCTTTTCCTTAGACCATGAGATCATGTAACTCCGGATACCGTAGGAGTGCTTTGGTGTACCAAACGTCACAACGTAATTGGGTGACTATAAAGGTGCACTACAGGTATCTCCGAAAGTGTCTGTTGGGTTGACACGGATCGAGATCGATTTGTCACTCCGTATGACGGAGAGGTATCACTGGGCCCACTCGGTAGTGCATCATCATAATGAGCTCAAAGTGACCAAGTGTCCGGTCACGGGATCATGCATTACGGATGCGAGTAAAGTGACTTGCAGTAACGAGATTGAACGAGGTATTGGGATATCGACGATCGAATCTCGGGCAAGTAACATACCGATTGACAAAGGGAATTGTATACGGGGTTGCTTAAATCCTCGACATCGTGGTTCATCCGATGAGATCATCGAGGAGCATGTGGGAGCCAACATGGGTATCCAGATCCCACTGTTGGTTATTGATCGGAGAGCCGTCTCGGCCATGTCTGCATGACTCCCGAACCCGTAGGGTCTACACACTTAAGGTTCGGTGACGCTAGGGTTGTATGAATATGAGTATGCAGCAAACCGAAATTTGTTTGGAGTCCCAGATGAGATCTCGGACGTCACGAGGAGTTCCGGAATGGTCCGGAGGTAAATAATTATATATAGGAAGTGCTATTTCGGCCATCGGGTGAGTTTTGGGGGTCACCGGTATTGTACCGGGACCACCGGAGGGCCCCATGGGCTTAAAAGTGGGGAGGGAACCAGCCCCTAGTGGGCTGGTGCGCCTCCCCATTGGGCCCCCCTGCGCCTAGTGTTGGAAACCCTAGGGTGGGGGGGGGGGCGCAGCACTTGCCTTGGGGGGCACTCCACCCCCTCGCCGCCGCCCCCTTGGGAGATTGCATCTCCAGGGCCGGCGCCCCCCCTGGGGGCCAATATAAAGGAGGGGGGAGGGAGGACAGCCGCACCCCGAAGCTTTGGCGCCTCCCTCTCCCCTGCTGCACCTCCTCCTCCTCCTGTAGTTGCTTGGCGAAGCCCTTCCGGAGTCCTGCTGCATCCACCACCACGCCGTCGTGCTGCTGGATCTTCATCAACCTCACCCTCCTCCTTGCTGGATCAAGGTGCGGGAGACGTCATCCGCTCCGTACGTGTGTTGAACGCGGAGGTGCTGTCCGTTCGGCACTTGCTCATCGGTGATTTGGATCACGACGAGTACGACTACCTCAACCCCATTCTCTTGAATGCTTCCGCTTGCGATCTACAAAGGTATGTAGATGCACTATTATCACTCGTTGCTAGATGAACTCATAGATGGATCTTGGTGAAACCGTAGGAATTTTTTATTTTCTGCAACGTTCCCCAACAATTATGGCATATATATGAAACATGTTCCTTTTCTTTGTGACAATGAAAGTGCTATTAAGATTGCTCATAATCATGTGCAACATTCTTGAACCAAGCATATTGAAGTTCGTCATCATTTCATTCAAGATCATGTTGCCAAGGGGGATATCAATCTTAAGCATGTTCGTACCAATAAGCAATTGGCGGATATATTCACCAAACCGCTTGATGAGACAGTGTTTTGCCGTTTGAGAGGTGAATTGCGCATCATTGATGCCTCAAAATTTGAGTAAAAACTCCATTTGGATGCATGCAAGGCATGTGCCTTTATATGACTAATCCTTGATATTTCTCTTATGATGATGATCATATGTCTTGGATATATTTGTACCCTTGCATGCTATCTAACCCTTGTAGGTACTTGGATGAGCTAATTCCTATGAGGTTGCAACTTACTCACATCCTAAGCAATCTCTACATCACCAAGTCTCTACAACATGGTGCATGAAGACAAGGAAGCATGAATCCTTTCTATATTTCCTTTGACAAATTCCTTATATCAATTTTCATGATTGTCATTTTGGATACACAAGTGCTCTTTCTTGCAAAACTAACCCATGTAGGAAGATGAACTTCAACAACAAGCGTTGCTTAAAACTCTTGATGAACTACATCAACCTTGAGCATCCTACATAAGTTCAACCACATGATCAAGATCACCACCACCAAGGTATGCCATTCCATCTTAGAGAAGCTTTACCCCAAGACATGGGTCAAAGCAGCTCAACAAGATGTGAATACATCAAAATGCTTAAACAAAAAATGGCAACCCCATTTTGAGCTTAAACGATGAGTGTGACCTATGATCAAGTGTTCTCACGTGACTCCTAAGCCAATATACTCTAACACAGGTGACTTTGTCACCGACCAATTCTAGATGAAGTTCTCTAATGTTTCTCTGTGCCATTGCATTTGTCTCTTGCATGTTTGTTTCCCTTTCAAATAAACTTCATCTAGAACTTCTTTTTTCTGTTATTTTCTGCATTTCCTGCATTTAATTTATTGCAAATCCTTTGGTTAATTCCTTGCAAATCTTTGTGAGATCCTATTTGACTAGAGAGCTGAGATGACAAAATCCTTTCTCTATGATGAACTCGGCCTCACCGATCCTTCTTTTTCGACCAAACCGAAACAACTCGGTGTCACTGAAGGAAAAAGCTCAGTGTTACCGATTTCATCATTGTGGAAACTCTTTGTCATTTGCACCCTGCATAGCTATTCCATCTCCACTCGATGATTCTTATCCTCTATCAGCATCACATTTTTCATACTACTTTGTCATGTGACTCGAGGAACGAACCTATTTGAATCATGCTCCAGATGATCCCTTCTTGGAAATTGATGTCAAAGGGGGAGAGAGAGATCACATTAAAGCTCTATCACAAAAAGGGAGAGAGAGAGATCCTATGGGAAAGAAAGACTTCTGAGTCTTCCCAGATGCTTGGTATTCAAAGAGGAGAGAACCAAAATGTCTTCAAGAGGGGAAAGTCATGTTAATTGAAGATATTTCTTTGCTCTGATTCTCATTTGCTTTTCATTTGCTCTGATTTTCTATTACCCTATCTTCTCCCATTATCCAATGTCAGATTCAGGGGGAGAAAGACATCTAAGGAAAGAAAGTCTTTGAAATTCATTGCATATCTTGGTCTATTGGGGACATGTCAATATCCAAATAGAGTACTAAGTACTCACATCCTACATGTCATCCCAATCTTGGTATTCTTGTGGTTTCTCGTTCTTACTCTGTTTAGTAGATGTCCATGTGTTATCTAACTCTGTTTTCTCAGGTTCATATCTTCCAAAGTCAGCTCAAGACCACAAGGTAAGTATATGCATCACACTCATGTGCATGAGGATCTCTTGCTGATGTGCATATTGTTTGCAAGAAGGACTCATGAACATGAAGGTACAATTCACATCATTCACTCTGATGCATATAGCCAAGATACATGTAACTCATTGCTTGCTTTGACATGCTTATGCATTCACATGTTCTTACATTCCATCATTGCATGATTGCATACATATAGGGGGAGTCAATGTATGTTACATGTTCTTCCAAAGCTTTACTTGCTATACTTCTTATCTTTATCTAAAGCTTTGATGTATGTTGTCATCAATTACCGAAAAGGAGGAGGCTGAAAGCACAAGTGCTCCCTGGGTAGTTTTGATAATTAATGTCAACATATCTCTTGTTGGACTAATACTTCTACCTAGTATCTTTCAGATAAGTTCAACAGTGGAGTGGCAGGACAAGTGGATGTGGAACCCCTTCAAGATGCTAAGGACAAACATTGGCAAAAGCTCAAGACTCTACATTTTCATTTTAGTGATCTAGGATCACATTGAGTCCATAGGAAAGCCAATACTATTAAAAGGGGATGAGGTGTTTCTTAATGGCTTGCTTGGTTAATATGCTCCAAATCCCTCGACCACTTTCTCATTTCCACATATGTCCTAAACCTAAAGTCAAACTCGGCCCCACCAATTTGATCTACCAACACCACGGAGTTCACTTGACATAGCCACTGTCAGAAACCCTAATTAGTTTGATCTCACCGATGGGATCTCAGTCTCACCGAGATGGCCCTACAAACTCTCTGTTACCCTCTGCAGTCATTTCGGCCTCACCGAGATATGCAGTCGGTCCCACCGAGTTTGCTTGACTTAGTCTATGTTTGCTCATTGCTGAAATCGATCTCACCGAGTTCATGCAATCGGTCTAACCGAGATGAGGTTTTTCCCTAACCCTAGCACATCGGTCCCACCGAGTTTATCATGTCGGTCCCACCGAAAAGCCTAAAGTTCATATTCTGAACAAAGTCGGTTTGACCGAGTTTAACCATTCGGTCCCACCGAGTTTGGGAATTTTTGTGTAACGGATAGATTTTGTGTGGAGGCTATATAAACCCCTCCAACCCCTTCTCCATTTGAGAGAGAGAGCCATCAGAACGTGCCTACACTTCCACTACTCATTTTCTGAGAGAGAACTACCTACTCATGTGTTGATACCAAGACATTCCAATCCAACCATATGAATCTTGATCTCTAGCCTTCCCCAAGTTCCTTTCCACTCAAATCATCTTTCCACCATATCCAAATCTGTGAGAGAGAGTTTGGTGTTGGGGAGACTATCATTTAAAGAACAAGATCAAGGAGTTCATCATCAACAGACCATCTATTAACTTTTGGAGAGTGGTGTCTCCTAGATTGGTTAGGTACGGTGTCACTTGGGAGCCTCCGTCAAGATTGTGAAGTTGAACCAAGGAGTTTGTAAGGGCAAGGAGATCACCTACTTCATGAAGATCTACCCAAGTGAGGCAAGTCCTTCATGGGAGATGTCCATGGTGGGATAGACAAGGTTGCTTCTTCGTGGACCCTTCGTGGGTGGAGCCCTTCATGGACTCGTTGTAAGTGCATTAGTGCCCCTTAGTGATTTTGGTGTATTGAAGACTTATAGGTTAAGGGACTAATATGTTTGTGAGTGTACACAGGCTCTATAAGTTGATGAGGAGTTTGATAATTATGATGAAAGTCGACCCCTAAAATGTATGTCTTCAGTTGAAGTCTTTGGTTCTCCTGAAGATTTTGAAAGTTAAGAAATTGGTGTGACCTTGAAGACTTGGATATTCATGCGAAGATTATGAAGCGTGAAGACTTTTGTTTTCGTAGTTTCGTTTTTCTCTTTCTTGAGTCATAGGAAATACCGTACTATTAAAGGGGTCGAGATAATACTAAGGAAACTGATTTTTTCAAGTGATGCTCATCTCAAAATCCTACACCTACCCAATCCTTTCGAGTGAAGCCATTGGAAATCTCATATCAGTTCAGTCAATTTCTTCAGTGACAGAGATGAAGATCTTCTGGTCTCTGAGGAATTTGTTTTGACTGAGGAGTTAGGAATTCGCCTGTGCGAATTGCTACACAGTGAGGAACATGATAGCCCTGATGAGTTTGAAGCTCATATTTCCAACCGTTGATGTGCTATGTGCCAGCTGTCTAAAATATCTACCCACCTAACGGTCATATCATTGAAGGGAATTTATGTCTTATCATATCGGGCTACTCCCTAGGCTATAAACAGCCGCCCCCTACAACCACTAGTTGGTTGGCTGCACCGAGAGAAACTGACACTTGTCATTAAGAGCATCCCATCCTCGAGGACTTTGAGCGAAAATCATCAAGTGAGGAAAAACCCAAACCCCAAACCCAAACACCTACAAAACCAAAGTGATTGAGCATCACTGAAGAGATTGTTCCTGTGTGGAACCGATGCTTGTTACCTTTGAGGGTTGTGTATCCTCCAGACGGTTAGGCCTCATGGTCTGAGCATCCAAGAGGAATTGTGGATCGCCGAGTGACCAAGTCTGTGAAGGTTTGGAAGTCTCCTGAAGACTTACCACGAGTGATTGGGCGAGGTATGTGTGACTTTAGCTCAAGGAGAATATGGTGAGGACTGTGTGTCCTCGAGTTTAAATACTCAGCCGCTCCAACCAGATGTACAACTGTCACAGCAGTTGGAACTGGTCTACCAAATCATTGTCTTCACCAAGCCAACTGGTTCTGTTTCCTCAACCCTTTCATTTCCTCATTCATGTGTTGATGGACCTGATCATTACTACTTGAAGACTTTAACTGAAGACTTTCTCTAATTCCTCAATCCTAATTCTTCAGTCACATAGTCTTCAGCCTGCTTATCTTGTTTTCATGCTATCTATACTATGTGCTTGTTTTCATTTCATCATGATGACTATGATGTTGCTCTGTTATGTTTATACCTGAGTACTTATTCTCCTACTAGTGTGTCATTGCTTAGGAATTTCTTCACCTAGAAATTCCTTGGTGACGAATTTGTAAAAATCGCCTATTCACCCCCCCTCTAGTCGATATAATGCACTTTCAATTTGTCGTGGTGGGTGCATGGCAGATGCCAAGGGATGGCTAAGGAGAGGACGAGGCTCGAGGGCGCTGGTGGGCTCCAGAGGCGAGGTTGGTATGAGCGGGCGCGGGACGCCGGACATACCCAGTTTCGGGGCTCTCCGGAGAGATACCACCCCTAGTCCTGCCGAGTGTAGTTTGATGTTCGATAGTACAATGTCGCTCCTGGAGCTGCATGGGGGAGGAAGGAAGCTGGCCACGGCTTAGGCTGCTCATTCTCTATGGGGTTGCTGTTTCGTTGGCTAGTTCTGCGCTTACTTGCTTTTATGCCCGTATACGTAAGGGCTCCTGGGGGGTTTTATAGACCAACCCCCCAGGGATACAATGGTAATGTTACAAGTCGGTGGGTCCGGGTTGTCGGCGTCCGGAGACCCGGGGAGGGACCCGCTGGGGGCCTCTGGTTTGTCGGGTTCCCCTAGGTGCGGCCCCTGCATGCCTAGGGGGACTGTGCGCCGTCTTGTCGATCGTCAGGGCATGGCCGAGTCGAGTCGTCTATAGGGGCGCTCCGTCAGGTCGCCTCTTGTTGTCGTCAGCGGTGAGGGCGGGGGCACTGTAGCCACGCCAACCCTGGTCAGCAGGTAGGTGAGGGCACTGTCGCCACGTTCTGGCTGCCCAGAGGCATGGGCGGGACACTGTTGTCTTGGTCATCAGTGATTGAAGATTCGTCCCATCGTACGGCCTGGATGGGACGGGAGCTGACCCGTGGCTGGATAGCGGGGCACGCCACGGGTGGAGCTGGCTTGTCGAGGAGGCTTTGGTTGTGCCGGGTTCGGCTGTCTTGTGCTAGTTGTTGAAGGCGAGTCCACGCGTCTTGCCGGGTTGGAGAGTTCGGCCGGATTGCGGGGCTTGGCCGGGTCAAGCGACCCGGCCAAGCACGTGCCGGCTTGAGTGGCGATGCTGGCCTCGTTGTTTTCAAAAAGGATCCAGGTTCCGTTGCCTGCCCGGGGTTCATCCCCCCGACAGTAGTCCCCGAAGCTGTGAAGGTCCGCCGTCTTTGGATGAGTGGGCCTTCGCAGTTTCCCCCTTTGAGTAAGGCGGGTTCTGCGAGCGCTGGGTCTGGCAACACCCAATATGTGCCGGTTTTTATCGGAAATCGGATCGCGGCATCCCGGCGATGGCGGGAACCGAGGAGTTCATCGAATCTTGGGGCAATCCCTCGGGCTTCGCGCGGGTGCCACGTGGTGCCCGGAAGTCGGAGGGCTCGACAGCCACGCCGTGGACGGGATCAGCCCGCCGCCGCCGCTCTTCTGGCCCACGCCAAGACGGATTTATTGCGCGCCCGTGGGCCGGTTGCTCTTCCCCGGGCAGTTACTGCGTGTGTACGTGCACACTTATTGCGGGGTAGTGGAAAGGGTGCGTGCAGATGATCCCACTCCCCCACATTCAAACCGAGAGTTATAAATCAGGGGGAAGGGGGGCGGCGGACATCATTCTCGCACGCGCCCTCCTGCCCCTTGCTCTTGCCCTGCTTTTTGCAACCGACGCACTGCGGTGCCTACTGCCCCAAGCAGAACTTCTCCGTTGTCCATCTTCTTTCTCCTTTCTTCGTCCATGGCACTGTCGTCGGGCTCTTGGATGGGCTGGAATGTCACCACCGAGGACATCGCCCATCTCGGGCGTCGCGCCGCTTGCCGTGGGAGAAAGATGTCGCCGTTCGTCTGCCGCACGGCGAACAGAGGCCGCAGCCCGAGGAGTTGGAGCACGTGGTCTTCCTCACGCACTTCGAGCATGGATTCGGGTTGCCGACGAGCACCTTCTTCCGCACGTTCCTGGAGTTCTTCGGGCTTCAGCCGCATCATCTTGGCGCCGGCGCCATCGTCGAGCTCTCCGGCTTCGTCACCCTCTGCGAGGGGTACATGGGGGTCGAGCCCACGATCGACCTCTGGGCGCGCTTCTTCTCCCTGAAGCAGCAGGGCCATCGGCCGGGGAGTTCGCCGACTGCGGTGCCGCCGTCATCTCGAAGCGGTAGGGGAGGACTTCCCCAAGATCCCGCTGGAGGATTCTGCCAAAAAATGGCAGAACTCCTTCTACGTCCGCAACTTGGGTGCGGACCGCATCAATCTTCCGGCCTTCGCCATCGCGCCGCCGCGGGCGAAGATGAACTGGGGCTACTCGCCCAGGCGCCCGTCGCAGGAGATTATCAATATCTGCAAGCGGATGACGGTGATGAGGACGCGGGAGGGGCTCACCGGCAACGACCTCATCGCCGTGTTCATCATGCGCTGGGTCCTCCTACTGCAGAGGCGCTCCTGCCTCCTTGGCGAGATGGTCGGCCTTCAAGATCCCAACCGCATGGGGTCGATGCGGCTGACAGCGGAGCAGATCACGCGCCGCATGAATGACATCTCCAACCCCAACCTTGGGGAGGACTGGCGGTTCGGCAAGGTGTCGTACAGCGAGTCGAACCCGGCGCCGCACGTGAGTGTCTGGTCGCCTTACTTTGCTGTTGCGCACCTTCTCGTCCTCCCTGACGCGACGCGGGAGGTGCTTCTGAACGCGATCTGGCATCCTTACGCCCGGGCTCCATCGCAGGTGGCGCTGGTGGCGCCAGAGGAGCCTGCGGCCCATGGCGGGGAGGAGGAAGCCGAGGCCGACGCCAGCGCTGGGCGTCGTGCGGGTAAGTCTTGTATTTTTCTTCATGTATCTTGAGTTGTTGACCACGGTACGATACGGGCGACGCTGACGCCAGCTGTTGGTGTAGTGGCGTTGGGCGGGGGAGGCGGCAACGCGGGCGGAGCCGGGTCGTCACGTGGGGCGGCACCGAGCCACCCGCACGGGAAGGACAGCGTCGTGCCGCGGCCCCGGGCCCCGAAGCGCACGGTGGACCCGGCCAGAGCCGGGAGGCCGGCCAAGAGGAAGCGCAGCTCCGGGCATGGGAGGCCAACCCCGATCCTGGTCTTGTCGGGGCAAGCTTCATCTTCTGTATGCGTCTGGACTGTCGAGCTAGCCTTGTCTTTTGCTCATTCTGTCTTCTTCTTCAGGTCGCCAGTCGCGCTGGCGAGGGCGGCGGCGGCCGCCGCAGCCGACGAAGGGACCGCGTTCCGCATGAGCTGGTCCGACCTCGTCGACCAAGTCGAGGCGGAGGGACGGGCCGACTCGGACCTCGGCCTGGACCCTAACGACGCCGAGAGCTTGGCCTGGCAGGACAGGAACAGGGCCCAGGCGGAGCTAGAGGCGGCGTCGGTCCGGGCTTGGACCGAAGCGGCGGCGGCATGGGCGCGAGCCGATGCGGAGCCGGCCTGGCGCGAGATGCCGGAGGGCACGGTGGTGGCGGCGACTGTCTTTGGGCCGTCGTCAGTGAGGGAGCGCGGTCGTGAGGGCCGACCTGAGGTGGTGATCCTCGACCGGGATGTCGTGGAGGAGGATGATACCCCGCCGCGGGTCGACGTTGTCGAGCGAGCGGGGGCTGATGGTGATGGAGGCGGCGCCGTCTTGGAGGAGGCGCTGCGGGTGGCGGCTCGCGAGGCGCCGCCGGTGTTGGAGGAGGCACCACGGGCGGCGGTGCCGGAGGCCACCCCGGCAGCTGGGCTGGTGGTGGCGCAGCAGCCGCCCCAGCGTCGAACCGGAGGCGGCGCGTCACAGGCGCCCCGGCGTCCGGGTCGTTGTCGGCGCCGGAGAGGGCGTCGGAGGAGGTGTCGGCCGCGTCGGGAGCGGCCAGCGGGGAGCACGCCTTGGTGCTCCGGCTGGGAGGACTCCGGGCCGCCAGGCCGCAGCTTCGGGCGCAGGCAGGGGCGCCGTGGTCTTTCGACCTCGAACCCAGGAGGATGCGGCGATGGACGCCATCAGCCGCCGCCTGCGCGGCCGGACGGATCGGCTCGAGGCCTTCGCCCAGGCCGAGGTGGAGCGGACGACGTGACCTGGAGCGCACCGTTCTGGTAAGCTTCTTCTTTTTTGCAATTTCTTCTTTGTGGGGGCGCGCCAGCGCACCCACTGGGTGTAGCCCCCGAGGTTCGGGCCAACTACGTAGTAGTTGGGTCGGATCTTTTAGAGCGTTGCCCTTCTTCTGATATCTGCCTTCTTTAGCAACTCGACGCCTACCGGGTCGGCGCCTTCAACCGTCTCCTGGGCAAGTACCGGGAGCTCAAGGAGCAGCTCGCCACCAAGGAGGAGGAGCTTCGCGTCGCCGCAGGTATCTTCGCGCTCTTTTCTAGTGGGGCGCGCTAGCGCACCCACTGGGTGTAGCCCCCGAGATTCGGGCCAACTGTGTAACAGTTGGGCCAAATCCTAAGTCTTGCTTTCTCATTTGCTGAATCCTTCTTTTTTCGCAGCCGAGGTGCTGTCCTGGCAGACTCGTCTGCTCCGGGCTGGTCATCACTATGACCGGCTCATTGTCGACACCGGCCGTCTTGGTGTCGAGGCGGCACAGGCGAGGGCGGAGGCGGCCGCGGCCCGGCGGTCTCTCGATGAGGCCAACCAGCTGCAGGAGCAGCTAGCAGGTCACAAGATCCGCCTCGACGCCGAGGTGGAGCTTCTTGAGGCGGAAGCCGCCAAGGTGGTGGAGGCGCAGCAGGCCCTGGTACAGGCGAACCAGCAGCACGGTCGGCTGGCCGACGACAAGGGCCGACTCCAGGTCAAGGTGGATCGCCTGCGGGGGCAGGTTAACATGGCTGAGGGGGTCAGGCAGGACGAGCCCCGTCGTCGCGAGGTGGCCGAGAAGGTGGTCGATGACAAGGACGCCCAGCTGAAGGCGGCCCTTGCCAAGGCAGCCGATCTGCAGAAGGCGCTCCAGGAGCGTGACCGCGCCATTGAATAGGAGCGGCGTGGTACGTTGCTCGAAGCACAGCACATGGAAGAGTCCTTCTCCAATAAGTGCTTTTCTTGTGTTTTGCCAGGTCGGGATCCGGCCTTTCGTCCTTGTTGTCCTTCTTCTCATATGCTTCGTCTTTTGTGGCAGGAGCCTTCCCGGAGATGCAACGGCTGGCGGAGGAAGCCGTCCGCTTTCAGTTTGACCCGACCGGAGTCGTTGGATCCGGAACGGACCCGCGGGTGGCGTGTACCTTCCCGGAAATCATCGCCGCCGCTGAGGACCGCATTCGGGTCCTGGGGACGCAGATGGGGCGGCTGTCCTAGGCCAGCTCCGCGATTACGGCGGCCCTTTTGCCGGACTCCATCGAGACGAGCAGCTTCACGCGCTTGGCGCGTTGGTTGGAGATGGGGCCGGACAGGCTTCACGAGTGGCGCGTCTCCGCCGCTCGTGCCGGTGCTGAGATGGCGCTCTGGTTCATGTTGTCTTGGCATCCGGACCTGCAGCTGGATGCACGGATGGGCGAGCGGGCCGGCTAGGAGCAGCTGTTGCAGGAGCAAGCCGGCCAGATTGCCTCCTGGGCCAGCTACATCGCCGAGTTCGCCTTTCACGACGAGTTCCACCCGGAGCGGACGGAAGACGGGAGGATCATGGATGGCGACGACTACGGCTTGCTTCTCCACGATCCGAAGGGGAGCTCCGAGGAGACGTGCATCTACCGCGATGGGGGTGCCGAGGAGGACACCGGTGCCTCGATGGACCCGGAGGCCGCCAGGGGAGAGCTGTCGACGTCCCGACGCGGCGCTGGAGATGCCAGAGACATTCTTAGTAGAATTTGTTAGGTAGCAGGTCCACCCACCCACTGGGGGTTTTTAGGGTGTAATGAACTCGGACCGTGGGCCTTTTAAATATTCATGTGTAAATGTCGTGAGTGTTTTTGCTTTTGCCTTCCGTTTCTTGGACCAATTTCCTGCGCTTTTCCTTTCTCAAACCTCCCCCCCCCCCACCCGCGAGTCAGACGGCTGAGGCTCCGGTCCGTGACAAGGAGTTCGGTTCTTCGAGAGGAGTGTGCAGGACTTGGGCTCTTCAAAACGTTGAGCGAGAGCGAAACACCCACTGGGCCGGCTGGCGGCAACCCGGAGAAGCCGGTTGGCTAGCAGCCGGTCGTGCGGCTGTTTATTTTCTGAGCGGAGGGCCGGGTTGATCGACCCGGCAGCCTTTGACTTGGCGTTTGAAGCGTGAAGGAGCTTTGGCCCGTTGTGCTTGCCAGCAGACAGCCGAAGTCGGATCTGTGGCTTTAGGGCGAAGTGGGGGACCGCGACATCCTTATTGTATCAGGAATCACCAAGTAAGGCGGCGGGGTGGCGATAGAGCCGGCCATCCCCCGAGCCCCCGGGTCGAGCGGGTCGGACCGGTGGCCGGGTTCAGTGGCATAGTGATGCAAGAAAGTAGGGACACAATAAATTGGTCAACGAAAGGCAACCCCCGAGTCTTGTTCGGGAACCCCATAGTTTCATGTGTTTACAAAAGGCGACGATACATACATTCGTGCGGCTAACTGTAAAACGGGCGGAGGAGTTCCCCGTTCCACGGCCCGGTCATTTCTTCGGCGGAGGTGTCTCTCTTGCGCTTCTTTGACTTGCGTGCGTCGATGAGGTAGTAGGCGTTGCGATCGCGCAAGGCCCTGCTCATGATGAATGGGCCCTCCCATGGAGGGGACAACTTGTGCTGGCCTACTTGCTCTTGGACGGGTCGGAGGATGAGGTCGCCCTCGCGGAACACGAGGGACTTGATATTCTTGCTGTGGTAGTGCCTCAGGCCTTGCTGGTAGATGGCCGAATGGCTGAGCGCCAGGAGGCGGGCTTCTTCGAGCAGGTCGACGCCGTCTTCGCGGGCTTCTCTGGCTTCGGCTTCGGTGTACATTGCGACGTGCGGCGAGTCGAACTCGACGTCGGTCGGGATGACGGCTTCGGCTCCATAGACAAGGAAGAACGGGGTGAACCCGGTCAACTGATTTGGCGTGGTGCGGAGACTCCAGAGATTTGCCGCAACTCGCTGTCAAGCCAGCCGTCGGCGGCGGCGGATGAGTGGCTCAACGAGACGCGGCTTGATGCCGGACAGGATGAGTCCGTTGGCCCGCTCGACCTGCCGATTGGACTGCGAATGTGCCACGGAGGCCAGGTCGAGGCGGATGCCGGAGACGGAGCAGTATTACTCAAGCGCGCCCTTGGCGAAGTTGGTGCCGTTGTCCGTGATGATGCTGGTCGGTATGTCGTAGCGCACCGCTATGTCCTTGATGAACCGGACTGCTGTTGGCCCATGCAGTTTCTTGATCAGCCGTGCTTCGATCTACTTGGTAAATTTGTCCACTGCCACCAGCAGGTGCGTCATGCCGCCTCGAGCGGTTTTGAAGGGTCCCACCATGTCGAGTCCCAGACCACGAAGGGTCAGGCGATCGGAATGGTGCGGAGTGTTGAAGCCGGCTGGTGGCTGCATTTGCTGAAGCGCTGGCACCCCTCACACTTGAGAACGAGCGACTCGGCATCTTGGAGGGCCATGGGCCAGTAGAAACCGTGGCGGAACGCCTTGGCCACGAGCGATCGCGACGCGGCGTGGTGCCCGCATTCGCCCTGGTGTATGTCGAGGAGGATGTTGATGCCCTGTTCCTGCTCGACACAGCGCTGGAACACGCTGGTGGAGCTGCGTTTGACGAGCTCGTTGATGATGATGATGTAGGCGGACGCCCGGCGTTGCACTTGCCGGGTTTCGGTCTCATCCATGGGGAGAACCCTGTTCTCCAGGAATTATGTTTTTGGGAGGGCCCAAGACGGAGCCGTAACCACGGCGAAGACGGACACCAGGGTGGGTTCCGGGTCGGCAGCCCCCGAGCCGATTTGAGCAGCCCCCGGGTAGGGGATGACGATGGCCGGGTCCGGGGTGATGGCGGCCGGATCGAGCTCAGGAGCCCCCGGGCCGGGTTCAGCAGTCGGGTCGTCTGGAACGTGGATGGACTCGGAGTCCGGCGACGGCTTGACGGACGGCTTGTGCAGGTGCTCGAGGGAGATGCCGGACGGGATGGACTACCAGGACGAGGCGATCTTGGTGAGCGTGTCGGCCACTTCATTCTCCGCGCGCGGGACATGGAGGAACTCGCAGCCCTCGACGGACCCGGACAGCTTCTGGACGAGGAAGCGGTAGCTTGCCATGTTGGAGTCGCGGGCGTCCCACTCGCCGGAGCAATGCTGCACCACCAGGTCTGAGTCGCCGTAGCACAGGATGCGCCGGATGCCGAGTTCCTTGGCGAGCCGGAGGCCGTGCACAAGGGCTTCGTACTCGACGACGTTGTTGGAGGCGGCGAATTGGATCTGGAGCGCGTAGCGGAGTCGGTCACCCTTCTGGGACGACAGAACGATGCCGGCCCCTAGGCCGAGTCGCATCTTGGATCCGTCGAAGTGCATGTGCCAATGCGTTGAGTAGGGGGGCGGCGATATGTACTGGGTGTCGGTCCAGTCGATGAGGAAGTCAGCCAGGGCCTGAGACTTGATCGTGGTGCGGGGCTCGTAGAGGATGGTGTGGCTGGCTAGCTGGAGCGCCCACTTGGCGACCCGGCCAGAGGCATCCCGGCACCCGATGATTTCTCCGATAGGCGCCGTGCTGACCACCGTGACGACGTGCTCTTGGAAGTACTGCTTCAGCTTCTTGGCGGTAAAGTACACGCCGTAACACATCTTCTTGTAGTGCGGGTAGTTCTGCTTAGAGATGGAGAGCACCTCGCTCAGGTAGTAGACCGGGCGCTGGATGTCTTGGATCTTTCCCTTCTCTGGTCGCTCGACCACCAGCACCGTGCTGACCGCCCGCGAGGTCGCGGCTATGGAGAGCAACAACGGCTCCTTGTCATTCGGTGCGGCAAGGACTGGTGCGGTGGGGAGCATGCGCTTGAGGTCTTGGAAGGCCTCGTCTGCCTTGTCGTTCCATTCGAACGGGTTCATCTTCTTCATCAGCTGGTACAGCGGTAGCGCCCTCTCGCCCAGCCGGCTTAGAATCCGGCTGACCGAGGCCAAGCATCCGGTGAACTTCTGGACATCGCGCAGCCGAGCCGGCTTGCGCATGCGCTCGATGTCCTTGATCTTCTCCGGGTTCGCCTCAATGCCGCGTTCCGAGACGAGGAAGCCGAGTAGCTTTCCGGCCGGGACGGCGAAAACACACTTTTCCGAGTTAAGCTTGACCTTGTATTCACGGAGGTTGGCGAATGTTTCCTTCAAATCGTCGAGGAGCATGAGGTGCTGCTTGGTCTTCACCACGATGTCGTCCATGTAAACATGGATATTGCGGACGAGTTGCTGTCGGATGTTTGGTTCCGGTAGACCCTTAAGGTTCGAACTCTGGGGTGCGCACGAAGATCTTCTCCCTACTGATCTACGTCCAATAGCCTCGTGATAATCTAAGCTAAAACGATGAACAACACAAGGGACACAAGGATTTATACTGGTTCGGGTCACCGTTGTGGTGTAATACCCTACTCCAGTGTGTGGTGTGGTGGATTGCCTCAGGGGCTGATGATGAACAGTACAAGGGATGAATAGCCTCGCGAGAGGTGTTCTTGAGCTGATGCGATGAACTGCTTGGTGAGCTCGATCGCCTCTAGGATGCTGGTCAGATGACCCTACTCTATGGTGGCTAGTTCTATTTATAGAGGCCCTGGTCCTCCTCCCAAATATTGAGCGGGAAGGGCGCCAACAACGGCCATTTCAAAGGGGCACATCTAGTACAAGTTATCCTGACTAAAGTTGGTCTTCGGCTGCCAAAGGCACTGGCGATGACGCCGTCCTGGGCTCCACGGTGACCTCCATCCTGCCGCTCTGCTGGTCTTGGTCTCGTTGCACTGAAATGGCAACCTTTACCTGATGCCTCGGTACTTCACGCCTGTGCTTGCCCCCTTTGCACCAAAGAGGAAACAAGGACACTGCGCAGGCCAGCGCCCGCCTGGTTTAGATCGTCATGGCTTGCGTCACGAGCACCTCGTGAGGTACCCCACCTTGATCTCTCTGCCTCCTCGCGAGCCTGCTTGGCGAGGCCGTTCCTGAGGAAGTCTTGTGTCGTCCGCCCCGCGAGGCTAGGCCCCTCACGAGGGTCTTGAGTCTTGCACTGATGAAGATGGGCCGTACTAGGCCACCACTTGAGCCACGCCGCAGGCTACAGGCAGTAAAGTCTAGGGACCCCCGTTCCCAGAACGCCAGCAGTAGCCCCCGGGCCCAAGGCGCGCTCGGACTTGGCTTTGCGGAGAAGCGAAGGGGCAAGTGTGGAGCGCCGCGGGCCCCATCAGCCTGCGGCCTTGGGCACGGCGTGGCGGTTGATTGGACGTGGGTGCCTTTGCTTCCCCACGCTCCCTCATTATGTGCCTGGCTAGGCGGCCATGAGTCTTGTACACAGTTATCCTCCCTTTGCAGCCTACGCGCTTCTTGTTCCCTTTTTCTCCTCGAGCCTCTGCTTCCGCCTCCAATCCATCTCGAGTTCTTCCCCCTTCCCATTGCCATGGCACCAACAAAAAAGGATAAGGGGAAGAAACATGCGCCTTCGTCCAGCGCACCTCCGGCGGTTGCTCCCGCCGTCGACAAGTCACTTATACTCAATCTGGAAGCCCTGGAGAAGGTCTGCTCCGCGCTCGCCTCCAGCTTCAATGAGTGCGGGAAGACAACGGTCTCGCCCGCGTCCCACACCTCCTTTGACAGGATCGTCACGGAGGTCCGATTCTTTGCTGACGCCTTGTGGGCGGGCCTGGTTCCCCCCTTTTCCACCTTCTTCAATGCGGTACTTTCCCATTACCAGATCCACATGATGCACCTTGGCCCTCAATCCATTACTCTGCTCGCTGCCTTCGCCTTCGTCTGCGAGGCCATGGTGGGGATTCCTCCTTCCGTTGCCCTTCTGTGCCACTTCTTCTCTTTGCTCTTGTCCGACCCTTCCCGATGTTTGGGATGCGTGAGCTTCCAGGCCGTGCCGGAGACGGCCGCCTCGGGGATTGATTTTGGCCTCCCACCTTCCGCGAGCGGGTTCCGGGAGCGGTGGCTGTATGTGGACGTTGGGGTACCCAACCCCCTGCTCGCGCACCCGACGCTGCCTGCTGTTCCCAATCCTGGTTGGGGTCACGAGGAGCTTACAAGCCCTCGGCTTGCTTTCACCTGGCATCGCTTCGAGAGACTGAGGGAGCTCGGGGTGACGGCGCCCTGACTGGTGAAGGAGTTCCTCCAACGTCGCATCGCTCCTCTCCAGTGCCATTCCCGCCCAATCTGGGCTTACTCTGGTCGTCAGGACCGTATGAGGCTCCAGGAAAGGGATCTCGCGCCTGAGACGCTGAAGAAGGTGCTGCTGGTCCTGACTGGCGACCCCTCTCTTGGCAGCGGTCGTCATGGAGGCGCCCTGCTGTATCTTTGCACAAACAGGGTCGACTTCGTGAAGCAGATTTCCCGCTTCAACGAATGGGGGTTGCGCCCTGCTGGCCTCGTGGGGCCCCGCGAGAACCCGATGGCTGTGGTCCTTCCCCCAGCCGCCCGCGCCGACCTTGCCTCAGGAGTCGTTGCAGGGAGACAAGTATTGGCAGGAGCTGGGGGGCCTGATGTCGAGGTGCTGATGCCGTGTGGGGCTCCTGAAACGTCATCCTCCAGAGCTTACGAAGCCCCTCGCGAGGTGGTGGCTGACGAGGGGGCGCGACCTGCCACTCCTGAGGCCGAAGCCCCCGAGGCTTCGGCAGGCCACCAAGAGGTGGCACCTGATCGCTCCTCTCAGGCTGGTGCCCTTGATGTAGGACGTCCTGATGCTTTGGCTCCTATGCCGCGCGCCGGCCCTCACATCGCGAGCTTGGGCCGGTTCCGCATAGACTTCGAGGCTCTTCGCAAGAGGAAGGAGGCTTTCTATGGTGATGATCGCCCGTACCGCCCATTGAAGCATAGGAAGTACTTCACCATGGACGAGTAAGTCCCTCCTTCTTATAGTTCCTTATTTGACGCTCCCTTGCTGACCGTGGCCTTTCAGGATCCCCTCTGACGAGCCCGTGGAGCCCGCTGAGGAGCCACTTCCTCAGGTTTCTCCTCCGTCTCCAACCTTAATTGCCCCGAGTCTGCGTGCCGCCATCGGTGCAAGCTCGGCTGGAGAGGCAGACCGGCCCGCGGCGTGCCTCGAACCTGTCGGCGCGCCGCTCTTCCCTCACGAGCTCTCCTTGGGCACATCCAGCTTACCCTGAGCTCCTCCGCTGATCATAGGCGGCGAGTGGCTGAATTCGATCTTTGGGTCCTCAGCGGGAGGTGGACTGACGCCTGGCTGGGTCCCTTGCGGGGCCCGCCCGGTGATCGCAGAGGCGCCAACCCCCAGCCCTTGGCCGAGAGGGGGCGAACCACTCCAAGGCCCTCCGCCAGCGTCGATGGCGGAGGATGGTGTTGACGACGTGCTTGGGCGTGCGCAGGAGCGCAGCGCTGTCCGCCAAGAGTTCCTCCAGAGGGCAGCCGATGCAGTAGGCCAGCTCGGCGCAGAGCTAGCGGTCGAAGACGCGCGTCTCGAAGCTGAAGGCTTGAGGCTGGTCGAGGAACAGCGCAAGCTGAAGGCGGCTGTTCGTCTTGCGCGCCACCAGCTTGATCTCGAAAATGCCAAGGCCGAGGCATCCGTGGCGGCCTGTCGGGACGCCTGCTCCCGGGCCATTGAGGAGGCTCAGCAGGCAGATAGGCGACGCGAAGCTACGAAGGAGCGCGCGTGGGAGCTCCAAGACTGGTGCAACTCCCTGGAGCAGCAGGTGGAGCTGCGCCGAGCGCCCTTGCATTGCTGAAAGGGGGGCCCGCTGAAGAGGAAGAGCTTCGGAAGCGCGAGGAAGCACTGACATTGGAGACTACCGAGCGCAACCTCGATTTGGAGCGGTTGGAGACGAGGGAGCGCCAGGTTGCCCAGGCGGAGGACGACGTTGGCGCGCGGGAGGCCCGAGTCCAGGAGGAGATCGACCGTCGCATGGCGGAGGCTCGCGCCGTCCTTGAGCGCGAGTATGGAGAGCGGCTGGAGCTGGTCAAGGCTGAAGCCGCGGGCAGGACTGCCGCCTCGTGACCGAGCTGGATCGAGTCATGCAAAGAAAGCCGAGGCCATCGCTGCCGCGATTGGGCTCGGTGCGTGCATCGAGCCGGGCCTCCTCCCGTGCCGAGCTACTTCTTCTTCAACGGCAGGTGGATCACGCCGAGGCCGTCGCGCAGCGGAATGTGGACGAGATCCGACAGCGGCAAACGTTGGAACACATGCACGGCCCCATGCTCCGGACGCTCGGGGAAAGGGCCAACGCGGCCTTGGGCAATATCTGCGAGGCAGTTGCTGAGGAGCCGCATGTGACCAACTACGCCGGCAATCTCCGTTCTTTACTGATGTGGTGACACATCTGGAGAACCGCTCTGAGAGGTCTTGCCAGCTGGTGGAGGAACGGAGCCGCGGCCTGCTCGCGTGGGCATTCTCCCGCGTCTGCAGCCATCTCCAGAACATCGACCCCCTCTTCGACTTTGATGCCGCCATCGCCCCAGTGCCTGAGACCGTCCGCGGCGACCTAGCACGGTGGGTGGAGGACAATGTAGATGCGCTCGTCTGGGCCTTCACCTCTGATGATGACGGGGTGATCGTAGCTGCTGATGAAGGCCACGTGGTGAACGGTGGTGAAGACGGTGCCAACGACGGTGATGGGGAGGCCGGCGATGACGACAGGCGGTGCCAGCGATGCCTCAGGGGACCCCCTGGGGGATGCAGTGAGCGACATGTCCGACTGATTCCACGCTTCTCCCTGTTGTTTGTCCTGCGTAGGAAGAGACTCGGGCGTGGCCCTAAAAGTTGTGAGAGCATTTTGGGAGGGGAAGCCCCTCATGTAAAAAGATTGTTGCCCACGTGTTGCTGAGATCATCGCCGGATGGGCGCCTGCATGATGCCATGATTTTCGTGATGAGTAGGTTGCCGTGGTTTTACCTTTGTCTTGGCGAGCCTAGAATGGGCACGCAGTGTCCATCCGAGGGCCTCACGAGGGTCCCGTTTAACCATGCGGCGAGAGTTTTGCTGGAGCGAACGTTGGCCGTGGGACGGCGGGCGCACATGCTGGGCTATGCCCTACTCGTGAGGGGCCCGCGAGAGGGAGGCAGCTAGTGTGAATTCCAACTTAACAGGAATCGGAGCACGAGAAAACACGCGAATAAGACACGACACCCCTCCCCGCACAAAAACACAAATTCAACTTCAACTTAAATCCGAAACGAGAAGACTTGTTCACACGAAAAGAAGCAAGAGAAAAAGGCCACGTCCGGCGCCTAGTCTAGTCTTCGACGTCTTCTCACCAGCGCGGAGCTAAGTGCTGCCACTGGGCGTGGGAGGGAGCCCCCGAGGCCCGAGGGCGGCTCTCCGGAGACTCCGGGGCGTGTACAGCCCCAACTCATTATTACGTGAGACTGTCACGGGCGGCGACCTTCACAGGCACTGGGCCTTCTTCACAGGTACTGGCCTTGCTTCATATCGCCAGATGAGGGCCCCGCCTTGCGCCACCCTTGACCACCATCAACGGCGACCGTAAACCAGGACGACGCCAATGGGGAAAAGGGGACACCAGCGGTTCCCCCGATGACCACGGGTCCTCTGCCGGGGGCAGGCCCTGGGGCACCTCCCGGCAGAGGGCCTACCTCCGAAGAACGCCTTGCTCCGCATGCCGTGGGGAGGAGCCTGGCTCCCGACCTCTCTCCCGCTGCCCCCAGTGCCCTCCTCCTGAGGGGAAGGAGATTGCCGCATTGGGGCAGCCATCCGCTGTAGCGACTTGAACCTCCTGCGACCCGTGGTTAGCATAAGCCTGCTCCTGAGGGATTAGCGGTACCCGGTAGTTGCCGCCGCCGGCACGGTTGTCGAGGATCCCGTGAGGCTCCTGAAAGAGCTCGGCTTCTGGCGCCTCTTCCTCCCAGCCTGGCCCGAGGAACGAGCCATGGTCTTCTTCCAGTGCATACCCTCGATCCACCATGTGCGGCACATAGGCCTCTGGGGTCACCACCCCAAAGGCCTTGCCGTGATGCTCCATGCGCATGTTGTTCGACTTGAAGCTCCATCTTGGGACGGTAGGGTGGCGGCCCGCTGGGACCAACGGCAGCGATGCGCATGCCGTCGCTTATCAGTGGCGGTGCCGGCGCAGCTTGCTGCCCGGCGCTGAAGGCTAGGCCGATGTTGATGAAACCTTGAGGCGTGCCCAAGGGCGCGTGGGCGCGGATCGGTCCACCTCGTGATCCGCCCGGGGCCTGGGGTGGAAGCTGGACGCAGAACGGGGGAGCCCCTGACGCAGCGGCATCCAGGAGCTCGGCGACGCGCTCCAGCAGCACGTTGTGGCCGCTTTCTCGCAGTCTGCACCGCAGCAGCTCTCACGCCACCGTGAGCGCGGCCTTCATGTTTGCCTGCTCCCATCGGGTGTGCGGTGCCATGGCCGAAGCGTGGCTTGAGGCCCTTGCTGCCGATTGTACTTGAAGTGGAGTGACAGTACGCGACGCCTGACCGCGTCGCCCGCGCTTCGCAGCGTTCTGCGGGGCACGGGCTGCCTAAGGTGCGGGGTTGAGGTCACCTTGGGCAGGCGGCATGGCATGGGCAGGCCATGCCGCCCAGCGGTCGGAGTCGGCCGTCGGGTCACCGGACATGGAGGCGGTGAAGCAGCGGAACGTAGGATGGAAGAAGGAAGATTCTGGCGCACCCCTACCTGGCACGCCAAATGTCGGATGTTGGGTTCCGGCAGACCCTTAAGGTTCGAACTCTGGGGTGCGCTCGAAGATCTTCCCCTACCGATCTACGTCCAATCGCCTCGTGAGAATCTAAGCTAGAAAGATGAACAACACGAGGGACACAAGGATTTATACTGGTTCGGGCCACCGTTGTGGTGTAATACCCTACTCCAGTGTGTGGTGTGGTGGATTGCCTCAGGGGCTGATGATGAACAGTACAAGGGATGAACAGCCTCGCGAGAGGTGTTCTTGAGCTGATGCGATGAACTGCTTGGGTGAGCTCAATCGCCTCTAGGATGCTGGTCAGATGCCCCTACTCTGTCGTGGCTAGTCCTATTTATAGAAGCCCTGGTCCTCCTCCCAAATATTGAGCGGGAAGGGCGCCAACAACGGCCATTTCGAAGGGGAACATCTAGTACAACTTATCCTGACTAAAGTTGGTCTTCGGCTGCCAAAGGCACTGGCGATGACGCCGTCCTGGGCTCCGCGGTGACCTCCATCCTGCCGCTCTGTTGGTCTTGGTCTCATTGCACTGAAATGGCAACCTTTACCTGATGCCTCGGTACTCCACGCCTGTGCTTGCCCCCTTTGCACCAAAGAGGAAACAAGGGCACTACGCAGGCCGGCGCCCGCCATGTTTCGGTCGTCATGGCTTGCGTCACGAGCACCTCGTGAGGTACCCCGCCTTGATCTCTCCGCCTCCTCGCGAGCCTGCCTGGCGAGGCCGTTCCTGAGGAAGTCTTGTGTCGTTCGCCCCGCGAGGCTTGGCCCCTCGCGAGGGTCTTGAGTCTTGCACTGATGAAGATGGGCCGTACTGGGCCACCACTTGAGCCACGCCACAGGCCGCAGGCAGGCAAGTCTGGGGACCCCCGTTCCCAGAACGCCGAAAGTTGCGGCAGCAGGCATTTCTGCATGCAGCACTGGAAGGTGGCGCCAGCGTTCTTCAAGCCGAACGACATGGTGATATAGCAATACGCCCCAAAGGGCGTGATGAAGGACGTCTTCAGGGCGTCGGTCGGGTCCAGCTTGATCTGGTGGCAGCCGGAATAAGCGTCCAGGAAGGATAGCAGCTCGCACCCGGCAGTCGAGTCGATGACTTGGTCGATCCGCGGGAGAGCGAACGGATCCTTGGGACAGGCCTTGTTCAGGCTGGTGTAGTCGATACACATGCGCCAGGTCTTGTTCTTCTTCAGGACGAGGACTGGATTGGCCAGCCACTCGGGGTGAAACACTTCCATTATGAAGCCGTCCGCCAAAAGCTTGGTGACCTCTTCACCAATGGTTCTTCTCTTCTCTTCGGAAAAATGTCGTAGGGGATGACGGACAGGCTTGAAGTCCTTGCGGAGTTGAAGTTTGTGCTCGGCGTACTTTCTCGGGATACCCGGCATGTCTTTGGGGGTCCATCCGAAGATATCCCGATTCTCACGGAGGAAGTTGACGAGCTCGCCTTCCTATTTGATGTCGAGGCGGGCGCCTACGACAATGTACTTGCTGCAGCTGGGGTCTTCCAGGTTAAGCTTCACTTTCTTGGTCTCCTTGGAGGGCTTGAAGGCGGCCTTGTCGGCCGGGTCCTTGGTCAGGATCGACGCAGCGGAGGCCTCGCCAGCCAGGGCGACAATCCGGTCGAGCTGGCGCCGCTCCTCGGCAATGACCAGCGACTCGGCCAGCTTGGCGCCGTCTCGGGCGCACTCCAGGGACTTTCGGTAGTCGCCGGTAATGGTGATGAGGCCCTTGGGGGGCCACCATCAACTTGGCAAGTGGTACGCGCTGGACAAGTCCACCACCTCGAACCAGATCGGTTAGCGTCGGAAGTGGCTGCTGTCACCGAACAGGACATCGAGCCGGACCTGGCCAATGTGAGAGCAGGAGAGGCCAGGCACGATGCTGTGGAAGATCGTCCGGGTTGGTTCCAGGTCCTCGGCCTTGAGGCCGAGCTTGGTCATCGTGTCGCGGTAGAGGATGTTGATTCTGCTGCCGACGTCGATGAGGACCCGGGAGAACTTGCACGTGCGCCGGGCGACGATGGTGGGGTTGAGGACGAGGGCGTAACCACCCGGACTCGGCATGACCGCCGGGTGATCCTCCCGGTTCCAGGTGACCGGGAGATCCGACCAGTGCATGAACTCCGGCTTAGCCGGGACGACAGTGTTCACCTCCTGTTGAAGAAGGCGCTTGCTGCGCTTGTCGCCGCCGAGGCTGGTGAAGACGACGTAGGCCGCGTTCTTGTTCGGGTAGGCGTCGTCGCGCATCGTGCCACCAGCAGGAGGCGGCGGTGGAGGTCGAGGCGGGCTGTCCCGCGCCTGGAGCCAGAGCCGGAGGAGGCGGGACGTCGCCCCTCATGATGCGCTTGGTGATGGCGCACTTCCGAAGCGTGTGCGTGGACGGTCTTGCGCCGCTGTGGTGCTTGCAGGGGGCGTCGAGCATCTCTTCGAAGCTCATGGCGGGTTGCCAAGCTGTCTTGCCGGTCCGCTAACACTTTGCCGCCGGGTCCGCCATGGGTCGGTGGCCGCAACGAGCCGGTTGTCGTGGCGCTGCGCCGGCTGGTCGGCCTTTCGCTTGTTGTTCTGGTGATGCTGCTGCCGGCTGCTTTCGCCGGCCGGCTACAGAGGGGGAACCGGCTTCGCCTTGCCGGCTTCATCCAGCGCCACCCGGATCTTCATGGCGGAGTCGGCGTTGGCTTACTTGTCCACCGTCACCATGAGCGCGGCCATGGTGGCCGGCTCGGAGCGTAAGAGCTTGTGCTTGAGGAGGGTGCCGTCTCGACACCCGCTGACGAAGTACTGGATCACCTGGACTTCATGGACGCCCTCGCAGCTATTCCGGAACTTGGTCCAGCGTGTGAGGTATGCACGACCGGTGTTCGTTGGCCCCTGCACGCACATGGCGAGCTGGCTAGGGCGGCCGGGTCGCTTGTAGGTCCCCGTGAAGTTGCGGACGAAGGCTTGCTCGAAATTGACCCACGTGTTGATGCTGCCCATCAGCAGACTGTTCAACCACGTGCGGGCCGATCCATGGAGCATGAGCGGTGCGTAGCGCACGGCGAGACGCGATTGGCACCGGTGATGCCAATGGCCGTGGTGTAGTCGGTGAGCCAATCCTCTGGATTCACGGTCCCGTTGTACTTGGGGGTGTCACGGGGGAGGATGAACCCTTTGGGAAAGGGCTCTTCCCGGATGCGTGGGCCGAAGCACGCCGGCCCAATAGCGCCACTCTCCTCCACCTCCAGGGAGCGAGCGAGCTGATCAAGGCGGTGGCGAGCGTCGGCGTCGTCCATGGCACTCGTGCCGAGTCGATCAAGGCCAGCCACGAGGCAGGTCGGTTGCAGCCGACGCCCGCCATCTTGCTAGGTCCGCCGCCTTTGGGCCTCACAGGACAGGCTCGTCGCCCGAACCGCTTTGTGGCTATGGCGGCCTAGTCGCGCCGAGTCCGGGCTCGGCCGGAGTGCGCCTCGCCGGGCGGCGAGGAAGCTGTGTGCACAAGTTCGCCGGGTCCGCCAAGACGGGTAGAGCCATATCAAGCCGGCTTGGAGAACTGGTTGAGGCGGTCCTGCTGGGTGTTGTCCGCGTTGAGGAGTTCGCGCATCCGCCTGATGCACTCCTTCAGCTCCTCACCCGTGAGCTGGTCCAGGCCGACCGCGACTACCTGGGCAGTGCGCATGTTCTTCTCTGGGGTCTCGTAGACGGTCCGGACGGCGCCGAGGGCCCGGCCGATCGCTCCTCCCCGGGCACGCACATCGGCGACCCGGCTTGGCTCGGCCGCAGCGGGCGTGAATCCGTGGGCGGCATTGCGCTCGGTGAAAGCGGCGCCCCGACGCTGGTGGCGGCGAAGGCTCCGACAGTTCAGCATCTCGCCGGGCGCCTTTCCTTGAGCTGGGTTCAGGCCTCAACAACGTTGGTGGCGTCGATGTCGGTGCCGATGGGGATGCGGAGGCTCTGCAACGTGGCGCACAACGGATCGGACGGCTCAGTCCATTCTGCTGTGACCCTAGCTTCGGTAGCCTTCCTCGTCTTGCTCGACAAGGAGGGCGCCATCGCTAGTGATGAAGACCTCCACATGGACGTCCATCGCCCCGACGGAAATGCCACCGCCGAGGGAGAGGGGGGAGTCAGAGTAGCTGAGCACATTGCAGGGGTACTTGTCGGCCGTGAAGGCATCAGAGATGCGCAGCGCGACAAAGGAGGCGGCGAGCGCGCCGACGACGTTGTCCGTCAGCGCGACAGACTCGTTAGAGTAGGAGAAGGGCCCCGTCTTAAGCATGCTCCCGGCCAGCTCCTCGAGCTGCCCCACGGTGGGTGCCAACTGTCGTTGTGGGCGCACGACAGATGCCAAGGGATGGCTAAAGAGAGGAGGAGGCTCGAGGGCGCTAGTGGGCTCCAGAGGCAAGGTTGGTATGAGCGGGCGCGGGACGCCGGACATACCCACGTTCGGGGCTCTCCGGAGAGATAACATCCCTAGTCCTGCCGAGTGTAGTAGAATGTCGCTCCTGGAGCTGTATGGGGGAGGAAGGAAGCTGGCCAAGGCTTAGGCTGCTCCTTCTCTCTGGGGTTGCTGTTTTGGTGGCTAGTTCTGCGCTTACTTGCCCGTATACGTGAGGGCTCCTGGGGGGTTTTATAGACCAACCGCCAGGGGTACAATGGTAATGTTACAAGTCGGTGGGTCCGGTTGTCGGCGTCCGGGGACCCGGGCTGGGACCCGCTAGGGGCCTGTGGTTCGCCGGGTTCCCCTAGGTGCGGGCCCCGCATGCCTAGGGGGACTGTGCGTCATCTTGTCAAACGTCAGGAGGTGGCCGAGTCGAGTCGTGTACAGTGGCGCTCCGTCAGGTCACCGCTTGCTGTCGTCAGCGGTGAGGGCGGGGCATCAGAGCCACGCCACTCGGTCGGTGCCGGGTAGGTGAGGGCATCAATTGTTATCACGTTCCTGACCGACCAGAGGCATGGGCGGGACATTGTTGCCTTGGTCATCGGTGATTGAAGACTCGTCCCATCGTACGGCCTGGATGGGACGGGAGCTGACCCGTGACTAGATTGCGGGGCACACCACGGGAGGAGCTGGCTTGTCGAGTAAGCTTTGGTTGTACCGGGTTCGGCTGTCTTGTGCTAGTTTTTGAGGCCGAGTCGACGCGTCTTGCTGGGTTGGAGAGTTCGGCCAGGTTGCAGGGCTTGGTCGGGTCAAGCGACCCGGCAAGCGCGTGCTGGCTTGAGGGGCGATGCTGGCCCCATTGTTTTCGAAAAGGATCTGGGTTCCGTTGCCTGTCCGGGGTTCATCCCCCCGACACAATTGGTATCAAAGCAAGGTACTCCCTTGTTCTATCTTATTTTGGTTTAACCACCCGGAGTTTTAGTTATGTTGACTGCAAGAATTATCACGGTCTCGGTTGGGTGTCCTACCTTCGGTGGGACGGACTACCCCTACTAGAAGAACAAGATGCGCATGCATCTTCAGGCAATTGATAACAATCTCTGGTATGTTGTGGAAAATGGTGTTCCCTCAGTCACTCCGTGTGTGAATGCTGCTGATGTGAAGAGATTCAAGCAACTCGACTCTCAAGTGAAGAATATCATATGTGGCCATCTGAGCAAAGGATAGTACGGCAGAGTGAGTACTTGGGAAACTTCTAAACTGATTTGGGACAGGTTGTCCAAGCTCAACGAAGGAGTCTCCACCGAACGTGACTCCTGAGTTGATGTTCTTCGCAATCTCTTCAACTGCTTCCACTACAAAAAAATACACTTCCATGATGATACGTGTTTGTCACAGTAGGTCGCATTTTTTATCATGCATGTACATCCATGACGATTTTATGACAGAATCAAGATAGTCATACCTGTGTTGTCGTAGAAGTGTTCCATGACATCACCAAAATTATCATCACGGAAGTGTCCACTTCCATGATGATAAATCGCAGCGTCCGCATGAAGTGATTTCGTCAAGGGTGACCGACATGTGGCATCCACCGTAACGGAACACCGTTAAGCTATCGGGTCAGGTTTTGGATCCGATAACCCGTTAATAGCCCCGACCAATGGGGATTTTCCACGTGTAAAATCATCATTGGCTGGAGGAAACACGTTCCGGCTCATCGTTGGGACAGTTGTCATCCACTCATTGGACGGAAGGCGTCTATGATATGTCGACACGTGGAACGGCCCAACAGAGGCCCATTCCTGTGAAAAGGCCGGCCCGTTTGACTTGGTCAAAAGGTGGTGGGCCGGCCCATGGAAAGCTTGTTAACGGCATGTTCGCATATAGCCCATTTACAGCCTGCTAACCCAAGGCCCGTTACGCCCTATCCGAATTAGGCCCAGTAGAGTCATCTGGGCCATCCAATATGATTCCAGCCCATTTTCACTTCTGGCGCATGTATGGCCCATGACGTCTTTCGGCCCATATGAGGCCCTATGTAACTCTTGGCCTATTAACGGCCTGTGGTGAAACTGGCCCGTAATGAACAAAGTATTACTTTACACCCATTAACGGCCCGTGGTGAAACTGGCCCGTAATGAACAGTGTATCACTTTATACCCATTAATGGCCCGTTATTTCGTTGGGCCGTTTCCAGCCCATGTTATCTTTCGGTTACTCAGAGCCCATTTATTCTTGGGCTCATTTCCAGCATTCGTTTACTTACGGCCCGTTACCGTCATTTTCTGCTTGTGGGCCAAATTCAGCCTGTCGGAGTAATGGGCCACGGGTAGCCTCACCCGAGTCCCTGGATTTATCAAGACTTTGGGCCAGCTTCGCTTTGCTGCGCCCCAAGCTGAAGCTCCGCCCTCTGGGGGCCAGCTAGCTCAACGGCCGGCCACCAGAGGGCGGTCAACCACCAGCAGACGGCATCACGAGCGGTCGGCTCCAGCCAGCCGGCCTCTAGGGAAGACAGCATCGAGCAGGCGACCACCGCGCACCCTCAGAGTTTGTGCCCCTATCAAGAGGACGAGATGGGGCATGGCTATAGTGAAGCCCTCGCCCCCGAATCTTGGGATTGGCGTGGCCACAGTTTCCCATGCGGGCGGAGATCTCCGCACGACGTGGCACTGTTGTCACTCTCCCTTGACGTCAATCTGGGCAGGCGGAGCCCTGCTCCCCACGACGGCCTGTCGGTACGGCCCGCAGGCTGCGGGCCCTACTGGGCAGTGACAACCCAGAAGACGGCACACGCCGAACCAATCGGACTAGGAGAGGGCCGGCCTCCAGCAGGCGGCTGTCCCCTCTCTCGAAGCAAGCGCTCCATTAACCTGATGAGACCAGGTGTGGCTACAGTGATCTCCCACAAGGCGGCGGGATCAGGGCTACACCGAGCCGACTCAAGCAGCGTCATTAGCAAAGACGGTTACGCTGAAGTGAGCAGCCACCAACCGTATTCGCCAGCGGCGGAGCAGCCTGTCGGCTCACTGCATCAGCCGGGCGGCCCACCAAGCGGCGGGCCCAAGTAGTCGGCGGGGAAGCCGGAGGCCGGAGACGCTCAGCCGGCCAGATTACCGTTGTACCCCTGGGGGGTAGGCTTATATAAACCCACTAGAGCACCCGTGCAAAGGGTTCCCACCCCATTAGACCTAGCCACATTCCTAGAGCAGGGGGGAGCTAGCCTTGCCTTCTCCTGCCTCTAGCATACAGCTCAAGGAGCAACTCTGTATCACTTGTGCCCTTAGTGATCATGCGGAGACCCCGCAGAGCAGGACTAGGGGTGTTATCTCCTAGGAGAGCCCCGAACCTGGGTAAAGTACGCCGGCGTTCGTGTCTACGCCTCATCCCGCTTCCGGGCACCGGGGACGTTCTACTCGCTCCCACCATGATGAGCCATCCTTTGGCATATGTCGCACCCAACCACGGACATTTGGTGCCCACGGTGGGGCGAGGTGCACCGTCTCCCGGAGATGTGCTCTAGACGGGAACCTTGTTTCTTCTGGCGGCGAAAGCCAGCCCAAGACGCCGACGTCGGCCTCGGCATACCGCATGGCGCGGAGCTTGCCTGCGCGGTGAGCTGCCTCACTGACCTCGTTGGTGAGATTCACCTCTCCGAAGAGCCGACCTCCGACGCGGGCACCGGCTGCCCCAAGAGCCGCCTCGTCAGCCTCCTCGACCAGCTTCACATCACCAGCGAGCCTGCTGTGGACCTGGAGTCTGTTGGCTCCACCGACCCGATGATCGTTGACTCCGACACGGCGTCGCTTGACGCATTCCCCACCAATGTGGTGATCTATGACGAGCCGCCTCCTCGCGAGCACAGCGGCAGGAGCACCGTTACGGAGGTGCTTGTCATCAATAGTGGCGAGCGATCGGCTAGAGATGCTCGAGACCCAATCGATGCGGTGCTGCGAGACCTGACGGCGCCCATCCCAAAAGACGCGGATGCTGAGATGCTGGAGGCACGCCGCGTCCAGCTCCTTGAGAGCGCTGGTCGACTGGCCAGCATGTGACGCCTCTCGGACGCCTATCAGCGTGATATGGACCGAGCCGTCGGCGGCACGTCGGCTCCTGGGGGGCCTAGCCGCATCGGCCTTATCCGGCAGCGTGGCGGGACCATCTCCATCATGTTGAGGCGTAGCGCCCGCTTCACGCCACGCTGCAGAGAACATCCGCCGCCCAGCGGTGACGGGACAAACCGGACAAGTACGAGGCTGGCGAGCGTGCCGCCACATGACGGAAGCGAAGTCCAAGCAGCCTTGCAGACGCGTTACCGCTCCGCTGCCGCGCTGAAGAGCCCGCCCAGCGGAATGAAGAGCCGCCCCTTTGCCAAGATCACGGCGTGACATACCGGACGCCGACTGGCGGCGCCCGCGGAGGACGAGGCAACGAGCCGGCAGCAAGCCGAAGCCAGACTCGCCTTTCCATCGAGCGTGACGAAGACGGCCGCCCTCGAGCGATGGAGCGCCAGGTGATCCTCCGCCTCCTCCGCCTCGCGGAGCAAGACATCCCACTCCGCCGCCTGTCACGCACCCGACACTCGGCGACCGCCTTGGCCATCGAGAGGGAGTCGGAGAGAACGACGCCCGCCATCGAATCGACCACCTCAACCGATCCCTGGCGCTAGAAGAAGAAGACGCGCTGGGCCCACCCTGTTTCGGCCCATTAATCCGGGATGAGCCCTTCCCCAAAGGGTTCACCCTCCCGTGAGATATGCCCAAATACACCGGCTCCGTGAAGCCGGAGGATTGGCTAGTCGACTACTCGACAGTCGTCAACATCGCAAACGGCAACAAGCGTGTTGCCGTGAAGTACGTCCCACTCATGCTTTAGGGCACATCACGGACATGGCTCAACAGCCTGAAGCCCTGGGTTGATTTCACCGAGGCCTTCATTCGCAACTTCACCAGCACCTACAACCGGCCTCCTAAGCCCCGGACAGCTCTCCTTGTGCGTCCAAGGGCCCACAGAATCGACTCGCGACTACCTCACGCACTGGGTCGAGCTGCACAACTCCTGCGAAGGCGTGCACGAGGTGCAGGCAATCGAGTACTTCACCGCCGGGTGCCGAGAGGGCACCCTCCTCAAGCATCGACTCCTCTGCGATGAGCTGCTGATCATCGCTGACAAGCACGCCACGGCCGACTCCTCCATGAAGGCGGAAATCCTAGTGGATGCATCCGGCAAGGTGGCACCTCAGGCCCCTCGGACTCCGGCTGGTGAGACCAGTCGACAACAGCAGCCAAGTGACAACAAGCAGAAGGCCACTCAGCCGGCTTCCACCAGCCGGCAAGTGGCTTATTAATCGAGGATCGCAATGGAAGGCAACCGCACGCATAGCGGCGAGAAGTATGGGCGGCAAGTCCAATTGGTTGCCCGCCTTCTCTTATGAGCAAACCTTATATGCACCCTGCAAGTTCCATAGCGGCGCAAAGCCGTCCAACCACACCACTCAGAAGTGTAATTGGCTCGCCAGAATTGCCAAGGGAGATGGACTCCTGCCTCCTCACCGCTGCATCACCGCCGCATCTCAAATTTCAAGAGTCACGTCGGCCGCCAATGGGCGCCATACAAGACGAGTACCCAGAGGAACACAGAGCTTATGTTGTATTCACTAGCATGGCCGATGACAGACACAGCAGACGGCAACAGCAACAAGAAGTGCAAGCGGTGGCCTCAAGTACTCCAGAATTCATGCATTGGTCTAAGAAGCCCATCAGTTGGAGCAGGGCCGACCACCCAGAAGTGATGCCTTCCCCAGGTTCATACGCCCAGGTCCTAGATGCTACCTTTGCAACGGAGAGGCGGGCAGCGCGTTTCTCCAGAGTCTTGATAGATGGCGGCAGCAGCATCAACATCCTGTACCGAGACACGATGGAGAAGTTTGGAATCAAGCAGAAGCAGCTCATCCCCAGTCGGACTGTATTCCGTGGCATAGTCCCTGGCCTTTCCTGCTCACCAATCGGCAGGACCCAAATTGATGTTCTCTTCGGAGACAAGAATCATTTCCGCCGAGAGCCAGTTTGGTTTGAAGTGGTGGACCTCGAGAGCCCCTACCATGCACTGCTTGGCCGACCTGCTCTGGCCAAGTTCATGGCAGTGCCCCACTATGCTTACCTCAAAATGAAGATGCTAAGTACCAAGGGGATCCTGACCGTAGTCGGAGACTACAAGAAGTCGGTCGCTTGCACCGCAGATAGCAGTCGGCTGGCCGAGTCCCTCGTGATTGCAGCTGAGAAGCGACTCCTTGACCGGGTGGTAGCGTTGGCAGGCAAGAAGCCGGAAATGTCACCCATCCCCAAGGAGTTGGAGGTTGAGGGCTCGTTCAAGCTGGCCAAGGAAACAAAGAAGATACCCTTGGACCCGGAGCACCCGGAGAGGCATGCTGTCATAGGTGCAAACCTTGATAGCAAATAGGAAAGCGAGCTCGTCGATTTCCACCGTGAGCATCGGGACATCTTCGGATGGTCTCCCAAAGACATGCCGGGTGTTCTGACGGATTTTGCCGAGCACAAGTTACATGTCCGACCTGACGCCAAGCCGGTCAGGCAGCCCCTGCGCCGCCTGTCAGACGAGAAGAGAAGAGCTGTCGGAGAAAAGATAGCCCGACTTCTAGCAGCCGGATTCATCATGGAAGTGTTCTTTCCAGAGTGGCTGGCCAACCCAGTCCTAGTATTGAAGAAGAATAAACAGTGGCGCATGTGCATTGACTATACTAGCCTCAACAAAGCCTGTCCCAAAGATCCTTTTGCTCTGCCAAGAATTGATCAAGTGATAGACTCCACAGCCGGATGCGAGCTGTTGAGTTTCTTGGATGCATACTCAGTGTACCATCAGATAAAGCTCAACCTAGTTGACGGGCTGAAGACCGCCTTCATCACGCCATTCGGAGCCTTCTGCTACCTGACCATGACGTTCGGCTTGCGAAATGCCGGCACCACGTTTCAGCGTTGCATGCAGAAGTGTCTCCTCAAGCAACTTGGCAGAAATGCCCATGTCTATGTGGATGATGTGGTGGTGAAGACGGAGAAGCGAGGCATGCTGCTAGAAGACCTGAAGGAAACTTTTGAGAACTTGCGCCGATTCCAGATCAAGCTCAACCCGGAGAAATGTGTCTTTGGAGTACCGGCCGGCCAACTTCTTGGCTTTCTGGTCTCAGAGCGCGGCATAGAGTGCAACTCGGTGAAGATCAAGGCCATTGAGAAAATGGAGGTGCCCACCCGACTGCTGGACGTGCAGAAATTCACCGGCTGCCTGGCATCAGTTAGCCGTTTCATCAGTCGGCTCGGCGAGAAGGCCCTTCCCCTGTACCAGCTTATGAAGAAAACCACTTTTTTGAGTGGAACAACAAGGTGGACGAAGCCTTTTCCCAGCTCAAGAAGATGTTGGCAACTCCGCCTATCCTGGCAACTCCGACAGAGAAGGAGCCCATGCTCCTCTATATCGCTGCCACAAGTCGGGTTGTCAGCACAGTTATTGTGGTAGAGCGCAAGGAGGAAGGCAGAGCATTGCCGGTCCAGAGACCGGTATATTACTTGAGTGAAGTGATTTCCGCCTCCAAGCAAAACTACCCACATTATCAGAAGATGTGCTATGGTGTGCACTTTGCCGCCAAGAAGCTGAAGCCTTACTTTCAAGAGCACCCAATAACCGCTGCCCCCGCACGGCTCCGCTTGCTGAGATCATTGGAAGCCGGGATGCTTCTGGCCGAGTGACCTAGTGGGCTATTGATCTGGCCCCTTACACCATCTACTACCAGCCTCGCACCGCCATCAAGTCACAAGTGTTGGCTGACTTCTCGCCGATCGGGCCGAGACCCAGTACCTACCGCCAGCACCAGACTCCACCCATTGGCGGATGCATTTTGATGGTTCGAAGATGCGCACCGGTCTGGGAGCCGGCATCGTCCTCACCCCTCCCAGAGGCAACAAGTTCAAATATGTGTTGCAAGTCCATTTTGCCACCTCCAACAACGTAGCAGAATATGAGGCACTTATACACGGACTCCGGCTTGCCAAGGAACTCAGCATTCGCCGGATCCTGTGCTATGGTTACTCCGACTTGGTGGTCCAGCAGTCGTCAGGCGACTGGGATGCCAAGGACGCGAATATGGCAGGCTACCGCTTCCTCGCGCAGAAACTCAGTGGATACTTTGACGGGTGCGAGTTCCTCCATGTGCCAAGCAATGATAATGAGCAAGCAGATGCCCTGGCACGGATCGGCTCCACCCGACAGGCGATACCAGCCGGCGTCGCCTTGCAGCGCCTCCTCAAGCCTCTGTCA
Source organism: Aegilops bicornis (assembly GCA_021605145.1). NCBI lineage: Eukaryota > Viridiplantae > Streptophyta > Magnoliopsida > Poales > Poaceae > Aegilops > Aegilops bicornis. The sequence continues at coordinate 748,207,289 of CM038673.1, read as the reverse complement.
AGCCATCTCCAGAGTCCGACTCCATCTTGGTGTCGGTCCCTCCTGAAGCACTCAGATCCGACTTGAGGATACCAGAAGCCGGCACGGGGACTTCGGCGGGCGGCCCGGGGACTGCAGCCGTCACACCCAGCACGGGAATTACAGAGCCCGGCCCGGGGACTGCAGCAGTCGGCCCGGGGACTTCTTCAAGGCAGCAGGCAGCAGCCGACTCCAACCTGCCGCCTCCCAGCCCAACCGCCCTCGTACAAGTTGCCGTCGTAGCAGTTGGAGAGATAGCAGCACCACCATGGGCTCAACCCATCCTCAAAGTCCTGGTAAACAAAGAGCTGCCAGCCGACGAGATCCTGGCCCGACAAGTGCAGCAGCGGGCGGCGGCGTACACCATAGTCAACAAAGAGCTGGTTCGGCGCAGTGTCACTGGTGTGTACCAGCGCTGTGTGGAGCCGGACCAGGGCCAAGTAATCCTCAGAGATATTCACCAGGGCAAATGCGGTCACCACGCGGCCTCAAGAGCACTCGTGGCCAAAGCTTTTCGGCATGGCTTCTTCTGGCCGACTGCTCTTGAAGAGGCCAAAGAGTTGGTCCAGAAGTGCCAAGGGTGCCAGAGATTCCGCTCCAAGCCACACTTGCCAGCTTCTGCACTCAAGACTATTCCCATTGCTTGGCCCTTTGCTGTCTGGGGTTCGGATATGGTGGGGCCATTCAAGACAGCCCGTGGCGGCATGACTCATCTGCTTGTCGTTGTGGACAAGTTCACCAAGTGGATAGAGGCCAAGCCAATCAAGAAACTGAATGGTCCGACTGCCGTGACTTTCATCGCCAACATCACCACTCGGTACGGCATACCGCATAGCATCATCACCGACAATGGCACAAACTTTGCCAAAGGAGCCTTGGCTCGTTTCTGCGTGACGCAGGGCATCCGACTGGACTTAGCGTCCATTGCCCACCCGCAGTCAAATGGCCAGGTTGAGCGAGAAAACGGCCTCATCTTGTCCGGCATCAAGCCCCGACTGGTCGAGCCTCTAGAGCGTTCGGTCGGCTGCTGGCTTGATGAGCTGTCGGCCGTCCTCTGGAGCCTGCGCACAACTCCGAACAAGTCGACCGGCTTCACGCCCTTCTTCCTCGTCTACGGTGCTGAAGCCATCATTCCGACGGACATAGAGTTCGACTCGCCACGAGTCACCATGTACACCAAGGCGGACGCCAAGGAGGCGTGAGAAGACGACGTCGACCTGCTGGAAGAGGGCCGGCTGTTGACGCTCAGCCGGTCCGCCATCTACTAGCAGAGTCTGTGCCGATACTACAACCGCAAGGTGAAGCCAAGATCCTTCCAAGAGGGAGACCTTGTGCTCCGGCTGATCCAGCGAACAGTCGGCCAGCACAAGCTCTCGGCGCCTTGGGAAGGCCCCTTCATCATCAGCAAGGTGCTAGGCAATGACTCCTACTATCTGATCGACGCTCAGAAGCCCAGAGCACGCAAAAGAGATGACTCAGGCAAGGAGACGGAGAGGCCGTGGAATGCAAACCTCCTCCGGAGATTTTACAGTTGAAAGAAGTATGTATCACGCTACCTTTTGTATTATGTACAAAGACTCCGGGCCCCCCGAGACGAACTCGGGGACTGCCCTCCCTTTATCTATATGATAAGCATTATGCCCATGTATGTGCCTTGTTATTATTTCCGCCTAGCACCGGGTCGACCAGTCGGCCCGGAGTTTTGCCGCATTCTACTATGCCACCTCCTGCAGCCGGACAAGTAATGTGTTGGCACCTAAAACTTCTTCTGTCAGAAGCCACAGCTTGCAGAGCGACTGCATGGCAGGCAGGGGCGGCAAGACAGTGCCCGCATGAAAAATGGTTAAGGAAAAAACGCATATAGTCGAGGCCAACACCATACCTGCCCGGCCGGCTGCCGAGCAGCCGGCCGGCCGGCTTCTACCTCCCTTGCCAAACCTCCAAACGGCTAAGTACTTGCCCTCCCGCAAAAAGCTAAGTACTCAAACCAGCCACAGTCCGCAGAGCGGCTGCTCGGCTGGCAAGAGGATACCTAAGGGAGGGTGGCAAAGGAAAAAAGCAAGGAGTATAGGCAAGAAAAGTTAGAAGTCGGCAAAACAAAGGGTAAAGTTGCGATAGAATATTTACATAGATAAAGGCCCATCGGCCGGCATTCAGCTAAGTTTGATATACACCCCCCGGGTGGAATTGTGCGAATTTAATAAAGATGTCCAGACCAAGCAAGCAGGAAAAGAAAAAGATAAACACCCTAGGGAGCACCGGAGGATTCCGGATGGGCGCTGGGGTCAACGACGCTAGTTGGTGCGACAGACGGCTCCGGCTGGACGCTGGGGTCAGCGGTGCCAGTTGATGCAGCTTGCAGCTCCGGCTGGATGATGGAGTCAGCTGCGCCGGTTGGCGTGGCAGGCGGCTCCGGCTGGACGCTGGGGTCGGCGGTGCCAGTTGGTGCAGTAGGCGGCTCCGACTGGATGACGGAGTCAGCTGCACCGGTTGGCGCGGCAGATGGCTCCGGCTGGGCGCTGGAGCCAGCGGCGCCAGTCGGGACGGCGGAGGGCTGGATGATGGAGTTGGTGGCGTCTGTCGGAGGAACGGGCGGCTAGTCGGTCACCACCTGGCCGCCCCCAGTAGCAGTCGGCGCTTTCGAGCGCGGGTCGTTGCTTGAGGCCCGGTCTGGGTGGGGCTGATCATCCGCACCAGCCTCCGGCATGTCGACGTCGCTATCCTCCTCCTCCTCCCCCTCCTCCCCTTCATCGCTGGAGTCGATGACTTCGGCCGAGTCCTTGCTGTCCTCCGGGTTCAGCCCGGACCACTCCTGCGGCGCTTCGGCGCCTTCCTCAACCACCTCCGGAACGAAGATGCTGGTGTCGGTGAAGTCGGCGATCACCGCCGCCCTGTTGATAAGCTCGGCCTCCACCGTCGCCAGCTCCTCCTGCGCCTCCAGCCGAAACGTGGCCAACTCGGCTAAGTATAGCCCAGTATACCACGCCTTGACGAACTCAAGGGCGCGGCGCGCTCCTGCCCAGGCTGCAGAGCCCTTCCAGGCCTCCAGGCGGTCGGCCGCCACCGCCAGCCAGTCGGCGGTTCGACTTGGAGTGCACGGAGCCGGCAAGCCTGGCCAGAGGGCGGAAATCGCCTGGGACCCGACGCGCTGAAGACGGCGCCGCACTTGATGGGCGGGACAAAGACGGGCTTGGATGCTGAGGATCTGCTCATTGAGGGTCCGGGGGGAGTTAGCAGCAATCTACGCGCCTTCTGCCCTCCGCTCCTCGCGCTGGGCCTTGATGACTTGGCTCGAGGCGACGGAGTGACTCGGGAAGAAATCTGCTCGGGCAGAAGCCAAGGAAAAACAAAGTTAGAAACAAGCAGTCGGCTTAGACAAAGACCGGCAGCTCAAGACAATGAACAAGAAGAATAAAACTCACCGTCGACCAAGTCCTCGATGCTGCTGAAGCAGGCCGTCGTATGCGCCTCCTTGTCGGCCCAGGCGGCGCACTCGGTTTCAAACTCGGCGAGGAGATCGGTCTCCTTTGCCTTTGCCTCCCGCTGGGCCGTCTTGAGAGCATCCGTCTGCTCGGCGAGCTTGGCAACCAGCCGGTCTCGCTCCTCGGTCAGCTTGCTGCACTCCGCCTCCTTGCCGCGCAGAGTGGTGTTGGCTTCGCCCAACTGCTGCTGCAAGGCGGCGTTGGCCTCTAAAAAAAGGGAAAGAAGAAAGAGCATTAGTCAAGAAGACAAAGAGGGATGAAGTGGCCGGGGAGATCCGGCCCGACTGCTCAGCAGTTGGCCCGAATCTCGGGGACTATAGCCCGCGGGTGTGCCATCGCGCCCCCGCAGAGAAGAAGTAATTAACAAAGGTAGAGCCACTAAGGAGATTCGGCCCGACTGCACAACCGTCGGCCCGAACCTCGGGGACTACAGCCCGCGGGTGTGCCAGCGCGCCCCCACAAAGAAAGGAAGTCAGAGCTTACTCCGGCTCTCGGACAGATGGGCGGTCTGCGTCTCCAGCTCCCGGACCCTGGAGTTGAAGGAGATCGCGCAAAGATTGTGGTAGTCCTGCAGAGGGGATATCGGATAAAGTCGACGTTTGACACATACAAGTTAAAAGTTCCGGACCGCCTGCTCTGCAGCCGACCCGAAACTTGGGGACTACACCCAATGGGTGCGCTAGCGCGCCCCCACAAAGAAAGCAAGAAGATCAAAAAGCGAAGAAAACTTACGCGGATGGCTGCCCGCGACTCCAGGAAGGCATCGTTGCAGCGCTTAAGGGCTTCGGCTTCAGCCCGGAGTTTGGCCTGGACGTCGAGGGACGCCTGGTTTAGGGCGCCCGTCCCGCCCCCGTGTATCCAGCCAGCAGGCGCGGCGCTAGTCGCCTCGGTGTGGGGGACCGATGAGCTCGTAGCACCGACCTCCTGCGGTCGCGGTGCTGAGGCTGCCTTCTCAAGACGGCGGCGCGCGGGTGTGCGGACCTCAGGAATCAGGTCCGTGACCACCGTGTCCCCGACTGGTGGCACCGGCGGCACGGCCGGATGTTCGTCCTGCGTCCCGCTAGCCGCCGGCGGCGGCAGCACAATGACGTCCGGCATGGCCACGTCGCCGCCCTCCCGCTCCCGGATCAGATGCTCGTCGCCGGCTCCTCCAGTTGTCGCCTCAAACTCAGGCGGAGGTGGCGCGGTGTTCAGGGGTGTCGCGAGCAGCGGCTCTTGGCGGCGTGAGGCTTCCGCGAGCCGCTCCTTCTCCACGACTTCGGCCTCCGCCTGCACAAGCTTCCTCTCAACGGCTGCAGCGGCCCTGTCTGCCTCCGCCTTTGCCAGACGGTCGGCTTCCTCCTCACGCGCCTCCCGCGCGTTCCGCTCCTTCTCCTCCCGGAGGTCGGCGGCCGGGTCAATTCGCTGGCTGGTGGAGGAGGTCGCAGCCGACCTGATGACCGAGGTGGCGCCCAACTTCTCGAGAGTCAGCGGGGCCTGAAATAAGAAGACAAGTCAGAAAATTTTCTAGGCTGGATTGGCGAAAAGACAGAAAACATGAAAGAATACTGATGCTTGGCCACCTTGGCCACGGCTTCTTTCGGCCTGGTCGCCGCGGCTGGGTTCTTGGGCTTCTTCGGGGTGCTGCCAAACAGCAGCGCCACACTGCTATGTTTGCCGCCACAAAGGCGGCCCGATAGACGGGCCTGCGCCGGTGTGGGCAGTGCTTCGGGCGGGTCGCGGCTCGTCTTCATCGTCGTCATCGTCGGGCCAAGTCTCCATGCGTCCGCCCTCCTCGGAGCCGCCTGCTCCGCCGCCGCCGCCTGTTGCGTCGTCCGCCAGGGCGGCCGCCCCCAAGTCGGGGTCGTCCAAGTTGCTCACCGCCCTGTCCGGCAGGTAGTCACCACCCGGCCCCATGATGGCAGCCGGCGCCTCAGATATATAAATCTGCACTCCAGAAGGGAGTCGCATCACGACAAGAACAAGACTGAAAAACAGAGCGGAAGGAAGAGATGAAGAAACTTACGGCAGGCGGCGGATCGTCGCGGCCGCTTCCCGTACAGCCACTCTGCCTCCAACACCTTGAAGTCGAAGATCTCATTCACCATTCGCGCGACCTCAGTGTTGGGGAACGTTGCAGAAAATTAAATTTTTTCCTACGGTTTCACCAAGATCCATCTATGAGTTCATCTAAGCAACGAGTCATGGGAGAGTGATTGCATCTACATACCACTTGTAGATCGCGTGCGGAAGCGTTCAATGGAACGGGGATGATGGAGTCGTACTCGCCGTGATCCAAATCACCGATGACAAGTGCTGAACGGACAGCACCTCCGCGTTCAACACACGTACGGAGCGGATGACGTCTGCTCCTTCTTGATCCAGCAAGGGGGAAGGAGAGGTTGATGATGATCCAGCAGCACTACGGCGTGGTGGTGGGTGCAGCAGAACTCCGGCAGGGCTTCGCCAAGCTACTGTGGGAGGAGGAAGAGGTGTAGCAGGGGGAGGGAGGCGCCAAGACTTGAGGGGGTGCGGCTGCCCCTCCATCCCCTCCCTTTATATAGGCCCCCAGGGGGGCGCCGGCCCTTGGAGATCAGATCTCCCAAGGGGGCGGCGCTGGGGTGGAGTGCCCACAAGGCAGTGGGCGCTTCACCCTAGGGTTTCAACCCTAGGCGCAGGGGGGCCCAAGGGGGGACGCACCAGCCCACTAGGGGCTGGTTCCCTCACCACTTCAGCCCACGGGGCCCTCCGGGATAGGTGGCCCCACCCGGTGGACCCCCGGGACCCTTCCGGTGGTCCCGGTACAATACCGGTGACCCCCGAAACTCTCCCGATGGCCGAAACATCACTTCCTATATATAATTCTTTACCTCCGGACCATTCCGGAACTCCTCGTGACGTCCGGGATCTCATCCGGGACATCGAACAACATTCGGTTTGCTGCATACTCATACTCATACAACCCTAGCGTCACCGAACCTTAAGTGTGTAGACCCTACGGGTTCGGGAGACATGCAGACATGACCGAGACAGCTCTCCGGTCAATAACCAGCAGCGGGATCTGGATGCCCATGTTGGCTCCCACATGCTCATCGACGATATCATTGGATGAACCACGATGTCGAGGATTCAATCAACCCCGTATACTATTCCCTTTGTCAGACGGTATGTTACTTGCCCGAGATTCGATCGTCGGTATCCTAATACCTCGTTCAATCTGCCGGCAAGTCACTTTACTCGTACCGTAATGCATGATCCCGTGACCAAACACTTGGTCACTTTGAGCTCATTATGATGATGCACTACCGAGTGGGCCCAGTGATACCTCTCCGTCATGCGGAGTGACAAATCCCAGTCTCGATCCGTGTCAACCCAACAGGTACTTTCGGAGATACCTGTAGTGCACCTCTATAGTCACCCAGTTACGTTGTGACGTTTGGTACACCCAAAGCACTCCTACGGTATCCGGGAGTTACACGATCTCATGGTCTAAGGAAGAGATAATTGACATTGGAAAAGCTCTAGCAAAACGAACTACACGATCTTGTGCTATGCTTAGATTTGGGTCTTGTCCATCACATCATTCTCCTAATGATGTGATCCCGTTATCAACGACATCCAATGTCCATAGTCAGGAAACCGTTGATCAACGAGCTAGTCAACTAGAGGCTCACTAGGGACATATTACGGTCTATTTATTCACACGTGTATTACGATTTCCGGATAATACAATTATAGCATGAATAAAATACAATTATCATGAACAAGGAAATATAATAATAATACTTTTATTATTGCCTCTAGGGCATATCTCCAACAGTCTCCCACTTGCACTAGAGTCAATAATCTAGTTACATTGTGATGAATCGAACACCCATAGAGTTACGTGTTGATCATGTTTTGCTCATGGAAGAGGTTTAGTCAACGGATCTGCGACATTCAGATCCGTATGCACTTTGCAAATTTCTATGTCCCCGTCTTGAACATTTTCACGAATGGAGTTGAAGCGACGCTTGATGTGCCTGGTCTTCTTGTGAAACCTGGGCTCCTTGGCAAGTGCAATAGCTCCAGTGTTGTCACAGAAGAGTTTGATCGGCTCCGACGCATTGGGTATGACTCCTAGGTCGGTGATGAACTCCTTCACCCAAATTGCTTCATGCGCTGCCTCCGAGGCTGCCATGTACTCCGCTTCACATGTAGATCCCGCCACGACGCCTCCTTGCAGCTACACCAGCTATCGCTCCACTATTCAACATATACACATATCCGGTTTGTGACTTAGAGTCATCCAGATGCATGTCGAAGCTAAGCGTCGACGTAACCCTTCTGACGAGCTCTTCGTCACCTCCATAAATGAGAAAAATGTCCTTTGTCCTTTTACGGTACTTCAGGATATTCTTGACCGCTGTCCAAAGTGTTCCTTGTCGGGATTACTTTGGTACCTTCCTACCAAACTTACGGCAAGGTTTACATCAGTGCGGTACACACAGATGGCATACATAATAGATCCTATGGCTGAGGCATAGGGGATGACACTCATCTCTTCTTTATCTTTTGCCGTGGTCGGGCATTGAGCCGAGCTCAATTTCACACGTTGCAAAACAGGCAAGAACCCTTTCTTGGACTGATCCATTTTGAACTTCTTCAATATCTTATCAAGGTATGTGCTTTGTGAAAGACCTATGAGGCGTATCGATCTATCCCTATAGATTTTGATGCCTAATATGTAAGCAGCTTCTCCAAGGTCCTTCATTGAAAAACTCTTATTCAAGTAGGCCTTAATGCTGTCCAAAAGTTCTATATCATTTCCCATCAAAAGTATGTCATGTACATATAATATGAGAAATGCTACAGAGCTCCCACTCACTTTCTTGTAAACGCAGGCTTCTCCATAAGTCTGCATAAACCCAAACGCTTTGATCATCTCATCAAAGCGAATGTTCCAACTCCGATATGCTTGCACCAGCCCATAAATGGATCGCTGGAGCTTTCACACCTTGTTAGCATTCTTAGGATCGACAAAACCTTCCGGCTGCATCATATACAGCTCTTCCTTGAGATAACCGTTAAGGAATGCCGTTTGACGTCTGGCCTGCCATATCTCATAATCATAGTATGCGGCAATTGCTAACATGATTTGGGACGGACTTAAGCTTAAGCTACGGGAGAGAAAGTCTCATCGTAGTCAATCCCTTGAACTTGCCGATAACCCTTAGCGACAAGTCGAGCTTTATAGATGGTAACATTACCATCCGCGTCCGTCTTCTTCTTAAAGATCCATTTGTTTTCTATCGCTCGCCGATCATCGTGCAAGTCTGTCAAAGTCCATACTTTGTTTTCATACATGGATCCAATCTCGGATTGCATGGCTTCAAGCCATTTGTTGGAATCTGGGCCCGCCATCGCTTCTTCATAGTTCGAAGGTTCACCGTTGTCTAACAACATGATTTCCAAGACAGTATTGCCGTACCACTCAGTGCGTAAGCGTGTCCTAGTGGACCCTCTGAGTTCAGTAGCAACTTGATCCGAAGTACCTTGATCATCATCATTAATTTCCTCTCCGATCGGTGTAGGCACCACAGGAACATTTTCCTGAGCTGCACTACTTTCCGGTTCAAGAGGTAGGACTTCATCGAAGTTCTACTTTCCTCCCACTTACTCCTTTCGAGAGAAACTCTTTTTCCGTAAAGGATCCGTTCTTGGCAACAAAGATCTTGCCTTCGGATCTAACGTAGAAGGTATACCCAATCGTTTCCTTAGGGTATCCTATGAAGACGCATTTTTCCGACTTGGGTTCGAGCTTTTCAGGTTGAAGTTTCTTGACATAAGCATCGCATCCCCAAACTTTTAGAAACGACAACTTAGGTTTCTTCCCAAACCATAATTCATACGGTGTCGTCTCAATGGACTTAGATGGTGCTCTATTTAAAGTGAATGTAGCTGTCTCTAGAGCGTATCCCCAAAATGATAGCGGTAAATCAGTAAGAGACATCATAGATCGCACCATATCCAATAGAGTGCGATTACGACGTTCGGACACACCATTACGCTGAGGTGTTCCAGGCGGCGTGAGTTGTGAAACGATTCCACATTTCCTTAAGTGTGTATCAAATTCGTGACTTAAATATTCTCCTCCGCGATCCGATCGTAAGAATTTTATCTTTCGGTCACGTTGATTCTCTACTTCATTATGAAATTCCTTGAACTTTTCAAAGGTCTCAGACTTGTGTTTCATCAAGTAGACATACCCATATCAAGTCATCAGTGAGAGTGAGAACGTAACGATATCCTTCGCGAGCCTCAATGCTCATTGGACCGCACACATCGGTATGTATGATTTCCAATAAGTTGGTTGCTCGCTCCATTGTTCCAGAGAACGGAGTCTTGGTCATTTTTCCCATAAGGCATGGTTCGCATGTGTCAAATGATTCGTAATCGAGAGACTCTAAAGTCCATCGGCATGGAGCTTCTTCATGCGCTTGACACCAGTGTGACCAAAGGCGGCGAGTGCCACAAGTATGTGGGACTATCGTTATCAACTTTACATCTTTTGGTATTCACATTATGAATATGTGTAACATTACGCTCGAGATTCATTAAGAATAAACCATTGACCATCTGAGCATGACCATAAAACATTTCTCTCATATAAATAGAACAACCATTATTCTCGGATTTAAATGAGTAGCCATCTCGTATTAATCGAGATCCTGATACAATGTTCATGCTCAAACTTGGCACTAAATAACAATTATTGAGGTTTAAAACTAATCCCGTAGGTAAATGTAGAGGTAGCGTCTTGACGGCGATCACATCGACCTTGGAACCATTCCCGACGCCAAGATCGTCACCTCGTCCTTCGCCAGTCTCCGTTTATTCCGCAGCTCCTGCTGTGAGTTACATATATGAGCAACGGCACCGGTATCAAATACCGGGGAGTTACTACAGTAATCGTAAGGTACACATCTATTACATGTATATCAAATATACCTTTAGTGTTGCCGGCCTTCTTTTACGCTAAGTATTTGGGGCAGTTCTGCTTCCGTTGACCCTTCCCTTTGCAATAAAAGCACTCAATCTCGTGCTTGGGTCCATTCTTTGACTTCTTCCGGCAAGAATCGGCTTGCAGGCGGCGGCAACATCCTTGCCGTCCTTCTTGAAGTTCTTCTTACCCTTGCCCTTCTTAAACTTAGTGGTTTTATTGACCATCAACACTTGATGTTCCTTCTTGATTTCTACCTCTGTTGTCTTCAGCATTGAAAATACTTCAGGAATAGTTTTCACCATCACCTTAATTTTGTATTTCATCACAAATCTCTTGTAGCTTGGTGGGGCGATCAAGGATTCTGTCAATGACCGCCTCGTCCGGGTGGTTGATGTCCACTGGGACAGGCGGTTGTGCAACCTTACATTTTGAGTATGTGCTCACCGACGTAACTATTTTCCTCCATCTTACAACTATAGAACTTGTCGGAGACTTCATATCTCTCGACCGGGCATGAGCTTGGAAAACTAGTTTCAGCTCTTGAACATCTCATATGCTCCGTGTTGCTCAAAACGCTTTTGGAGCCCGGTTCTAAGTCTGTAAAGCATGCTGCAGCGAACGAGGGAGTAATCATCAAGACGAGACTGCCAAGCGTTCATAACGTCTTGGTTCTGCAGGATGGGTGCATCACCTAGCGGTGCTTCTAGGACATATTGTTTCTTGGCAGCTATGAGGATGATCCTCGAGGTTCGGACCCAGTCCGAATAGTTGCTGCCATCATCTTTCAAATTTTGGTTTTCTCTAGGAACGTTGAAGTTCATGGTGACATGAGCGTTGGCCATTTGATCTACAAGACATTTTGCAAAGATTTTAGACTATTGTTCATGATAATAAAGTTCATCTAATCAAATTATTTAATGAACTCCCACTCAGATTTGACATCCCTCTAGTCATCTAAGTGTTACATGATCCGAGTCGACTAGGCCGTGTCCGATCATCACGTGAGACGGACTAGTCATCGTCGGTGAACATCTCCATGTTGATCGTATCTTCCATACGACTCATGTTCGACCTTTCGGTCTCTTGTGTTCCGAGGCCATGTCTGTACATGCTAGGCTCGTCAAGTTAACCTAAGTGTTTTGCATGTGTAAAACTGTCTTACACGCGTTGTATGTGAATGTAAGGATCTATCACACCCGATCATCACGTGGTGCTTGAAACTGACGAACTTTAGCAACGGTGCACGCTAGGGAGAACACTTTCTTGAAATTGTTATGAGGATCATCTTATTTACTACCGTCGTTCTAAGTAAACAAGATGCATAAACATAATAAACATCACATGCAATTATATAGTAGTGACATGATATGGCCAATATCATATAGCTCCTTTGATCTCCATCTTCGGGACTCCATGATCATCTTGTCACCAGCATGACACCATGATCTCCATCATCGTGTCTTCATGAAGTTGTCACGCCAACGACTACTGCTACTTCTATGGCTAATGCGTTTAGCAATAAAGTAAAGTAATTTACATGGCGTTCTTCAATGACACGCAGGTCATACAAAAATAAAGACAACTCCTATGGCTCCTGCCGGTTGTCATACTAATCGACATGCAAGTCGTGATTCCTATTACAAGAACATGATCTCATACATCACATATATCATTCATCATTCATCACAACTTTGGCCATATCACATCACAAAACACTTGCTGCAAAAACAAGTTAGACGTCCTCTAATTGTTGTTGCAAGTTTTACGTGGCTGCAATAGGGTTCTAGCAAGAGCGTTTTCTTACCTACGTGAAAGCCACAACGTGATTTGTCAACTTCTATTTACCCTTCATAAGGATCCTTTTCATCGAATCCGCTCCAACTAAAGTGGGAGAGACAGATACCCGCTAGCCACCTTATGCAACTAGTGCATGTCAGTCGGTGGAACATGTCTCACGTAAGCGTACGTGTAAGGTCAGTCCGGGCCGCTTCATCCCACAATACCGCTGAAGCAATATAAGACTAGTAGCGGCAAGAAAGTTGACAACATCTACGCCCACAACCAATTGTGTTCTACTCGTGCAATAGAGAACTACGCATAGACATAGCTCATGATGCCACTTTTGGGGAACGTTGCAGAAAATTAAAAAATTTCCTACTGTTTCACCAAGATCCATCTATGAGTTCATCTAAGCAACGAGTCATGGGAGAGTGATTGCATCTACATACACTTGTAGATCACGTGCGGAAGCGTTCAATGGAACGGGGATGATGGAGTCGTACTCGCCGTGATCCAAATCACCGATGACAAGTGCTGAACGGACAGCACCTCCGCGTTCAACACACGTACAGACCGGATGACGTCTCCTCCTTCTTGATCCAGCAAGGGGGAAGGAGAGGTTGATGATGATCCAAAAGCACGACGGCGTGGTGGTGGATGCAGCAGAACTCCGGCAGGGCTTCGCCAAGCTACTGTGCGAGGAGGAAGAGGTGTAGCAGGGGGAGGGAGGCGCCAAGACTTGAGGGGGTGCGGCTGCCCCTCCCTCCCCTCCCTTTATATAGGCCCCCAGGGGGGCGCCGGCCCTTGGAGATCAGATCTCCCAAGGGGGCGGCGGCCAGGGGGGTGGAGTGCCCCCCAAGGCAAGTGGGGCGCCCCCCACCCTAGGGTTTCAACCCTAGGCGCAGGGGTTGGGCCAAGGGGGGCGCACCAGCCCACTATGGGCTGGTTCCCCAGCCCATTCAGCCCATGGGGCCCTCCGGGATAGGTGGCCCCACCTGGTGGACCCCCGGGACCCTTCTGGTGGTCCCGGTACAATACCGGTTACCCCCGAAACTCTCCCGATGGCCGAAACAGCACTTCCTATATATCTCCGGACCATTCCGGAACTCCTCGTGACGTCTGGGATCTCATCCGGGACTCCGAACAACATTCAGTTTGCTGCATACTCATACTCATACAACCCTAGCGTCACCGAACCTTAAGTGTGTAGACCCTATGGATTCGGGAGACATGCAGACATGACCGAGACAGCTCTCCGATCAATAACCAGCAGCGGGATATGGATACCCATGTTGGCTCCCACATGCTCCTCGATGATATCATCGGATGAACCACGACGTCGAGGATTCAATCAACCCCGTATACTATTCCCTTTGTCAGACGGTATGTTACTTGCCCAAGATTCGATCGGCGGTATCCCAATACCTCGTTCAATCTCGTTGCCGGCAAGTCACTTTACTCGTACCGTAATGCATGATCCCGTGACCAAACACTTGGTCACTTTGAGCTCATTATGATGATGCACTACCAAGTGGGCCCAGTGATACCTCTCCGTCATACGGAGTGACAAATCCCAGCCTCGATCCGTGTCAACCCAACAGTACTTTCGAGATACCGTAGTGCACCTTTATAGTCACCCAGTTACATTGTGACGTTTGGTACACCCAAAGCACTCCTACGATATTCGGGAGTTACACGATCTCATGGTCTAAGGAAGAGATACTTGACATTGGAAAAGCTCTAGCAAAACGAACTACACGATCTTGTGCTATGCTTAGGATTGTCTTGTCCATCACATCATTCTCCTAATGATGTGATCCCGTTATCAACGACATCCAATGTCCATAGTCAGAAACCATGACTATCTGTTGATCAACGAGCTAGTCAACTAGAGGCTCACTAGGGACATATTGTGGTCTATGTATTCACACGTGTATTACGATTTCCGGATAATACAATTATAGCATGAATAAAAGACAATTATCATGAACAAGGAAATATAATAATAATACTTTTATTATTGCCTCTATGGCATATTTCCAACACTCAGCAGTCGGCATCTCCTTCATGCACAGCCGGCTGGGGTCGCGGTGCCCACTCATCCGGAAGATTGGATGAGGGCGGCCCTGGAGTGAGAGAACCCGGCGCTCGACGAAGGCGATGAGGAGGTCGGAGGCCACGAGGCCCTCCGACTCCTGGAGCACCCGGAGTTGGCCGATGGCGGCCGCTGCATCCGGCGACACCGGCTTCGGTTTGTAGCCCCAGTTCGGCCGAGCCCCAGGGGGAGGGCCGGCCTCATAGGCCGACAGGTTGATGAAGTCGACAGCCGGGTCGATGTTCTCGACATAGAAGTAGGACTGCTGCCACATCTTCACAGACTGTGCCAGCTTGATGATGGGGAAGGCGTTCCATTTTGCCGGCTGGCGCACAGCAATGAACCCGCCGCACTCGGCCGCCATATCCTTGGCGGATGTGCCGAGTTTCCTGTAGAAGAACGCTCCCCACAGCTCGAATGTGTTGAGGATGCCGATGTAGCCCTTGCACGCCGTGATGAAACCGAAGAGCAGGGTCACGGTGTTGGGCATAAGATGATGAGGTTTGAGGTTCTTGAAGTCGAGGAAGGAGTGGAGGAAGCCGCTAACCGGAAGGCCGAAGCCGTGGAGGAAGTGCGAGCGAAGGACGACCCGCTCGTTCCCCCTCGGCTCCAGCGAGATATCCTCCTCCGGCGGCACCCGCGCCTTGACGAATGCCGCGTTGGGCATCCGGCGCGTGTCGCGGAGGAAGGAGATGTGATCCTCGATCACTGTCGACCGCTCCCAATCGCCGCCCTTCTCGCGCGCCATGGCTTCAGGCGGGCCGCGTGAGCAGGAGGGGTGCGTCGGCGACGAATGGGGGCGGCACCTCGGCGGCACGGAGCGACAGCGGCAGCTATGGAGGAAAGAACAGAGGAAGAAGAGAGAGTGGGAGGGAGCGCGCAAGCTTTGCCGCACCCCTCCCTTCCCCCTACTTATAGCCCACGGGCTATGAAGCCGAGGGGGCAGGGCGTGGGTCATGGGATTAACTGCGCCCACGACCCCATGACCCCCCATTTACCGTGCGCATTCACCACGCCTCGAGCGGTCGTGGAAATTGCAACTGCCCCCCTCAGCACAGCAGATCCGCCCGGGCGCCGAGGCGCTGTAGTGACGGGCCTGCCCATCGCCACGCCCCATCAGGCGTGGGGTGGCAGGCTGGCTGATGGCGTGCGCCAAGGTGGCGCGTGTTCAAGGGCGGGCGGTGGCCCAGGAAGTTTAGCAGGCACGCCACCTGTTTTCCCGCCTTGGAGTTCAAAATCGACCAACAACACCGCCTAGACGAAGCCGGCTTCAGCAATCGGCCAACCGCCAGGCGGATCAACGCTCTCTCGGAGCTCGGTGAGGGGGGAAGCTGCTGAGACTTCGCGGCCGCTCGACCACAACGCCTCACCGGCTTCGGGGACTATTGTCGGAGTAATGGGCCATGGGTAGCCTCACCCTAGTCCCTGGATTTATAAGGACTTTGGGCCAGCTTCGGTTTGGAGCGCCCCAAGCTGAAGCTCCGCCCTCTGGGGGCGGCTAGCTCAACGGCCGGCCACTAGAGGGTGGCCAACCACCAGCAGACGGCATCACGAGCGGCCGGCTCCAGCCAGCCAGCCTCTAGGGAAGACGACATCGAGCAGGCGGCCACCGCGCACCCTCAGAGTTTGTGCCCCCATCAAGAGGACGATATGGGGCGCGGCTACAGTGAAGCCCTCGCCCCCGAATCTTGGGATTGGCGTGGCCACAGTGTCCCGTGCGGGCAGAGATCTCCGCACGGCGTGGCACTGTTGCCACTCTCCCTTGACATCACTCTGGGCAGGCGGAGCCCTGCTCCCCACAAGGGTCTGTCGGTACGGCCCGTAGGCTGCGGGCCCTGCCGGGCAGTGACATCCCAAAAGACGGCGCACGCCAAACCAATCAAACTAGGAGAGGGCCGGCCTCCAGCAGGCGCCGTCCCCTCTCTCGAAGCAAGCGCACCATTAACCTATGAGACCAGGTGTGGCTACAGTGATCTCCCACCAAAGTGGCGGGATCAGAGCCACACCGAAATGACTCAAGCCAAAGATCATTAGCAAAGACGGCTACAAAGGAGCAGCCACCAACTGCATTCGCTGGGCCACAAGTGAGCGGCTCCGTCTGCACTGCATTAGCCGGGGCCCACCAAAGGCGGGCCCCAGAGGCTCGGCGGAGAAGCCGGAGGTCGAGACGCCGACACCGGGCCCAAAGAAGCAGTCAGACATTACCGTTGTACCCTTGGGGGGTAGGCCTATATAAACCCCCTAGGGCACCCATGCAAAGGGTTCCCACCCCATTAGACCTAGCCACATTCCTAGAGCAGGGGGGAGCTAGCCTTGCCTTCTCCTGCCTCTAGCATACAGCTCAAGGAGCAACTCAGCATCACTTGTGCCCTTAGTGATCATGCGAGACCCAGCAGCGGTGACTAGGGGTGTTATCTCCTAGGAGAGCCCCGAACCTGGGTAAAGTACGCCGGCGTTCGTGTCTACGCCTCATCCCGCTTCCGGGCACCGGGGACGTTCTACTCGCTCCCACCATGATGAGCCATCCTTTGGCATATGTCGCACCCAACCCCCGTCACAGCCCGTGGTTACAGTCGGCCCGTTTGTGGTCCATTAATACGTTGGGCCGTTTTCATAGCGTCATCAAATACGGCCTATTAACGATGGCCCGTTATGGTCGGCCCATGAACGGACGATTCCAGCTCTAGCCCGTTTATGGCCATAATGTGGTCTGTTTGGCCCATGTTTGGCCAATCGATCATACGGCCCGTATAAGGCCCACTGATGATACGGCCCGTAGAAGGCCCATTGTTTCTATGGCCCGTAGAAGGCCCATTGTTTCTACGGCCCGTAGAAGGCCCACTATTTCTACCCGATGGGAGGCCCGGTCGCTACAAGAAATATTAGCCCATGGTTATTGTGGCCTAGTTTTAAAAAATAGGTTATTGCAGCCACTAGCTAACCGCGGAAAAAGAACAGCAATGACTACAAGCAAACAAATAAACAAGACAACAAGGAAATAAATAAGCAAGCAACTAACGCTAGGATATCACGGCTATTACACATATTACATCCATTGGGCATTATCTTGGAGACCAACAGGGATGTCTCACTATCTTGAACCGTATCTGCATTACTTCCTTTACCATTGGATAACGCAGTACTGTTCTCCAATATTTTGTCCGCATTCTAAAAGAGAAACAAGCAGACACGTCACATGTTTACCATGTTGTATATGAAACTCATTTTGGTAAATGAGTTCAGTAGTAAAGTGGACAGGATAACAAGCATGAAACAAACATATATCTATGTACCATGGTCACTTTATGGTCTATATCATTCTAGTTTTTGTTGCCAAATCAAGATAGAGACACAGTTCAAATAATATATGTTCAAGACAAAGGTAATAGACAGAATATAAGTGTGGGTAACTATAGAGCAATAACAACACTTGTAATGTGCATGACATGAGAACATAACTGTTTATTCAATTGAAACTGAAATCAACATAGAGCAGGTTACAACAGGAAACCGGTTAAAGAAACAGGTTTAAAACATACCTGTTGCGCCATTAGAGTTTCAATTCCATCCTTCAAATTTGAAAATAGTTGGTATGAGTAAATACAGTAATGCAAGAGCAAAGGAGTATGAACCATAGCTACACAACCTAACCTGAGACAAATCTTCTTCCCCTTTAAGCGTTGAGTTGGGATTTGGAGTGGTGGTCTTCGTGCTTTGGGCACTGCAGTTCCCTTACTAACTGCTCGTGTTTGGGTGCTCTGTGGTGGAGACGGTGTTGTGTCAACTGGAAGTGGGTTACTATCTTCCTGGGTTGGGCTTAGAAGGGGTGTAGCTGGTTCTCTGTCCAACTGGGTAGGGGTACAATGTGCGAGAGTCTGGGTTATGTGTGGTGGATCTGGTCCTTGGGCAAGTACAACCGTGGTTCTATCTCCGTCAATTGGTAGCACTATCTTTTCTGAAGACCGTGTTGTTACTCCCTTAGATACTGCCATCACGCTCTCCAATTCAAATGGTTGATAAACAAGAAAAGTAATCGAAAGTATAGACATTGTATGATAGACAGGTGCAATGGATAGTGGGGAATAAAAGAGGGCATGAAACAATTCATATTTATGTTGTCTAACCAAACAGGATAGCATGACACAATTTCACATATATGATGGCTAACTAAACAGGATAGCATGACACAATTTCACATTATGATGGCTAACTAAAAAAGATGGAAAGACATAGTTCAAAATATGAGACTACGTAAATAGGATGACATGACATAACTATATAATGTGTTTATTAAATAGGTTGGCATGCCATAATTCATATACATTCATGGATAGAATGCCATAATTCAAAATATGATGACTGTAAACACTAAACAAGATGAGATGATATAACTATATGATGCCTTTATTAAATGGGTTGCCATGCCATAATTCAGATAGATGATGTGTATGTACTATGTAAAAATGATGGCATGATATAATTCAAATATATGATTTATATAGTAAGCAAGTAAGCAGATGGCAATCCATATACGATATAAAAACTAAGCAATGCAAGACAACATGCATGACATGGGTAATATAACCCTGTCAAGTTTGAGCATAGACCTCGTGGGGGAAATAGGGTGGTCATCGGTCTCGAATCCTCCTCCTCTGAGGAGCTCTTCGTAACCAGCAAGATGTCTGCTTCAGCAGGTAGTTGTCTGCTCTGAATACCTTGTTTTCACTCCAGATACTTCCATCACCGCTTCAAATGGCAGATGCACAGGAAGAGTAGTTGAATATACAAACGTTGTCGACAAATGGAACACGTAATACAAAAAAATGATAGCATGATAATTCACATACATGATGATTGGCTAAACAGCATGGCATTGCATAATTCACATATATAATCCCTATGCAACAAGATAGCATTGTATAATTCACATATATAATGTCTTGCAACAAGATGGCAATGCATAATTCACATATATGGTAATTAGACACTTTGAGCAATGTGGCATTCACACAAAGCATGTCTAAACTAATCAAATGACATAGCAATGCGAGACACCGTACACACGATATGAGCAACATAACCCTGCCAAGTTAGAGCATACAACTCGGGGGGGGAGGAATAGGACTGGTCATCTGTCTCTGAATCCTCCTCCGAGGAGCTATCCGTAGCCAGCGAGATATGTGCTTCGTCAGATAGCATGGTCTGCTCTGAAGACCTTGTTTTCACTCCAGAATTTGCCATCACCGTGTCAAATGGTTGATGCACACGAAGAGCAATTGAATGTACTAACATTGTTGACAAATGTAAAATGTAACGAAAAAAGGATGGCCTGATATAATTTACATATAAGATGACTGGCTAAGCAGGATGGCATTGCATAATTCACATAAACGATGAATAAACTAAACAGATGGCATTCACACAAAGGATGTCTAAACTAAGAAGATGACATATTTGATGTATAAAGTAAGCAATGCAAGACACCATATGCATGATATAACCAACATCAGCATGCCAAGTTAGAGCGAAGACCTCAGGGGGTAAATAGGAGTTGTCTTCTCCTTCTGAATCCCCCTCAGAACAGATATCTTCCTCTCGATTACAAACCGAAATGCGTAGAGGGGGGCTGCCTTTGCGCCAACCATGGAGTGACGTCTGCATGAAATTTTATTGCCACGCAAGGCTCGTCTCTTTTGCTCTACATGTTCAGTTCCATTGTTTACAATAACTGTCATGCATAGGAATAAAACATAGTGAGATTATGTAAGGAGTGCATGCAGAAATCCAGAGTGATGGTAACAACCTGTGGATAGACCCAAAACCAATAATAGCAGCAGATAATGGCTTCAGTTAAAAAATACAGATAATGGCTTCTTTCTTTGTTTGTTTCCCACCCAACATGAAACTCATAGTAGACACCAGACATTAACCAGATAGTAGATAGATACTATTGATAGCGGCCCCGATATGTACCCCACAACCATTTAAAAACTCAAGTTTGACCATTAGATTGGAGCTGACTCAGAGTCTAATCGGTGAACATGACGATAAAGTAGCATGTAATACTAAGCGATGCATAATGTAAGCAGACACGAAAGAGTGCGACCTCTCTTGCGGACTCGTGTAGTCCTCGAGGTCATCTGCTCGGTTGATGATGGTAATGCAGTTTTCATGGCTGCCAACAGCGGGGAACAAGATCTAAGGCGGCGAAAGACAGTCTGGAGGCCGGATCCCTGCTGTGCTGGACCCTTCTGTCGTTGGAGCAGCTGAGCTGGGGTGGACGACAGCGCAGCAGGAGCGGGACAAACCACGCAAGGTTTTCTTTGAAAACTATATGTAAGAGAAGTAATTCTGTAAGGGCTCGTTTGAATTGGAGGATTCCAACAATGCAGGGATAGGAAATAGACAGGAATAGGATAGGAACGCACGTGCAAAACGGAGAATTTAAAAACACTGGATTTCTGCCAATCTGGGTGTTTGATTCACAACAATTGGAAGATCACAGGATGCAAAGAAGCATGGTGAGATTAAGTCAAACCACAAGAAAATGTACGGTTATAATGCTATTATGCTACTATATCTTAGCCTTGTGCTTCATGAATAGGAATTCAAAAAGGAGGATAAGTGAAAATTCAAATTCCTACGTTTTTTCTTTCAAGGAGACACTAAAGGAACAAATCCGTGTGCTCAGTGGACAATATACATAACATGTAGAGTAAAAAAGAGATGCAACAAGTGTACAACCTCTTTGGCGAAGCCATGTCGATCTCAGCGTGATTGGGTTGGCCGATGAGGATGCTCCGCTGACTTTGCTATTGGAGGAGGGAAGAAGATCTTAGGCGCCCTGGAGATGGAGCCCGAGGTACTGCTCATTTGTGATGGAGGGTTTAAATCGTTGGAGCAGCTCCGGTGAGTTGTACGACGCCGAGGTCAAGCAGGACAAGAGAGACAACGAACAACGTTAACCTGAGTGGAATTCTAATAGCATCTCCAATACATGACGTAAAATACATAACCACAAAGTGCTAGATGCAAAATACATCAGCCGCTCATCTTTGAATTTAAGTGTCGAAACTGAATTTAACTGTCGAAACTAAACTTAACTGTCAAAACTGAACTTAACTGTCGAAACTGAATTTTGCTGTCGAAACTGAATTTTGATGTCGAAACTAAACGCACTAGCAAGGTGAGGCTACATGTCAGTCGACTGACTTTTTCATCTCTGGTCAGTTGATTTTGCAGCCATTGGATACGAAGTCAAGGGCCTGCGGTTCATCTTCAACCTCCACCCCCCTGAGCCGCCAGCCACCACCGGCCAAACAGCAGCCCCGGCCGCCGCAATGGCGGTGGCGCCACCCCGCCCGCCCCAAAAACACTCCCCACCGCTGGTCGGCCGGTGCCCCAACCATCCATCTCGCCCCCCCCCCCCCCCGTGCCGAGCTTTTTCTCCGGCGATCCCCACGCCACCGCCCCGCCAACGCCCCGCCACCGCCGGCGACCACCGCCCACCACGAACCCTAAGATAGATAGTGGGGTACCTCTCGTGAGCCCCCCCTCCCCTCAAGCGGCTGGTTCTTCCTTCACCCCAACGAGTCCCCCCACCCCCTAAAAATCGACTGACCTAAAAGTCGATTCAGTCGACTGAAGTGTAGCTAAATCGGAGCAGCATCGCAAGCAAGAGCAAGAGCGAGAGCAGCAGCGCAAGCAAGAGCAATAACAAGAGCAGACCAGGCAGGGGACCGAGAGCAAGAGCAGAGCAGCAGCGCAAGCGAGAGCTAAAGCAGCAGCAGCTCCTACTGATGTGGACATCGTCGCCGAGGGAGCGACGGCGTGGAGGAAGTGGCCGGCGACACCGCCGTGCATGGAGCCGCGCTGTGTCGGCTCGGGACCGAGCGCCGTCAGCACCGTGAGATCGAATCAAGAAGAAAATACGGCGATTAGTGTACAACCTCTTTGCTGGCGCCGATTAGGCCGTAGCTTCATCCGAGGAAACGGTGATGATGATGCTCTTCCGGTGGTGCAGGTGAAGACGGTGGTGTGGGAATGGAGGTGGCACGAAAGACGAGGGGAATGTCGGGGCAGCTCCTTGGAGGTGGAGGACGAGGTGGCTGAACCGGCGGGACGATGAGATCGATGACGGATCCTCATCCGGTACGGTGGATGAGGGACGTCGAGGTGTTCTTGTGGACGACATCGTCGGGGAAGATGCTCCGGCTGGGTGGCAGACGGAGCAGGGTGTGGGGTTTCTTCGCGGGTTTTCGCGGCCTCGGTGTACAAATGGGTGGTCGGATGGGATGGCAGTGGGGAACCATGGCTTAGAGACGCGCTTGTCTGAAATGTGGGGTAAGTTACGAAAGTAACCCCACCGATTTGAGGCGGTTCTTTCGGTTCAGGGGTACCATGGGCATTTCGCGTGTCGGGATTTCACAGGAGGTGGGAGTTTTCGCGCGCGTTGTAATTTCAGAATAGCAAGGCGCGGGTTGAGATGGAGGGAGTTGTCGGAGCACAACGAGACAAAGATATATCTTAAATATTTCGGGCTAACAAGGCGCGGGTTGAAATTTCCGGACAAGCCTAATGTGTACTGTACCAAATCAATTCGCACTACAAATGTCATTCAAAACTTTGAATTCATGTTATGTTCAGTTAAAATATTTCGCTACGTGTATAATGCATGCAACCTACTACTCAAATGAACGTTTTAGTGCATTCCAAACATATATACTACCGCTTCAATATGAACTAAATTTGAATTCGTTTATCTATTTAAATAAGATCTACAGTAATGATTGTTGTGAAGTCAAAGCATTTGAATTCGTTTCTCTGTTTTAATAAGATCTACAATCATCATTATTGTCAAGTTAAACCATCATTTGTGTATTATCTTCACAGCACACCACATGATTAGTCTCGAGTGACATATGAACTATGTGTACTATATGAACTCAAACTAGATTTTTTGAATCCACTTTATTTTGATTTCAAATCACATTACATTTCTAGCTCTAGCTAGATCTTCATAATCTAAACCATGTCTCATATGTATAATGTGTTTATCACATTATGTATGGTGCCCCACCCCCTACGCCTACAAGTATTTAGATGTGAGTTGCAAACACCACACATTACCACAAATTCAAATAAAATGTGAGAATGTTCAATATATAGTATTGTTTAGATTTTTCGATATTTAGTTGTAAGCTGCAAACGCCACACATTATCACAAGTTCAAATAAAATGTGAGATTGTTTGATGTATAGTATGGTTTAGATTGTTCGGCATTTAGCTGTGAGTTGCAAACGCCATGCATTATCACATTATGGTATAACATGTGCACATCACGTGTATCACCGCTATATTCATGCATGCAATGTTTAAAACACTATGATCTCCTATTCAAATATATGAATCTGCTTTCATATCAAATTATGATCTTTGTTAGTCTCTTACACCCACACAATCCTCTAACCTTTGTAGCTACCACTAACTTTCTCTCGTGCATGCACACGCCCTCCTCGCCCTCCCCCTCCCTCGGCATTCTATCCACCGGGCACATTCATTTTTTCTTTAGGTCGTTCTCCAGAGTCTCCACAACTCCTTTCCGACACACACCGATCGATAAACCTCTCCAGCGATGCCTGCCTACAACATACACACACACCTTCAATCTCCTCCTTTATGTGTCCTTGCCTCGTGTCTCTCATACGGTTACACACACGTGCAAACTCTCGCCCCTCTTTTCATCGATCTCACAACCGCACACTCCTCCCCCTATCTAGCTAGTAGTTGGGCCTCTCGCACCACCTCCTAGCTCCATTCTCTCTGTCTATCCGTATCGCTGGGCCTTATTTGCCTCTAACAAATGGACATACACTGACCAATCTCTCGCTATACATATAGCTAGCTAGGTCCTTATAACTCGTTTTTACCCACACGTTGATCAATCTACCTCATTAGTTGTGTCTCTCCCTTCCTCCGACAAACAACAATTGATCTACCAATCTAGTTAGGTTTGCTTACCAAACACATGGTTCCCCTTCATCATCCATGGATGCATCCCGACAGATCTATCACGCACAGGCACACACAGAAACACATCCCCACTCTTATTGATAACATTGCAGTTCCACCCTCAGTTTGTCTAGTAGGCCTCTCCCACCATCTCTGAGAAGCAACTCCATCGCCCATCCAACACTCTACCCCTCTCCCTCCCTCTCCCTCCCTCTCTCCCTCTCCTCTCTCTCTCTCTCTCTGTCCCATCATATTTCCAGTCCTTCAGTTATGTATGGATGTCGACCGATCTCCCTCAAGACATAGTTGGGTCTCTCCTTCTCAACACATATACGAGTCATTCTACCTCTATAGTTAGGCCTCTGCCTACCCTTGCCCCACCCTCCTCCCCCCCCCCCCCCGCCCACACACCGATACATCAAGCGCTCTAGTCATGTCTCCCTGCCACACACAAACTTGACATGTGACCTCTAACGTTTCGGTAGGCCAGTCGCCCTATATCTTTGACTTGCACACACACACAATTTCGATGGCTCTCTTCATCGATCTCGCACCCACCCACTTGAACCCTCCCTCTCTTCTCGTGGATTGCCCGACCCTCTATGTATGATATGGATAGGCCTCCATTTCACACACATTGCATGCAAAATTTTGTTTGAGATGTCGTCGACACATATTCCCACAAATAATTCATGAAATCAACCCCCCACCCCCACCCCAAAACAAAAAACACTCACGAACGCGGTTTCTATCTCTCACACTCACCCACGTAGGTGGGGGACATGCACGAAGAGAAGAGGTGCATGCATGGCGCACGTACTCCCGCCTCTTTCCCAACCACACCCGTGCGGGTAACGGTGGAGCTCATTTCTGTACGAAAAAGGCAGCCCACGTGGTAATTTGGCACGTGTACTGGTTGTCCACTTGGTGGAGGGAGGATCGTCTACCACGGGTGAACAAACAAATTGCGACTTGACGTGTTATGTTAAAAAAAGAGGCAAACCATGTGGGGCCTACCTTAGAGGCAAGGCTCTATACACTGGAGTACTTTTGATGTGTCATGTCAACTCGCAGAACGAGGAGAAGCTTGCTTAGTACGCCGTCTCCCCCACCCACGGGCGCGGTGGCTCGCAGGATGAGGTAAGGCTTGCTCCGCCTTACGCCCGCTCCCTCACCCATGCGCGCGGTGGCTCGCAGGACGAGGAGAAAAATTTACTACTCCCTCCGTTTACTCCTCCTCCCTTCTACCTTTGTTATAGAGATTGTATCATATTGTTTGGAATATATATGTCCTTTAGTAGATTTCAATATGAACTACTAGCAAATACTCCAAACACTGATGTATATAGATGTATTTTAGAGTGTAGATTCACTCATTTTGCTCCGTATGTAGCACTCTCGCTCGCCACTCGACCCTCGCCCACGTGGTGGACGTGCAGCAATTCATTCGGTCTCATATAGACAGAACGATATATACTGCACTACCATTATTGCTCGACTTCCCGAAGAGGCGAAGAGCCAATCGCAAGGTTAATATTTTGGAGATGCCAAGCGCAAGGTTATAGGAGAACGAGTAGTAGGTGCCGCGTCATTTATAAATAAAGTTTTTTTCTTCGATGGCACGTCTGCAATATGATAGGTTCATATGGAGAAAAGGAAACCGCTCCACTATATACATAGTCGACGGGCCAGCCTACTTGGTTGCTTGCGGGGTTGCTCTCTTCACACTCTCTCGCACAAAACGATCGTGGCCACATCTCTAACATCCCGGCGGATCACGTCCGCTTGGGGAAGGGTGGATGCTTAGTGTAGATCACGGTGGTTGCCGCCGACGACAAAAACCCACTGTCGGCACATCCCGATCAGGGGTCCCCGCCATTCTCTCTCACAAAGCCGGTGAGGTTGCCTTCGTCCCTTTCTCACTGCCGCGACGTGGGCAGTTGCCGCCTCCCGCCGCCCTCAAGGTTGAGCTACGTCCCTCAGGTACAACTCCCTTTACAGCCGGCTTGCACCACTGCTCCAGCTGCCCACATCACTCCATGTGGATATTTCTCTACTTCTTTGCCCCGCACATACCTCTACTGGCTTCTATGTACTGTATTTGTGATGAGTTTATGTCTCATCAACTAGTCCCAGTAATCTTATTCTAATCACGCTTCTTCAATTTCTTTTCCACAGGGATGCTCATCTCGATTTTGGTGAAACTGCACAAAATGATCCGATGGTCAAAGGGTTGCAAACTTCATTTATTAGGAAGCTCGAACGTTGCCAGCAAATTTAAGCCTGGTCAGGGGTCACGGTTCAAGGTCTAGGGACTGCATGGATCGTTTTTTCTTTAGCTGCCTCTGTTCCAAAATAAGTGTCAACTTTAGTAGTAGTACAACTTTGTCCTAAAGTTTGCACAAAGTTGAGACACTTATTTTGGAACGGAGGGAGTACATATTTGCTATGATCTGTCAATCATTGAGATGCAATAGCATGCATGCTAGTCTCCTTTGTATTTGATGAAATGTTGCAACGGGCAACCTTGGACGCAAGATACATGTAACAGAAACTGCAAGCTTCATAGCATTGTACAAATTTATCTCGCTGATAAATTACAGTACGTACTATACTAGTACTTCCTCCGTTCCTAAATATAAGTCTTTGTAGAGATTTCACCATGAACCACATGCGGATGTATATAGATGCATTTTAAGTGTAGATTCATTCATTTTGCTCCGTATGTAGTTCACCTAGTGCAATCTCTACAAAGACTTATCTACTAGTAATAGCTAACCCCCACTACTAGGAATTCTCTATCCTCTCCTTGAGCCACATCATCAAAATTGATGTAGCCGTTAAATGAAGTAAATCAGTCCATAATAGCCGTCTGATCTAGACGTTGAGAGGCTCTGCACTTAGCCACATGCAAGCATGCAGAAGTACCGTGGCACATGCATGTGACTGGGTTTTAAATCACATCAACATGTCTGCATGCAAGCATGCACCGGTAGCATGCATGTAAGTGAGCTTTTAAGTCCCATTAACATGTCAAAAAGAAAAATATAATCCCATTATGCAAGAGGAGTTGGCTGATCCTTTTCCGGATGTGGGAGGATCTAAATGATGATGGGAGTTTATTTAGTTTGGCTACCACATTTGTCATGCGGTTATAGAGTTTTTTGTTAGTTCTATGAAATCAATAATTTTCTTGTGAGAGAGATATACGCTGTTCCATGACAGCGTAAGGGACTCATCTAGTAATATTTAGGATCGGAGGGAGTACTATGTAAAGAGTTAGGTGTCGCACGGTGATAGTGTGAGGTGGGCCATGTAATCACTGAGCCTGCGTGTTTTCACTGCTCTTGCACTCCTCCATTGTAAGAATGGAGAAAATTGTAATCTAGTAGTAGTAGTACCTCCTTTCACCGAAAGCGTGGGACATCCAGCAGTCCTACCACCTTAGTAATAAAGACCAATGAGCCGTCAAATCACATAGACCCAAAGAAGAAGTTGGACGGACGAAGCAACCATCACTCTTGCGCGGTGAGAGGTCGCGTCCGCTCTGCCCGATCATGAATGCGGCACCGATTCTTTGAGCGGCCCTGACCGTTGAGGCGGGAAGGCCTTGTGAGCGATGGAGGGGCTTTGGGTGGGCCAGCTGGTCGAGCGGGCGTGGCAGCTGTCCGCCTGTCCCTACCGGACGCCCGGAAACGAGAGGATGCACCGACTCTCGCGGCTAAAATCATACACTACACACCATCTCTCTGTAGGAGTAGGTCGATCTGTCGCTCTCTCTAACACACACATGCTGTTAAACACACACACGCACATGCACGCATCTTGGTCCCGTTGCACCTTCTAACGTGACTTATTACACCTATATGGAAGGAGTAGTAAGTATACAAGATACGGTGGCGCACTGACTTAAGTCGAATACAAGTGCCCAAAATTTGTGTGCATGTTATAATAAGGATTCACTTAAAATAGTACGTGAGCGAACAGAGGGATCAATTGGACAGTGTTCCCAGCAAGAGCGAGATGTGTGAGGTAAGATACACCGCTGGCGCTTTTAATTTTTCTTATTAATTTGTTTGTTTCACCCACTGACTGGTGGGACCCAACGTACTACATGGAGAGGTAAGGTGACTAAGGCTGCATTATTTCTACACCACTGTGGATAGTCTTACCAGCAAAGCCACATGACACGATTATGATTGAAATCCCAATGACTCCCACACACACAAAAAACACACGGCATGCTTGTCACACGAATGCAGGAATGTATAAAAGGTTATTTTCCTCTCGTTGAACATAACGGAAGGGTTGTGTAGCTGGTTAGCCTGTTCGCTCATCAAACTTGAGGTCTCGGGTTCGATAACTACACTTGAGCATAATTTGTTCCATGAGGATTCTTTGACTAGTCAAAATGGATGGATACGGAGCTATACGATCTCGTAGTGACCGTATAATCACCTCATCACGTATAAGCTGTAGCCTTGGCACTTGTTTTCTAGGGTTTGCGCGCTTCACACTCTCTCTCCAGTATATATATACACGCTCGAGCCTCAGCGCTTGTAGTTGCTCTCTTCACACTCTCTCGCCCTCTCCAGATCTAAACAAGACTTCGTTGGCCTCTCTCTCCTCTCACTGCTCCTCAAAGAGCCAGTAGGATCCGTCCGCCAGGAAGGGAAGGAGGCTTAACACTGTCGCTGTCGGCGAGGGAGGGAATCTGCTATCGGCGCAGCTGTTCATTTTCAACCCAGTGACGGCCTTGGAGGCCTCCGACCCTTCTTCTTCATGCCCCCCTAAGCCCACGAACCATGCCCCAAGAACCTTAAGGTATAATTTACTTACTCCACATGCATTGCTCTAGCTGCATATATACCATGAATCTAGGACGTGGTTCAAAGACGAAAGGAGTGGGGGAAAGTAGTGGGAAAAGTTATATATAGCATGAATCTAGGATGTGGTTCAAAGAGGACATGAAGGGGGAAAGTTGTATAGCATGAATCTAGGACGTGGTTGAAAGAGGAAAGGAATGGGGGAAAGTTGTGGGGAAAGTTGTATCGCATAAATCTAGGACGTGGTTCAAAGATGAAAGGAAGGGGAGAAAGTACAAGTTCAAAAAGGAAAGGAAGGGACAAGGCTGTAGAGTTTGAGCAGGACTAGATTTGCTGCGCTCACATAGGGAAAGGTGTCTAAAGATAACAAAACTAGGACCAACACAAATATGCTCCTTGGTTGTTTGTTCTTTGTTGCAACAGACTGTGCATGACCACAGTACATCGGTAGATGCACATGGTGCTGGTGCATCCACTGTCCCATGCAACTCATTAGCTATTGTTAATCTAAGGCCCTTTTTTGTTAAAAACTCCCTAGTCCCTACCTGCTTGGTTCCTGGGACTAAACATGGACTAGAGGTTATTAAATGACATGCTAAAAGACCATGTTACCCCTAGTAATGAACTAATAGAGACAAGGTGCGATGCGTGGCAGGGCAGCTATTGGAAAAGGTCCCAAAAGACTCCTAGGGTCTTCTCTCTTTAGTCCCAAATGCCCACTTTTAGTCCCTAAAGTCCCTCCTGTTTGGTTTAGATGGGACTGACACGGAGTTTTTTAGTCCCTCCACCAAAATGTCCCTGTAAACAAACACCCTCTAATAATGCCGCTGGAAAATTGATGCAATGCCACAGTTAAAGCAAATTACATGTTTAACGAATTTTATTGTTAATATAATCTCTATGTTAATATTAATCAATGCCATCGTTTGAGAAATGCTACTGTCTTGCTTTCTTTCCCATTTAGATAAGGTAGATGCTTCTTTTTGTTGGCTTCTGTGTCATCCACCGTTATTGACCACTAATTGTTTCCTTTGCACCTCTGTGTAAACAGGGTTATCTACTTCACCTCGTTGCCATTGTGACCTTTTTTTTGCACTGCACAAAACACTTTTGTTTTAAGAGTGTTTTGTGCAGTTCAACCAAAATGTCACACCGACAACGTTGCTTGATTGCTTGATCTTAGTGGAACTGCACAAGAGGAGATCTTACTTCCTATCCGTTAAGGCAAATTTGGTTCAGATCTTCTTCTTGTGAATTGTTTGAATTCCGCATCATGAGAGGTCAGTACTAGCCTTATTTCACATGATTCTGTAGTGTGTTTTCATATGTTGTGCTACTTGTACGATAATGTTGCTTGATTTTAGTGAACTGCACAAATGGAGACAAGACTTCCAATCTGTATGTGCACCGTAATATCCCATTGAGGTAAGATAAGGATATTTCACAACTGTTGGCCTGTATTTTGCCACTTTCATCAGAAAATTAAGTTTAGTACTATACTTGTGCTCCCTGATTGACATGCCAAATCTTACATTGAAGGCGAAGCTTCTCTGCTATTGAACCAAGTGATGAAGGGGAAGAACAAGCGGAAGAAAAACAAAAATCAACTCCCGATGCTGTAATGAAGCACTGGAACTGTTATGACACAAGTAATGATATAGTTTTGCATCTTAATTTGTTGCTATGGCTGGAACGAGCAATTGTTTTGCCACTGATTTGATGCCACTCTTAATGTAATACGTAATTATCTCTACTTGTGCAAACAGGGATCTTCTTTGAAGATACCATATATTTTAGTGGAACTGCACAAGAAGATGTTGGAAACATTAAACTAATCGAGGACTATATAGTAAGCATGGCCACCACCGTAGATAGCAACAGATGGTTCCGGAGAAGTGCTTCATCTATATGCTCTACACAATAAGCCTCCTGACAAAGGTTGCTACTCGCCCACTGATTTCATCCATATGATTGAGCTTTGTCATCTCTATTGGTGTTGTGCTACTGTTTAGATATTGTCATGAAAAATTGGTATTGTCCTTGAGAAGTGCTTCATCTGTGTTGTTTTAAATATTTCCTTTCCTTTTTTTCGAGCAAGCAGGATGCTAGCATTTAGTAGTCCTCTTGTCTTTGCACAACGGGATCATCTTCCTCTGAAGAAGAATATGGAGTACATGAAGTGACTAGTTCCGACTATGCCAGGATGAAGAAGCCCTGTCTATCTTCTCATCAGAAGGAGCAGTTGAAGGATGGTTACATTACTCCCCACAAGACCAAACTAACTTCAGCTCAGAAGGACTGACAAATCTCCATTTTTTGATGTGATGCGCGAGTACAATGTTGTTCTAGGATTCTTTTACGGTGAGTTCCATTTTTCTAAAAGTGTGCTCTACATGGACCATGTAGGTGCCTGTTGAAACTGTCAATTCATAGTACAGTTTGCTTTATAATAATCACTTTTTTGTATTTGTGCAAACAGGGGTGCTCAGCTTGATTTCAATGAGAACTGCATAAAATGTTCATGAATACATCGAAGCATTCATTTCCACCACAAGAAAGGAGGTGCCGATAAGTTCAAGGTGTTGCAACATATAAGGGCGAAATCATACAAGCTACGCGCGAATTTGGTTGATTTTGGTGCAACTGGACAAAAAGAACAGCTGGTTTATTTAGCACGAGGTGCCATGTCAATGTCCGAACTGATGGCAAACCCTACCCATTCCACAATCGTAGGTATTTGATGTTTTGGAATGGGACAACCTTGTCAAATTTTTCTCATTGATTTTAGCAAGACATGCGTTTGATATTTTCGAATGGGACGCCCTTTGCGGTCAGCAGCGTCGATCAATTTTTTCTTTATACCTTAGTTGTGAAGTAAATATTGCCTCTGACATGTGAGTCGCTGAGATGCATGCATAATCATCGATTGTTTTGAATGTTCTCTATGAATTGCCAGGCCTGTGTGTTTGATTGCAATGTACAGAAACGCTAAAAAGCTGCTCAAACTCTTTGTGCTCCTTATGTTCCTTTTTACTTCGCACATTGTGAAAGTGCATACTCTTTTGTATAAGATTGGTCAAAGTAGAGATACTTTGACTGCAGACAAAACTTGTATGCTGACTAGAAAGGACCGGAGGGAGTACATGTGAAACTGCTGCAAACGAGGTGATCACCACAGGAATAATGCTAGTACGTATTGTTTTGCATGTTCATCCAATGCCGTTGATACAGAATTCGAACTAATCAAAATAAATTCATTCATACACGGTCGGATTTCATATAAACATGTCGGATTTCATTACATTTCATACATTCTTCAACTAAAAAGGGGTGCGCTGGAGGTATAATTAATTAACCGAAGCTACCCACCTGTGTCCCGCCGAGCCGAACAGAAGCTTCAGTGACTTAGCTGCAGGTGCATTTGCGTAACTGACATGTGGCCTGTTGGGCCCACGTGTCAGTCAGCCAACTGCACCAACAGTTAAGTAGAAGCAGCGTTCTTCTCCAACGTAGCTCTCCGACTCCACGTCGCCCCCAAGAAGCTAACCGGCCGTCAATGGTCAACCCGCCTAGCTTGGCTTCAACCGGAGGGTAGCAGCGGTGGCCTTACTTGGACCCAAGCGGCGGCGACCTACCGTGTTCTACTCTTCCTCATTTTCTGTGTGGCGCGGCCTCGTTGGCAGCGGGGCGGGGCCTCGGCGGAGCGTGATGTCCTGTCTCGTTGCGTGGCGGCGCCCTCGTGACGGTGAAATCTTCCCCACGTTGCGGCAGTGGTGGGGCCTCGACCGAGCCGGCGATGTCCTCTGCCTCGTTGTTGGCGGGCGGGGCCTCAGCGAAGCCGGCGGTGTCCTTCTGCCTCGTTGTTGGCGCCATGAGGCCTCGGCGGGCGAGGCCTCATCGACACCAGCGGAGCGGGACTCGTCGGGCCGGCATTGTCCTCTGCCTCGTCCTCGGTCTCGCCAAACAACGCCTCGCCCGCTTCATCGCCCTCTTTGCTAGCCTCTTTGTAGGCGGCCGCAGCCTCCGCCACCCGCATGCGGTACCGCCAGCGCTCGAGGCGGCCCTTGCGGGCAGAGCGGTACGAGTCGAGCAGCTCCTCCTACTCCGCCCGCTTCGCGGCGATCTGCTCCTCCGCCTGCAGGTGCTCCTAAAAGAGATGGTGGTTGTAGGCGGCGTCGGCCTGCGCCTCCCGGAACTGCTCCTCATGCATCTGCCTCACCGTGTCCATATATTGGGCACGGGCCTCGCCGATGGTCATGGTGCAATGCACCGGCGAGGATGGCACGGAGGAGGGGGTTGGCGCCAGATCATCAACTACCATGTTCTCCATTGGGACGTCGTCGTCCTCTGGCTGCCTGCCGGCCAGCCGGTCGGCAGCAATGGCTGCCATCTCCTTGTGGTCCGTCGTCCGCCCGTAAGTTATTCCAAAGTCTTCGGTGCTAAATGTTGGATTAGAGATCCTCACCACCACTCTAAATTTGCACCGAAAGCACATGCGGGTTCTATGCTTGGTTATGGAAAGGACTCGCACACCTACAGAGTCTTCAACACCTATCATCACAAGATTGTTGAAACTGTAGATGTTCGGTTCGATGAGACTAATGGCTCGCAAAGAAAGCACCTACCTCCTGTGCTAGATGAAATGTCACCTGAGGAATCCATCAATTTCAAGGCTACTGAGGATGTCATCCCTACCGAAGAATCTGCTGAAGAAGTCATTCTGGATCATGAAGAAAATCACGCTGGTGCTACTGAAGAAAATGGCCCCAAAGAAATTGTTGGGCCAAATCAAATTCGTCAACCTGCTCATCCTCGCGTTGCAAATAAAGTGCAGATTGAAAGAATCATCAATGATATCAATGCACCAGGTCCTCTCACACGCTCAAAAGCTTCACATTTGTCTAACTTTTGTGGGCATTTTGCGTTTGTCTCTATCACAGAGCCCACCAAAGTTGATGAAGCATTCATGGAGCCTGAGTGAATTCAAGCTATGCAGGATGAATTGCATCAATTCGAGCTCAACAATGTGTGGGAGCTTGTCAAGCGACCAAACCCACGCAAGCACAATATCATCAGCACCAAATGGATCTATCACAACAAGCAAGATGGAAATGGCCTTGTGGTGAGGACTAAGGCTCATCTTGTATCTCAAGGCTACATACAGGTTGAAGGAATTGATTTCGATGTAACTTTTACACCTGTTGCTAGACTTGAGTCTATTCGCATATTGCTTTCTTATGCTAACCATCATAATATCATCTTACATCAAATGGATGTGAAAAGTGCATTCCTCAATGTTAAGCTTGAGGAAGAAGTCTATGTTGCTCAACCACCAAGTTTTGAGGATCCAAAACTTCCAGATCATGTCTACGGACTCAACAAGGCCCTCTATGGCCTCAAGCAAGCACCTCGGGCGTGGTATGACACATTGAAGGAATTCCTCATGAAGAAAGGCTTCAAACCCGGTTCACTTGACCCAACTCTTTTCACCAAAGCATATGATGATGAATTATTCGTGTGCCAAATATTGTTGATGATATTATCTTTGGATGTACTAACCAAGGTTACAGTGACGAATTTGCCTATATGATGAGTGAGGAATATCAAATGTCTATGATGGGAGAGTTGAAATTCTTCTTAGGTCTTCAAATTTGTCAACATCACAATGGCATATTCATATCCCAGGAGAAATACCTCAAGGATGTGTTGAGGAAATTCGGCATGCAAGATTGCAAATGCGTCAAAATCCCTATGCCCACAAATGGCCATCTATGCACCAATGAAAATGGTAACGACTTCGATCAAAAGGTATACCGCTCCATGATTGCCTCTTTATTGTATCTATGTGCATCTAGGCCGGATATTATGCTTAGAGTTTGCATGTGTGCCCGATTTCAAGCTACACCGAAGGAATCACACCATAAGGCTGTGAAGCATATTCTTCGATATCTAGCTCACACTCCAACACTTGGATTATGGTATCCCAAGGGCTCTTATTTTGAACTTATTGGATATTCTGACTCTGACTATGCTAGTGATCGGGTGGACCGCAAGTCACATCAGGCACATGTCATTTCCTCGGACGTTCCTTGGTATGTTGGTCCTCGAAGAAGCAGAACTGTGTATCACTCTTTATTGCTGAAGCTGAGTACATTTTTGCTGGATCTTGCTGTGCTCAATTGCTATGGATGAAGCAAACCCTTAAGAACTATGGCATCAATGTGAAGAATGTGCCACTCTACTGCGACAATGAGAGTGCTATCAAGATTGTTCACAACCCTGTTCAGCACTCGAAGACAAAGCACATCCAAATTCATCATCATTTTCTTTGTGACCATGTGTTGAAGGGCGACATCTCCATCTACCATGCAAATACTGAAGATCAGTTGGCCGGTATCTTCAGAAAGCCCTTGGATGAGAAGAGATTTAGCAAGTTGCGGTGTGAGCTAAATATCTTAGAATCTTCGAATGTTCTCTGGAAAGCACACACATCCTAACACTTATGCAAACTTGATGACTTAGATGTGCAACACACGAAGTAACATTTTTCTTCAATCAATGAAGACTAACCCTCTAAGTGTGAAGAAATTAATGAAGAATTTGATTCTTAGAACCCTATGATAATTGTATGCAATGTCTGAAATCATCATTCTTATACGGTGGGTTACGCCACCAACCAAAGTTGAAAATCTTCAATTTGAGTTTTTGCAATTTCTTTGAATTTTCAAATTCTTCAACTTTGCAATTTCCTCAGTCTTTCCGACTTCGTTCTTCATTGCTATACATACATACATACATACATACATACATACATACATATATATATATATATATATGAGTTTTTCATGTCCTCTACAACATTCACTTATAGCTAATTCTTCAAGTTGCTTTTTCATCTGAGTGAATGTGATCGGACCCGTTCCCCCTCTATGCTAAACTCAACCCGGTCTATTCACAAATTCTTCATGTGCGTTCTATTTGAAACCCGTTCAAAATCTTGACTGTGTCCTTGATAGGTGAAGAATTTGCGAATGAAACGTTAAAATTTTCATATCTAATTATTCCAGCTTTTGCCGCTCAAATCCTTCCGCATCTCACGACAAGATTAAAGAACTCACCCATGATCTCCACCTCTCAGTACGTGGGTGACACATGTCTCTAGGATAGCAAGGATCAGGGGCACGTTCGTCCAAATTCCTCGGACGAACGGTTTTTCACTTTGTTATAAATACCGCTCCCCTTCACCTGAGCTCATTTACTGCGCTCGACCTTTCTCTCCTCCACTCGAGCTCTCTGACCTAGCGCCGCCGCTAATCTCCATCGTCGCTGGTGAGGAAGACCTTAGTTTCCTCGACCTCGTCCCCGTCGTACTCGTGCCGGCCACGGAAATCTTCACCTCCGCTGCCGCCATAGATGTCTTCCTCCGCCAAGTTAGGGCGTGGAAGATCTGAATGGGCGAACTTCCAAAGTACATCTCACGGTTCATCGTATTCTCCGTCAAGGGTAAATAAACTTGCTTTTACTGCCCTTGTTGATTCTGTTGATTTACACAAAATCTTCAAAAGGTGTTTATTCTTCAACTTTCATATTCTTAAACACAACAGTTGCATCTGTTCTTGATCTATATCTCTAAGATATACTTTTCTTCAAGATTCCTCAATTGTGTGGATTTTCAATCTACACAACTATAGAACCTAAGGCAAGAACTCTTAGTGAAATTCCTCAAGACACCCCTGGTCAAATTCCTCAAACTTGATTCCTTTTAAAAACAAATTCTGAGAACACATATGACCTCTTCAAATTCTTCGCACCTATACTCTGTTCACAGGTACACATGTCTACTGTTGAATCACTAGGTTCTCATCAACTTAACTCATTTGCAGCGTTCCTCGAAGAAAAACTGCATACTTCTTCAGAGACATCCATTGTTCAGAATCCTCAGCTGAAGAATATGGCTGAAGAAAAGCATCCTCGGAAGGGAGGCAAGAGTCCTGAAACTAACACTTCTTTTGAGATCCCCGAAGATATCTATGCAGAATATTGTACTCCTGATGAGGCAACTCATGGCAAGGAGAACAAAAATTAGTGCAAGGTGTGCATTCAGCGGATTGAACGCAGATAGGCACGGGAATGGAGGGATTACCGCTATGTCACTCCAAAATACATGAAGAAATTTGCAGTAAATGTCGGAGTAATGGGCCACGGGTAACCTAACTCGAGTCCCTGAGCCTTTCAAGACTTTGGGCCAGCTTCGCCCCATGAGACCTCAGAATGAAGAGCCGCCTTCCGGTGGCCGGCTGGCTCAGCGGCCGGCTGCCGAAGACGGCCAAGCACCAGCAGACGGCACCAAGATCGGCCGGCTCCTAGCAGACGGCCTCCGGAGAGGCCGGCTTCTAGCAGGCGGCCACCCAGCGCCCTCAGAGTCTGCGCCCCTAATCAAGAGGACAAGACTGGGTGAGGCTACAGTGTAGCCCCTCACCCTAGAATCCAGGGCCTGGCATGGCTACAGTGCCCCCGTACAGGCGGAGATCTTCGCACGACGCGGCACTGTTGCCACTTCCCCCTTGACGTCATTCCTGACAGGCGGAGCCCTGTTCCCACGATGGCATGTCGGTACGGCCCGCAGGCGGCGGGCCCTACTCGGCAGTGAGAGCCGGGAAGACGGCGGAGGTCGGACCAGCCGGACCTGAGGGAGGCCGGTTTCCAGGAGGAGGC
Source organism: Aegilops bicornis (assembly GCA_021605145.1). Lineage (NCBI taxonomy): Eukaryota > Viridiplantae > Streptophyta > Magnoliopsida > Poales > Poaceae > Aegilops > Aegilops bicornis. Next base: position 748,169,399 of record CM038673.1, on the reverse strand, counting down.
CAGTTCCTCCCTCGAGGCCCGTGCACCATTAACCAAATAAGACGTGGTGTGGCTACAGTGATCTCCCACCAGGCGGCGGGACTGTAGCCACGCTCCACTGACCAAGCCTGTGTCATTAGCATCACGGCTATAGTGATCAGCCACCAACCAGACCCGGCAGCGACGGGGGCGGCCTGTCGGCTCCGTACCCGACCAGTCGGCAAGGCTCACCAGGCGGCGGGCCCAAGCTGCCGGCGGAGAAGCCGGCGACCAGAGACACTAACAGCCGGGTCCAGCACCCAGCCAGATTACCATTCTACCCCTGGGGGGTAGGCCTATATAAACCCCCAGGGCACCCATGCAAAGGGGCCCCAACTTGTTAGAACTAGCCCCCACCCTAGAGGAAGAAGAGAGCTAGCCCTGCCTCCTTCTACCTCTAGCATACAGCTCAAGGAGCACCATTGTATTCACTAGTGCCTTAGTGACCATGCGGAGACCTCCAGAAAGCGGGACTAGGGTGTTATCTCCTAGGAGAGCCCTGAACCTGGGTAAAATGCGTCGGCGTTCGTGTCTACGCCTCATCCCGCTTCCAGGCACCAGTGACGTTCTACTCGCTCCCACCATGATAAGTCATCCTTTGGCATATGTCGCACCCAACCCCCGACATTTGGCGCCCACCGTGGGGCGAGGTGCACCGTCTTCCGGACACCTACTCTAGACGGGAACCTTGTTCCTTCCTGGCGAGCGCAGCTAGCCCAGCATGCCCGACGGCGTCAGCCTTGACGCGCTGCACGGCGTGGAGATTGCATGTGCAGCAAGCTGCCTCGCCAACCTCGTAGGCGAGATCCGCCTCTCCGACGAGCCTACCTCCGATGCGGTCACCGGCTGCCCCGAGAGCCGCCTCGTCAGCCTCCTCGATCAGCTTGATGTCACCAGCGAGCCTGCTGTGGACTTGGAGTCTGTTGGCTCCACCGACCCGATGATCGTCGACTCCGACACAGCGTCGCTTGACGCATTCTCCACCAACGTGGTGGTCTAAAACGAGCCGCCTCCTCGCGAGCACAGTGGCGGAAGCACTATCACGGACGTGCTTGTCATTAACAGTGGTGAGCACTCGGACGGAGGCATCCGAGACCCACTCGATGCGGCGCTGTGAGACTTGTCAGCGCCCATCCCGGAAGGCGCAGACACTGAGATGCTGGAATCATGACGCGTCCAGCTCGTCAAGAGCGCCAACCTACTGGCCAGAATGCGACGCCTCTCGGAAGCCTACCGGCGCGAGATGGACCGAGCCATCGGTGGCACGCCGGCTCCTGAGGGGCCTAGCCGCATCGGCTCGATCCGGCAGCGTGGCGCAACCATCGCCTGCATGTTCGCGACGGATCGTCCTGTCTACGCCACGCCTACAGAGAACATCCGGGCTGCCCAGGCGGTGACGGATGAGCTGGACAAGTACGAGGGCGACGAGCATCGCCACATGACGGAGCGAGTCCAGCAGCTCCTTGACACGGCTGTCGAGCAGCACGAAGCCGGCTGCCGCACCGAAGTGCCCGTCCGGCGGAACGACGAACCGCCCCTTCGCCAGGATCACGGCGCGACATCCCGGACGCTGACTGGTGGTGCCCACGGAAGAAGAGGCAATGAGCCAGCTATTAGCCGCAGTCGGACTCACCTCTCCATCGAGCGTGACGCAGACGGTCGTCCCCGAGCTGTGGAGCGGCGAGGCGACCCGCCTCCTCCTCCACCTCGCGGAGAAACGCAACCCACTCCGCCGCCTGTCACGCACCCAACACTCGGCGACCGCCTTGGCCGCCGAGAAGGAGTCGGACAAAACGACGCCCGCCGTCGGATCGAGCACCTCAACCGATCCCTGGCGCTGGAAGAAGAAGACGCGTTGGGCCCGCCTTGTTTCGTCCCACGAATCCGAGATGAGCCCTTCCCTAAAGGGTTCACGCTCCCGAGAGATACGCCCAAGTACACCGGCTCCGTGAAGCCGGAGGACTGGCTGGTCGACTACTCCACGTCCGTCAGCATAGCAAACGGCAACAAGCGCGTTGCTATGAAGTACGTCCCGCTCAAGCTCCAAGGCACAGCCCGGACGTGGCTTAACAGCCTGAAGCCCCGTAGCATCAATAGCTGGGTTGATTTCACTGAAGCCTTCAGTCGCAACTTCACCAGCACGTAGAAGCGGCCTCCCAAGCCCCGTCAGCTCTCCTTGTGCGTCCAAGGGCCCAGCGAATCGACTCGCGACTATCTCACGCGCTGGGCCGAGCTGCGCAACTCCTGCGAGGGCGTGCACGAGGTGCAGGCCATCGAATATGTCACCGCCGGGTGAAGAGAAGGCACCCTCCTCAAACACTGGCTTCTCTGCGAGGAGCCCGCGACTCTCGACGAACTGTTGATCATCGCTGACAAGCACGCCACGGCCGATTCCTCCATTAAGGTGGAGATCCTAGTTGATGCATCCGGCAAGGTAGCTCCTCGGGCTCCTCGGACTCCGGCTGGTGACACCAGTCGGCGACAGCAACCAAGCGACAACAAGCGCAAGGCTACGCAGCCGGCTTCCACCATCCGGCAAGGGGCGACAGTCGAAGACCAGCAGCCGGAAGGGCAGCCAACGCCCAAGCGTCAGAAGGGCGGCAAGCCTAATTGGTTGCCCGCCTTCTCGTACGAGCAGACTCTTGATGAATCCTGCAAGTTCCATAGTGGTGTGAAGCCGTCCAACCACACCACTCGGAAGTGCCATTGGCTCACCAGAATCGCCAAGGGAGATGGCCTCCTGCCTCCTCCGCCTGCCGGCTCGCCGCCTCCTCTGCCCCAGCAGCCGGCGGCTCGGCCAATCGGCACCGTACAAGATGAGTGTCCTGAGGAGCACAGAGCCTACATTGTGTTCACCAGTGTGGCCGACGACAGGCGCAGCAGACGGCAGCAACAGCAATAAGTACAAGCAGTGGCATCAGATACTCCAGGGTTTATGCATTAGTCTGAGAAGCCCATCAGTTGGAGCAGGGCCGACCACCCGGAGGTGATGCCCTCCCCTGGCTCTTAAGCCCTGGTCTTAGATGCCACATTTGCCACAGAGAGGCGGGCAGCTCGTTTCTCCAGAGTCCTGATAGATGGCGGCAGCAGCATCAACATCCTGTACCGTGACACAATGGAGAAGTTGGGAATCAAGCAAAAGCAGCTTCACCCCAGTCGGACTGTATTCCATGGCATAGTCCCTGGCCTTTCCTGCTCACCAATCGGCAAGACCCATATCGATGTTCTCTTTGGAGACAAGAATCATTTCCGCCGAGAGCCAGTTTGGTTTGAGATGGTGGACCTTGAGAGCCCCTATGTCGGTGTCAAAACCGGCGGATCTCGGGTAGGGGGTCCCGAACTGTGCGTCTAGGCGGATGGTAACAGGAGACAAGGGACACGATGTTTTTACCCAGGTTCGGGCCCTCTCGATGGAGGTACTACCCTACTCACTGCTTGATTAATATTGATGATATGGGTAGTACAAGAGTAGATCTACCACGAGATCGTAGAGGCTAAACCCTAGAAGCTAGCCTATGGTATGATTGTTGTTCGCCCCACGGACTAAAACCCTTCGGTTTATATAGACACCGAATAGGGTTAGGGTTACCACAGTCGGTTACAATGGTAGGAAATCTACATATCCAGATCGCCAAGCTTGCCTTCCACGCCAAGGAAAGTCCTATCCGGACACGGGACGGAGTCTTCAATCTTGTATCTTCATAGTCCAGAGTCCGCCAAAGATGATAGTTCGCTATCCGGACACCCCTAGTCCAGACTCCTCGGTAGCCCTGAACCAGGCTTCAATGACGACGAGTCCGGCGCGCACATTGTCTTCGGCATTGCAAGGCGGGTTCCTCCTCCGAATACTTCATAGAAGGTTTTGAACACAAGGATAGTGTCCGGCTCTGCAAAACAAGTTCCACATACGACCATAGAGAGAATAATTTTTGCACAGATCCGCTGACGTTTTTCACGGCGTGACATCACACCACGGCCAAGCCTTTATTCGAATCGTTTTTTACTGTCCCACCTCAGCGCGTTTAGCGAGGCGGTTTCCTTGGCACGTCTTGTCAAAGCAGAGATCGTGTTCCCCTTATTCCGGGATTCTCATCAATACGGATGTGGGTAACCCAACCGCGCCATTAATTTACGGCGCTTGGAAGATAAGCGAGTTTTAACAGACTGGTGGGGGACGCATAGCTTCGTCCGTCCATATAAGGGGATAAGGATCCACCTTTTCACCTACGCCTTCTTCCTCCTTTGCTCATCCATTCCTGCGCACTTGAGCTCCAGCGCCCAAGTCCGCACATCCCTCCTCAACCTTCTCCAGCCATGTCCGGAGCGGGAGGCAAGTGGATGGCCTCCTCCGTCACGGAGGGGCACATCAAAAGGCTGCGAGAAGCCGGATACTTGTCCGGCGACATCGCGTGTCGGCTCCCCAACAAGGGGCAGCTCATCCCCACCCCCAGGCCCCATGAGAGGGTGGTGTTCCTCACCCACTTCCTCCGCGGACTAGGTTTTCCACTTCACCCATTTGTCCGGGGGCTCATGTTCTACTACGGCCTGGATTTCCACGATCTGGCCCCAAACTTCATCCTCAATATCTCGAGTTTATCGTCGTGTGCGAGGCCTTCCTCTGCATCCAGCCCCACTTCGGTTTATGGTTGAAGACCTTTAGCGTCAAGCCGAAGATAGTGGGCGGCCGACAAGCGGAGTGCGGAGGCGCCATGGCGGGCAGGATGCCCAACATTACATGGCTTGAGGGCTCCTTCGTGGAGACCATAAAGGGGTGGCAATCGGGGTGGTTCTACATCACCGAGCCGCGCGACTCCAAATGGGCGGTGGCCCCCGAATTCAGATCTGGCTTCCCCACAGGCTCACATCATGGAAAGAGACTGGCCTGACGTGGGGTGATTCAGAAGAGCTGACCGGACTCCAAACCTGCGTCCGAAACCTGGTGGACAAGAATCTCAAGCTTGTCAACGCGGTCCAGGTTATGCTCATCCGCCGGATTCTCCCATGCCAGCAACGGGCCTTCAATTTGTGGGAGTTTGATCCGCACAGCACCGGACAGAGCCGGCTCTTCGACACTACGTCACGAAGATGCCCGGAAGGTGCTGTTCAAGAGCGCCGAAGCTCCGCATCCGCCATCAAGATCGCGGATTCCGCCGCAACATCAAGCCAGCGAGGTAAGTTATTTTGCCCTTTATGGGACTCTTTTTCATAGTTTGACTCTATGCGGGATCTAAAACTCCCTAACCTTTGACAGATCGGTTGAAGACGTCGGACAGATTATTAATCGTCGGCTCCTTGCCGTAAGACCCAGTGGACGGCCGCTGACGGGCTGCTGGTTCCGGCACCTCACGTGGTGCCGGAGAAGAAGGCTAAAGGAGGCCACGGAACTCGAAGGAGCTCCGGCGCCAGTCTTGTCAGACTCGAGGCTGAATCCTCTCCCGAGAACGAGGAGGAGGAAAGGAAGCCTCTCCCAGTGGCGGAGAAGAAAAGGAAGGCCGCCGATCGAGGAGGCCGGAGGGTCCAAGAAAGGAAGGACCCTTCCTCCGGACTTCTCCACCAACGTCGACAACGACGAGGAGGAGTGGCCATCAAGGGCCAAGCCCCTGGCGAGATCGTAAGTGTCCGGATTCCAGAATAACTAATGACTTTTTATTTTTCGCATAGTGTCTTCTAACGCCGAATATAACCATGTAGCCCGCCCAAGGACGAGCTCGCCGCTTCGTCGAGCGGCTCCCTGGATTCGTCGGATGTGAATAGCACTTCACTTCCCGCCTCCTCCCTCGTGGCCGCAGACGACGCCGCGGTGGAGTCCCAAGGGGCCCAACCAGGAGGAGGTGGTCCAGAGGCGCCGCCATAGGCGACCTCCCGGACTTCGGCGCAAAGGGGGCAAAACCCGGAGGGCTCTAAGTCCGACCTGTCTTGGGACTCCGTACCGGAACCTTCAGTGGTTCCGAAGTCCGGCAAGCGGCCCCTTCGTAAGAAGGGCAAGACTGCGACGCCGATGACCTCCGTCCAACCGGAGGCACCGGATAGCTTGCTGGAGGCGCTTAACGGCGCCTCCGTCGACGAGGAGCACCGCACTATCATGAGTGCGGTGATCCAGAAAGTTCAGTCCGCCAAGAGCGGGCTGACTGAAGCCTGTACCAGCCTTCTAACAGGCTTTGAGGTAAGTTTAGAATATGCTTAGTTCGGTGTTCGGAAAGAAAAGCCGGACTGAGGATCTAAAAAGATATACGCAGGAGTCTAACATAAATATGTCAATATGGGAATGCAGGCTGCGCTGCTGACCTCGGCCGCACTGACTGCGGAGGCCCGTGCGTTGAAGCAGAGCCTCGAGCGGTCCGAGAACAAGCTCGGCCTTGCCAAGAAGCAGCTCGAGGACAAGGAAGGTGAGTAATACTCCCTCCGTTGCTTTATATAAGGTGTATTTGTTTTTTGATAAAATTCCATAATGTAAGGTGCATTTGTTCTAATTCCTCATAATTCTGATTTTGGCCCTTCAGAAAAAGGAAAGTATCTCTCCCCTGATTGCATGTATCTCTCCTTGTAGAGAAAGGAAAGGAAACTATCTCTCTCCCGATTGTGTGTATCTCTTTCTTTCCTAGCGTAAATGATTTACTTGCCGCTAATCTACAAATTAGAGAAGGGTAATTTTGTCCTAACTAGTGCATAATTATGTGCCTTGGTCACCGTGCTGAAAATAATACACCTTAGATAAAGGAATGGAGGGAGTACCTTATTAAAGTAATACCTTATAGAAAGGATTTGGTTGCAAGAATGACAGGAATAACGTGGGTATTGCAGGGGCCACGAACGAGGTGGCGACCCTGAAGGAAGCGGTGTCCACGGCCGAAAGCAAAGCGGCCGCGGAGCGCACTAGGAGCTCCAGGCTCTCGTGAAAAAACACGAGAGTTTGGAGCGTGACTCGAAGACTCGAGAGTCCGAGCTCGCCTTGGCTCTTGAGAGTGCCAAAGCCGCTAAGGCCGAAGCCCAAAAAGCCCTCCAGGAAATTGAGGCGATGAGGAAGATAGCGGCGGGTAAGGCGTTCTTTATGCAAAGCATGCATGTGAAGGTGAATTATCTGTTACTTACCTGAATCCGAAGCTCTCCAGGAGCATTCGCAGATCTGCCCCGTAGTGTGTCTGATGCTGCCGCGTTCTACCGCACCGAGGAGGGGAGCTCGAAGGAAAAGGTGTTCTGGTCTCAGTATGCTGAGGCCGGACATCCAGCGCCCCTGAGCGACCAGCTAAAGCAGCTGGTCGAGCTCCACAAGGTCGCTGAACAGGTCATGAAGGGCCTCATAGTTCGGCTGTGGCCAATAGAAGCCATGCCTGGGAGCTACTTCGGGCTGGTAAGGCGGCTAGTGGATGCCTGTCCAAGGCTTGAGGTCATCAAACGCTCCGTCTGCATCGAAGGTGCCCGTAGGGCCCTTGCCCGTGCTAAGGTGCACTGGGGCAAGCTGGACGGTGAGAAGCTTGTGAAGGACGGACCACCACCGGGCAAGGAGAATCGCAAGCCCGAAATGTATTATGAGGGCGTCCTGAAGGGTGCCCGCCTTATAGCGGGTGAATGCTCCAAAGATGTAATTTTTGAATATACTCGCATTTGTTATCCTGTACGCTGAAAACTTGTTCATATGCGCTAAGCAACGCTTGTGAATTTAAAATATTACCTTCTGTGCGGTTGTTTATCAAATCTGAGAGATGGCAAGTCGTTGGCTTCAGCCCCCATGCCACGAGTGCTGGGGTGTTCGGGATAAACTTGAGCGCTCTTGTTCCCATTCTTGGGTCCTTCGAGGGAGGCGCTCAACGCAACGAACCAGGCAACCGGACTTATAGTGCTTGAACACTCTCACTTAGCCATAGAATTCTATAATTTTAAATTTCAGCGAAGCCCCTAGTATTTGGAAGACCGAGTTCGGGGCGCTATCCACGCCTTGGCCGGACAATGCCGGCTCCTCGCTCTAAGCGGCATAAGTCTTTAGGGACCCGAAAAAACCTCTCGAACAGCGACCGGCTCTCGCCTTATCATGACAGTCAATTTTAGCTTTCTCCACTGAGGTGCTCAACCCAGCTCAACCGGGGCACAATCGCAGTGGTTCTCCCAGCGCTACCTTAGCTGATATAACGGAACGTAAGGTACCAAAACATGGGAGCCGGGCAAACCCAACTATTGACCCAAGACATGATTCGAAGCCGATGCATATAATGCTATAAGTTCGGGTGCCGCACTTGTGAAAGTGTTCGGACTTGTCACACCATGTTTTGGGGTACATAAGCCCTGGTGTGGTGGCTGTACCAAATTGTACTGCAGTTGCAATGTTATAGATGAACATACACAATGAGAAAGAATGCAATATTAGGCAAGAGCTATATATTATTTATTCAAAAGAAACTGCAAATAAAAGCAGAACGATACAAATTTGGCGATAAGCAAGGTACGGGACTTTTGACATGTCCCCTTCCGAGGGTAAGTTTGCGGTGTGGTATGTAAAACAGGTGTGCTGCTCATAATAGAGACCACCTGGACACTTGACGCAGTTTTCTGCTTCCCTGGCTGTTGTATCGTGTAGTCGGCACGAATGCCGGACAGGGCTTCTGGAGAACAGAGTCCTGAAAGTAAAAAGAAAAAGAGAAAAAAAAAGAAGAAAAAAATAATAATAAAGGAATGACACAAACGGTAGCCCCTAGTGCGGTCTAGCCGCATTCTAGGCATGCCGTGGTCGTGGCCCGTCCCCTATGCCCATGGTGCTTCAGAGCGCAATTACGTGCGCGTAGTACTGGCTTCGCGAGTTCGCAAGGGCTGGGGTTGGGGCCGCATTACTACGCTTGTTCGGAACGTGCCAGGCGGTCTTGCTGTAGGTTACTCCGGGCGCGCTTGACAGTGTCCGATTGTTTATTGGCCGGACTGGAGGATTGCCTTAAGAGGCTGTTCTGCACTTCCGCCGCTAGGGCCGCCGTATGCTCCTCCGTTCGGAGAGAGCGTTCGGTGTTTCCATTGACCGTGATTACGCCTCGAGGGCCTGGCATCTTGAGATTGAGGTGCGCGTAGTGCGGCACCGCATTGAATTTTGCGAATGCGGTTCGCCCGAGCAGTGCGTGATAGCCGCTACAAAACGGGACTATGTCGAAGATTAACTCCTCACTCCAGAAGTTATCCGGGGATCCGAAGACCACTTCAAGTGTAACGGAGCCTGTACAGTTGGCCTCTACACCTGGAATGACGCCTTTAAAGGTCGTCTTTGTGGGTTTGATTCTTGACGGGTCTATGCCCATTTTGCGACCGGGTATCCCCGATAAATCAGTTCAAAGCCGCCGCTATCCATCGGGACTACGGTGAGGTGAAATCCGTCAATAATTGGGTCAAGAACCAATGCGGCGAAACCGCCGTGACGGATGCTAGTGGGGTAGTCCCTTCGATCAAAGGTGATCGGGCAGGAAGACCATGGGTTGAACTTCGGGGTGACTGGCTCCATCGCATATACATCCCTTAGTGCACGCTTCCGCTCCCTTTTGGGTATGTGGGTTGCGTATATCATGTTCATCGTCGGAACTTGTGTGGGAAAGCCCTTCTGTCCTCTATTGTTCGGCGGCCGGGGCTCTTCCTCGTCATCGCTATGCAGCCCCTTGTCGTTGTTTTCGGCGTTTAGCTTGCCTGCTTGCTTGAACACCCAACAATCCCTGTTGGTGTGGTTGGCTGGTTTTTCAGGGGTGCCATGTATCTGGCACAAGCGATCGAGTATTCGGTCCAAGTTGGACAGGCCCTGGGTATTTCTTTTGAATGGCTTCTTCCGTTGACCGGGTTTAGAGCCTCTGAATCCGGCATTTACTGCCGTATCTTCAGCATTGTCACCATTAATGCGGCGTTTAAGCTTGTTGCGACGCGACCTGCCATTACTGTCCTTGGTATCCGAACTACCAGGGTGTTTGGCCAAGTTGTTGCTTCGAGCTAGCAAGCTGTCTTCTCCCGCGCAGAAGCGGGTCATGAGTGATGTGAGGGCTGCCATGGATTTCGGCTTTTCCTGTCCTAGGTGCCGGGCAAGCCACTCGTCGCGGATGTTGTGTTTGAAGGCTGCTAGCGCCTCTGCATCCGGACAGTCGACGATCTGATTTTTCTTTGTTAGGAACCACGCCCGTAATTGTCTCCGCCGATTCTTCCGGCTGCTGAATTATATGGCTAAGGTCATCGGCGTCTGGTGGTCGCACATATGTGCCCCGGAAGTTATCGAGGAATGCGGCTTCGTGTCCTCCCAACAACCGATTGACTCTGGCCGCAAGCTGTTGAGCCAATGCCGACCTGGTCCTTTAAGCTTGAGTGGGAGGTATTTGATGGCATGTAGATCATCACCGCGGGCCATGTGGATATGGAGGAGATAGTCCTTGATCCGCATCGCAGGATTTGTTGTACCATCGTATGATTCGATGTTTACGGGTTTGAAGCCCTCGTGATTTGATGATCCATTACTTCATCTCATGAAGAATAGTGGGTGTCTTGGCGCCTCAGATTGGGCTATATCACGACGTAGCTCATATGAACTTTGTCTACTATGTTCGCCCAAATTGCTGTATCCGCGCCACAAGAATCATCCCGAGTCGTTACGCCCACGCGATCTGTAGATCGATCTTGTTTGCTTTGCCTTATCCTCCAAAGATATCTCGCAAGTCCGGCGCGTTCTCCCGTGCCTTGGTACTTTTTGAGCGGCGTCGGGGCGTGGCTTGAGTGGAGGGCCGAGAGGCTTCTCTGTCGCGGCCACGGGGTGGCCGGTCTGCCATGTCGTGCGCTGGTGACGCGGGTGCTTCCTCCTCTGATCGAGGCAACGGCCTGCGTTTGGGGTAGCTTTTGGAGGGGCGTTTGAGTTCGTACTCTTCGGCTGCAAGGACTTCGGTCCATCTGTCAGCTAGCAGGTCTTGGTCAGCTTTAAGGTGTTGCTGCTTTTTCTTGAGGCTTCTTGTTGTGGCCATGAGCCTGCGTTTAAAACGCTCATGTTCGACGGGATCCTCTGGCACGAATTAAATGCTGTCGTCGAGGCTTGCCTCGTCTTCGGAGGGGGGCGCATAATTATCGTCCTCTACCTCTCTTTCTGCCGCACTGTCGTGCGGACTTGCTTCTCCCTCCTCCTGTGTTGAGTCCTGCTGGAGGGGGTCGTCTTCGGCACTGTCCGGGGTATTATTGTCTCCTGTGCCGGAATCACCGTTTTTACTGTGGCGGGATTTAGAGCGGCGCCGCTGACGTCGGCGCTTGGGTTGTTTCTTGGAGGGGTCATCCTCCGCTGTTCCATCGCCATTCCCATCTTTTGGGATGTCCACCATGTATATGTCATATGACGAGGTGGCCTTCCAGTGCCCCGTGGGCGCTGGCTCTTGATCGTCTCCGGCACCGTCGTCCATACCGTCGATGTCTTCGGAGTCGAAGTCGAGCATGTCGGTTAAATCATCGACAGTGGCTACAAAGTGGGTGGTGGGTGGGCGTTGAATTTCTTCGTCGTCCGAATCCCAACCTTCCTCGATCAGAAGTTCAGCCAGGGCTCCCCTGACAAAGAGAGAGACTTTAATGAGTTCAGGATATCGCCAAAGGGCGTGCTGAAAGACGTCCGCGGCGGTGAACTCCATAACCGGTGCCCAGTCAGATTCGACTGGTAGGGGCGCGGGAGGTTCGGAGTCCGGAAAGGAGTCCGCACTGGAGTCACGAAGCCGCAAAGCGACAGGATGGTGTTCGCTCAATCGCCATAGAGATTTCAGCCTCGAGGCGGTGTCCAACCCACCGTCCTCGACCGCTAAACCGGCTCCGGATTAAGGGTCGGAGCGGCAATCGGTGCGGCCTCCGTGGCACTTCGTGGCAGAGCTAGATCGTACCCATCGAGACAGTGCGGCACGCTCGGCCATGGCTCAAATCCGTCGAAGATCAAGTCTCCGCGAACATCGGCCGTATAGTTCAAGCTTCCAAATCTGACCTGATGGCCAGGGGCGTAGCTTTCAATCTGCTCCAGATGGCCTAGCGAATTGGCCCGCAGTGCAAAGCCGCCGAATACGAAGATCTGTCCGGGGAGAAAAATCTCACCCTGGACTGCGTCGTTGCTGATGATTGAAGGAGCCATCGGGCCTATAGGTGACGACACAGAGGAACTCTCAATGAAAGCACCAATGTCGGTGTCAAAACCGCGGATCTCGGTAGGGGTCCCGAACTGTGCGTCTAGGCGGATGGTAATAGGAGACAAGGGACATGATGTTTTTACACAGGTTCGGGCCCTCTCGATGGAGGTAGTACCCTACTCCTGCTTGATTAATATTGATGATATGGGTAGTACAAGAGTAGATCTACCACGAGATCAGAGAGGCTAAACCCTGGAAGCTAGCCTATGGTATGATTGTTGTTCGTCCTACGGACTAAAACCCTCCGGTTTATATAGACATCGAATAGGGTTAGAAGTACACAGAGTCGGTTACAATGGTAGGAAATCTACATATCCGTATCGCCAAGCTTGCCTTCAACGCCAAGGAAAGTCCTATCCGGACATGGGACGGAGTCTTCAATCTTGTATCTTCATAGTCCAGGAGTCCGGCCAAAGATGATAGTTCGGCTATCCGGACACCCCCTAGTCCAGGACTCCCTCACCCTACCATGCGCTACTTGGTCGGCCTGCTCTGGCCAAGTTCATGGTAGTCCCCCCACTATGCTTACCTCAAGATGAAGATGCCGACTACCAAGGGAATCCTGACGATAGTCGGAGACTACAAGAAGTCGTCCGCCTGCGCGGCAGACATTGATAACCCACAAGTGTAGGGGATCGCAACAGCTTTCGAGGGTAGAGTATTCAACCCAAATTTATTGATTCGACACAAGGGGAGCCCAAGAATATTCTCAAGTATTAGCAGTTGAGTTGTCAATTCAACCAGGTGGGTTATCACTGTCGAGTTCATGTATTCACTATGCGTTAATGCTTTTAATAGAGTACCGGAACAAAGCATTAGCACATAGTGAATACATGAACTCCTCAAACTATGGTCATCACCGAAAAGTATCCTGATTATTGTCACTTCGGGGTTGTCGGATCATAACACATAATAGGTGACTATAGACTTGCAAGATAGGATCAAGAACACACATATATTCATGAAAACATAATAGGTTCAGATCTGAAATCATGGCACTCGGGCCCTAGTGACAAGCATTAAGCATAGCAAAGTCATAGCAACATCAATCTCGTAACATAGTGGATACTAGGATCAAACCCTAACAAAACTAACTTGATTACATGGTAAATCTCATCCAACCCATCACCGTCCAGCAAGCCTCACGATGGAATTACTCACGCGGCGGTGAGCATCATGAAATTGGTGATGGAGGATGGTTGATGATGACGACGGCGATGAATCCCCCTCTCCGGAGCCCCGAACGGACTCCAGATCAGCCCTCCCGAGAGAGATTAGGGCTTGGCGGTGGCTTCGTATTGTAAAACACGATGAAACTTTCTCTCTGATTTTTTTTCTCCGCGAAACGGAATATATGGAGTTGGAGTTAAGGTCGGTGGAGCATCAGGGGGCCCATGAGACAGGGGGGCGCGCCCAGGGGGGGCGCGTCCCCCACCCTCGTGGACAGGGTGTGGGCCCCTGGACTTGATTCTTTCGCCAGTATTTTTTATATTTTCCAAAACTTATCTCCGTGGATTTTCAGTTCATTCCGAGAACTTTTATTTCTGCACAATAAACAACATCATGGCAGTTCTGCTGAAAACAGCGTCAGTCCGGGTTAGTTTCATTCAAATCATGCAAGTTAGAGTCCAAAACAAGGGCAAAAGTGTTTGGAAAAGTAGATACGTTGGCGACTGGTACGTCTCCAACGTATCTATAATTTATGAAGCATTCATGCTATTTTATTATGTGTTTTGAATGATTACGGGCTTTATTATACACTTTTATATTACTTTTGGGACTAACCTATTAACCGGAGGCCCAGCCCATATTGTCGCTTTTATTGCCCGCTTCAGATTTCAAGAAAAGGAATATCAAACGGAGTCCAAACGGAATGAAACCTTGACAGCGTGATTTTTTGGAAGAATATGATCCTGGAGACTTGGAGTTCACGTCAGAAGATCCTCGAGGAGGCCAGGAGATAGCCCCCCCCCCCGACTGGGCGCGCCCCCTGTCTCGTTGGCCCCTCGAGCACCCCCCGACCAACTTATTTCGCCTATATAGTCCTACGTACCCTAAAAACATCCAAGGAGAAGATAGATCGGGAGTTCCGCCGCCGCAAGCCTCTGTAGCCACCAAAAACCTCTCGGGAACCCGTTTCGGCACCCTGCCGGAGGGGGAACCCATCACCGATGGCCATCTTTATCATCCCGGCGCTCTCTGTGACGAGGAGGGAGTAGTTCACCCTCGGGGCTGAGGGTATGTACCAGTAGCTATGTGTCTGATCTCTCTCTCTCGTGTTCTCTCTATGCCACGATCCTGATGTATCGCGAGCTTTGCTATTATAGTTGGATCTTATGGTGTTTCTCCCCCTCTACTCCCTTGTGATCAATTGAGTTTCCCTCTTGAAGTTATCTTATCGGATTGAGTCTTTGATTTGAGCACACTTGATGTATGTCTTGCCGTGTTTATCTGTGGTGACAATGGGATATCATGTGCCACTTGATGTATGTTTTGGTGACCAACTTGCGGGTTCCGCCCATGAACCTATGCATAGGGGTTGGCACACGTTTTCTTGACTCTCCGGTAGAAACTTTGGGGCACTCTTTGAAGTACTTTATGTTGGTTGGATGATTTTGAGATTGTGTGACGCATATCGTATAATCATGCCCACGGATACTTGAGGTGAAAATGGAGTATCTAGGTGACATTAGGGCTTTTGTTGATTTGTGTCTTAAGGTGTTATTCTAGTATGAACTCTATGATGGATCGAGCGGAAACAATAGCTCTGTGTTATTTTAGTACGAACTCTTGAATAGATCGATCAAAAAGGATAACTTTGAGGTGGTTTCGTAACCTACCATAATCTCTACGTTTGTTCTCTGCTATTAGTGGATTTGGAGTGACTCTTTGTTGCATGTTGAGGGATTGTTATATGATCTATCTATGTTATTATTGTTGAGAGAACTTGCACTAGTGAAAGTATGAACGCTATACCTTGTTTCCTATCATTGCAATAGCGTTTACGCTCACTTTTATCATTAGTTACCTTGCTGTTTTTATTATTTCAGATTACAAAAACCTTTATCTACCATCCATATTGCACTTGTATCAACATCTCTTCGCTGAACTAGTGCACCTATACAATTTGCCATTGTATTGGGTGTATTGGGGACACAAGAGACTCTTTGTTATTTGGTTGTAGCGTTGCTTGAGAGAGACCATCTTCATCCTACGCCTCCCACAGATTGATAAACCTTAGGTCATCCACTTGAGGGAAATTTGCTACTGTCCTACAAACCTGTGCACTTGCAGGCCCAACAACGTCTACAAGAAGAAGGTTGTGTAGTAGACATCAAGCTCTTTTCTGGCGCCGTTGCCGGGGAGGCTAGGTAAGCAGCACTCACACCCCGTCAACTAAGCTCTTTTCTGGCGCTGTTCTCGGGGAGGTGAGTGCTTGAAGGTATATCTTTAGATCTTGCAATCGAATCTTTTTGTTTGTTGTTTTATCACTAGCTTAGTTTATAAAGGAAAACTACAAAAAATGGAGTTAAGTTTTTCTCATACGCTTCATCTTTTTAATATCTTTCGTGAGTATGACGGAAAGGAAAATTGTGATCAAGTGCTAGAAGAAGAAATATATAGAATGTTGGGCACTAGATCTTCGTGTGATGAGCATGATTGCAATGTTGTTAGTATGAATTCCTTGAATATCCATGATGCTAAGGTCCTGTTTGTTTCATAAGTCCTAGGAGTTTTTTAAGTCCCAACTTATAAGTCATAAGTCCCTACCTGTTTGTTTACAGGGACTTATAAGTCCCAAGTCCCTACCTGTTTGTTTACAGGGACTTATAAGTCCATGTTGCACCGCTGCAATGAGGCTCAGGAGAGGGCCTGTCCGGCGATTGGAGGCACCGCTGCAACGAACCGAGGCAGAACGAACCGAGGCGGGGCGGCGACGGGGCGACGAGGGGGCGAGAGGCGGGGCGGCAGCGGGGCGGCGACGGGGCGAGAGGCGGGGCGGCGACGGGCAAGAGGCGGGGCGGCGATGGGACGGCGAACCGAGGCGGGGCGGCGACGGGGCGAGAGGCGGGGCGGCGACGGGGCGGCGAACCGAGGCGGGGCGGCGACGGGGCGGGCGACGGGGCGTGCGGGGAACGAGCCTGGAGCGAATAAGTCCCAATAAGCTCCTCCCTGAGAGTCTTATTTGATAAGTCCCAAATCACCACAATAAGTCCCAATAAGTCCCTTGTGTTTGGTTTAGGTGGGACTTATAGGGACTTTTTTAAGTCCCTAAACCAATAAGTCCCTGGAAACAAACACCCCCTAATGATATGCAAAGCCACAAGCTTGGGGAAGCTATGTTTGATGAATATGATATTTTTAGTCCCCCAAGTTTTGATGAGAATATTTGTTATGATGAAAGCATGCCTCCTATTTATGATGATTATATTGATGAAAGTGGGTTTGGAAGAGTGTCAACTTTAGGAAGTAGTGATCCCACTATTTTGGAGGATGTTGAATCTTATTGTGATGAACATGAAAGTGGATTTGGAAGAGTGTCAATTTTATTTAGTGATGATTCCACTATTTTGGAAGAGGTTCCAATTGATTATGAGAACAAAGTTGCTATCTATGATGATTATTGTGATGACTTGTGTGCTATTAGGAATAACTAGTCGCCAACCCGTGCATTCGCACGGGCTAGTTGGTAAGCTACTACTTCAACTTGACCTATATAATAAAATATGGGATGCAATTTTACCATTAGGTTTAATATCCATGTCTTTTTGTAAAATGAAAATGTATATAAGATAACATATGAAATGCCGCATTTACTTTTTTCTTCTATTTATTAGATAAGAAAATAAACAAATTATGACTTCCTATCATGGTATATAATGCCTTAACAATATTGAAAGTACTTTTTTTTCTTAACGTCCATTCACCTTTCACCTATTCAAATCAGTTTCTAGAGAATAAGAAATTCACTATAGATAGATAATGAGAGAGTCTCACAGAATCATAAACAACAAAAAAGTTTTACATTTTATTTTGCAAAAAGGAATAGATATCGACAAATACATCTCAGATAACATTTTTTATATTATCAACCTACCTTGTTACTCCTTTCATAGAAAATACAAAGGCCTAATCTCGAACACATATAGCGCAAACTATAAAATCATGCATAGAGGAAATAGCCATGTCATCGAGCTTCTGTACATGCTTTGATGGTTGCACTTTTGTGCATCCCTTTGGTTCTGAATTGTTATAAACATGCTGACTTTGATCATATTAGTAATTCACTAAAATTAAAATGATTAATATATTTATTAACATGTTGACAAAAGTAAATGTGGTCATCTCTTTCTTTAATTCAGGTCAATTTAGGTAAATATTTCATAGAAATAATTTTATATGTACCGAGATTGAATTTTGAAACAATGTGATATTTACAGAAATAATAATACAGTATTTAAAGAAAGCATTATTTTCTGACCATGCACTCCTCATATCCATTATTTAACACCCTATACATGTAGTTACTACAAATTAACATGCATATTACTTTTGTGCATCCCTTTGGTTCTGAATTGTTATAAACATGCTGACTTTGATCATATTAGTAATTTACTAAAACTAAAATGATTAATATATTTATTAACATGTTGACAAAAGTAAATGTGGTCATCTCTTTCTTTAATTCAGGTCAATTTAGGTAAATATTTCATAGAAATAATTTTATATGTACCGAGATTGAATTTTGAAACAATGTGATATTTACAGAAATAATAATACAGTATTTAAAGAAAGCATTATTTTCTGACCATGCACTCCTCATATCCATTATTTGCCACCCTATACATGTAGTTACTACAAATTAACATGCATATTACTATCAAAAACTGTGGAACTTCTAATACAAAGATACACCGATTATTACACCATATTTAATTTGGGATCCATTACCTCCAGGAATTCATATTTGGATAGACGGACTCTACCTCACTAAAATTTAATCACTTCCAGAACAAAATCAAACGGAGAAGAGAAAAATAAGGCGCAACTATGCTTTTCTGTTTGAGATTAATTCTCATCATTTACACGCTTAATTTTTTTATTGTATGTCGGATTTACACTTAAAGTTGGTACGCCCAAGTCCGATTGCATCCACTTGGGGGTACGGCAGGTGTATTGATGTTGACTACAATGAATTAATTTTCTTAGTAATTTTGCATATGTTCAGAATAATGGGCTAATAATATGACTGTTGTTAAATCTTGAACCGAACTTAAAGTAGCCATCTCATCTCTAAATCAGGCATGCATTTATCATAACTTTAACCTAAATTAAATAACAATGTTACAATGCATAGAGTGAGGTGAAGGCCGATCCTTACTTGTAAGCAGTGCAAATTCCGTAGTACGACAATCTGATTGAAAAAAAAATCAAGAGAAGATGGCCAAGCTTAATATGAGCCTCTCATGCATTACGCAATGTATTGTCTGACACGGTGACATGATGACATGCTAGTTCATGGGCCCTTTTCCACACGACATGGTTGCCATAGTTCTGCTCGATCTCAGTCTCCAACTGTCAAAGAAGGTTCAATAGTATCCTTGTGTGGATAAGGTCCTTAGACATAAATTCTACAACTGCATGTGAACAGTGTCCATGACATTAGAACATTTTCTGGCAGCATTGCCTGTAACATGAGTAGTTGCAGACAATAACCTGTGTCCACAATAGCCCGGGAAATAATTTTTGATACCTAGAGACAACCATAGACAGCCGTTGATGACCTCGCCAATCGATTGACCGCCCTTCAAAGAAATAATTGGAAACATGGAGAACAACAGAATTTAAATTATAACCCTGGAGAGCAAAAATCAAGTGCACATTGACGGTTAGAACGTGTAACAAAAAATGAATCTGTTGGAACTCTTAAAGAAACATGAAATTATGAAAGATTCAGACATAGCACCGAATGTGAGAAACACAATCCACATATAAGTAGAAAATGCGAAACAGTCAGTGTTGAAGACTTACTCAAAACGAACTGAATTGACTTGCCTGAAAACCAAACAAAATATTCTGTTCACCTAAATTAACCATATAATTCATATCAAATAAACTCAAAATCAGTACAATGGGAAAACATAAAAAGGAAAAACAAAAAATCAAAACAATAGACTCTGACCTGGAAACCATATATGTACGTGACGCCCTAGAAAGCCATCAAATGTACGCATAGATGCAGAACTTCAGGGCTGGCTAAACCTGCCTTTGCATTGGCGCTGCATTTCGACCAGCCGTGAAGCGACGACGTTCCACCCAAGAAGCAGCAGCGTTATGAACCCACCATCACGACGGTGGCCAGCTGCAACGGCGGTCAAGCCAATTTTGGATTGAATGATACTTGCACGAATTAATAACATCATACAGTTACACACGCAGCTAAGCCAATATAGTGGTATATAATGCACTGAGAAGATGCCTCTAGATTTATAGTAGCTACTATATAACTCATAGTACCATGTACTGTTTGCAGATCATAAAATTTACCAATAAACTGACCTATATCTAGTATCATTCCAAGTCCAATAAGTTCATTGTTGTCAAGGTTAATGGCATCACACAGACTAATTACTCTGTTCATCCGTTTCCAGGTTTCCTTCTCCATTGAGTTTAATTGCATCCCCATGTCTCACACCATAATTTTGAATTTATACTGCAAGAAATAATGAAAGTATGATTTGAATATAAGAAAGTTAAAGGAGTACAAAAAGATTAGCAGGTAAAAGAACACAGAATTCTGAAGATTAGTACTTGTTTAGTCTAAGGGAAGCTACAAATCCAATGCTTTAATCTGAAAAAAAGAGTAACAAACCAATGGAACAATGACATCAACTGACCAGAGACAACCTTCGTACAGAGTGGGAGATTCTTGAGCAGTAACGATGGGTATAGTTGGTGTGCCCCGACATGATCTCCATGTGGAATCCAAAATTGTACCTGAGAAGATAAAGGATCCAATACATCAAGAGAAACAAACTAAGAGAGGACATGGGAAAAAATTGAATCTGAATCAAAAGGAAAAGCAACGGTTGATCCAAGCATAGACCTGCAAAAACGAAATTCAGAATAGACTGTGTGAAAGTACGAACCTGATGTAGATGAGGAAAATTATTTTGATGCATAAAGCTCCTTGACCACACGGAATCCATGTCTTCTATTTGATCCATTCGTTTTACATTGTGGGAAGAGAGATAATCAAGAGGAAAAGATCGTGGAGTATGGGTATAGTTGGTGTCCTCCGATCTGATCTCCATGAGGCATCCAAAACCTGTACGTGAGATGATTCAGATCCAATCCGTGGAGAGCACAACGCTATCAGACGACACAATAGAGTAAAAATATAATCTGAATCCAAGGAAAAGCGACAGTTGATTCAACAGTAAACCAAAAACGAATCTCATACACATGAGGAAAATTATATTGATGCAAAAAGCTCCTTGAGCCCATGGAATCCATGCCTTCCGTTTGAGAGATACAATCCATTTGTTTTTTCATTGGGGGAGAGTGATAATCCAGAGGAAGAGATTGTGGAGGGATTTTTCTTCGATCTGGGGTTGGGGGCGAGAGAGAGAAATAACGGAGAAGAGGTGACCGTGGGAGGGGAGAGGAGGAAGATCTAGTCCCGTGTATGACGGTAGACCGTGGGAGGAGACCGTGTATAGTTAATTAGATTATAAGAGAACTCTAAAAAAATTAGAATAAGAGATGGTGGCGTGGCGTATATAGGATTAGTAAGAATTTTTGTTTATTAGATTTTTAGGGGTCTTTATTTAACAATGAGAATAGAGAAAAAATTGCAGTTCAATATTTTTTGGACATAATTATATGGGTGGATCTATGGTGGATCTGAACCGTAATAATTCGGTCCCACCAGATTAACGGCTTGTAAATTCTAATTAACGTGGTAATTTTTAGGGAGTCTGTAATTAGTATAGGTATAGATGATAACCATGAAACTTTTCATCATGATTTTAGTTTTCAATTGGATTATGCCTCACATGATAATTATTTTGTTGAGTTTGCTCCCACTACTATTCATGAGAAGAATTTTGCTTATGTGAAGAGTAGTAAATTTTCTATGCTTATAGATCATGAAAAGAATGCTCTAGGTGCTGGTTATATTGTTGAATTCATTCATGATGCTACTGAAAATTATTACGAGGGAGGAACATATGCTTGTAGGAATTGCAATAATGTCAAGTTTCCTCCCTATGTGTTGAAAATTTTGAAGCTATGCTTGTTTTACCTTCCTATGCTAGTTGATTATTGTTCCCATAAGTTGTTTGCTCACAAAATCCCTATGCATAGGAAGTGGGTTAGACTTAAATGTGCTAGTCATATGCTTCATGATGCTCTCATTATGTTTCAGTTCTTATCTTTTACGTGAGCATCATTGTCATCATCATGCCTAGCTAGAAAGGCATTAAAGAAAAGCGCTTGTTGGGAGACAGCCCAATATTTATCCTTACTGTTTTTCTGTGTCCACATGATTATGCTACTGTAGTAATCATGTTTTATAGGTTTTGTTTCAATAAAGTGTCAAGTAAGACCTTTAGGATAGCTTACGGTGATAGTTATGTTGATCCTGCTGAAAATCAGAAACTTTTGCACCCAGTAATTTAGTTTTGTTAATTCACAGAAACGTGATTATGATCTGATTCTTTTTTCTCTGGACTGGTACACAAATTGCTTAGGACTTCCTAATTTGGTAGGATTTTTGGAGTTCCAAAAGTATATGTTTGATACAGATTACTACAGATTGTTCTGTTTTTGACAGATTCTGTTTTCTATGTGTTGTTTGCTTATTTTGATGAATCTATGAGTAGTATCGGAGGGTATGAACCATAAATAAGTTGAAGTACAATAGATATTACACCAATATGAATTTAGAATGAGTTCATTACAGTACCTAAGTGGTGGTTTTATTTTCTTATACTAACGGAGCTTACGAGTTTTCTGTTGAGTTTTGTGTTGTGGAGTTTTCAAGTTTTGGGTGAAGATTCGATGGACTATGGAATAAGGAGTGGCAAGAGCCTAAGCTTGAGGATTCCCATGGCACCCCAAGATATTCAAGTATAACCAAAAGCCTAAGCTTGGGGATGCCTCGGAAGGCATCCCCTCTTCGTCTTCGTTCATCGGTAACTTTACTTGGAGCTATATTTTTATTCACCACATGATATGTGTTTTGCTTGGAGCGTCATTTTCTTTTGTTAGTATTTTCTTCCTGTTATTTAGATTAATGTTTTACCTCTTTAGTTTCAATAAGAATATCAAGGATAGCCTTTACCATGCTTATTTTGCTAGTATACATGTTGCTGTTCGAAAACAGAAAGTTTACCGCTGTTGCAAAAATTCCCTAGAAAAGTCAGAGAATGATATAATGTTGAAACTTTTTGCATATTGAGCTCTGATAAATCTTCTACAGCGTAGTATTTTTCTCATAATTTTGGAGTTAGGGAAGTATTGATACTCTTGCATTCTTTACAGACTGTACTGTTTTGGCAGATTGCTGTTATGTTTGCATTGTTTGCATATGTTTGCTTGTTTAATGATTCTATTTGAGGATAGGAGTATTAAATATGCAGAGGCATTTAGTACGCAATGTTGAATAATAATTTTAGTGATTTGTTACAGTATAAAATGATATGGTTTTGCATTGGTTTATACTAACCTATCTCACGAGTTCTTGTTGAGTTTGGTGTGGATGTAGCTTTTTGATAAAAAAGAGAAACCATGATATGAGAGGAATTAAGGAGACACAAAAGTTCAATCTTGGGGATGCCCAAGGCACCCCAAGATAATATTTCAAGAAGTCTCAAGCATCTAAGCTTGGGGATGCCCCGGTAGGCATCCCACCTTTCTTCTTCAACAACTATCGGTTAGTATCGGTTGAGCCTAAGTTTTTGCTTCTTCACATGAGTTGTGCTATCCTTGAAATATCATTTTATTTTGTTTTGCTTGCTGTTTGAATAAGATACCAAGATCTGAAATTCTTAAATGAGAGAGAGTCTTCACATGAGCTACATAATTATTTAGCTACTCATTGATCTTCACTTATATCTTTTTGGAGTAGTTTGTCATTTACTCGTGTGCTTCACTTTTATCCTATGAGTAAATTGTTGAATGATTTGAATGTCATAAATCTGAAATTATATATGTCTCATTTGCTTATCCCATGGGGAGTAATGACTTCACATCTAAAAAGTAGAGGTTGTAAATTTATTGAAGATTAGCAAGCATTGTATTGGTTATTTGAACAATTCATGAAAGAATATTCAAGGAAGAGAGATTTCACATATAAATACACTATCCTAGACATCTTTTATAATTGGGAGCACTCATTAAGTATGACATGCTAAAGAGTTGATGTTGGACAAGGAAGACAACGTGATGGGTTATGTTTTCGCACATCTCAGTTAAAGTATATTGTCATGGATCATTCAAACATGTTGAGCTTGCCTTTCCCCCTCATGCTAGCCAAAATTCCTTGCACCAAGTAGAGATACTACTTGTGCTTCCAAATATCCTTAAACCCAGTTTTGCCATGAGAGTCCACCATACCTACCTATCGATTGAGTAAGATCCCTCAAGTAAGTTGTCATCGGTGCAAACAATAAAAATTGCTCTCTAAATATGTATGATCTTTTGGTGTGAAGAAAATAGCTTTGTACGATCTTGTTATGGAAGCAATAAAAGCGACGGACTGCATAATAAAGGTCCATATACAAGTGGCAATATAAAGTGACGTTCATTCGCATTAAGATTTTGTGCATCCAACCCTAAAAGCGCATGACAACCTCTGCTTCCCTCTGTGAAGGGCCTATCTTTTACTTTATGTCTTTTACTTTTATGCAAGAGTCAAGGTGATCTTCACCTTTCCCTTTTTCATTTTATCCTTTGGCAAGCACCTCGTGTTGGGAAGAACCTGATATATATATCCAATTTAATGTAAGTTAGCATGAACTATTACTGTTGACATTACCCAAAGGTGAATACGTTGGGAGGCAACACTATAAGCCCCTATCTTTCTCAGTGTCCGATTGAAACTCCATAACCATTAGTATTGCGTGAGTGTTAGCAATTGTAGAAGACTATATGATAGTTGAGTATGTGGAGTTTGCTATTCCTGAAAATAAGATGAAGTGCAATTGTTTGATGACCGAGAATGAAGTTTGCTAGTTTTCAAGAAAGTTTATGGTCTATGCTTTGACATGTGAATTGCTTGTTACTTTATCGTGAGAAGTTTTATGAGATGAACTACTGTTATGACATATTATCATGCTAGAAAAGGTGATTGAAATTATCATTGATCATACTTATGCACCTTCTAGCATTCACACTTCATAAATTATTTCTTTTATCATTTACCTACTCGAGGACGAATAGGAATTAAGCTTGGGGATGCTGATACGTCTCCAACGTATCTATAATTTATGAAGCATTTATGCTATTTTTATTATCTGTTTTGAATGATTACGGGCTTTATTATACACTTTTATATTACTTTTGGGACTAACCTATTAACTGGAGGCCCAGCTCATATTGCTGTTTTATTGCCTGTTTCAGTATTTTGAAGAAAAGGAATATCAAACGGAGTCCAAACGGAATGAAACCTTCGGCAGCGTGATTTTTTGGAAGAATATGATCCTGGAGACTTGGAGTTCACGACAGAAGATCCTCGAGGAGGCCAGGAGATAGGCGCCCGCCCCTCTTGGCGCGCCCATCTCGTGGGCCTGGAGCACCCCGACCGACTTCTTTCGCCTATATAGTCCCAATGCCTAAAAACATCCACGGAGAAGATAGATCGGGAGTTCCGCCGCCGCAAGCCTCTCAGAGCCACCAAAACCTCTCGGAGCCCGTTCAAGCACCTCACGGAGGGGGGAACCCATCACCGTGGCCATCTTCATCATCCGGCGCTCTCTGTGACGAGGAGGGAGTAGCTCACCCTCGGGGCTCAGGGTATGTACCAGTAGCTATGTGTTTGATCTCTCTCTCTCGTGTTCTCTCTATGGCACGATCTTGATGTATCGCGAGCTTTGCTATTATAGTTGGATCTTATGATGTTTCTCCCCCTCTACTCTCTTGTGATGAATTGAGTTTCCCTCTTGAAGTTATCTTATCGAATTGAGTCTTTGATTTGAGAACACTTGATGTATGTCTTGCCGTGTTTATCTGTGGTGACAATGGGATATCATGTGCCACTTGATGTATGTTTTGGTGACCAACTTGCGGGTTCCGCCCATGAACCTATGCATAGTGGTTGGCACACGTTTTCTTGACTCTCCGGTAGAAACTTTGGGGCACTCTTTGAAGTACTTTGTGTTGGTTGGATGAATTTGAGATTGTGTGACGCATATCGTATAATCATGCCCACGGATACTTGAGGTGACAATGGAGTATCTAGGTGACATTGGGGTTTTGGTTGATTTGTGTCTTAAGGTGTTATTCTAGTATGAACTCTATGATGGATCGTGCGGAAAGAATAGCTCTATGTTATTTTACTAAGAACTCTTGAATAGATCGATCAAAAAGGATAACTTTGAGGTGGTTTCGTACCCTACCATAATCTCTACGTTTGTTCTCCGCTATTAGTGGCTTTGGAGTGACTCTTTGTTGCATGTTGAGGGATTGTTATATGATCTATCTATGTTATTATTGTTGAGAGAACTTGCACTAGTGAAAGTATGAACCCTATGCCTTGTTTCCTATCATTGCAATACCGTTTACGCTCACTTTTATCATTAGTTACCTTGCTGTTTTTATTATTTCAGATTACAAAAACCTTTATCTACCATCCATATTGCACTTGTATCACCAAACTCTTCGCCGAAATAGTGCACCTATACAATTTGCCATTGTATTGGGTGTGTTGGGGACACAAGAGACTCTTTGTTATTTGGTTGCAGGGTTGCTTGAGAGAGACCATCTTCATCCTACGCCTCCCACAGATTGATAAACCTTAGGTCATCCACTTGAGGGAAATTTGCTACTGTCCTACAAACCTGTGCACTTGCAGGCCCAACAACGTCTACAAGAAGAAGGTTGTGTAGTAGACATCAGAGACGTATCAGACAGCAGCCGGCTAGCCGAGTCCCTTGTGATTGCAGCTGAGAAGCGGCTACTTGACCGGGTTGTGGTGATGGTAGGCAAGAAGCCGGAAATGTCACCCATCCCCAAGGAGTCGGAAGTTGAGGGCTTGTTTAAGCCTGCGAAGGAAACAAACAAGATACCCTTGGATCCGGAGCATCCGGAGAGGCACGCTGTCATAGGTGCAAACCTTGACAACAAATAGGAAAGAGAGCTCGTCGATTTCCTCCGTGAGAATTGGGACATCTTTGCATGGTCTCCCAAAGACATGCCGGGTGTTCCGACGGATATCGCCGAGCACAAGTTACATGTCCGACCTGATGCCAAGCCGGTCAGGCAGCCCTTGCGCCGACTGTCGGAAGAAAAGAGAAGAGTTGTTGGAGAAGAAATAGCCCGGCTTCTAGCAGCCGGCTTTATCATGGAAGTATTCTTTCCAGAGTGGTTGGCCAATCCAGTTCTTGTGCTGAAGAAGAATAAGCAGTGGCGCATGTGTATTGATTATACCAGCCTCAACAAAGCTTGCCCCAAAGATCCCTTTGCCTTGCCAAGAATTGACCAAGTGATAGACTCCACAGCCGGATGCGAGTTGTTGAGTTTTTTGGATGCGTACTCAGGGTACCATCAGATCAAGGTGAACCCGGCCGACAGGCTGAAGACCGCCTTCGTCACGCCATTTGGAGCCTTCTGCTACCTGACCATGACGTTCGGCCTGCGAAATGTCGGCGCTACGTTTCAGCGTTGCATGTAGAAGTGTCTCCTCATGCAACTCGGCAGAAACGCCCATGTTTATGTGGATGATGTGGTGGTGAAGACGGAGAAGCGTGGCACGCTGCTGGAAGACCTCAAGGAGACATTTGAGAACCTGCGCCGATTTCAGATCAAGCTCAACCCGGAGAAATGCGTGTTTGGAGTACCAGTCGGCCAGCTTCTCGGCTTCTTGTTCTCAGAGCGTGGCATAGAGTGCCACCCTGTGAAAATCAAGGCCATCGAGAAGATGGAGGTGCCCACCCGACTGCTGGACGTGCAGAAGTTCACCGGCTGCCTGGCATCAATCAGCCGTTTCATCAGTCAGCTGGGCGAGAAGCTCTTCCCCTGTACCAGCTCATGAAGAAGACCACTTTTTTCGAGTGCAACGACAAGGCGGACGAAGCTTTTCTCCAGCTCAAGAAGATGTTGACCACCCCGCCTATTCTAGCGGCACCGACTGATAAAGAGCCCATGCTCCTCTACATCGCCGCCACCAGTCGAGTGGTCAGCACAGTCATAGTGGTGGAACGCAAGGAGGAGGGCAGAGCATTGCCGGTCCAGAGGCCGGTGTATTACATGAGTGAAGTGTTATCCTCCTCCAAGCAAAACTACCCCCACTAGCAGAAGATGTGCTATGTCATGTACTTTGCCGCCAAAAAGCTGAAGCCCTACTTCCAAGAGCACCCAATCATTGTTGTCTGCACTACTCCGCTTGCTGAGATCATTGGAAGCCAAGAAGCTTCAGGCCGAGTGGCCAAATGGGCCATAGATCTGGCCCCCTACACCATCTACTACCAGCCTCGCACCGCCATCAAGTCAAAAGCACTGGCCGACTTCCTCGTCGATTGGGCCGAGACCCAGTACCTGCCGCCAGCGCCAGACTCCACCCATTGGCGGATGCACTTTGATGGTTCAAAAATGCGCACCGGTCTGGGAGCCGGCATCATCCTCACCTCTCCCAAAGGCGACAAGCTCAGATATGTGCTGCAAATCCACTTTGCCTCCTCCAACAACGTAGCTGAATACGAGGCACTCATACATGGGCTCCGACTTGCCAAGGAACTCGGCATTCGCCGGATCCTGTGTTATGGTGACTCCGACTTGGTGGTCCAGCAGTCGTCAGACGACTGGGATGCCAAGGATGCCAATATGGCGAGCTACCGCTTCCTCGTACAGCAACTCAGTGGATATTTTGACGGGTGCGAGTTCCTCCATGTGCCAAGAAATGACAACGAGCAAGCAGATGCCCTGGCACGGATCGGCTCCACCCGGCAAGCAATACCAGCCGGCGTCGCCCTACAACGCCTCCTTAAGCCATCTGTCAAGCCGTCACCAGAGTCCAACTCCATCTTCGTGCCGGCCCCTCCTGAAGCAGTCGGATCTGACTTGAGGGCCCCAGAAGCCGGCACGGGGACTTTGGCAGGCGGCCCGGGGACTGCAGCCGTCGCACCCGGCCCGGGGACTACACCAGTCGGCCCGAGGACTTCTTCAACTCAGCAGGTGGCAGCCAACTCCAACCCGCCGCCTCCCGGCCCAACCGCCCTTGTACAAGTTGCAGTCGTGGCAGTCGAAGAAATAGCAGCACCTTCATGGGCCCAACCAATCCTCAACTTCCTAGTGAACAAAGAGTTGCCGACTGATGAGATCCTAGCCCGACAAGTGCAACGGCAGGCAGCAGCATACACCATAGTCAACATAGAACTGGTACGGTGCAGTGTCACTGGTGTGTACCAGTGCTGCGTGGAGCCGGACCAGGGTCAAGCAATCCTCAAGGATATCCACCAAGGCGAATGCGGTCACCATGCGGCTTCAAGATCACTTGTGGCCAAAGCTTTCTGCCATGGTTTCTTTTGGCCGACTGCCCTAGAAGACGCCAAAGAATTGGTCCAGAAGTGTAAAGGGTGCCAGAAGTTCCGCTCCAAGCCACACTTGCCGGCTTTTGCGCTCAAGACCATTCCCATTGCCTGGCCATTTGCCGTTTGGGGGCTGGACATGATGGGGCCACTCAAGACGGCTCGTGGCGGCATGACTCATTTGCTTGTCGCTGTGGACAAGTTCACCAAGTGGATAGAAGCAAAGCCAATCAAGAAGTTGAATGGGCCGACTGCCGTGACTTTCATCACCGACATCACCACTCGGTACGGCATACCACACAGCATCATCACCGACAACGGCACAAACTTCGCCAAAGGAGCCTTGGCCCGTTTCTGCGCGACGCAGGGCACCCGACTGGACTTAGCATCTGTTGCCCATCCACAGTCAAACGGCCAAGTGGAGCGAGCAAACGGCCTCATTCTGTCCGGCATCAAGCCCCGACTGGTCGAGCCTCTAGAGCGTTCGGCCAGCTGCTGGCTCGACGAGCTGCCAGCCGTCCTCTGGAGCCTGCGCACAACTCCAAACAAGTCGACCGGCTTCACGCCCTTCTTCCTCGTCTACGGCGCTGAAGCCGCCATCCCGACGGACATAGGATTCAACTCCCCACGAGTCACCATGTACACCGAGGCGGACGCCAAGAAGGCACGAGAAGACGGCGTTGATCTGCTGGAAGAGGGCCGACTGTTGGCACTCTGTCGGTCCACCATCTACCAGCAGAGTTTGCGCCGATACTACAACCGCAAGGTGAAGCCAAGATCCTTCCAAGAGGGAGACCTTGTGCTCCGGCTGATCCAGCGAACAGCCGGCCAGCACAAGCTCTCGGCACCTTGGGAAGGCCCTTTCATCATTAGCAAAGTGCTGGGCAACGGTTCCTACTACCTGATCGACGCTCAGAAGCCCAGAGCACGCAAAAGAGATGACTCGGGCAAGGAGACGGAGAGGCCATGGAACGCAAACTTCCTCCAAAGATTTTACAGTTAAAAGCAATATGTATCACGCTACCTTTTGTATTAAGTACGAAGACTCCGGGTCCCCCGAAAAGAGCTCAGGGACTACCCTCTTTTATCTATATGATAAGTGTTATGCCTATGAGTGTGTTGTTTTATTATTCCGCCTGGCACCGGGTTCGACCAGTCGGCCCGGAGGCTCGCCGCCCTTTGCTATATGCCGTTTCCTGCAGTCGGACAAGTAGTGCATCGGCACCAAAAAACTTCCCCTGTCAGAAGCCACAGCTTGCAGAGCAACTGTACGGTGGGCACGGGATGCAAACCGATGCCCACATGAAAATGGCCAAGGAAAAATGCGCATATAGCTGGGGCCAGCATCCCACCTCCTCGGCTGGCTGCTGCTTACCTTGCCAACACTCCAAACGGCTAAGTACTTGCCCTCCCGTAAATAGCTATGTACTCAACCCAGCCTTGATCCGTAGCGGCTGTTAAATTTAACAAGAGGATAGCCAAGGGAGGGCGGCAAAGGAAAAAAGCAAGGAGCAGAAGGCAAGAAAAGTCAGAAGCCGGCAAACAAAGCATAAATCGCGACAAAGCATATTTACATAGAAAAGGGCCCATTGGCCAGCATTCAACAGAGTTTGATATACAGCCCGCGGGTGGAATTGTGCAAATTTAATCAAAGTTTGTTGAGACTAACAGGTAGAAAAGTAAAGATAACACCCTAAGGAGCGGCAGACGGTTCCGGCTGGACGGCAGAGTCGGCGGCGCCGGTTGGAGAAGTTGAGGGTTCCGGCTGCACGGCGGAGTCGGCGGCGCCGGTTGGAGCAGCTGAGGGTTCCGGCTGACGGCGGAGTCAGCGGCGCTGGTCGGAGCAGCAGACGGCTGGACGAGGAGTCGGCGGCGCCAGTCGGTAGAACGGGCGGCTGGTCGGTCTCCGCCTGGTCGCCTCCAGCAGCAGTCGGCGCATTTGAGTGCGGATCATTGCTCGAGGCGCGGTCAGGTTGAGGCTGGCCGTCCACTCCAACCTCCGGTGCGTCCTCCTCGCTTTCCTTGTCCTCCGCCTCCTCCCCTTCGTCGCTAGAGTCGATCACCTCGGCCGAATCTTCGCTGTCCTCCGGGTTCAGCCCGAACCACTCCAGCGGTGCCTCGGCGCCTTCGTCAACCAGATCCGGGACGAAGACGCTGGTGTCGGTGTAGTCGGCGATCGCCGCCGCCCTCTTGACAAGGTCGCCTTCCACTGCCACCAACTCCTCCTGCGCCTCCAGCTGAAACATGGTCAGCTGGGCTTGATCTAGCCCAGGGTACCACGCCTTGACGAACTCCAGGACCCGGTGCGCCCCATCCCGTGCCGTGGAACCCTTCTAGGCTTCTAGGCGGCCAGTCGCCACCTCCAGCCAGTCGGCAGTCTGACTGGGAGTGCGCGGAGCCTGCATGTCTGTCCAGAGGGCGGAGATCGCTTGGGCCCCGATGCACTGAAGACGGCGCAGCATCTGATGGGTCGGCCGAAGGCAGGCCTGGATGCTGAGAAGATGCTCGTTAAGGGTTCGGGGAGCGGCGGCGGCAATTTGCACACCTTTTGCTCTCCGCTCCTGGCAATGAGCTTCAATGGCTTGGTTCGCTGTGAGGGAGTGGCCTGGGAAGAAGTCTGTTTGGATAAAGGGCAAGGGTTAGAGGTTAGAAGCCAGCAGTCGGCCTGGATAGGGGCCGGCGACTCAAAGAAAGAAAAAAGAAGAGGCCTACCATCGACCAAGTCCTCAATGCTGCCGAAGCAGGCAGTCAGCTGCGCCTCCTTGTCGGCCCAGGTGGAGCACTCGATCTTGAACTCAGCGAGGAGGTCGGTCTCCTTCGTCTTCGCCTCCTTCTGAGCCGTCTAGAGATGCTTCGTCTGCTCCGCGAGCTGCGTGACCAGTCGGTCACGCTCCTCGGCCAGCTTGCTGCACTCTACCTCCTTACCGCGCAGCGCGGTGTTGGCTTCGCCCAGCTGCTGCTGCAAGGCGGCGTTGGCTTCTGCAAAGAGGAAAGAAGAAAGGATGTCAGTCAATCAATAGAGAAGGGATGCAGTTGCCGGGGAGATCCGGCCCGACTGCTCAGCAGTCGGCCCGAATCTCGGGGACTACAGCCCGCGGGTGCGCTATCGCGTCCCCACAGAGAAAGAAGTTATCAACAGTCAACAAGAGAAATACAGTTGCTAGGGAGATCTGGCCCGACGGCTCAGCAGTCGGCCTGAATTTCGGGGACTACAGCCCGCGGGTGCGCCAGCGCGCCCCAGCGGAATAAGGAAGCCAAAACTTACTCCGGCTCTCGGACAAGTTGGCGGTCTGCTTCTCTAGCTCCCGGACTCCGGAGTTGAAGGTGGTCGCACGAAGGTTGTGGTAATCCTGCAATCGGGATGTCGGAAGGAGTTAGTGTTGATGCTCACAAGTTAAAGTTTCGGACCGCCTGCTCAACAGCCGGCCCGAAACTTGGGGACTACACCCAGTGGGTGCGCTGGCGCGCCCCCACCAAGAAACAAGAAGATCAAAAATAAAAGAAGTAAGAAGCATACCCGGACGGCTGCTCGTGAATCCAGGAACGCCTCGTTGCACCGCTTGAGGGCGTCGGCTTCAGTCCGGAGCTTGGCCTGGACGTCGAGGGCCGCCTGGTTCAAGGCTCCCGTCCCGCCTCCGCGTACCCAGCCGGCGGGCGCGGCGCTGGTCGCCTCAGTGTCGGGGACCGACGAACTCGCGGCACCGGCCTCCAACGGTCGCAGTGCCGAGGCCGCCTTCACAAGACGGCGGCGCATGGGTGTGCGGACCTCAGGAGTCGGGCCTGTCACCACCTCGTTCCCGGCTGGTGGCACCAGCGGGGTGGCCGGCTACCTATCTTGCGCCCAGCTGGTCGGCGGTGGCGGAGACACGATGACGTCCGGCATGGCCACGTCGCCACCCTCCCTCCCCATGACCGGTTGCTCATCACCGGCTCCCCCAGTCGTCGCCACAAACTCTGGCGGAGGTGGCGCGGAATTAAGGAGAGTGCTACGTCTTGAGCTTGCGTTGGTTTTCCTCGAAGAGGAGAGGGTGATGCAGCAATAGTAGCGTAAGTATTTCCCTCTGTTTTTGAGAACCAAGGTATCAATCCAGTAGGAGGCTCCTCAAAAGTCCCATGCTACTACAAAAACAAACAAAGAACTGGCAACCAATACAATAAAGGGGTTGTCAATCCCTTCACGGCCACTTGCGAAACTGAGATCTAATAAAGATAATAAGATAAGATAAATATATTTTTGGTATTTTATAATATAGATGCAAAAAGTAAAGATGCAAATAAAAGTAGATTGGAAGCAAATATGATAAGAGATAGACCCGGGGCCATAGGTTTCACTAGTGGCTTCTCTCAAGATAGCATAAGTATTACGGTGGGTGAACAAATTACTGTCGAGCAATTGATAGAAAAGCGAATAATTATGAGATTATCTAGGCATGATCATGTATATAGGCATCACGTCCGTAACAAGTAGACCGACTCATGCCTGCATCTACTACTATTACTCCACACATCGACCGACTCCTGCCTGCATCTAGAGTATTAAGTTCATAAGAACAGAGTAATGCATTAAGC
This sequence comes from Aegilops bicornis, assembly GCA_021605145.1. Lineage (NCBI taxonomy): Eukaryota > Viridiplantae > Streptophyta > Magnoliopsida > Poales > Poaceae > Aegilops > Aegilops bicornis. The sequence goes on along the minus strand of CM038673.1, from coordinate 748,135,918 downwards.
AAGATGACATGATGTAGAGGGATAAACTCAAGCAATATGATATAAACCCCATCTTGTTATCCTCGATGGCAACAATACAATACGTGCCTTGCAACCCTTTACATCCTTTGGGTAAGGACACCGCAAGATTGAACCCAAAGCTAAGCACTTCTCCCATGGCAAGAAATATCAATCTAGTAGGCCAAACCAAACTGATAATTCGAAGAGACTTGCAAAGATAACTCAATCATACATAAAAGAATTCAGAGAAGATTCAAATATTGTTCATAGATAAACTTGATCATAAACCCACAATTCATTGGATCTCGACAAACACACCGCAAAAAGAGTTTACATCGAATGGATCTCCACAAGAGAGGGGGAGAACATTGTATTGAGATCCAAAAAGAGAGAAGAAGTCATCTAGCTAATAACTATGGACCCGTAGGTCTGTGGTAAACTACTCACAACTCACTGGAGGGGCAAGGATGTTGATGTAGAAGCCCTCCGTGGTCGATTCCCCCTCCGGCAGAGTGTCGGTGAAGGCTCCAAGTTGAGATCTCACGGATACAGAAGGTTACGGTGGTGGAAATTGTGTTTCGTCCTGCTCCTGGAAGTTTTCGGGGTACGTAGATATATATAGGAGGAAGAAGTACGTTGGTGGTCGCCCGAGGGGCCCACGAGACAGGGGGCGCGCCCTCCTATCTTGTGTGATCCTCGACTGCTTCTAGACTTGCACTCCAAGTCCTCTGGATCACGTTCGTTCCAAAAATCACGCTCCCGAAGGTTTCATTCCGTTTGGACTCCGTTTGATATTCCTTTTCTTCGAAATACTGAAATAGGCAAAAAAACAGCAATATGGGTTGGGCCTCCGGTTAGTAGGTTAGTCCCAAAAATGATATAAATGTGTAAAATAAAGCCCATAAACATCCAAAAGGGGTAATATAATAGCATGGAACAATCAAAATTATAGATACGTTGGAGACGTATCAAGCATCCCCAAGCTTAATTCCTGCTCGTCCTCGAGTAGGTAAATGATAAAAAGAGAATTTTCGATGTGGAATGCTACCTAGCATAATTCATAATGTAATTTTCTTTATTAAGGCATGAATGTTCAGATCCAAATGATTCAAAATAAAAGTTCATATTGATAAAAGAAATAGTAACACTTCAAGCATACTAATCAAAGTAATCATGTCTTCTCAAAATAACATGGCAAAAGAAAGTTCATCCCTACAAAATCATATAGTTAGGCTATGCTTCATTTTCGTTACACAAAGATGTTCCCAACTTCTATACCCCCGATGACAAGCCAAGCAATTGTTTCATACTTAAATAGTCTCAAACTTTTTCAACCTTCACGCAATACATGAGCGTGAGCCATGGATATAGCACTATGGGTGGAATAGAATATGATGATGGGGATTGTGTGGAGAAGACAAAGGAGAAAGTCTCACATTGACGAGGATAATCAACGGGCTATGGAGATGCCCATCAATTGATGTCAACATGAGGAGTAGGGATTGTCATGCAACGGATGCACTAGAGCTATAAATGAATGCTCAACAAAAGGAAACTAGTGGGTGTGCATCCAACTTGCTTGCTCACGAAGACCTAGGGCATTTGAGGAAGCCCATCGTAGGAATATACAAGCCAAGTTCTATAATGAAAAATTCCCACTATTATGAAAAAGACAACTTATGAGACTCACTATATGAAAAACATGGTGCTACTTTGAAGCACAAAAATATGAGACTCGCTACATGAAGAACAAGGTGCTACTTTGAAGCACAAGTGTGGAAAAAGAGATAGTAACATTGCCATTTTTATTTAATTTCTTATTTATTTTTCTTTTTTTCTTTTTTTCTTTTTTGGGCCTTTCTTTTTTTGGCTCTTTTTTTTTCTTTGGGCAATGCTCTAATAATGATGATCATCACACTTCTATTGATTACAACATATGAATTACAACTCGAAACTGGAACAAGATATGACTCTATATGAATGCCTCCGGCGGTATACCGGGATGGTGCAATGAATCAAGAGTGACATGTATGAAAAATAATGCATGGTGGCTTTGCCACAAATACGATGTCAACTACATGATCATGCAATGGCAATATGACAAAAGTAAAGTATGTCATGATGATAAGCGGAACGGTGAAAAGTTGCATGGCAATATATCTCGGAATGGCTATGGAAATGCCATAATAGGTAGGTATGGTGGCTGTTTTGAGGAAGATATAAGGAGGTTTATGTGTGATAGAGCGTATCGTATCACGGGGTTTGGATGCACCGGCGAAGTTTGCACCAACTCTCAAGGTGAGAAAGGGCAATGCATGGTACTGAAGAGGCTAGCAAAGGCGGAAAGGTAAAAGTGCGTATAATCCATGGACTCAACATTAGTCAAAAGAAATCATATACTTATTGCAGAAATTTAGAAGTCATCAAAAATCAAGTACTACGTGCATGCTCCTAGGGGGATAGATTGGTAGGAAAAGACCATCGCTCGTCCCCAACCGCCAATCATAAGGATGGACAAGCCAGGTACACTTCATGTTTCAAATTTGTTACACAACTTTAACCATACGTGCATGCTACGGGACTTGCTAACTTCAACACAAGCATTCTTTCAATTCATAATCACCCAACTAGCATGACTTTAATATCACTACCTCCCTATCTCAAAACAATTATCAAGTATCAAATTGATCATAGCATCCAATTCACTTCCTATGATAGTTTTTGTTATCCCAACTTGGATGCCTAACATTCTAGGACCAATTTTATAACCATAGCAAATACCATGCTGTTCTAAAAGACTCTCAAAAAGATATAAGTGAAGCACAAGAGACTAATAATTTCTACAAAAATAAGTCACCACCGTGCTCTAAAAGATATAAGTGAAGCACTAGAGCAAAAACTATCAAGCTCAAAAGATATAAGTGAAGCACATAGAGTATTCTAGCAAATTCTAATCAAATAGGCTTCTCCCAAAAGGTGTGTACAACAAGGATGATTGAGGTAAACAAAAAATCAAAGACTAATATAATACACGACGCTCCAAGCAAAACACATATCATGTGGCGAATAAAAATATAGCTCCAAGTAAAGTTACCAATGAACAAAGATGAAAGAGGGGATGCCTTCCCGGGGCATCCCCAAGTTTAGGCTTTTGGCTACTCTTGAATATGTTGGGGTGCCTTGGGCATACCCAAGCTTAGGCTCTTTCCACCCTTTATTCCATAGTCCATAAAAGCTTTACCCAAAACTTGAAAACTTCACAACACAAAACTCAACAGGAAATCTTATAAGCTCCGTTAGTGAAAGAAAACAAAACCACCACATAAGGTACTGTAATGAACTCATTCTTTATTTATTTAGGTGTTAAACCTACTGTATTCCAACTTCTCTATGGTTTATAAAATATTTTACTAGCCATAGATGCATCAAAATAAGCAAACAACACACGAAAAATAGAATCTGTCAAAAACAGAACAGTCTGTAGCAATCTGTAACTAACTCAAACTTTTGGAACTCTAAAAATCCTACCAAAATAGGAAGTCCTGGATAATTTGTTTATTGAACAGAAGCAAAAAAGAATCAACGCAAAAGCACGTTCATGTGATTTAACAAAATTATATTCGTGCGCGCAAAGTTTCTGTTTTTTCAGCAGAATCAAATCAACTATCATCATAGGTTATCCTATAGGTTCTACTTGGCACAAACACTAATTAAAAGATAAAAACACATGTAAACAGAAGGTAGATGCAAGATTTATTGAATAACAGCAAGGAAAAATATTGGTTTGCCTCCCAACAAGCGCTTTTCTTTAAAGCCTTTTTAGATAGGCATTGAGATTTCAATGATGCTCACATGAAAGACAAGAATTGAAGCACAAAGAGAGCATCATAAAACACGTGACAAACACATCTAAGTCTAACATACTTCCTATGCATAGGCATATTATAATCAAACAAATTTGCAAGGCAAGAAAAAACTAGTATACGCAAGGAAGAATAGAGAGACGATAGCAATATCAATATGACGAGAGGTAATTTAATAAGATAAAAATTTCTACGACCATATTTTCCTCTCTCATAATAATTACATGTAGGATCATTGGCAAATTCAACAAAATAGATATAACAAAACATATTCTCAACATGATCCACATACATGCAAAGTTGACACTCTTCCAAGATAGTGGGATTGACATTAACTAAAGTCATGACCTTTCCGAACCCACTTTTATCAAAAATATCATAAGACTGAACATACTCCAAATATGTGGGATCTAAAGTTGACACTCTTCCAAACCCACTTTCAATATTATTGCAAACACTATTATCAATCTCATATTCATCATGGGGCTTAAATATATTTTCAAGGTTATAAGAAGAATCACCCAATCATGATCATTGAAACAAGTAGTAGACATAGCAAAACTAGCATCCCCAAGCTTAGGGTTTTGCATATTATTAGCACAATTGACATCAAGAGAATTTATAGGAAAATAAATGCAATCATGCTTTTTATTCAAGAAGTTGTCATGAATCTCTTCATAAATTTCTTCATCGTAATTTTCAGATTCACAAATTTTGAGCAAAGCTTCATAAAGATAATCTAGTGCACAAAACTCACTAGCAATTGGTTCATCAACATTGGATCTCTTAAAAAGATTAGAAAGTGGATGAGGATCCATAGATCTTAGGTTCTCTGTTTAGCAATAAATAAGCATCTATTCCAACCAAACGAGCAACCGAAAGGGCAAGCGAAAGAGAGGAGGAGATTGGGAAAGAGAGGGCGAATAAAACGGCAAGGGTGAAGTGGGGGAGAGGAAAACGAGAGGCAATAGGAAAGCAAGGGAGATGGGTTTGTGATGGGTACTTGGTATGTCTTGACTTGAGCGAAGACCTCCCCGGCAACGGCGCCGGAAATCCTTCTTGCTACGTCTTAAGCTTGCGTTGGTTTTCCTCGAAGAGGAGAGGGTGATGCAGCACTAGTAGCGTAAGTATTTCCCTCGGTTTTTGAGAACCAAGGTATCAATCCAGTAGGAGGCTCCTCAAAAGTCCCACGCACCTACACAAACAAACAAAGAACTCGCAACCAACGCAATAAAGGGGTTGTCAATCCATCCACGGCCACTTGCGAAAGTGAGATCTAATAAAGATAGTAAGATAAGATAAATATATTTTTGGTATTTTATAATATAGATGCAAAAAGTAAAGATGCAAATAAAAGTAGATTGGAAGAAAATATGATAAGAGATAGACCCGGGGGCCATAGGTTTCACTAGTGGCTTCTCTCAAGATAGCATAAGTATTACGGTGGGTGAACAAATTACTGTCGAGCAATTGATAGAAAAGCGAATAATTATGAGATTATCTAGGCATGATCATGTATATAGGCATCACGTCCGTAACAAGTAGACCGACTCGCCTGCATCTACTATCATTACTCCACACATCGACCGACTCCTGCCTGCATCTAGAGTATTAAGTTCATAAGAACAGAGTAACGCATTAAGCAAGATGACATGATGTAGAGGGATAAACTCAAGCTATATGATAGAAACCCCATCTTGTTATCCTCGATGGCAACAACACAATACGTGCCTTGCAACCCTTTTTGTCACTGGGTAAGGACACCGCAAGATTGAACCCAAAGCTAAGCACTTCTCCCATGGCAAGAAAGATCAATCTAGTAGGCCAAACCAAACTAATAATTCGAAGAGACTTGCAAAGATAACTCAATCATACATAAAATAATTCAGAGAAGATTCAAATATTGTTCATAGATAAACTTGATCATAAACCCACAATTCATCGGATCTCGACAAACACACCGCAAAAAGAGTTTACATCGAATAGATCTCCACAAGGGAGGGGGAGAACATTGTATTTAGATCCAAAAAGAGAGAAGAAGCCATCTAGCTAATAACTATGGACCCGTAGGTCTGTGGTAAACTACTCACAACTCATCGGAGGGGCAAGGATGTTGATGTAGAAGCCATCCGTGGTCGATTCCCCCTCCGGCAGAGTGCCGGCGAAGGCTCCAAGTTGAGATCTCGCGGATACACAAGGTTACGGTGGTGGAAATTGTGTTTCGTCCTGCTCCTGGATGTTTTCGGGGTATGTAAGTATATATAGGAGGAAGAAGTACGTCGGTGGTCGCCCGAGGGGCCCACGAGACAGGGGGCGCGCCCTCCAATCTCGTGGGAGCCTCGACTCCTTCTAGACTTGCACTCCAGGTCCTCTGGATCACGTTCGTTCCAAAAATCACGCAGGTTTCATTCCGTTTGGACTCCGTTTGATATTCCTTTTCTTCGAAATACTGAAATAGGCAAAAAAACAGCAATATGGGTTGGGCCTCCGGTTAGTAGGTTAGTCCCAAAAATGATATAAATGTGTAAATTAAGCCCAAACATCCAAAAGGGGTAATATAATAGCATGGAACAAACAAAAATTATAGATACGTTGGAGACGTATCAGGGAGTCACGAGCAGCGGCTCCTGGCAGCGCGCAGCCTTTGCAAGTCGCTCCTTCGCCGCGGCATCAGCCTCCGCCTGCGCCAGCTTCCTCAGCGCGGACGCCTCTGCCTTGTCAGCCTCCGCCTTCTCTAGGCGGGCGGCCTCCTGCTCCTCACGCACCTCCCGCGCATTTCGCTCCTGCGCCTCCCGAAGGTCGGCGGCCGGATCGATTCGCCGGGAGGTGGTGGAAGTCTCCGCCGACCTGATGACCGAGGCGGCGGCCGACTTGTTGAGGGTGAGCGGGGCCCTGAGACAAGAAAGCAAGACAAAGAAGATTTTTTTAGGCCAGATCAGCAAGTAAGGGAAGGCGTAAGAGAAGTACTTACGCCGACACCATGGGCGGCGCCTTCGGCTGCCTCTGAAACTTGGCCACCTTCGCAGCGGCCTCTTTCCGCCTGGTCGCCGCGGTCGGTTCTTGGGCTTCTTCAGCGTGCTGCCGAACAGGGTGGCGCCCTTTTTCCGCTTGCGCTTGCCGCCTTGAGCAGACGGCCCGACGGAGAGGCCTGCGCTGGTGTTAGCAGTGCTCCGGGCATGATGCGGCTCGTCTTCGCCGTCGCCGTCATTAGGCCAGGTCTCCACGCCGCCCCCTCCTTCGGAGCCGCCCACTCCGTCACCGCCGCCTACGGCGTCCTCCTCCTAGGCGGCCGCCCCCAAGTCGGGGTCGTCCTCGTCGCTCACCTCCCGGTCCGGCTGGTAGTGACCACCCGGCCCCACGATGGCGACCGTCACCGCATACATATAGATCTACGCTCCAGAGAAGGAGCCACTGCGCAGTAACTCTTGCGGGAAACGCAACCGCCCGCCACGGCCGCAGCGGATCCGCCCGCGTGCCGAGGCGCGGTGGTGGCCGGCCCGGCCCCCTGTCACGTCCCATCGAGAGCGTGGGGTGGCAGGCTGGCCAGGCTAACGTGCGCCGCGTGGCATGCTCATGGCTGGCGGCAGGCCTGGGGAATCTTAGCATGCACGCCACCTGTTTCCCTCCTTGGTGTTCGAATTTTACGGACGAGCCCACCTTGTCAAATTGACTCCGGCAGTCGGCGCAGTGACAAGGCGGACCGAGCGTTCGTTCAGAACGCGGCAAGAGGGGAAGCTGCTGAGACCTCACGGCCCGTCGACCGCGATGCCACACCAGCTTCGGTGACTACTGTCGGAGTAATGGGCCACGGGTAGCCTAACCCGAGTCCCTGAGCCTTTCAAGACTTTGGGCCGGCTTCGCCCCATGAGACCTCAGAATGAAGCGCGGCCTTCCGGCGGCCGGCTGGCTCAGCGGTCAGCTGCCAAAGACGGCCAAGCACCAGTAGAACGGCACCAAGATCGGCCAGCTCCAAGCAGACGGCCTCCGGAGAGGCCGGCTTCTAGCAGGCGGCCACCCAGCACCCTCAGAGTCTGCGCCCCTTATCAAGAGGACAAGACTGGGTGAGGCTACAGTGTAGCCCCTCACCCTCGAATCTAGGGCTTGGCATGGCTACAGTGCCCCGTACAAGCGGAGATCTTCGCACGACGCGGCCCTGTTGCCACTTCCCCCTTGACGTCATTCCTGACAGGCGAAGCCCTGTTCCCACGATGGCCTGCAGACCCGCATGCAGCGGGTCCTACTCGGCAATGAGAGCCCGGAAGACGGCGGAGGACGGACCAGCCGGACCTGAGGGAGGCCGGTTTCCAGCAGGCGGCCAGTTCCTCCCTCGAGGCCTGTGCACCATTAACCAGATAAGACGTAGTGTGGCTACAGTGATCTCCCACCAGGCGGTGGGACTGTAGCCACGCTCCACTGACCAAGCCTGTGTCATTAGCATCACGGCTACAGTGATCAGCCACCAACCAGACCCGCCAGCGGCGGGGGCGGCCTGTCGGCTCCGTACCCGACCAGACGGCAGGGCCCACTGAGGGAGTCCTGGATTAGGGGGTATACGGACAGCTGGACTATATACATCGTCCGGACTGTTGGAGCATGAAGATACAAGACTCAAGACTCCGTCCCGTGTCCAGATGGGACTCTCCTTTGCGTGGAAGACAAGCTTGGCAATCCGGATATTGTATTTCCTTCCTTGTAACCGACTCCGTGTAAACCCTAGCCCTCTCCGGTGTATATATAAATCGGAGAGGTTGGTCCTTAGAAGGCCGATCACAATTACAATCATAATCATCATAGGCTAGCTTCTAGGGTTTAGCCTCTACGATCTCGTGGTAGATCTACTCTTGTACTACTCATATCGTAAATATTAATCAAGCAGGAAGTAGGGTTTTACCTCCATCGAGAGGGCCCGAACCTGGGTAAACATTGTGTCCCTTGCTTCCTGTTACCATCAGCCTAAGACGCATAGATCGGGACCCCCTACCCGAGATCCGCCGGTTTTGACACCGACATTGGTGCTTTCATTGAGAGTTCCTCTGTGTCGTCGCTGCAAGGCTTGATGGCGCCTTCAATCGTCAACAACACGGTCCAGGGCGAGACTTTTCTCCCCGGACAGATCTTTGTGTCCGGCGACCGCTGCTGAGCCAATTCACTTGGCCATCTGGAAGCAGATCGACAACGCGCCACAGCCACCAGGTCAGGTTCGGAAACCTGAACTACACGGCCGATATCCGCGGAGACTTGATCTTCAACGGAATCGGGCATGTGCCAGGAGTGCCGGGCAGTCACGATGAGCACGGCCTAGACCTCTTTGTCGTCGGACAAGGTTTCGGATATTACCTCACGTAGTCCCGGACCTAAATCCGGAACAGATTGCGTGGCCCATGGATGGGTGCATGGACCCCGCCCCGCAGGACGCACACTCATCGGCGGTGGAGCCGAACACAGGCCTCACTTCTAAGGAAGCCTGTGACTCGGGACCCCCGGACTCGTATACGGTTGTAGGTTCCAGTTCGCGCGCTCCCGAGCCCGCCGAGCCTGGTTGGGCTCCGGTAATGGAGTTTACCGCTGCGGATATCTTCCAGCACTCGCCCTTTGGCGACATGCTGAACTCATTAAAGTCTCTCTGTTTGTCAGGAGGCTCCTGGCCGAACTATGTCCGGCTTGAGTGGGAAGCAGGCGACGAAGGAATTCGCTGCCCACCCACCACCCACTTCATTGCCACGGTCGATGATCTAACCGACGTGCTTGACTTCGACTCCGAAGACATCGACGGTATGGACGACGATGCAGGAGAAGTACAGGAACCACCGCTCACAGGGCGGTGGACAGCCACCTCCTCATACGATATATTTATGGTGGACACTCCGAAGGAAACCAATGGCAACGAGGCAACGGAGGATAACCCCTCAGGGAGAAAAACAAAGCATGGGCGTCGTCGGTGCTGCTCCAAGCCCCGCCACAGCAATACCGGCCCAGGAGACGAAAACAATCCGGATGGTGCCGAAGAGTAATACAAACCTGATCAGCCCGCCTTCGAGCAGGCCGAGCAGGAAGATGGGCAGGACAGCCCAGACGAACAGGCAACCGACGGATATCCGGAGGAGGACAACTACATGCCCCCCTCCGAAGACGAGATTAGCCTCGGCGACGACGAGTTCGGCGTGCCTGAGGATCCCGTGGAGCAGGAGCGCTTCAAGCGCCGGCTTATTGCCACTGCGAGGAGCACGAAGAAGAAGCGCAGCGGCTTCAAGCTGATCAAGACCTGCTCACAGACAGATGGACAGAAGTCCTGGCAGCCGAGGAATATGGACTCGAGCGCCACACGGCTGACCGGCCACCCCGTGGCTGGGATAAAACGACATATCAGCCCGAATACCAGCCCACACCCCCGCGCCAGTTTACTACGGCCCGGGGCAATACTTAGGACCTGTGTGACAGATTAAAAACACCGCAGGACAACCAAGATCGATCTATGGATCATGGGGGCTCGCTGCAGCACGTGACAATGGCTGTCATACCGGATACACTAACAGTAAATCCGGTCGGGCCAAACACAATCAACCAGACTTAGTCGGTCTGCGTCGCGACATAGCCCGGCACAGAGGTGCCGCACACCCCCTCTGCTTCACCGATGAAGTAATGGATCATGAATTCCCAGAAGGGTTCAAACCCGTAAACATCGAATCATACGATGGCACAACAGACCCCGCAGTATGGATTGAAGAATTCCTTCTCCACATTCACATGGCCCGCGGAGACGATCTACACGCCATCAAGTATCTTCCCCTTAAGCTCAAAGGACCCGCCCGGCACTGGCTAAACAGCCTGCTCGCAAATTCCATTGGCAGTTGGGTAAACCTGGAAGACGCATTCCTCGACAACTTCCAAGGCACATATGTGCGACCGCCGGACGCCGATGACTTGAGCCACATCACTCAACAGCCCGGAGAATCAGCCAGGAAATTCTGGACTCGGTTCCTAACTAAAAAGAACCAAATAGTTGACTATCCAGACGCCGGGCCCTGGCGGCCTTTAAGCATAATATCCGCGACGAGTGGCTCGCCCGACACCTCGGCCAGGAGAAACCCAAGTCCATGGCAGCTCTCACGACACTAATGACCCGCTTTTGCGCGGGCGAGGACAGCTGGTTGGCTAGTAGCAGCACTACGCCACATTCTGGCACTTCGGACGTTCGTGACAATAACGGCAAGCCATGGCGCAACAGACACAAGCGACAAAACAACGGCGACAACACCGAAGACACAGCAGTCAATGCCGGATTCAACGGATCCAAATCCGGTCAGCAGAAGAAGCTGTTCAAAAGAAACAATGAGGGACCGTCCAGTCCGGACCGCATACTGGAGCGCTAGTGCCAAATTCATGGCACCCCAGACAAACCAGCCAACCACACCAACAGAGACTGCTGGGTGTTCAAATAGGCCGGCAAAATAAATGCCGAAAACAAGGACAAGGGGCTGCACAGCGGCGATGATGAAGAGCCCCGGCGTCCGAACACGGGGGGGATAGAAGGAATTTCCCCCCAGGTGAAAACGGTCAACATGATCTACGCCACTCACATTCCCAAGCAGGAACGGAAGCGAGCACTACGGGACGTCTATGCAATGCAGCCAGTCGCCCCTAAATTCAACCCATGGTCAGCTTGTCCGATCACCTTTGATCGTAGGGATCACCCTACTAGCATCCGTCACGGTGGCTCATCCGCATTGGTCCTAGACCCAATCATTGACGGATTCCACCTCACGCGAGTCCTTATGGACGGCGGCAGTAGCCTGAACCTGCTTTATCAGGACACAGTGCACAAAATGGGCATCGACCCTTCAAGGATCAAGCCCACCAAAACCACCTTTAAAGGTGTAATTCCTCGAGTAGAGGCCCATTGTACGGGCTCTATAACATTGGAAGTGGTCTTCGGATCTCCGGATAACTTCCGAAGCGAAGAGTTAATCTTCAATATCGCCCCTTTCCGTAGTGGTTACCACGCACTGCTCGGACGAACCGCATTCGCTAGATTCAATGCTGTACCACACTATGCATACCTCAAGCTCAAGATGCCAGGCCAGCGAAGTCATAACAGTCAACGGAAACATGGACCGCTCTCTCCGTACAGAAGAGCATACTGCAGCCCTGGCGGCAGAAGTGCAATGCGGCCTCCTCCGACAAACCACCAATCCGGCGACGACAACCTCGAGCACCGTCAAGCGAGTCCGGAGCACCCCGCAACAGGACCACCAGGCACGCCAAGAGCACGACTAGCAGTCCGGCCTTCGCTCAAACCCCATCAAAGCAGCATTCGTGCCACGCGTACACAATTACGCACTCAAAATACCATGGGCATAGGCGGAGGCGCAGCAGTGACTCAGTCAACAGTGCGGTATCACCGCAAAATACTTTCATAACCCTCCCTTTTTATCTTTAAGGACACTGCCTTAGGGCAGCCTCTTCAGAAGAGCCGGATTGTCGGACTTATACAGGGGAGAAAACCAAGGAGGCAACAGGCTTTGCGCACAAAAGGAAATACCCAGGTGGAATATATTCACGATCGTTATACCTGTTTTATATACCTGTACGCGGCCTACCCCTGAATAGGACATGTCAAATAGTCCTATTTATCTCTGCTTAATGCATTCATTGTAAACATACGCTGAGACATATTATGCATCCATGGGATATTACATACGGCGTTAGCTCACTATTCCTATCCGCACATTTTTTCTATAAAATGTTTATTTACTATTGCATCCGTACACTTTGGTACGTTTATTTTGCCAGGGGCTTCTTATGGCGCCCCGTAATATGGCAAGTAAAGTCCGAACACTATCAACAGTGCGGCACCCCGAACTTATAGCACTATATGCATCAGCTCCGAATCATGTCTTGGGTCCACAGTTGGGTTAGCCCGGCTCCCTTGTTTTGGTACCTTACGTTCCATTATATCGGCTAAGGTAGCGCAGGGAGAACTATTGCGATTGTGTCCCGGTTCTTCCGGACGAGCACCTCAGTAGAGAAAGCCGAAAACTGACCGGCATGATGTGGCGAGAGCTGATCGCTGTTCGAGAGGTTGTAAAATCCTTAAAGATTTTTCCGCTTTAGGAGAGGAATCGGCCTCGTCCGATTTAGGCCTATATAGCGCCCCAGTTCGGCCTTCCGAATTCTAGGGGCTTCGCCGAAATTTAAAATTGTAGACTTCTATGGCTAAGTGAAGGTTATAAAGCTGCATAGTCCGATTGCCTTGTTCACTGCGCTAGACACCTCCTTTAGGGACCAAACATTTGGATAAAGAGTTTCTGGGTTTTCCACGAACACCCCAGTACTAGTTACGTGGCGGCGGAAGCCAACGACTGGCCTACTTTCAGAATTTTATAAACAGCCGCACAGAAGGTAATATTTTAAATAAAAAAGCGCTACATAGCGCAAGTAACTTCGTCCTTAAATTACAAACATGACATAAGTGAATTCACTCTAAAATTGTGTCCTTGGTACATTCATCGGCCACGAGACGAGCGCCCTTCATAACGCCATCGTAATACTTCTCGAGATAGCGATGCGCCTTGCCCTCCGGCGGCCCGTCCTTCACCAGCTTCTCCGCATCCAGCTTGCCCCAATGCACCTTCGCGCGGGCAAAGGCCCGGCGGGCATCCTCAATGCAAACGAATCGCTTGATAACTTCAAGGCGCGGACATGCATTCACCATCCGCTTGATCAGGCCGAAGTAGCTAGTGGGCAGGGGCTCACTAGGCCACATCCGGACTATGAAATCTTTCATAGCCACATCGGCCGCCCTGTGGAGTTCGACCAACTGCTTCAGTTTGTCACTCAGAGGCGTTGGATGTTCAACCCCAGCATACTGGGACCAGAACAGCTTCTCCATCGCGCTCCCCTCCTCGGCACGGTAGAACTCCACGGCATCTGATACGCTACGTGGCAGATCTGCGAATGCCCCTGGAGAGCTCCTAATTCGGGTAAGTAAAAGAAACGCATCCTCCACATGCTTGCTTTGCATAAAGAATTTCTTACCCGCCGCTATCTTTTTGGCCTCCTGGATTTTCTGCTGTGCCTTCTCGGCTTCGGCCTTGGCGTCTTTTATACCAGCAAGGGCCTTCGCAAGCTCGGCCTCTTTCACTTTAAGCTCATGCTCCACGGACTCAAACTTCTTGCCGAGCTCCTGGAGCTCTTGTTGTACCTCGCCCACTCTAGCATCTTGCTTTTCGCGCTCCTTGCGTTCCAAGGCCGCCTTGTCTTCGGCCTCGGACAGTGCTTTCTTAAGAGATGCCACTTCGGTGGTGGCTCCTGTTACAAAATCACGACGCTTCGTCGTTAGAATAACCAATTTTATCTATCCTTCATTATGTGAGAGCAGGGAATCACTCACCTTTGTTCTCTTCGAGCTGCCTCTTCGTGAGGTCGAGCTCTCCCAGCGCCTGCTCCAGATCCCGTTTTAGTCCGGCGATCTCGGCTGTGCGGACAGCAACGGCAAGCAGCACAGCCTGCTTATTCACATTCACACTTATTATTAGACTCCGGCGGATTATAATTGACCCTCCGTTTGGTTTTTCTTTCCGAACACCAAACAGAGTATCAGGGGCTACTACCTATCGGGTGGTAATTTCACACATTTTTATTACTTACCTCAAAGCCTGTCAGGAGGCTGGAGCAAGCTTCGGTTAGTCCGCTCTTGGCGGACAAAACCTTCTGAACCACCGCACTCATAAGAGTACAGTGATCTTCATCTATGGAAGCGTCGTGAAGCCCTTCCAGCAGACAATCCGACGCCTCGGGCGTAGCGGAAGTCCTCGGAACAGACGGCTCGCCCTCCCTAACGAGGGGCTGCCCGCCTGAGTCCGGAACCACTGGAGGTTCCGGAACAGTATTCGGCTGAGAGCCCGGCTTACGGCGGCTCTCATCAACACGATCCGTGGGGATCTTGAACCCTGCGTGTCCGATGTCTAGAATTCCGCCTTGGGGCACCTCCAGAGTCACCTCCCCCCGCTCCGAGAGCCTTTGGGACAACACCTCCGTGTCGTCCGCAGGCTGAGGAGTAGTGGCCGTTGGGAGCGAATTCATCGCTCAATCGCTCAAGGACCCATCCGAAGACGACACCTCGGGATGGACCCTGGCCAGACTGTATACAAGTTCGGCGTTATGGCAAGACTATGAAGCAAAATCACAATAGAGTGCAGATACTTACGATCGCCCTAGGGGCTTCCCCCTGGGTAGCCACCCCTCCTCGCTATCGGCGGCGGTGGTGGAGTAGTCCGGAAGGGACGCCTTTCCCTTCTTGGACGTCCCGGCCTCCCCCTCCGGGGCGGCTTTCCTCTTTTTCTCCCCCCCCCAGTGCCGGGAGGCAGAGTTTCTTCTTGTTTCCCCCCGACTCCGCGGGAGGAATCTGCCTCGTCGTCGTCGGACGGCGAGGGTATGACGGCCTTGCGCCGGGAGCCTGTCCTGGCCCATTGGTCCGCCTTCTTAGGCCCCCCATCCTCTTCGGATGGGGCGGCTTCTTCTCCTTCTTCCTCCCCTTTGGGGGAGGAGTTTGCCTCGTCGTCTTCGAACGAGGCCTCCGGTACAAATTTACGTCGAAGACCCTTCCTGGTCCCCGGGGCCTTCTTTTCGTCCTTCTTCTCCGGTGCCTTGTAGGGCGGCGGAACTAGCATCTTCGTCAGGACCTTCGGGCAACGGAGCCGGACGTTCAATCTGCTCCGCTGTCTCCACATAATCCTGATCAAACATGCATAATTACTTAAGACTCCCTCATGAATATATTGGGAAGCACTGAATCCGGTGGTAGTCAGAAAACTCACCGGACGAGGAGGCCGCGCGGCGTGAAGTCCACCGTCCTCGGATATGGGAGAAGGTACTTCGGAGGCCTTGAACAGCGCCTTCCACGCGTCTTTGTGCTTCATGACATAGAGCTTTCGAAGCGTCTGGTGTTCTGTCGGGACGAACTCCCACAAATTAAACACCCGCCTTTGGCATGGAAGAATCCAGCGAACGAGCATGACCTGGATCACGTTGACAAGCTTGATGTTCTTGTCCTTCATATTCTTGATGCAGTTTTGGAGTCCGGTCAGCTCCGCAGGTTCGCCCCAGGCCAGGCCCTTCTTTTCCCAGGAGGTGAGCCGCATGGGGGTTCCGGATCGGAATTCGGGGGCCGCCGCCCAGTTGGCGTCGCGCGGCTCGGTGATGTAGAACCACCCCGATTGCCACCCTTTCACGGTCTCCGCGAAGGAGCCATCAAGCCAAGTGACGTTAGGCATCTTGCCTACCATGGCCCCTCCGCACTCCGCTTGCTGGCCGCTCACGATCTTCAGCTTCACGCAGAAGGTTTGTAGCCACAAACCAAAGTGAGGCTTGATGCGGAGGAAGGCCTCGCATACGACGATAAACGCCAAAATGTTGAGGACGAAGTTTGGGGCTAGATCATGAAAATCTAGCCCGTAGTAGAACATGAGCCCGCGGACGAAGGGGTGAAGTGGAAACCCCAGTCCACGGACGGAGTGGGCGAGAAACACGACCCTCTCGTGGGGTCCTGGGGATGGAATGACCTGCCCGTCGTCCGGTAGCCGGTGCGCTATGTCTGCGGCCAAGTATCCGGCCGCCCGAAGATTTGCGATATCCTTCTCCTTCACAGTGGAAGCCACCCACTTGCCTCCTGCTCCGGACATATTTAGCTGTGCGGAGGAGACTTGGACTAGGGCGCTGGAGCTCGAGGAGGCAAGGATGAGTGAGGGAGTCCTGGATTAGGGGGTGTCCGGATAGCCGAACTATCACCGTTGGCCGGACTCCTGGACTATGAAGATACAAGATTGAAGACTTCGTCCCGTGTCCGGATGGGACTTTCCTTGGCATGGAAGGCAAGCTTGGCGATACGGTTATATAGATCTCCTACCATTGTAACCGACTCTGTGTAACCCTAGGCCTCTCTGGTGTCTATATAAACCGGAGGGTTTTAGTCCGTAGGACGAACAACAATCATACCATAGGCTAGCTTCTAGGGTTTAGCATCTTTGATCTCGTGGTAGATCTACTCTTGTACTACCCATATCATCAATATTAATCAAGCAGGAGTAGGGTTTTACCTCCATCGAGAGGGCCCAACCTGGGTAAAACATCGTGTCCCTTGTCTCCTGTTACCATCCGCCTAGACGCACGCTCGGGACCCCCTACCCGAGATCCGCCGGTTTGACACCGACATTGGTGCTTTCATTGAGAGTTCCTCCTGTCGCGTCACCTTTAGGCCCGATGGCTGATTCGATCATCAACAACGACGCGGTCCAGGGTGAGACTTTTCTCCCGGACAGATCTTCGTATTCGGCGGCTTTGCACTACGGGCCAATTCACTTGGCCATCTGGAGCAGATCGAAAGCTACGCCCCTGGCCATCAGGTCAGATTTGGGAGTTTGAACTACACGGCTGACATCCGCGGAGACTTGATCTTCGACGGATTCAAGCCACAGCCAAGCGCGCCGCACTGTCTCGATGGGTATGATCTAGCTCTGCCACCGAACAGTGCCCTGGAGGCCGCACCAGCGTCCGCTCCAACCCTTAGCTCGGAGCCGACTTCGCCGATCGAGGACGAGTGGCTGGACACCGCCTCGGGGGCTACGATCTCTATGGTGATTGAGCCGAACACCATCCCTGTCCTTTGCAAAGCCCGTGACTCCGAGGTGCCGGACTCCTCTCCGGACTCCGAACCTCTAGCGCCCCTGCCAATCAAATACGATTGGGCGCCGGTTATGGAGTTCACTGCCGCGGACATCTTTCAGCACTCGCCCTTTGGTGACATCCTGAATTCACTAAAGTCTCTCTCTTTATCAGGAGAGCCCTGGTCGGACTATGGTCAGGAAGGTTGGGATGCGGACGACAAAGAAATTCAACGCCCACCCACTACCCACTTTGTAGCCACTGTCGATGATTTAACCGACATGCTTGACTTCGACTCCAAAGACATCGACGGTATGGACGACGATGCAGGAGACAACCAAGAACCAGCGCCTACAGGGCACTGGAAGGCCACCTCGTCATACGACATATACATGGTGGACATCCCAAAATATGGGAATGGCAATGGAACAGCGGAGGATGACCCCTCCAAGAAACAGCCCAAGCGCCACGTCGGCCTTGGCGCCAAGTCGTGGCGCCGCTCTAAATCCCGCCACAGCAAAAACGGTGATTCCGGCACGGGAGATAATAACACCCCGGACAGTGCCGAAGACAACCCCCTCCAGCAGGATTCAGCATAGGAGGAGGGAGAAGCCAGCCTTCATAATAGAGTGGCAGACAGAGAGGTAGAGGACGATAATTATATGCCTCCCTCCGAAGATGAAGCAAGCCTCGACGATGACGAATTTGTCGTTCCCGAGGATCCCATCGAACAAGAGCGTTTCAAGCGCAGGCTTATGGCCACGGCAAGCAGCCTCAAGAAAAAGCAGCAGCAGCTTAGAGCTGACCAAGACTTGCTAGCTGACAGATGGACCGAAGTCCTTGCAGCCGAAGAGTACGAACTCGATCGCCCCTCCAAGAGCTACCCAAAACGCAGGCTGCTACCCCAATTAGAGGAGGAAGCACCCAAACCTACATCACCAGCGCATGACGTGGCCGCGACAGAGAGGCCTCTAGGCCCTCCACTAAAGCCGCACCCCGGCGTCGCTCGAAAAGTACAAAGCCACGGGGAAATGCGCCAGACTTGCGAGACATATTGGAGGACAAGGCAAGGCAAATAAGATCGATCTACGGATCATGTGGGCGCCCCACGGCATGTGATGACAACCGTCACGCCGGATACAGCAATTCCGGCCGGGCCGAACACAGTAGACAAAGCTCATTTGAGTTGCTTCGTGATATAGCCCAATACAGAGGCGCCGCACACCCAATATGCTTCACAGACGAAGTAATGGATCATCAAATCCCCGAGGGTTTCAAACCCGTAAACATTGAATCATACGACGGCACAACAGATCCTGCGGTTTGGATCGAGGACTATCTCCTTCACATCCACATGGTCCGCGGTGATGATCTACACGCCATCAAATACCTCTCACTCAAGCTTAAAGGACCAGCTCGGCATTGGCTCAACAGCTTGCCAGCAGAATCAATTGGTTGTTGGGAAGACCTGGAAGCCGCATTCCTTGATAACTTCCAGGGCACATATGTGCGACCACCAGATGCCGATGACCTAAGCCACATAATTCAGCAGCCAGATGAATCGGCCAGACAATTCTGGACACGGTTCTTAAACAAGAAAAATCAGGTCGTTGACTGTCCGGATGCAGAGGCCCTTGCAGCCTTCAAACATAACATCCGCGACGAGTGGCTTGCCTGGCACCTAGGACAGGAAAAGCCGAAATCCATGGCAGCCCTCACATCACTCATGACCCGCTTCTGCGCGGGAGAGGACAGCTGGCTAGTTTCGCAGTAACAACTCGACCAAAAACCCCGTAGTTCGGATACCAAGGACAGCAATGGCAGGTCGGCGTCGCAACAAGCACAAGCGCCGCATTAACGGCGATAATGCTGAAGATCTGACGGATCAATGCCGGATTCAGAGGCTCTAAACCGGTCAGCGGAAAAAGCCGTTCAAAAGAAATACTCAGGGGCCCGTCAATTTGGACCTAATACTTGATCGCCGTGCGGATACATGGCACTTCAAAACCAGCCAACCACACCAACAGGGATTGTTGGGTGTTCAAGCAGCAGGCAAGTTAAATTCCGAAAACAACGACAAGGGGCTGCATAGAGATGACGAGGAGGAGCCACGGCCACGAACAATAGAGGACAGAAGGGCTTTCCCCCACAAGTGCGGATGGTGAACATGATATACGCAACCCACATACCCAAAAGGGAGCGGAAGCGTGCACTAAGGGACGTATATGCGATGGAGCCAGTCGCCCCAAAGTTCAACCCGTGGTCCTCCTGCCCGATCACTTTTGATCGAAGGGACCACCCCACTAGCATCCGCCACGGCGGATTCGCCGCATTGGTTCTTGACCCAATCATTGGCGGATTTCACCTCACTAGAGTCCTGATGGATTGGCGGCAAGAGCTCTGAACCTGCTTTACCGGGATACAAGGTCGCAAAATGGGCATAGACCCTCAAGGATTAAACCCACAAAACGACCTTTAAAGGCGTCATACCAGTGTAGAGGCCAACCGCAGGCTCGATTACACTCGAAGTGGTCTTCGGATCCCCGGATAACTTCCGAAGCAAGGAATTAATCTTCGACATAGTCCCGTTCCGCAGCGGCTATCACGCACTGTTCGGACGAACCGCATTTGCAAAGTTCAATGCGGTGCCGCACTACGCATACCTCAAGCTCAAGATGCCAGGCCCTCGAGGAGTAATCACGGTCAATGGAAACACCGAACGCTCTCTCCAAACGGAGGAGCATACGGCGGCCCTAGCAGCGGAAGTACAAAGCAGCCTCTTAAGGCAATTCTCGAGTCCGACTACTAAACGTCCGGACACCGTCAAGCGCGCCCGGAGTAACCTACAACAAGACCGCCTGGCACGTTCCGAGCACGCGTAGCAATGCGGCCCCAACCCCAGCCCTCGTGAAATTGGGAGACCAGTACCACGCGTACATAACTACGCTCTGGAGTTACCATGGGCATAGGGGGAGGGGCACGACCACGGCATGCCCAGAGTGCGGCTCAACCGCACCAGGGGCTCCCAATTGTGTCATTCTTTTTTTTCTTATTCTCAGGACTCCGTTTTCCAGAAGCCCTGTCCGGCAGTAGAATCGCCGAACTCACGATGCAACAGCCAGGGAAGCAGAAAAGCTACGTCGAGTGTCCAGGTGGTCTCTATTACGAGCAGTATACCTATTTTACATACCATCCCGCAGCCTACCCCTGGAGGGGGACATGTTAAATAGTCCCATCCCTTGCTTATCGCACTATTTGTATCGTTATGCTTTCATTGCAGTATCTTTTGAATAAACAATACATAGCTTCTGCTTATTATTGCATTTCCCTTTTTTCCATAAATGTTCATCTATGACATGTTGCACCCGTACAACTTGGTACGGTCAATACACCAGGGGCTTAAGTACCCCAAAACATGGTGTTATAAGTCCGAACACTTTCACAAGTCGGCACCACGAACTTATAGCATTATATGCATCGGCTCCGAATCATGTCTTGGGTCAATAGTTGGGTTTGCCCGGCTCCCATGTTTTGGTACCTTACGTTCCGTTATATCGGCTAAGGTAGCGCTGGGAGAACCACTGCGATTGTGCCCCGGTTGAGCTGGGTTGAGCACCTCAGTGGAGAAAGCTAAAACTGACCGTCATGATAGGGCAAGAGTCGGTCGATGTTCGAGAGGTTTTTTCGGGTTCCTAAAGACTCATGCCGCTTAGAGCGAGGAGTCGACATTGTCCGGCCAAGGCGTGGATAGTGCCCCGAACTCGGTCTTCCGAATACCAGGGGCTTCACCGAAATTTAAAATTATAGAATTCTATGGCCAAGTGAGAGTGTTCAAGCATTATAGTCCGGTTGCCTCGTTCGTCGTGTTGAGCGCCTCCCTCGAAGGACCCAAGATTGGTAACAAGAGCGCTCATGTTTATCCCGAACACCCCAGCACTCGTGGCTTGGGGGCTGAAGCAAACGACTCGCCATCTCTCAAATTTGATAAACGGCCGCACAGAAGGTAATATTTTAAATTAAACAAGCGTTTCTTAGCGCATATGAACAAAGTTTTCAGCGTACAGGATAACAAATGCGAGTCTACTCAAAAATTACATCTTTGGAGCATTCACCCGCCATAAGGTGGGCACCCTTCAGGACGCCCTCATAGTATATCTCGGGCTTGCGATGCCCCTTGCCCGGCGGTAGCCCGTCCGTCACAAGCTTCTCAGCGTCCATCTTGCCCCTGCGCACTTTAGCACGGGCAAGGGCCCGACGGGCACCTTCAATGCAGACGGAGCGCTTGATGACTTCAATCCATGGACAGGCGTCCACCAGCCGCCGCACCAGACCGAAGTAGCTCCCAGGCATGGCTTCTTTAGGCCACAGCCGAACTATGAGGCCCTTCATGGCCTGTTCGGCCATCTTGTGGAGCTCGACCAGCTGCTTCAGCTGGTCGCTCAGGGGCACCGGATGTCCGGCCTCAGCATATTGAGACCAGAACACCTTTTCCGTCGAGCTCCCCTCCTCGGCTCGGTAGGACGCGGCAGCATCGGACACACTACGGGGCATATCTGCGAACGCTCCTGGAGAGCTCCGGATTCGGGTAAGTAACAGATAATTCACTTTTACATGCTTGCTTTGCATAAAGAATGCCTTACCCGCTGCTATATTTTTATCGCCTCAATCTCCTGGAGGGCCTTCTGGGCTTCGGCCTTAGCGGCTTTGGCACTCTCAAGAGCCAAGGCGAGCTCGGACTCTCGAGTCTTCGAGTCACGCTCCAAACTCTCGTGTTTTTCAACGAGAGCCTGGAGCTCTTGCCGCACCTCTGCCACCCGCGCCTCCTGCTTCTCTCGCTCGGTGCGCTCCGCTTGATGTTTTCGGCCTTGGACACCGCTTCCTTCCTTGGTCGCCACCTCGTTCGTGGCCCCTGCAATACTCACGTTATTGCTGTCATTTTTTGCAACCAAATCCTTTCTGTAAGGTATTACTTTAATAAGGTATTACTTACCTTCCTTGTCCTCGAGCTGCTTCTTGGCAAGGCCGAGCTAATTCTCGGACCGCTCGAGGCTCTCCTTCAATGCATTGACCTACGCAGTCGGTCTGGCCAGAGGTCAAGGCAGCACTGCATTCCCATATTGACATATTTATGTTAGACTCCTGCGTATATCTTTTAGATCCTCACTCGGCTTTTCTTTCCGAACACCGAACTAAGCATCGAGGGCTACTGTCTATGCGGTAATATTCTTACATATCTTAAAACTTACCTCAAAGCCTATTAGAAGGCTGGTACAGGCTTGATCAACCCGCTCTTGGCGGATCGAACTTCTGGATCACCGCACTCATGATAGTGCGGTGCTCCTCGTCGATGGAGGTGCCGTTAAGCGCCTCCAAGAAGTTATCTGGTGCCTCCGGTTGGGCCGGAGGTCACCCGGCGTCATGATCTTGACCTTCTTACGAAGGGGCCGCCTGCTGGACTTCAGAACCACTATAGGTTCCGGTATGGAGTCCGGCACAGGGCCGGACTTAGAGCCCTCTGGGGTTTTGCCCCCTTTGCGCCCGGAGTCCGGGAGGTCTCCTTGCGGCGCCTCCAGGACCACCTCCTCTTGGTTGGGCCCCTTTTGGGACTCCACCGCGGCGTCGTCTGCGTCACGAGGGGAGGAGGCGGTCAGAAGTGAAGTGCTATTCACATCCGACGAATCCAGGGAGCCGCTCGACGAAGCGGCGAGCTCGTCCTTGGGCGGGCTACATGGTTGTATTAGGCATTAGAAGACACCATGCGACAAATGAAAAATCATGAGTTATTCTGGAATCCGGACACTTACGATCTCGCCAGGGGCTTGGCCCTCGAGGGCCACTCCTCTTCGCCGTCGTCGGCGTTGGTGGAAAAGTCCGGAGGAATGGTCCTTCCTTTCTTGGACCCTCCGGCCCCCTCAGCTAGGGTGGCCTTCCTTTTCTTCTCTCCCCCCGCTGGGGGAGAGGCCTGTTTTTCCTCCTCCTCGCCTTCACGGGAGGAGTCCGCCTCGGAATCGTCGGACGATGAGTCCGACAACACCTGGCTTCGGGCACTCCTTCGAGTTCCTGTGGCCTTCTTCTTGGCCTTCTTCTCCGGCACCACGTGAGGTGCCGGAACTAGCAGCCCTGTCAAGCGGGCGTCCGCTGGGTCTTCTGGCAAAGGAGCTGGATAAGTTAACCTGCCCGGGACGTCTTCAGCCAGTCTGTCAAAGGTAAGGGAGTTTAGATCCCACATAGAGTCGACTATGAAAAACAAGAGTCCCGTAAAGGGTAGAATAGCTTACCTCGCTGGCTCGATGTCATGAGCTACATCCGCGATCTTCGGTAGCGGATGCGGGGGCCTCGGCGCCCTTAAACAGCACCTTCCAGGCATCTTCGTACGTAGTGTCGAAGAGCTTGCGCAAGGTTTGGTGCTGTGCCGGATCAAACTCCCACAATTTGAAGGCCCATTGTTGGCATGGGAGGATCCGGCGGATGAGCATGACCTGGACTACGTTGACAAGCTTGAGATTCTTGTTCACCAGATTTTGGACGCAGGTTTGAAGTCCGGTCAGCTCTTCCGAATCTCCCCACGTTAGGCCCGTCTCTTTCCAGGAGGTGAGCCGTGTGGGGAAACCAGATCGGAATTCGGGGGCCGCCGCCCATTTGGAGTCGCGCGGCTCGGTGATGTAGAACCACCCCGATTGCCACCCCTTTATTGTCTCCAAGAAGGAGCCCTCGAGCCATAGGACGTTGGCCATCCGGCCCACCATGGCGCCTCCGCACTCCGCTTGGCGGCCGCCCACTACCTTCGGCTTGACATTAAAAGTCTTCAGTCATAAGCCGAAGTGGGGCTGGATGCAGAGGAAGGCCTCGCACACGACGATGAACGCCGAGATGTTGAGGATGAAGTTCGGGGCTAGATCGTGGAAATATAGGCCATAGTAGAACATGAGCCCCCGGACAAATGGGTGAAGTGGAAAACCTAGTCCGCGGAGGAAGTGGGTGAGGAACACCACCCTCTCATGGGGCCTGGGGGTGGGGAGGAGCCGCCCCTTGTCGGGGAGCCGATGCGCGATGTCGCTGGACAAGTATCCGGCCTTCCGCAGCTTTTTGACTTGTTCCTCCGTTACGGAGGAGACCATCCACTTGCCTCCCGCTCCGGACATGGCTGGGGAAGGTTGAGGAGGGATGTGCGGACTTGGGCGCTGGAGCTCGAGTGCGCGGAAATGGATGAGCAAAGGAGAAAGAAGGCGTGGGTGAAAAGGTGGATCCTTATCCCCTTATATGGACGGACGGCTATCGTCCCTCACCAGCCTGGTAAAACTCGCTTATTTCCCAAGCGCTGTAATCAATGGCGCGGTTGGGTTACCCACGCCCGTATTGATGAGAATCCCGGAATAAGGGGGCACAATCTCCGCTTTGATAAGACGTGCCAAAGAAACCGCCTCACTGAACACGCTGAGGTGGGATAGTAAAAATGATTCCAATAAAGGCTTGGCCGTGCTGTGACGTCACGCCGCAGAATACGTCAGCA
Source organism: Aegilops bicornis (assembly GCA_021605145.1). Classification (NCBI taxonomy): domain Eukaryota; kingdom Viridiplantae; phylum Streptophyta; class Magnoliopsida; order Poales; family Poaceae; genus Aegilops; species Aegilops bicornis. Next base: position 748,110,886 of record CM038673.1, on the reverse strand, counting down.
GATTGAATTTGTGTAAAGATTATTCTCTCTACGGTGGTATGTGGAACTTATTTTGCAGAGCCGGACACTATGCTTGTGTTCAAAATCTTCTATGAAGTATTCGGGGGAGGAACCCGCCTTGCAATGCCGAAGACAATATGCGCGCCGGACTCGTCATCATTGAAGCCTGGTTCGTGGGCTCTTTGAGGGAGTCCTGGATTAGGGGTGTCCGGATAGCGAACTATCACCGTTGGCGGACTCTGGACTATGAAGATACAAGATTGAAGACTTCTCCCCGTGTCCGGATGGGACTTTCCTTGGCGTGGAAGGCAAGCTTGGCGATACGGATATGTAGATCTCCTACCATTGTAACCGACCCTGTGTAACCCTAGCCCTCTCCGGTGTCTATATAAACCGGAGGGTTTTAGTCCATAGGACGAACAACAATCATACCATAGGCTAGCTTCTAGGGTTTAGCCTCTTTGATCTCGTGGTAGATCTACTCTTGTACTACCCATATCATCAATATTAATCAAGTAGGAGTAGGGTTTTCCCTCCATCGAGAGGGCCCGAACCTAGGTAAAAACATCGTGTCCCTTGTCTCCTGTTACCATCCGCCTAGACGCACAGTTCGGGACCCCCTACCCGAGATCCGCCGGTTTTGACACTGACAATGAGCAAAGGAGGACGAGGGCGTGGGTTAAAATGGGGATCCTTTATCCCTTTATAGAGGCGACGAAAGGGGTGCGCCTCCTCACTTGCCCGTTGAGAATCGCTTACTTCCCAAGCGCCGCGATTGATGGCGCGGTGGGATTACCCATACCCGTATTAATGAGAATCCCGTGATAAGGGGACACGATCTCTGCTGCGACAAGACGTGTCCAGAAAACCGCCTTGCAATGCGCGATGTGGCTGGTTGTGGGAAAACGGTTCGAATAATGACCCGACCGTAATGACATATCACGTCGTGTAAAAAGTTGTCAGCTGAAATATCATTCTCTCTACGATGGTATGTGAAGATCATTTTGCAGATCCGGACACGGTCTACGTGTTCGATAGTTACTTTGGAGTATTCGGAGATGGAACCCGCATTGCAATGCCGAAGACAAGACTGCGCGCCGGACTCATCGTCATTGAAGCCTGGTTCAGGGGCTACTGAGGGAGTCCTGGAATAGGGGGTATCCGGACAGCCGGACTATATACTTCGTCCGGACTGTTGGAGCATGAAGATACAAGACTCAAGACTCCGTCCCGTGTCCGGATTGGACTCTCCTTTGCGTGGAAGACAAGCTTGGCGATCCGGATATTGTATTTCCTTCCTTGTAACCGACTCCGTGTAAACCCTAGCCCTCTCCGGTGTCTATATAAACCGGAGAGGTTGGTCCTTAGAAGGCCGATCACAATTACAATCATAATCATCATAGGCTAGCTTCTAGGGTTTAGCCTCTATGATCTCGTGGTAGATCTACTCTTGTACTACTCATATCGTCAATATTAATCAAGCAGGAAGTAGAGTTTTACCTCCATCGAGAGGGCCCGAACTTGGGTAAACATTGTGTCCCTTGCTTCCTGTTACCATCAGCCTAAGACGCACAGATCGGGACCCCCTACCCGAGATCCGCCGGTTTTCACACCGACACCCATCAGGCGGCGGGCCCCAGCTGCCGACGGAGAAGCCGGCGACCAGAGACACTGACAGCTGGGTCCAGCACCCAGCCAAATTACCATTGTACCCCTGGGGGTAGGCCTATATAAACCCCCCAGGGCACCCATGCAAAGGGGCCCCAACCTGTTAGAACTAGCCTCCACCCTAGAGGAAGAAGAGAGCTAGCCTTGCCTCCTTCTACCTCTAGCATACAGCTCAAGGAGCACCATTGTATTCACTAGTGCCTTAGTGATCATGCGGAGACCCCGCAGAGCAGGACTAGGGGTGTTATCTCCTAGGAGAGCCTCGAACCTGGGTAAAGTGCGCCGGCGTTCGTGTCTACGCCTCATCCCGCTTCCAGGCACCGGTGACGTTCTACTCGCTCCCACCATGGTAAACCATCCTTTGGCATATGTCGCACCCAACCCCCGACAGTAAATCCTCCATGCCCAAGGCCTCCATTGGCTCCAGGCCAAGAAGTTGATCCTACTAGCATCAGAAGAGGTGAGGAAATTCCAAAGGAATGGGCTAAGCGCCAAAGAAAATTGGCTAAGGTAGCAAAAGAGGCAGTGAAGAAATTCAATGAAGATTATGCTGCTGCTGCTGAAGCCTCTGCTAGTCAGCCCAAGAAGGCGATGAAGAAGAAATCTGCTGTGAAGCCATCTTCTTCTGCAATGCCCTCACGTCCTAGCTCCTCAAAGCCCTCAGGGCCATCTACTCAAGAAAAGCCCTCATATGCACCTGCAAAGTCCTCAGCACCTGTGCACCTTGCCACGTGCCAAAGGACTACAGGCTTTCAGTTGCTTCAGGAGCTTCAGCAAGTTCCTCAGCTCAGCATCAGCTGCTGAAGAAAAAGGTCACTGCTAGATGCGACACAAGGCCAGGTCCTCACAAGAAGCAGGTCGCCTTTGAAGTTCCATCGCTTGAAGATGCAGCTGTTGAGGAAGAACTTGCAGAAATCATCAGAGACCGACAACAACGGGCTGCTAGTGCCAAAGGCAGTGTTGTGCCACTTCTGCTGGATCTGAAGAGGATCCTTGATTTCATCGATCTTTGGCATAAAGATCCCAACACACCTCTTCCTGATCTGAACCTCACACTAGGACAAAGTCACATGTTGACTGCCTTCATAGCTGAAGAAAAGTAGAAATTTGAGAAGGCCAGATCAGTGAAGAAAGCTCAGTACAAGAAGGAGCATTATCTAAATAAAAATGTCTTGAAAATGACAACTGAAGAACTTGTGACTATACAGTCTAAAATCAAAGCTCTCAGTGATGAATTTGACGCGTATCGAGCTGATTGGCTAGGTGCCAAAGTCAGATTCATCAAGCTGGCAAAAGGACTCAAGCCCAATGTTGCTACTAAAGCGCAACATGAAATTCCTCAGGGTGAAGCATCTGCTCAGCCCACAGAAGAACATGCCAGCACCGCTGATGAAAATCAGGCTGCTGAAGAAACTGAGAGTGCCAGGGCTGATGATGCTATTCCAGCTCCTGATGAAACTGCCAGGGCAACCACAAATGTTGCGCCTGAAGATCAACCCAGGCCAGCTGAAGAATCTGCTGCTGCGCCTGAAGAATCTAAACATGCCAGGGCAACTGAAACAGTTGTGCCTGAAGAAACTGTGCCTCTTTCATTTTCTCCCCCTGCAAAGTCTTCACAGATGAAAAGCACTCATCTTCCTTGTGCGTCAGAGGAGAAGAAAACCAAGGCTGCCAAAAGGGCCGCTGTGAAGAAGAGGAAAGCATCAGACACCTCAGAGTCTCCTGCTCCGAAGAAAGGGAAGACTTTGACGAGCTCTTACCAGAATCCAATTGATGTTGTTCCACTGACTGTCATGCCATCAAAGGAGATTGTTCCTTTTGGTGAAGAATATCTCATCGTTGATGACATTGATGAAGAAAATCCATCTGCTGCTACGTTAGAGCAGTTGGATGCTGAAATTGAAGTGGATGATATCCCTTCACCACTACAGGTATCATCACTGATGCCTCAGTTCACTGTTGAAGAGGTCGGTGTTGTAGAAGTTGAAGCCGAAGAAGAGGATGTGGACATCGGGTCTACGACTGCAGTGATGAATGACGATTATTGGGAAAGTCATCATCCCAATTCTCCTCTGACCACTCCTCTGCAACAAATTCCTCAGTCTCCCGTGCAAACTGAAGAAATTCATACGGGTTCTGATCAAGGTCAAGGTTCACTTCATTCCATCCCTGAAGAAGTTCCAGCCACTAGTGTTGATGAAATGGGGAAGAAGACAACAGAAGAAACTGCTCCTGAGATTCCTAAGCCTGAGGCTCCAGAGGCTGTGCTTGAAGCGGCTGTGAAGACTTCCACTGCAAATCTTCAGCCCAAGCCACAGAATCCTCACTCCAACAAGTAGAAGTTCAAGGCTGATGACTTCTTTGTTGAGCGCCATTTCTTCTCTGATTTCAATCCCTATGACTCTGCTCGCCTTCGTCGCAAGTGCTTTTGGACTACTTCTCAAATGAACTTCTATTCAACATTGTTGTTTGACAAGGATAGAGTGTTTGACCATATGCAAATTCCTCATGTGAATATGGAGTCACTTCCGTGTTTCACTCTAGTCCTCAGTGTTCTTCACGACGCAGGGCTGCTCAACTTCTACATAGACATTTGCGACTGGAATGAAGAGCTAATTCTTCAGTTCTATTCGACTTTGCATCTGACAGGCATTGTTGATGATGTGAATTCATGGGTTCTGGACTGGATGACTGAAAATACTCATCACAAAGCTCCGGCCTCTGAACTGCTTCATGTCGTCCCAGTCAGTCCACCCACTAAAGGCGCTCTAAAACTATATGAAGAACCTGAATTGCAGAATCATCCGATGCAAGTGCTGATGAAGCCTTTGAAGGCTAGCCAAGATCCAAGGACCAATTTCCTCGTCAAGGATTTGTTGTATATGCCAAGGACTGTCTATCGCATTCTGGCCAAAACCCTCTGTCCAATTTCAAAAGGCAGCTATTGAGGAAATGATGACTCTGCCACTCATGACACTGTTGCAAATGCTTCAAAGCAAAATCCTCAGGCCACTGCTCCGCGTGTGATGACTGATCGTGAGCTGCTCCTATGTCTTCATCATAAGGTGGAGAAATCACAAGTGGGTCAAGCGTCAGTTTGGTGCAATTCTTCAGAACATGACTGTCACTCAAAACTCTGTGAAGAAGAATCACTATTATCTGCATCAAGTCTTCGAATGCACCTGGGTTATTCTTTCGCCTATCTACATTGATGATGAACTCAAGAAGATGGACTTCCAACAGGACTTTGACTGGTCTCAGCCACCTTCGAAAAAATTCAAGAAGGTCAAAGTTCCTCAGCCAATCGTCAGCTCATATTCTTCATCACTTGAGACAGACGAAGCTGATGATTTGGACGACACTGCGGTAGGCCCTACAACAACGAACGGCCCCAACAACGCTAGCGCTCCTCCATCGACATAATGATGATATTCTTCAGGGGCGTTAATCCTCACTTTTCGTTCCTTTTGGTCATTTGATGATAAAGGGGGAGAAATTTGAGTTAGTCTTCAAGCGGGTCTATTATATGGGCGTTTTTTTGTTAAGTTACAACTCTCGTTCTTCTGATGTGTTTGATTCGCCGAGTTGTAAACTTAAGTCCTATGGTGGTCTGATACTTTTGACTATCTTCTGCATGCTTAATTCCTCAAGTACTTAATGCACGCATGCTGAATTTCGTCAGACACCATATTTCATCATGCATTTCAAATTCTTCATATGTATGTTAAATGCGTGTATGAATTACAAGATATAGGGGGAGATCTCCATGATATTACTCTACAATGTGTATTTGCTATCCAAAGCAAATTCCTCAAATATGCACATCTTTGGGGGGGGGGGGGGGGTTCTTCTATATTTTGCAATCAAATTCCTCAATACTTAGCACCTTCAATTGATATGTTTATCCCCGTTGAAAACTTAACCTATTTGTCATCAATCACCAAAAAGGGGGAGATTGTAAGTGCATCTAGTGCCCTTAGCTATTTTGGTGCATTGAAGACTTATAGGTTAAGGGACTAATATGTTTGTGAGTGTACAAAGGCTCTATAAGTCGATGAGGAGTTTGATAATTACGATGAAAGTCGACCCCTAAAAATGTATGTCTTCAGCTGAAGACTTTGGTTCTCTTGAAGATTTTGAAAGTGAATAAATTGGTGTGACCTTGAAGACTTGGATATTCATGCGAAGATTATGAAGCGTGAAGACTTTTGTTTTCATAGTTTCATTTTTATATTTCTTGAGTCATAGGAAACACCGTACTGTTAAAGGGGGTCGAGATAATACTGAGGAAACTGATTTCAAGTGATGCTCACTTTCGCAAGTGGCCGTGAAGGGATTGACAACCCCTTTATCGCGTTGGTTGCCAGGTTCTTGTTTGTTTGTGTAGGTACGAGGGACGTGTGTGGAGCCTCCTACTGGATTGATACCTTGGTTCTCAAAAACTAAGGGAAATACTTACGCTACTTTGCTGCATCACCCTTTCCTCTTCAAGGGAAAACCAACCCAGTGCTCAAGAGGTAGCAAGAAGGATTTCTGGCGCCGTTGTCGGGGAGGTCTTCGCTCAAGTCAAGACATACCAAGTACCCATCTCAAACTCATCTCCCTCGCATTACATTATTTGCCATTTGCCTCTCGTTTTCCTCTCCCCCACTTCACCCTTGCCGTTTCATTCGCCCTCTCTTTTCCGTTTGCCTCTCTTTTTCGCTTGCCTCTTGTGTGCTTGTGTGTTGGATTGCTTGTCACGATGGCTCAAGATAATACTAAATTGTGTGACTTTTCCAATACCAAGAATAATGATTTCCTTAGCACTCTGATTGCTCCTCTTAATGATGCTGAATCTTGTGAAATCAATGCTGCTTTGTTGAATCTTGTTATGAAAGATCAATTCTCTGGCCTTCCTAGTGAAGATGTCGCTACTCATCTAAACAACCTTGTTGATTTGTGTGATATGCAAAAGAAGAAAGATATGGATAATGATATTGTTAAATTGAAGTTATTTCCGTTTTCACTTAGAGATCATGCTAAAACTTGATTTTCAACTTTGCCTAAAAATAGTATTGATTCGTGAATAAGTGCAAAGATACTTTTATCTCTTAAGTATTTTCCTCCCGCTAAGATCATCTCTCTTAGAAACGATATTATGAATTTTAAGCAACTAGATCATGAGCATGTTGCACAATCTTGGGAAAGGATAAAATTAATGATTCACAATTGCCCTACACATGCTTTAAATTTATGGATGATCATACAAAAAATTTATGCCGGGTTGAATTTTGCTTCTAGAAATCTTCTAGATTCGGCCGCGGGAGGCACTTTTATGAAAATAAATTTAGGAGAAGCTACTAAACTTGTAGATAATATTAGGGTTAATTATTCTCAATGGCACACCGAAAGATCTACTAGTAAAAAGGTTCATGCGATAGAAGAGATTAATGTTTTGAGTGGAAAGATAGATGAACTTATGAAATTGTTTGCTAATAAGAGTGCTCCTATTGATCCCAATGATATGCCTTTGTCTACTTCGATTGAGAATAATAATGAATCTACGGGTGTGAATTTTGTTGGTAGGAATAATTTTGGTAACAACGCGTATAGAGGAAACTTTACTCCTAGGTTGTTCCCTAGTAATTCCTCTAATAATTATGGTAATTCCTACAACAACTCTTATGGAAATTTTAATAAGATGCCCTCTGATTTTGAGAATAGTTCTAAATAATTTATGATCTCTCAAAATAATTTGAATGCTTTGCTTGAAGAAAAATTGCTTAAAGTGGATGAATTGGCTAGGAACATGGATAGAATTTCTCTTGATGTTGATTCTTTGAAACGTAGATCTATTCCACCAAAGCATGATATCAATGAGTCTCTCAAAGCCATGTTGATGAGTGCAAAGAAGGAATTGCTAGGATGCGTGCTAAGAAAGATTGGTTTGTAAAAGCGTGTTCTTCTAGTTTCCATGATAATAATGATGAATATCTAAAAGTGATTGATGTGCCCCTATTAAATCTTTGTTTTGCAATATGAATCTTGATAATGATGGGGCTGGAGATGAGTCAACTTTAGTTAAAAGACGTCCCAATGATTCAGAGTTTTTAGATCTTGATGCTAAATTTGGTAAAAGTGGGATTGGAGAGGTCAAAACTTTACATAGCAATGAACCCACTATTTTGGATTTCAAGGAATTTAATTATGATAATTGTTCTTTAATAGATTGTATTTCCTTGTTGCAATCCGTGTTGAATTCTCCTCATGCTTATAGTCAAAATAAAGCTTTTACCAAACATATCGTTGATGCTTTGATGCAATCTTATGAGGAAAAACTTGAATTGGAAGTTTCTATCCCTAGAAAACTTTATGATGAGTGGGAACCTACTACTAAAATTAAAATTAAAGATCATGAATGCTATGCTTTGTGTGATTTGGGTGCTATTGTTTCCACAATTCCAAAAACTGTATGTGATGTGCTAGGTTTCCGTGAATTTGATGATTGTTCTTTAAACTTGCACCTTGTGGATTCCACTATTAAGAAACCTATGGGAAGGATTAATGATGTTCTTATTGTTGCAAATAGGAATTATGTGCCCGTAGATTTTATCGTTCTTGATATAGATTGCAATTTTTCATGTCCTATTATTCTTGGTAGACCTTTCCTTAGAACGATTGGTGCAATTATTGATATGAAGGAAGGGAATATTAGATTCCAATTTCCATAAAGGAAAGTCATGGAACACTTTCCTAGAAAGAAAATCAAATTACCTTATGAATCTATTATGAGAGCCACATATGAATTGAATACCAAAGATGGCAATACTTAGATCTATTCTCGCTTTTATGCCTAGCTAGGGGCGTTAAACGATAGCGCTTGTTGGGAGGCAACCCAATTTTATTTTTGTTCCTTGATTTTTGCTTCTGTTTAGTAATAAATAAATCATCTAGCTTCTGTTTAGATGTGGTTTTATGTTTTAATTAGTGTTTGTGCCAAGTAGAACCTATAGGGTAACCTACAGTGATAGTTAATTTGATCTTGCTGAAAAACAGAAACTTTTTCACGCACGAGAATAATTTCAATAAATCACAGAAACGTGATTCTTAGTTTATTATTTTTGCAGTAGATCAATAGACAAATTTCCCAGGACTTCCTATTTTGGTAGTAGTTTTAGAGTTCCAGAAGTATTTTGAAAGTGACAGACCCGTTGACTAAAATTATCTCACAAGCAAAACATGATCACACCTTAGTACTCTTTGGGTGTTAATCACATAGCGATGTGAACTAGATTATTGACTCTGGTAAACCCTTTGGGTGTTGGTCACATGACGATGTGAACTATGGGTGCTAATCACATGGTGATGTGAACTATTGATGTTAAATCACATGGCGATGTGATCTAGATTATTGACTCTAGTGCAAGTGGGAGACTGAAGGAAACATGCCCTAGAGGCAATAATAAAGTTATTATTTATTTCCTTATTTCATGATAAAAGTTTATTATTCATGCTAGAATTGTATTAACCGGAAACATAATACATGTGTGAATATATAGACAAACAGAGTGTCACTAGTATGCCTCTACTAGACTAGCTCGTTGATGAAAGATGGTTATGTTTCCTAGCCATAGACATGGGTTGTCATTTGATTAACGAGATCACATCATTAGGAGAATGATGTGATTGACATGACCCATTCCGTTAGCTTAGCACACGATCGTTTAGTAAGTTGCTATTGCTTTCTTCATGACTTATACATGTTCCTATGACTATGAGATTATGCAACTCCCGTTTACCGGAGGAACACTTTGTGTGCTACCAAACTTCACAACGTAACTGAGTGATTATAAAGGTGCTCTACAGGTGTCTCCGAAGGTACATGTTGGGTTGGCGTATTTTGAGATTAGGATTTGTCAATCCGATTGTCGGAGAGGTATCTCTGGGCCCTCTTGGTAGTGCACATCACTTAAGCCTTGCAAGCATTGCTACTAATGAGTTAGTTGCGAGATGATGTATTACAGAACGAGTAAAGAGACTTGCCGGTAATGAGATTTTAACTAGGTATTGAGATACCGACGATCGAATCTCGGGCAAGTAACATACCGATGACAAAGGGAACAACGTATGTTGTTATGCGGTCTGACCGATAAAGATCTTCGTAGAATATGTAGGACCAATATGAGCATCCAGGTTCCGCTGTTGGTTATTAACCGGAAACGTGTCTCGGTCATGTCTACATAGTTCTCGAACCGTAGGGTCCGCACGCTTAAGGTTTCGATGACAGTTATATTATGAGTTTATGAGTTTTGATGTACTGAAGGAGTACGGAGTCCCGGATGAGATCGGGGACATGACGAGGAGTCTTGAAATGGTCGAGACATAAAGATCGATATATTGGACGACTATATTCAGACATTGGAAAGGTTCCGAGTGATTCGGGTATTTTTCGGAGTACCGGAGAGTTACGGGAATTCGTATTGGGCCTTAATGGGCCATACGGGAAAGGAGGGAAAGGCCCCAAAGGGTGGCCGCACCCCTCCCCATGGACTAGTCCGAATTGGACAAGGGAGGGGGGCGCCCCCTTCCTTCCTTCTCCTTCTCCCTTCCTTCTCCTTCTCCCTTCCCTTTCCTTCTCTCCTCCTCCTTCTACTTGGAAGGGCTCCTAGTTCTACTAGGAAAGGGGAAATCCTACTCCCGGTGGGAGTAGGACTCCCCTAGGGCGCGCCATAGAGAGAGGGCCGGCCCTCCCCCTCCTCCACTCCTTTATATACGGGGAGGGGGGCACCCCTTGGATACACAACAATTGATCATTGATCTCTTAGCCGTGTGCGGTGCCCCCCTCCACCATATTCCACCTCGATAATACTGTAGCGGTGCTTAGGCGAAGCCCTGCGTCGGTAGAACATCAACATCGTCACCACACTGTCGTGCTGACGAAACTCTCCCTCAACACTCGGCTGAATCGGAGTTCGAGGGACGTCATCGGGCTGAACGTGTGTTGAACTCGAAGGTGTCGTACGTTCGATACTTAATCGGTCGGATCGTGAAGACGTACGACTACATCAACCGCGTTGTGCTAACGCTTTCGCTTTCGAGCTACGAGGGTACGTAGACAACACTCTCCCCTCTCGTTGCTATGCATCACCATGATCTTGCGTGTGCGTAGGAAATTTTTTGAAATTATGATGTTCCCCAACAGTGGCATCCGAGCCAAGTTTTATGCGTAGATGTCATATGCACGAGTAGAACACAAGTGAATTGTGGGCGATATAAGTCATACTGCTTACTAGCATGTCATACTTTGGTTCGGCAGTATTGTGAGATGGAGCGGCCCGGACCAACATTACGCGTACGCTTACGCGAGACTGGTTTCACCGCCACGAGCACTCGTTGCTTAAAGGTGACCGGTGGGTGTCTGTCTCTCTCACTTTAGTTGAACCGAGTATGGCTACGCCCGGTCCTTGCGAAGGTTAAAACAGCACCAATTTGACAAACTATCGGTGTGGTTTTGATGCGTAAGTAAGAACGGTTCTTGCTCAGCCCGTAGCAGCCACGTAAAATTTGCAACAACAAAGTAGAGGACGTCTAACTTGTTTTTGCAGGGCATGTTGTGATGTGATATGGTCAAGACATGATGCTAAATTTTATTGTATGAGATTATCATGTTTTGTAACCTAATTTATCGGAAACTGGCAGGAGCAATTTGGTTTTCGCTTTATTGTATGCAATGCAATCGCCATGTAATGCTTTACTTTATCACTAAGCGGTAGCGATAGTCGTAGAAGCATAAGATTGGCGAGACGACAACGATGCTATGATGGAGATCAAGGTGTCGCGCCGATGGTGATCATGACGGTGCTTCGGAGATGGAGATCACAAGCACAAGATGATGATGGCCATATCATATCACTTATATTGATTGCATGTGATGTTTATCTTTTATGCATCTTATCTTGCTTTGAATGACGGTAGCATTATAAGATGATCTCCCACTAAATTTCAAGATAAAAGTGTTCTCCCTGAGTATGCACCGTTGCCAAAGTTCGTCGTGCCCAGACACCACGTGATGATCGGGTGTGATAAGCTCTACGTCCATCTACAACGGGTGCAAGCCAATTTTTGCACACGCAAAATACTCAGGTTAAACTTGACGAGCCTAGCATATGCAGATATGGCCTCGGAGCACTGAGACCGAAAGGTCGAGCGTGAATCATATAGTAGATATGATCAACATAGTGATGTTCACCTTTGAAAGCTACTCCATTTCATGTGATGATCGGTTATGGTTTAGTTGATTTGGATCACGTGATCACTTAGAGGATTAGAGGGATGTCTATCTAAGTGGGAGTTCTTAAGTAATATGATTAATTGAACTTTAATTTATCATGAACTTGGTCCTGGTAGTATTTTGCAAATTATGTTGTAGACAATAGCTCGCGTTGTTGCTTTCATATGTTTATTTTGATATGTTCCTAGAGAAAACTGTGTTGAAAGATGTTAGTAGCAATAATACGGATTGGATCCGTGATCTGAGGATTGTCCTCATTGCTGCACAGAATAATTATGTCCTTGATGCACCTCTAGGTGATGGACCTATTGCAGGAGCAGATGCAGACATTATGAATGTTTGGCTAGCTCAATAAGATGAATACTTGATGGTTTAGTGCACCATGCTTAACGGCTTAGAATCGGGACTTCAAAGACATTTTGAACGTCATGGATCATATGAGATGTTCCAAGAGTTGAAGTTAATATTTCAAGCAAATACCCGAGTTGAGAGATATGAAGTCTCCAACAAGTTCTATAGCTAAAAGATGGAGGAGAATTGCTCAACTAGTGAGCATGTGCTCAGATTGTCTGGGTACTACAATCGCTTGAATCAAGTGGGAGTTAATCTTCCAGATAAGATAGTGATTGACAGAGTTATCTAGTCACCATCACCAAGTTACTGGAACTTTGCGATGAACTATAGTATGCAAGGGATGACGAAAACAATTCCCGAGCTCTTCGTGATATTGAAATCGACGAAGGTAGAAATCAAGAAAGAGCATCAAGTGTTGATGATTGACAAGACCACTAGTTTCAAGAAAATGGCAAAGGAAAGAAAGGGAACTTCAAGTAGAATGACAAGCAAGTTGTCTCTCCGCGAAGAAGCCCAAAGCTAGACCAAAGCACGAAACCGAAAGTGCTTACACTGCAAAGGAAATGGTCACTGGAAGCGGAAATGCCCTGAATATTTGGTGAATAAGAAGGATGGCAAAGTGAACAAGGGTATATTTGATATACAGGTTATTGATGTGTACCTTACTAGTGTTTATAGTAGCCCATGGGTATTTGATACTTGTTCGGTTACTAAGATTAGTAACTCGAAACAGGAGTTACATAATAAACAGAGACTAGTTGAGGGGAAGTGACGATGAGTGTTGGAAGTAGTTCCAAGATTGATATGATCATCATCACACACTCCCTATATTTTCGGGATTAGTGTTAAACCTAAATAAATGTTATTTGGCGTTTGCATTGAGCATAAATATGATTTGATCATGTTTATTGCAATACAGTTATTCATTTAAAGTCAGAGAATAATTGTTGTTCTGTTTACATGAATAAAACCTTCAATGGTCATACACCCAATGAAAATAGTTTGTTGGATCTCGATCGTAGTGATACACATATTCATAATATTGATGCCAAAAGATGCAAAGTTAATAATGATAGTGCAACTTATTTGTGGCACTGCCATTTGGGTCATATCGGGTAAAGCGCATGAAGAAACTCCAGAAAGATGGATTTTTGGAATCACTTGGTTATGAATCATTTGATGCTTGCGAACCGTGCCTTTTGGGCAAGATGACTAAAACTCCGTTCTCCAGAACAATGGAACGAGCTACTGACTTGTTGGAAATAATACATACTGATGTATGTAGACCAATGAGTGTTAAGGCTCGTGGCAGGTATCGTTATTTTCTGACCTTCACAGATGATTTGAGCAGATATGGGTATATCTACTTGATGAAACATAAGTCTGAAATAGTTGAAAGGTTCAAAGAATTTCAAAGTGAAGTGGAAAATCATCGTAACAAGAAAATAAAGTTTCTGCGATCTGATCGTGGAGATGAATATTTGAGTTACGAGTTTGGCCTTCAGTTAAACTAATGTGGAATAGTTTCACAAGCTCACGCCACATGGAACACCACAGCGTAATGGTGTGTCAGGACGTCATAACCACACTTTATTGGATATGGTGCGATCTATGATGTATCTTACCGATTTACCACTATCGTTTTGGGGTTATGCATTAGAGACAGTTGCATTCACTTTAAATAGGGCACCATCAAAATCCGTTGAGACGACACCTTATGAATTGTGGTTTGGCAAGAAACCAAAGTTGTCGTTTTTTAAAGTTTGGGGCTGCGATGCTTATGTGAAAAAGTTTCAACCTGATAAGCTCGAACCCAAATCGGAGAAGTGCGTCTTCATAGAATACCCAAAGGAAACTGTTGGGTACACCTTCTATCACAGATCCGAAGGCAAGATATTCGTTGCTAAGAATGGATCCTTTCTAGAGAAGGAGTTTCTCTCAAAAGAAGTGAGTGGGAGGAAAGTAAAACTTGATGAGGTAACTGTACCTGCTCCCTTGATGGAAAGTATTTCATCACAGAAATCAGTTTCAGTGATTCCTGCACCAATTAGTGAGGAAGCTAATGATGATGATCATGAAACTTCAGATTAAGTTACTACAGAACCTCGTAGGTCTTCCAAAGTACAGTCCGCACTGCAGTGGTAGTGCGGTAATACTATTCTCGAAGTCATGTTACTAGAACATGATGAACCTACGAACTATGAGGAAGCGATGATGAGCCCAGATTCCGCGAAATGGCTTGATGCCATGAAATCTGAGATGTGATCCATGTATGAGAACAAAGTAAGGGCTTTGGTGGAACTGCCCGATGATCGGCAAGCCATATTGTATAAATGGATCTTCAAGAGGAAGACGGACGTTGATAGTAGTGTTACTATCTACAAAGCAAAGAATTGTCGCAAAAGGTTTTCGACAAGTTCAAGGTGTTGACTACGATGAGAGTTTCTCACTCGTATCTATGCTTAAGTCTGTCCGAATCATGTTGGCAATTGCCGCATTTTATGAAATCTGGCAAATGGATAAACAAAACTACATTCCTTAATGGATTTATTAAAGAAGAGTTGTATATGATGCAACCAAAAGGTTTTTGTCGATCCAAAAGGTGCTAACAAAGTGAGCAAGCTCCAACGATCCATCTATGGACTGGTGCAAGCATCTCGGAGTTGGAATATGCGCTTTGATGAGTTGATCAAAGCATATAGTTTCATACAGACTTGCGGTGAAGCCTGTATTTACGGGAAAGTGAGTGGGAGCACTACAGCCTTTCTAATAAGTATATGCGAATGACATATTGTTGATCAGAAATAATGTAGAATTTTCTGGAAAGCATAAAGGAGTGTTTGAAAGGAGTTCTTCAAAGAAAGACCTCGGTGAAGCTGCTTACATATTGAGGATCAAGATCTATAGAGATAGATCAAGACGCTTGATAAGTTTTTCAATGAGTACATACCTTGACAAGATTTTGAAGTAGTTCAAAATGGAACAGTGAAAAGAAAGAGTTTCTTGCATGTGTTACAAGGTGTGAAGTTGAGTAAGACTCAAAACCCGACCATGGCAGAAAATAAAAAGAGAATGAAAAGTCATTCCCTATGCCTCAGTCATAGGTTCTATAAAGTATGCCATGTTGTGTACCAAATCTATTGCATACCCTACCACTAATTTTGGCAAGGGAGTGCAATAGTGATCTAGGAGTAGATCAGTGGACAACGGTCAAAATTATCTTTAGTGGAATAAGGATATGTTTCTCGATTATGGAAGTGACAAAGGTTAGGTCAGTAAAGGGTTACGTCGATGCAAGTTTTGACACTAATCTAGATGACTCTAAGTCTCGGTCTAGATACACATTGAAAGTGGGAGCAATTAGCTAGAATAGCCCATTGCGGAGCAATGTTGACATAGAAATTCGCCAAATACTTACGGATCGTAATGTGACAGACCCTTTGACTAAAATTATCTCACAAGCAAAACATGATCACACCTTAGTACTCTTTGGGTGTTAATCACATAGCGATGTGAACTAGATTATTGACTCTGGTAAACCCTTTGGGTGTTGGTCACATGAAGATGTGAACTATGGGTGCTAATCACATGGTGATGTGAACTATTGATGATAAATCACATGGCGATGTGATCTAGATTATTGACTCTAGTGCAAGTGGGAGACTGAAGGAAATATGCCCTAGAGGCAAAAATAAAGTTATTATTTATTTCCTTATTTCATGATAAATGTTTATTATTCATGCTAGAATTGTATTAACCGGAAACATAATACATGTGTGCATATATAGACAAACAGAGTGTCACTAGTATGCCTCTACTAGACTAGCTCGTTGATCAAAGATGGTTATGTTTCCTAGCCATAGACATGGGTTGTCATTTGATTAACGGGATCACATCATTAGGAGAATGATGTGATTGACATGACCCATTCCGTTAGCTTAGCACACGATCGCTTAGTATGTTGCTATTGCTTTCTTCATGACTTATACATGTTCCTATGACTATGAGATTATGCAACTCCCGTTTACGGAGGAACACTTTATGTGCTACCAAAGCGTCACAACGTAATCGGGTGATTATAAAGGTGCTCTACAGGTGTCTCCGAAGGTACATGTTGGGTTGGCGTATTTCGAGATTAGGATTTGTCACTCCGATTGTCGGAGAGGTATCTCTGGGCCCTCTCGGTAATGCACATCACTTAAGCCTTGCAAGCATTGCTACTAATGAGTTAGTTGCGAGATGATGTATTACGGAACGAATAAAGAGACTTGCCGGTAACGAGATTGAACTAGGTATTGAGATACCGACGATCGAATCTCGGGCAAGTAACATACCGATGACAAAGGGAACAACGTATGTTGTTATGTGATCTGACCGATAAAGATCTTCGTAGAATATGTAGGAGCCAATATGAGCATCCAGGTTCCGCTATTGGTTATTGACCGAAAACGTGTCTCGGTCATGTCTACATAGTTCTCGAACCCGTAGGGTCCGCATGCTTAAGGTTTTGATGACAGTTATATTATGAGTTTATGATTTTTGATTTACCGACGGAGTTCGGAGTCCCGGATGAGAACGGGGACATGACGAGGAGCCTCAAAATGGTCGAGACGTAAAAATTGATATATTGAACGACTATATTCGGACATTGGAAAGGTTCCGAGTGATTCGGGTATTTTTCGGAGTACCGGAGAGTTACGGGAATTCGTATTGGGCCTTAATGGGCCATACGGGAAAGGAGAGAAAGGCCCCAAAGGGTGTCCGCACCTCCCCATGGAATAGTCCGAATTGGACTAGGGAGGGGGCGCCCCCTTCCTTCCTTCTCCTTCTCCCTTCCCTTTCCTTCTCTCCTACTCCTTCTACTTGGAAGGGCTCCTAGTTCTACTAGGAAAGGGGGAATCCTACTCCCGGTGGGAGTAGGACTCCCCTAGGGCGCGCCATAGAGAGAGGGCCGCCCTCCCCCTCCTCCACTCCTTTATATACGATGAGGAGGGGCACCCTTGGAGACACAACAATTGATCATTGATCTCTTAGCCGTGTGCGGTGCCCTCCTCCACCATATTCCACCTCGATATCATCAGAAGCGGTGCTTAGGCGAAGCCCTGCGTCGGTAGAACATCAACATCGTCACCACACCGTCGTGCTGATGAAACTCTCCCTCAACACTCGGCTGGATCGGAGTTTGAGTGACGTCATCGGGCTGAACGTGTGCTGAACTCGGAGGTGCCGTACGTTCGGTACTTGATCGGTCGGATCGTGAAGACGTACGACTACATCAACCGCGTTATGCTAGCGCTTCCGCTTTCGATCTACGAGGGTACGTAGACAACACTCTCCCTTCTGGTTGCTATGCATCACCATGATCTTGCGTGTGCGTAGGAAATTTTTTGAATTACTACGTTCCCCAACACACCCACCATATACCATCCTCAAAACAGCCACCATACCTACCTATTATGGCATTTCCATAGCCATTCCGAGATATATTGCCATGCAACTTTCCATCGTTCCGTTTATTATGACACGCTCCATCATTGTCATATTGCTTTTGCATGATCATGTAGTTGACATCGTATTTGTGGCAAAGCCACCATTCATAATTCTTTCATGCATGTCACTCTTGATTCATTGCATATCCCGGTACACCGCCGGAGGCATCCACATAGATTCATATTTTTATTCTAAGTATTTAGTTGTAATCTTGAGTTGTAAGTAAATAAAAGTGTGATGATCTTCATTATTAGAGCATTGTCCCCGTGAGGAAAGGATGATGGAGACTATGATTCCCCTCCGGACGAAAAAAAAGAGAAAGGCCATAAAAAAAGGAGAAAGGCCATAAAAAAGAAAAAGGCCATAAAAAAGGAAGGCCCAAAAATGAGAGAAAAAGAGAGAAGGGACAATGCTACTATCCGCTTTCCACACTTGTGCTTCAAAGTAGCACCAGGATCTTCATGATAGAGAGTCTCCTATGTTGTCACTTTCATATACTAGTGGGAATTTTTCATTATAGAACTTGGCTTGTATATTCCAATGATGGGCTTCCTCAAAATGCCCTAGGTCTTCGTGAGCAAGCAAGTTGGATGCACACCCACTTAGTTTCTTTTGTTGAGCTTTCATACACTTATAGCTCTAGTGCATCCGTTGCATGGCAATCCCTACTCAGTCACATTGATATCTATTAATGGGCATCTCCATAGCCCATTGATACGCCTAGTTGATGTGAGACTATCTTCTCCTTTTTTTGTCTTCTCCACAACCACCATTCTATTCCACATATAGTGTTATGTCCATGGCTCACACTCATGTATTGCATGAAGGTTGAAAAAGTTTGAGAATACTAAAGTATGAAACAATTGCTTGTCTTGTCATCAGGGTTGTGCATGATTAAATACTTTGTGTGATGAAGATAGAGCATAGCCAGACTATATGATTTTGTAGGGATAGCTTTCTTTAGCCATGCTATTTTGAGAAGACATGATTGCTTTGTTAGTATGCTTGAAGTATTATTGTTTTCATGTCAATATGAAATTTTATCTTGAATCATTTAGATCTGAACATGCATGCCACAATAAAGAAAATTACATTGAGAAATATACTAGGTAGCATTCCATATCAAAAAATTTGTTTTTATCATTTACCTACTCGAGGACGAGCAGGAATTAAGCTTGGGGATGCTTGATACGTCTCCAACGTATCTATAATTTTTTATTGTTCCATGCTATTATATTACCCATTTTGGATGTTTATGGGCTTTACTCTACACTTTTATATCATTTTTGGGACTAACCTACTAACCGGAGGCCCAACCCAAATTGCTGTTTTTTTGCCTATTTCAGTGTTTCGAAGAAAAGGGATATCAAACGGAGTCCAAACGGAATGAAACCTTCGGGAGCGATCTTTTTGGAACAAACGCAATTCAGGAGACTTGGAGTGGATGTCAAGAAGCAGCCGAGGCGGCCACGAGGGTGCCAAGCGCGCCCTAGGGGGGTGGGTGCGCCCCCCACCCTCGTGGGCCCCTCGTGGCTCCACCGAGCTACTTCTTCCTCCTATATATATCTACATACCCCGAAAACATCCAGGAGCACCACGAAACCCTATTTCCACCACCGCAACCTTCTCTACCCGTGAGATCCCATCTTGGAGCCTTTTCCGGCGCTCCGCCGGAGGGGGAATCGATCATGGAGGGCTTCTACATCAACACCATAGCCTCTCCGATGAGTTGTGAGTAGTTTATCATAGACCTTTGGGTCCATAGTTATTAGCTAGATGGCTTCTTCTCTCTCTCTTTGAATCTCAATACAAAGTTCTCCTCGATCTTCTTGGTGATCTATTCGATGTAACTCTTTTTGCGGTGTGTTTGTCGAGATCCGATGAATTGTGGGTTTATGATCAAGTTTATCTATGAGAAATATTTGAATCTCCTCTGAATTCTTTTATATATGATTGGTTATCTTTGCAAGTCTCTTCGAATTATCAGTTTGGTTTGGCCTACTAGATTGATCTTCCTTGCAATGGGAGAAGTGCTTAGCTTTGGGTTCAATCTTGCGGTGTCCTTTCCCAGAGACAGTAGGGGCAGCAAGGCATGTATTGTATTGTTGCCATCGAGGATAAAAAGATGGGGTTTATATCATATTGTTTGAGTTTATCCCTCTACATCATGTCATCTTGCCTAATGTGTTACTCTGTTCTTATGAACTTAATACTCTAGATGCATGTTGGATAGCGGTCGATGTGTGGAGTAATAGTAGTAGATGCAGGCAGGAGTCGGTCTACTTGTCGCGGATGTGATGCCTATATACATGATCATGCCTAGATATTCTCATAACTATGCCCTTTTCTGTCAATTGCTCGACAGTAATTTGCTCACCCGCCGTAATACTTATGCTATCTTGAGAGAAGCCACTAGTGAAACCTATGGCCCCCGGGTCTATCTTCCATCATATAAGTTTCCAATCTACTTTGTTTTGCAATCTTTACTTTTCAATCTATATCATAAAAATACCAAAAATATTTATCTTATCTTTTTATCTCTATCAGATCTCACTTTCACAAGTGGTCGTGAAGGGATTGACAACCCCTTTATCGCGTTGGTTGCAAGGTTCTTGTTTGTTTGTGTAGGTACAAGGGACGTGTGTGGAGCCTCCTACTGGATTGATACCTTGGATATCAAAAACTGAGGGAAATACTTACACTACTTTGCTGCATCACCCTTTCCTCTTCAAGGGAAAACCAACGCAGTGCTCAAGAGGTAGCAATCCCCTATACTTGTGGATCATCACCCCTCAACTTTGATCCGATCACCATCACCCAAAACTTAATGTTAGGTATGTACTGGATTGCATGAACTCCCATTGGATGGTGTAGTCGAAAAAGAACAGAACAAGTGGGTGCTCGTGAACTTCCACACACCCTATGAGATTATACTTCCTCGCTTGGATCATATAGGAATTTCCCGCCGTGTCCCACGTCATGAAGATTACATCGTCAGCTGGGCACACCTTGGTTTGCAGAAAGTGTAATCTGGCAAGTTCCCATGCCATATGGGAATTACGCGGACTTCAAGCTAATTGCCTTGTTCGACCATGGACTCGCCTATTAGCGGTGAAGCTAGCTATATGTGGACGCAAATCGCCTTATAGTGTTGCTTCGATGGTGATTCATACTTATGTGATGCTATTGAACAGAATGGCATCATCTACACGGTCGACCATGCACATTGCACCAAATATTGCTGGGATGTTGCGGCCGCCTCCAAACATACCAATTACAGTTATAGTTTTCTTGTCTTATTTTAATTATAACGACATGACATTGTTTGAACTATTGTGATGATTAACATATCTCTATTAGAGCAGAATGTTAGTAGAACTATGGTGTTGTATTAGGGACGACATAAATCAGGAAATAAAATAGGAAAAATTGGAAGTCCAATTGGTAATGTCTATATTTGTAAGTAGTTAAATCATGTGATTGTGACCATGTCTATACAGTCAATTTGTACCCTTTAAGAATCAAATGGTTAGGAAGGGACAAATATGAATATTATCATTGTGTATCAATAGCCATGTTAGTTTCCTCATTTTTATGATGTAGAAACATGCCTAGCACTAGCACTGTTACCTTCATCTAACCATACATTAGGGAAGTAGCATATGGAAAACTCTATATTTGGAAGTAGTGAAATCCTATCATGCTTACCATGTCTACATACCTATATTCACCCTTCAGCAATAAATGGCTAGAATAATATCCTCACAAGCATTTTGCACACAGAACATGAGTATATAACAATGCATGGTGTGTTAGTTTTCTCTGAAGAATTTATGTGAGAACAGAACATGACTATATAACATGCATGACGTGTTAGTTTCCTGTGAAGAATCGATTGTGTGACAACATGAGTATAACCATGAATGGCAGTGCTATATTTTATACCCCAGTATACATTTCCATGTATTTTCTTCTGGGTTCTAACACGGATGGATCAGTGTTGTTTCTTACAATATGCTACTCATATTCTGAACAATGTTGATCTTACATTAACAATGTATGTCATTTGTGTCTCCTTTTTATATGATGTAGTGTCCGTACGGCCCCTGTCCTTTGTAATCACACCACGTTTGCAGGAAACAGGGAAGCACAACTGGTTCCTCGCTTGATCAGGCGGTGGCAAAAGACTGATGACCATTCGCATACATTAGTCGCCAAGGTTATATAGCAAAATCCCCACTGTGCACAAGCAGCATGAAATACATGAGTATCCGACAAATGGTTGTCACATCTTTGAGCAGGATACCAGCTTGTTGGGGCCTTCGCGATTTTTGAGTTGGAGACGGGTAAACAACATTGGTTCACACTCCCTGTTTCTTGGACTTAATTATCCGATTAACCAAAAGATCACTGATAACCCACAAGTATAGGGGATCGCAACAGTTTTCGAGGGTAGAGTATTCAACCCAAATTTATTGATTCGACACAAGGGGAGCCAAACAATATTCTCAAGTATTAGCAGTTGAGTTGTCAATTCAACCACACCTGGATAACTTAGTATCTGCAGCAAAGTATTAAGTAGCAAAGTAGTATGGAAATGCTTGATAACGGTGGCAAAAGTAACAAGAGCAGTTTTGTAGTAATTGTAACAAAGACAGCGGTAAAGTAACTAAGCAAAGAGCAATATGTGAAAAGCTCGTAGGCATTGGATCAGTGATGGATAATTATGTCGGATATGATTCCTCATGTAATAGTTATAACATAGGGTGACACAGAACTAGCTCTAGTTCATCAATGTAATGTAGGCATGTATTCCGAATATAGTCATACGTGCTTATGGAAAAGAACTTGCATGACATATTTTGTCCTACTCTCCCGTGGCAGCGGGGTCCTATTGGAAACTAAGGGACATTAAGGCCTCCTTTTAATAGAGTACCGGACCAAAGCATTAACACTTAGTGAATACATGACTCCTCAAACTACGGTCATCACCGAGAGTGGTCCCGATTATTGTCACTTCGGGGTTGCCGGATCATAACACATAGTAGGTGACTATAGACTTGCAAGATAGGATCAAGAACTCACACATATTCATGAAAACATAATAGGTTCAGATCTGAAATCATGGCACTCGGGCCCTAGTGACAAGCATTAAGCATAGCAACATCAATCTTAGAACATAGTGGATACTAGGGATCAAACCCTAACAAAACTAACTCAATTACATGGTAAATCTCATCCAACCCATCACCGTCCAGCAAGCCTACGATGGAATCACTCACGCACGGCGGTGAGCATCATGAAATTGGTGACGGAGGATGGTTGATGATGACGACGACGACGAATCCCCCTCTCCGGAGCCCCGAACGGACTCCAGATCAGCCCTCCCGAGAGAGTTTAGGGCTTGGCGGCGGCTCCGTATCGTAAAACGCGATGAATCTTTCTCCTAGATTTTTTTCTCCACGAACGTGAATATATGGAGTTGGAGTTGAGGTCGGTGGAGCTTTAGGGGGCCCACGAGGCAGGGGGCGCGCCCTAGGGTGGGCGCCCCCCCCCCCACCCTCGTGGACAGGGTGTGGGCCCCCTGACGTTGATTCTTTCACCAATATTTTTTATTAAATCCAAAAATTTGCTCCGTGGATTTTTCAGGTCATTCTGAGAAATTTTATTTCTGCACAAAAATAACACCATGGCAGTTCTGTTGAAAACAGCGTCAGTCCAGGTTAGTTCCATTCAGATCATGCAAGTTAGAATCCAAAACAAGGGGAAAAGTGTTTGGAAAAGTAGATACGACATAGACGTATCAACTCCCCCAAGCTTAAACCTTTGCTTGTCCTCAAGCAATTCAGTTGACAAACTAAAAGTGATAAAGAAAAACTTTTACAAATTCGGTTTGCTCTTGTTGTTGCAAATATGTAAAGCCAGCATTCAGGTTTTCAGCAAAGATTATGAACTAACCATATTCACAATAACAATTAGGTCTCATGTTTACTCATATCAATGGCATAATCAACTAGCGAGCAATAATAATAAATCTCGGATGACAACACTTTTTTCGAAACAATCATAATATGATATGACAAGATGGTATCTCGCTAGCCCTTTCTGAGACCGCAAAACATAAATGCAGAGCTCCTCTGAAGATCAAGGACTGACTAAACATTGTAATTGATGGTAAAAGAGATCTAGTCATAGTCATACCTGAGGGACTCCTGGATTAGGGGGTCCTCGGACAGCGGGACTATATACTTTAGCCGGACTGTTGGACTATGAAGATACAAGATTGAAGACTTCGTCCCGTGTCCGGGTGGGACTCTCCTTTGCGTGGAAGGCAAGCTTGGCAATTCCGATATGTAGATTTCCTTCTCTATAGCCGATTCTGTGTAACCCTAGCCCCCTCCGGTGTCTATATAAACCGGAGGGTTTAGTCCGTAGGACAAGACCAATCATAATCATAGGCTAGCTTCTAGGGTTTAGCCTCTACGTTCTCGTGGTAGATCAACTCTTGTAATACTCATATTATCAAGATCAATCAAGCAGGAAGTAGGGTATTACGTCCATTGAGAGGGCCCGAACCTGGGTAAACATTGTGTCCCCCGCCTCCTGTTACCATTAGCCTTAGACGCACAATTCGGGACCCCCCACCCGAGATCCGCCGGTTTTGACACCGACATTGGTGCTTTCATTGAGAGTTCCACTGTGTCGTCACGATAAGGCTTGATGGCTCCTTCGATCATCTGCAACGATGCGGTCCAGGGTGAGGTTTTCCTCCCCGGACAGATCTTCGTATTCGGCGGCTTCATATTGCGGGCCAACTCGCTTGGCCATCTGGAGCAGATCGACAGCTACGCCCCTGGCCATCAGGTCAGGTTTGGAAACTTTAACTACACTGCCGACATCCGCGGAGACCTTATCTTCGATGGATTCGAGCCCATGTCAGGAGTGCCAAATAGTCACGACGGGCATGACTTAGATCTGCCATAGGACGGTGTTCGGGAGATCGCACATGCGGCTGCCCCGGCCCTTAATCTAGAGCTGATCACGCCATCCGAGGACGGGTGGATGGACCCCGCCACGGAGGCCGCACATTCATCGGCGCTAGAGTCGAACACAGACTTCACCTCCAAAGAGATCTGTGTCATCGGACCCTCGGACTCGTCTCCGGCCATAGGTTCTGAACCACGCGCGTCCGTGCCTATTGAATCTGATTGGGCACCGATGATGGAGTTTACCTCCATGGATATCTTTCAGCACTCACCCTTGGGCGACGTGCTAAATTCATTGAGGTCTCTCTCTCTATCAGGAGACTCTTGGCCGAACTATGTCCGGCTTGAGTGGGAAGCGGACGACAAAGAAATTCGTTCCCCACCCACCACCCACTTAATAGCCACTGTCGATGACTTAACCGACGTGCTTGACTTCGACTCCGAAGACATCGACGGTATGGACGACGATGCAATAGAAGAACAGGAACCACCGCCCACAGGGCGCTGGACAGCCACCTCATCATATGATATATATATGGTGGACACCCCCAAAGAAAGCAATGGCGATTAGGCAACGAAGGATAATCTCTTGGAGAAGCAATCTAAGCACCGGCGTCATCAGCGCCGCTCTAAGCCCCGCCATAGCAAGAATAGCGATACCGGCACAAGAGATGATAGCAATCCGGATGGTGCCAAAGACGAAAACAATCCCGCCCAGCCAGGCTCCAAGCAGGCCAAGCGGGAGGATGGGCAAGCTAGCCCTAAGGAACAGGCAACAGATGGAAAATCAGAGGATGACAATTACATGCCCCTCTCCGAAGACGAAGTGAGCCTTGGCGACGAAGAATTCATTGTGCCTGAGGACCCCGTCGAGCAGGAGCGCTTCAAGCGCCGGCTTATAGCCACTGCAAAAAGCCTGAATAAGAAACAGCAGCAGCTTCAAGCTAATCAAGATCTGCTAACTGATAGATGGACTAAGGTCCAGGCAGCCGAGGAATACGGACTCGAGCGCCCAACCAAAAGTTACCCAAAGCGCAGGTTGCTACCTCAGCTCGAGGAGGAGGCATTAAAGCCCACACTACCAGCGCATGATGCGGCTGACCGGCCACCTCGTGGCCGAGACAAAGCGGCGTATCAGCCCGAACACCAGCTCGCACCCCGCCGCCAATCAAACAAAAACACTAAGGTCTGGGGCTACACGCAGGACCCGCAGACGTATTGAAAAAAAAGCAGGACAGTCAAGATCGATCTACGGATCACGGGGGCGCGCCACAATGCGTGATGATGAACGTCATGCCGGATACACTAAAAACAAGTCCGGCCAGGCCAAATACAATAGACCAGACTCATTTGAATTGCGTCGTGATGTAGCCCGGCATAGAGGCGCCACACACCCCCTATGCTTCACTGATGAAGTAATGGATCATGAATTCCCGGAAGGGATTTAACCCGTGAACATTGAATCATATGATGGTACTACAGACCCCGCGGTATGGATAGAAGATTTATTCCTCCACATTCACATGGCCCACGGGGATGATCTACACGCCATCAAGTACCTCCCACTAAAACTCAAGGGACCGGCTCGGCATTGGCTGAATAGCTTGCCGGCAAACTCCATCGGAAGTTGGGAGAACCTGGCAGACGCATTCCTGGATAACTTCCAGGGCACTTATGTGCGACCACCGGATGCTGATGATTTAAGTCACATAACCCAGCAGCCCGGAGAGTCATCTAGGAAATTCTGGACTCGGTTCCTAACTAAAAAAACCAAATTGTCGACTGTCCGGATGCCGAAGCCCTAGCGGCCTTTAAGCATAATATCTGTGATGAGTGGCTTGCCCGACATCTCGGCCAAGAAAAACCGAAGTCCATGGCAGCCCTCACGACACTCATGACCCGCTTTTGCGCGGGCGAGGATAGCTGGTTGGCTCGTAGCAACAACTCAGCAAGCAATCCTGGCACATCAGAAGCCAGGGATAGCAACGGCAAGCCCCGACGCAACAAACACAAGCGTCGCAACAATGGCGACAACATCGAAGAAACGTCATTCAACGCCTGATTCAGTGGCTCTAAGTCCGGTCAGCGGAAAAAGCCATTCCAAAAGAACAATTCAGGCCCGTCTAGCCTGGACCGCATCCTCGATCGTCCATGCCAAATTCATGGCACCCCAGGAACACCAGCCAATCATACCAACAGAGAATGTTGGGTCTTCAAACAAGCCGGTAGGTCAGGTACCGAAAACAAGGAAAAGGGGCTGCATAGCGATGATGACGAGGAGCCCCGGCCGCCGAACACAGGAGGGCAGAAGAAATTTCCTCCCCAGGTGAAAACGGTGAACATGATATACGCAACTCATATCCCCAAGCGGGAACGGAAGCCTGCACTAAGGGACGTCTATGCGATGGAGCCAGTCGCCCCAATATTCAACCCATGGTCTTCTTGCCCGATCACTTTCGATCGCAGGGACCATCCTACCAGTATCCGTCATGGCGGTTCGGCCGCATTGGTACAGCATACGATGACGTCACAGAGGAGGCGTGGACAGCGCCGATGGCCGCCACGGCCCCGGCCATCGCCGTGGCGCCCATCCAGGCCCCCTCCGGCGCCTATACCACTAGTAGAAAAAGGACCTAATATGAGACACATTAGTGCCGGTTTGGTTTTGAGCCGGCACTAATGTGTCCAATAGTACCGGTTCCAACGGCTCGCCGGCCGTTCTCATTAGTACCGGTTCGTGGCGAACCTATAGTACTGGTTCGTGCCTGGCCGGTACTAAATAGGGTGGTGGCAGGGTGTTGTCGATGCAGGGCCCGTCCAGCACCTTTAGTACCGGTTCGTGGCACGAACCTGTACTAAAGGTTGACGTACATAAACCCTTCGTCCCCTTGAGCCACTCTGTTCTTCCCCTTTCCCCTCACTTCCTCTGTTCTTCCCCCTCTCTCCTCGAGCTCCTCACAAATATTGCCCAAAATTTGTCAAGATTTGAAGGCCCCCATCCATTCAAATGATCACAAAGGTTAGCAACTTTGTCCTTTCAACTCTCATTGCTAGATTAGCTCTTGCAATGCTTTGTATAGTGATTAATTTGGGAGGAATAATTATATTTGCTAGTATTTGATTTATATGCAATTTGAGCACAAAAATAACACTTAGTTTGCATATGTAGATGTGGTTTACTTAGTGCCTTCTAAATCTCCGTCGTAACCACCGTCGATCGCCCGCACTGCCCTGTCAGCGCACCACCTTTCCGGTGAGGCTCTTGTTCATGAATGTTTTACATTACCAAATTGATGTTTATGTGATTTGGATATATAGTTACTCGTATAATTATATTACCCGTACGTTGTTTGTTATACATAGTGCCATGGTTTTGATATCCGTCCCCGTCGGCCCTCGTCCTTGTTATGATTCGGATGTGGTATATTCTCTTTTAAAACTAGTTGTTGCATTTCGTGTTTATGACAAATTATGCCCATCAAGTTGACATAGATATTTTTATCTAGAAGGTATGTGAACCGGAAATTCCAACCGACCCTATTGTCGAGAGGTTAAATTTAGTTGAAAGAGAAAACGAGTATTTGAAAGAAAATTGAAAAGAATTGAGGGGAGAAGATGGAATTAGAGTTGCATGTTGCCGATGTCGCCGATGATCACAAGATCAAGATGGAGAAAATGAGGTTGAAGATTAGAAAGATTAGAAAATATGCCATTGATAGTGTGGCTTGGTATCATTATGCTGTTGGATCAATTGTTACCTTAATTGCGATCTTCATCGCATTTGTTGTTGCATTTAAATTCTTTAGCTAGAGAGTTATTTGTATGTTGCATTTAATTAAGTGTTGTATATGAACTTTATGTATGAACTTTATGTATGAACTTGTATTAATTTGGTCTATTCGGTGTTGTGTAATGAAGATGAGCCGACAATGGATGTATGATGACAGATGCTCTCCCGAGTTCATTAATGGCGTGCATACTTTTCAACTTGCCGCTGAGGCAAACAAGCGGGCGGATGGTTTTATGCCTTGTCCATGTGCTGGCTGTAGGAATGGTCATAGTTACTCTACGTCAAGAACCATTCACGTCCACCTATTTGAGTCCGGTTTCATGCCCCACTATAATGTTTGGACCAAGCACGGAGAAATAGGGATTATGATGGAAGACAATGAATAAGAAGAGGACGACGACGGCTATCCTGGCCATGGGTTCCCTGAATACGATGATACAACAATGGGGGAAGAAGCTGAGCCGGCAATGCAGAAAGAAGCTGAAGAAGAGGCATCAGATGAGCCCGTAGATGATCTAGGTCTGGCCATTGCCGATGCAAAGAGAAACCATGAAGTGATCTGGAGAGGACGGTTGCAGCGCATGTTAGAGGATCACAAGAAATTGTTGTACCCGAATTGCGAAGCTGACAAAAAAAAGTTGGGCACCACACTTGAATGCTGCAATGGAATGCAGAGAATGGTGTATCTGAGAAGGGATTTGGAAAGTTGCTGGTAATGATAAAGAATATGCTTCCAAAGGACAACGAATTGCCCGAGAGTACGTACGAAGCAAAGAAGGTTGTCTGCCCTCTAGGGTTAGAGGTGCAAAAGATACATGCATGCCCTAATGATTGCAACCTCTACCGCGGTGAGTACGAGGATTTGAATGCTTGCCCAGTATGCGGTGCACTGCGCTATAAGATCAGCCGCGATGACCCTAGTGATGTCGAGGGCGAGCACCCCAGGAAGAAGATTCCTGCCAAGGTGATGTGGTATGCTCCTATAATACCACGGTTGAAACGTTGTTCCAAAACAAAGAGCATGCGAAAGCGATGCGGTGGCACGCGAAGACCGTAAGAAAGACGGAAAGTTGAGAGTACCGGCTGACGGTTCGCAGTGGAGAAAAATCGAGAGAAAATCTTGGGAGGAGTTTGCAGGTGACCCAAGGAACGTATGGTTTGGTCTAAGCGCAGATGGCATTAATCCTTTTGGGGAGCGTAACAGCAACCATAGCACGTGGCTGTGACTCTATGTTTGTATAACCTTCCTCCTTGGTTGTGTATGAAGCGGAAGTTCATTATGATGCGGTGCTCATCCAAGGCCCTAAGCAACCTGGCAACGACATTGATGTGTACCTAAGGCCATTAGTTGAAGAACTCTTACAAGCGTGGAATGGAACAGGTGTACGTGCGTGGGATGAGCACATGGGGAAGAATTTGACCTAAAGGCGTTGCTGTTCGTGACCATCAATGATTGGCCTGCTCTCGGTAACCTTCGTGACGGACAAACAAGGGATACCGCGGATGCACGCACTGTTTGGATGATACCGACAGCGATATATTTGAATAGTTGTAAGAAAAATGTGTACACAGGACATTGTCGATTTCTTCCGAGCAGCATCCCGTAAGAAAGAAAGGCAAGCATTTCAAAGGTGAGGCGGATCACCGGACGAAGCCTCGCCACCGTACTGGTGTTGATGTACATGATATGGTCAAGGATTTGAAGGTAATCTTTGGAAAGGATCCTGGCGGACAACCTGTTCCGAAGGACGCTGATGGACGCGCACCCATGTGGAAGAAGAAATCTATATTTTGGGACCTGCCATATTGGAAAGACCTAGAGGTCCGCTCCGCAATCGATGTGATGCACGTGACGAAGAATCTTTGCGTGACCCTGCTTGGCTTTTTGGGCGTGTATGGGAAGACAAAAGATACACCAGAGGCACGGGAGGACCAGCAACGTATGCACGGAAAAGACGACATACATCAGGATCAGGCCAGCTACGCTCTTACCAAAGAAGAGAAGGAAATCTTCTTGAATGCACCTTTCGGCATGAAGGTACCGTCGGCTTCGTCGAATATAAAGGGAATAATAAATATGGCGGAGAAAAGTTCCGAACCTAAAGTCTCATGATCGCCACATGATTATGACGCAACTCCTTCCGGTTGCATTGAGGGGGCTTCTACCGGAAAACGTTCGATTGGCCATTGTGAAGCTATGTGCATTCCTCAATGCAATCTCTCATAAGGTAATCGATCCAGAAATCATACCACGGTTACAGAATGATTTTGTGCAATGTCTTGTCAGTTTCGAGTTGGTGTTCCCACCATCCTTCTTCAACATCATGACGCACGTCCTAGTTCACCTTCTTGAAGAGATTAACGTTTTGGGTCCTGTATTTCTACACAATATGTTCCCCTTTGAAAGGTTCATGGGAGTCTTGAAGAAATATGTTCATAACCGTGCTAGGCCAGAAGGAAGCATCTCGAAGGGCCATGAAAATGAGGAGGTCATTGAGTTTTGTATTGACTTTATTCCTGACCTTAAGCCGATTGGTATTCCTGAATCGCGGCATAAGGGCAGACTGGAAGGAAAAGGCACGCTAGGAGGGCATCAAATAATATGTATGGACGGGTATTCTCTCAGAAGCACACTACCACAGTTCTCTGAAATTCCGCCTTGGTGGCTCCGTATATGGAGGAACACAAGAATTTTCTACATCCAAACACCCGGAGAAGTCGGACGACCGGATTACACGCGAACAAATGAGGACTTTCGCCGGTTGGTTGCGTAAACGCGTCCTAAATGATGGCGATATTCAAAATGACCTGTACTCATTGTCCAGTTACCATCTTGAATATAATGACTTTCAAAGGGTACCAGATAAATGGGAATACATTTTACGATCGCCCAAGATAAGAAGAGCACCAACCAAAACAGTGGTGTCCGCTTTGATGCAACAACCAACACGGGAAAGGAAACATATTATGGTTACATAGAGGACATATGGGAACTTAACTATGGATCGTGTGATTTGAAGGTCCCTTTGTTTCGTGCAAATGGGTCAATATGACACGAGGCGGGTAACGGAAGACCCGCAGACGGAATGACAATAGTGGATCTCAACAATCTTGCGTGTCTTGACGAACCATTCGTCCTAGCCAATGATGTGGCGCAGGTTTTTATGTGAAAGACATGTCTACCAGGCCGAGAAAAGAAAAGATAAGGAAGCGAATGGATCATACGACGAGCCAAAAGCGCCACATAGTTCTTTCAGAAAAAGAAACATCGTGGGAGTGGATGACAAGACAGACATGTCAAGATTATGAAAAGTTTGATGAAATTGCTCCATTCACGGTGAATATTTACCCGAGCATCCATTTAAATGATGAAGATTTTCCCTGGCTACAGCAAAGGGACACACGAGAAGAAAAGTTTCACACCCAAAGATGCAGGATGTGATCGGCTTCACTATCATCACTTTCTTACATGTTTCACACCCGAGGAGGAATGTCTGTAATAGTTAGGGTAGTTAATTATGTGTTTTGGCATTTGAAACGCGAAAAAAATTTATGTGCAAACAAATTCTTTTTCATGCATTTACTGATTTTTTTCCATTAAATGACCCTGAAATTGAAAAGCATTTGAAATGAACTCGAGAAAAGGTTGAAAGTTGGCATGGTATCATAATTTCATACAAATAGCATGTGCAAAAAGTAGAGAGGGTTACGGCAAAACTGGATACACTTCGTGTACAAAATGGACAATCTTTTTCAAGTATCGGGGTTTAAATTAAAACTGAAATGTTACAAAGGCATTTCATTTTTTAAATAACCTAAGCATTACCAAATTGAATATAATGATAAAACACACTAATCTTAAACATAAGAAAGAAGAATCACTGAAAAATATTTTTCCAAAGTTAACTTATTCACAAACTAGTGATTCACACAAATTTCAAATAATTCAAAATTTAAACTATTCAAATTTGAAAACTACCGGCACTAACAGATCAAAGTTTGTAAATTTTTGTACCTAAAGCAAAAATATTCACAAACAAACTCTAAATACAGAAAAAAAACAACTCAAAAATAAATAAAACAAATAAAAAAGCAAAAAAATTAAGAAAATAAAAAAGCCCGCCTACTGGGCCAAAGCGGCATGCATACGACTAGAAACTCAACCTTTTGTTGAGCCAGGATGCAGGCCCGCAAAGGCCCAGTAGGCCCACATGGCAGCAATGAATTGGTAGGCCCAGAGGCCTGCTTAGGAGAGGAGCTCGAGAGCTACCGCTGACCGGGGCTTATAAACCAGTGCGGTAGCCCTTCGACTAGCGAGGTGGGACTAAACTTGCCGCATCAAGATCGGCCAAGACCACCTTTAGTACCGGGTGGT
Source organism: Aegilops bicornis (assembly GCA_021605145.1). Lineage (NCBI taxonomy): Eukaryota > Viridiplantae > Streptophyta > Magnoliopsida > Poales > Poaceae > Aegilops > Aegilops bicornis. The sequence continues at coordinate 748,077,950 of CM038673.1, read as the reverse complement.
GGAACCAACCCGGTACTAAAGTTTTAGTACCGGTTGGAGCCACCACCCGGTACTAAAGGGGGTGCGCTTCCGCCGCTTGGCCTGGCCAAAACAGACCTTTAGTACCAGTTGGTGGCTCCAACCGGTACTATAGGTCCATCCTATATATACAACACTTGAACAAAATTTAGTTTCCCTGTGTTCTTCCCTCTGTTTCCTCCCTCCCGTCGCCGCCCTGCCTGATCGTCGCCGCCCCGCCCTCGTCGCCGACCCGCCGTCCCTATCTCGTCGCCGCCCGTCGTCGCCCGCCCCGTCCCGTCGTCGCCGCGCCCACCGCCCATCGTCGCCGCCCGTCCGTCGCCTTCGCCCGTCGTCGCCGCCCGTCCCGTCGCCCGTTGTCGCCGCCCGTCGTCGCCTTCGCCGCCCGTAAATCGCCTCGCCGGTGAGCTTCGCCCGCCGCCAATGTCCACACACACACACACAGTACTACACACACACACACACACACACACTACACACACTACACACATTAGTTTGTTTGTTATAAATTTTTCTGTTTTTAGTTATAGAAATGTTAGAAATTATTCTGTTTTTAGTTATATAAATATTAGAAATGTTAGTTTTATAGAAATGTTATAAATGTTTTCTGTTTTTTAGTAATAGAAATATTTATAGAAATGTTAACAATTTTTCTGTTTTTTAGTTATATAAATATTAGAATTGTTATGGAAATGTTAGTTATATAATCATGAAATTTTAGAATTAGTTTTAGTTAGATGAATTATATTAATGTCAAATTGTTAGAATTTGCATAAATATAGAATTTTAGTTATCACAATCCAATCATTTAAAAAATGTTACTTTTTGTGGGCATATAGTATTTGTTCTCGACGATATGCCCGGCCCGCATCCTCGCCGTCGACCCGTTCACGACGTCATGCTTCAGGGACCCATGTCTAGGGACCTGGCTCCGCCGGGCTGGCACCGGAGGTGCTACACGGAGGCGCGCGCTTGGTGAGGAACACGGCCTCGGGTCCCGTCGTCGACCCTGATCTTCTTTGGTGGCGTTCGCGTGGGCCACATTCGGTGCAGAGGCAGCCGGCCCCGCCAGAGGTGGTGCGTCACCGTGTCAGGGAGGAAGATGAGCACGTCCATCGCTACATGGCTGCTATGGACGACGTCAGGTTCTCCACTACTTGGCGGGTTCTTTGGGAAGATGACCGGAGATATGATCCTGTGATGGTTCCTTCTCTTTGGGTGTGCACCGCCCACGCCCCAGGAACCATGAGGCGCCCTAGATTCTTCTGTAGTACTCGATCTTTATTAGGTACCTAGCCAGTGATGTATTCGATATATAGTATTCAAGACGATGTATTCGAGATTATATATATTAAGACGATGATGTATTCGAGATTATATATTCGAGAGGATGTATTCGAGATTCAGATTTTCCTTATTGATTAATCGCATCCATGCATTGTAATTTGAATACTAAATTGTTTTATATTTCTTACGTAGTATTAGTAAAGTAAAAGCTATGGCGGACAATACCGGCGAGAGAGAGAAGAGGAATTGTTCGACATCATACGCAGCCCTCACAGGCTAGATGATCTGAATGAAGCAGATGACGGCTCCCAATATCTTAACAATACCGGAGAGGGTGATGAAAAGATATTCGATCTCGACGACCGGGCTGATGAAGTCAAGAACTACGATTATGACTATGACACAGACAATGTTTGTGATGACACAGACAATGCTGATCTTCAAATAACAAACACTACCGGCGAGGTATATTTATATAAGCATGCATCATGGTGATCATCACATGTTTTTTATTGAAGATATATTAACGAATCGATCTTTCTTCTTTCAGCCCTCCGGATCGAGCAAATCTGCTTCTACAGACAGCAAGACAAAGCGAGGCCCGGGCAGATTGTTGAAGGATGGTGTAAAGTACCACATTGAATCCATCAAACCTAGTGGAGAACCCCTCACGCCTAAGAACATTGCGAACAAGTGGACTCGTCAGTGCGGAGTTCTTGTGAAGGACAAACTCGATCTCCATTCAAGAATGGAAAGAGCCAAAGACTAAGCGTCCAGTGTTACTTGGGTCGATGGCGAGCCAAAGAAGACCTGATGAAATCTCCGATGGAACATTTCACCCTACCGGATCATTTCACTAAAGCAGATGTGGACAAAGTCAAGGCCGCTGCTCTTAAGAAGATGGCAATTGCATTCAACACCCACAAGAAAACTGTATGGGCCAACTACCTCGCTAATGAAAGGAAGACTCCAGATTTCAAGGGAACACCGGAGAAGCAAAGAGAACATTGGGACGATTTAAGTGACCTTCAAGGATTCAGAAATATCTAAGGAACGGTCAATGAAAAACAAGGCAAATGCCGCAAGAAAAGCCTTGATTCCATAGGCTGGGTCCGGTGGCTCTGTGGTGGCATTGCCTAAGTGGGATAAGTCTGAGCAAGAGATGGAGGATGCAGGGTCACTCCGGTTACCGGCCTTTGGCCCCCAGTGCGTAACTTGGTTCTATGCGCATGGGGGGTGTTGGACCCGAAGACAGGCCTGGTTTCTAAGAAGGCAAGTCTAAAAGGAGCCGAACAAAAGATAATTGACGCAATAGAAGAAGCTCGAGCGGGGGTGTTCACGCCCAACAGAGAGAACGACGAGCTTACGCTACGCCTTGAAATCCTGAACACCCGGGAAGAACACGAGGCATGGGTATTATTCCCTGGTATGAGGGCTTTTTGAACTGGAATGACGACTACAGGTCCGTGCAAGAAAGAAGATGGAGGAGGAGAAGAAGAGGAAGGCTGGAGGAGGAGCAGAGGAAGCGGGCGCAGAACGTCTTCAAGGCCTAGAAGCAAGGCACGCGGACTGGCACTCAAATTCCAGCAGCGGCAGCAGCAGATCGACTCACTTAGCCGTGAAAGGGGGTCTCAGAATGCGGCAGCGGAAGCGGATGATCGTCCGACATTGGATAGCACCGTCCCATCCATGCCGAGAAGCGGCGTTGGTTACGCCCCAGGCGACACGCTGCTGGATACATACCTCGTGGATGACATCATAGAGAACACTAACTGTGAGCTACACTCCAAAATGAAGAACATATCCATGAAGGTGGCGGACGGCGTTGCTTTTCCGATTACCCCGAAGCAACCTACCATTGCATCCCGATTCCGAGAGGGTTATGCTCGTGTCATGGTTGATGAAGTGGTGGACCCATATTCGGGCTAATGCTTGACATTCACGGAGGTGAAGACGGCGCACACTCGGAGAGGCCATACATCGTATCATCCTATGGAGAAAGGATTGCATAATATTTGAAGTCCACCGACACCGCGTCGTCTGCCGACTCCTTGAAGTCCGCCACCGAGTCGCCAGACTCCCGCTCCTCCAAGTCCACGAACGCGTGAGACGACTCCTCCTCGAAGTCCGCCACCTCCTCCAAGTCCCCGAGCGCGTGAGCTGACTCCTCCGGTTTCAAGCCCGGCACGGCGTCATGCCACTTCTCCGGTTGCATGTCCGGCACCGTGTCAGGCCACACCTCCTGCTTCAAGTCCGGCACATAGTCAGGCCACTTCTCCTGGTCCAACTCCACGTCGGCCGTCTCCGCCGTCTCGGCAATCGCAGAAGAGACATCCCGCAGCTTTGGTGCGTGGCGATGCAGTCGAGGTAGTTCGGGAAAGTACAGCGAAGGCAAGCGATATAAATATGGTCCAAGCCTCGCTCCTCTCCTCAGAGGCCTTACGACATGACTAAGGAGCAAAACACAGCCATAGTGCAAGCCCAAGTGGACGCCCATTTTGGACCAAACTGGCACCATCGCCAAAGGAGAAAGTGCACGAGAAAGCGATTGACCACTTCATTCAGATGGCTAGAGCACCAGCTCCCAAGCCTGTTGACTCGGACTATGAGCGTCAAATCAGGAAGCTACATCGAGCACGGCTACGGAAGGAAGCGAGCTCAAGCTAGAGCCAACAAGCGGTGGCAAAAATGCGGAAAACCGTTCCCAATTTGGGAGAACAGGCTGCAAGAGATCCCCCGCTTGTTGTGCCAACAACACATGAGAGGAGTACGCGCACCAAATATTATTGTGGGCAAACCGTTAAGCGTTCAATGAGGCGATGTGGTAATAACGGAGGAGCATATAATGCAGGCTGAAATGCTCAAGATCTCTGTTGGACAACTCCTCAAAATCGAGCCCATGTCTCCGCTTAAAGAATCGTAAATAAAATGGAAATATGCAGGGCCAACCTTTGGTCCATCCAGACAAGTTCAAGGACCTCCCAACGAGAATGTATGAATTGCATCAATGGTACATGAACATGACCAAGATTTACAATCGAGTGTCCCTCATGGTGAATGTCAAGAAGGACCATTATTACCAAGAGAAATCTACATCCATTGAGTATTCAGAACTATATCGCTTATTCAATCAAGACGCCTTTTCGACAAGTCTATCATCAGTTGCTATTGTCTGTAAGTGATTTTTTTCTGTAATTTAAGTCTCAAGCTAGTTATGTAGTGATAATTTTGATCAATCATTACATGTAATTATCCTCACTATATTCTTTTTCTGTGGTATTATATGCAGGATGAAGATGTATGAAATGAAAAAAGCTGGGCGCTATGGCGTTGGGTTCATTGACCCAAATACCATTAATCAGGACATATGGGAGATTGAACATTGTAAAGCTGCTGTAGAGGAAAGCATGCTAGAGTTCTTGAAGCGCCTCAATACCTTCGAAGATATACTACTTCCTTAAACTTCCCGTGAGTCACACTGTCTTGTACTACAAATTCTGTTTTTGCTTACTAGCTAGCTAGATGTTAATAATTAAGTGTATACGGTTTACGGTAGTTGATTAATTTTATGCACATGCCCGCTTAATTAAGACATGCAAACGTGTGCGTATGCAGTTGGCACTGGGTCTTGATAGACATTAAAGTTGAGGAAGGAAAAGTTGAATTACTGGACTCACTAACTAAAGAAAATAAAGACTACACCATCGTGAAGGGATAGTCAACAGGTAATTTCAATCATTATTAACTATTAGTTCCTGATATGAACTATTTAATAACCCCTTTATTAATTTTCTTTGCCGGCGGGCAGGGCATGGGCAAAGTTCGTCGCGGTGACTCCAGGAGAATGGAAAAAAAATTGTTTTGGCATTGACCCAAGGTAAGTAATTAAGTAGTACTAGCTAGCTACCATCTCTTTAATTCTTGTTTCAATATCATTAATTAATTATTATGCTTGATTAATCATTATCTGATTCAATTCCATTCTCGTAAAGGCCCTGAGGCAAAGTAAAGGGAATAATCTGTGTGCATACTACTTTTATGAGAACATTCGCATGATGGCGTGTGAAAGGAGCAGATCTGATAGACAGGACTGGAGTACGTTTGTCGTAACACTATTCACACCATTATCGATATCTAGTCACACAACTAACACACATGCATATTATTGATCTCCTTCTTAACAGTTCGAGAGAGGTGCGGGATAAGCTCCTACCCTGTGAGCGCATACAAGCACTTCAAGAGGAAATAGCCGGATTTTTGCTCGACCAGGTCATAAATCCGAAAGGAGAATACTATTACCCGCTACCGCCCCATGAACCACTTGTCATCGTGCTCAAGGCACCAAGGCAACATGTAGTAGAAATTGTATATGTATATACATGTGTATATGTGTGAATAGTTAATGGTGTTGGCTGTGAGAGATTCTATGATATTTTATATATATATATATATATATATATATATATATATATATATATATATATATATATGCGGTTCTACGTACGAGAAAATCTATTTAATATATATGCATAACGTGTACAATTTGTACTATCGTGAAATACCAGCAAACAAAAAAGAATTAAATGGAAAATAAAGCCAAATTGAAAACACAAAATTGAAGCAAAAATTAAAAAAAAAAACACCCAAACATTTAGTACCTGTTGGTGTTACCAACCGGTACTAATGTCCTACACGCACACGGGCCGGGCCCGTGCCACGTGTTTGCACTTTAAGCGCCCGGTTCGTGATTTAACCGGTACTAAAGGGGGGGCCTTTAGTCCCCACTCTTTAGTGTCGGTTCGCCAACCGGCACTAAAGGCCGTCACGAACCGGCACTAAAGCCCGGTTCTGCACTAGTGTACCTTCCCCCTGGACGCTCCTTTCTCCCCCGGCCGAACCCTAGCCGCCACTTCTTTCCCCCTTGCGTTGTTGCTCGCTCCCCTGCACACACACCCGAGGCTAAAGTTGCCGCGCCATCCTCACCGTCGCGGCCACCATCATCGCCTACGCGCGGGAGGACGTCCAGGAGGACCGCGACCGCTGGCTTCGTCCGTCCCGGGGATCAGCTCAAGCCGGGGCGGCTCGTACGCTCGCCACCGCCGTCTTCTTCATCACGTACATCGCCGGCGTCCATTGTCGATTCCCACCGTTCTGGTCCACCTCCGGCCTCCCCGAGCTCGTCATCCGCACCGCAGTGAGCTCCTCCTCCATTCCCCGTCCTTTTACGCTTGATCCGTTGCCATAGCCGTCGTCCCCGAGCTCGTCTGAGTTCCTGCATACGCGTACGTGTACGTGCAGTAGCTACTCCTGCTGCTGCCTGCACCACGCCCATGCGCCCCCAGACGCATTGGCTCCATGCACACGCCCTGCGCCTGCCTCCGCCCGACGACGCCGCTGCCACACTTGCCCCGCGCCCGCCGTAGCCGCGCCATGCTCGCTCCGGAAGTGAATCCTCTAACATTAAGGAGCAAAGTCACCTAAGTTAGAGTGCAATCTAGTGCAAAACAAAGAAGGAAAGTCAGAGGCACTATAGCAAATAATGTAATTATTTACTGTAGCAGGTTATGTGTGTGGTTACTGTTCATGTAAATAAAATTAAAATTAATTTTATTGCATCATAATTTTGTTTGTATGTATTTTTTGTAAATGTATACAATAGATTTGTAATTTGCAAATTAATTCAAGTCATTTTAGCCTTAATCATATGGATGTGAAGGAGGAAAGTTAGAGAATTGTAGCTTAGGTGACTTCTCTTCTTGATGTTAGAGGATCCACTTCCGCTCGCCCCGCTGCTGCCTTTGCTGTTGTTGCTGCTGCGTTGCTAGCTGCTTGCTACTGTTGCTGCTGATTCGCTGCTGCTGCTTGCAAGTTTGCTCTGCTCCTTGCCGCTGCTTACAGGCTACTGCTGCTCCCTCCTCCTCCTTGTAGCGCTACTACTTGCTGCTACTACTGCCTAGTGATGTTGCTGCCCTGTAGTGCTCATGCCGCTGCTACTGTTGGTGGCCGTGGTCACGGCCATGGCCGTGTGTGTGTTCGTGTGTGTGCACGGCTGTGCCACGGCCGACCCTTTTTTTTAATTAGGCTAGGCTTAGTTAGTAGCAGTACTAGTTTAGTGCTAAGTTAGTCTAGTAGTAGATGACATGTAGGCCCCCATTAAATAGGTTAGGTTTATTTATTTGTTTAGGTAAATAGTCTATGACATGTGGGCCACACCCTGCCCTTTAGACTAGTCAAAGTTGACTTGGTCAACTCGGATTAAAACAAATTAAAGTAAAACCAGAAATTTTAGAAATAGCTAAAACTTTAGAAAATCATTTAAAATAATCTATAACTCGGATGAAAATGTTTTCTACATGAAAGTTGCTTAGAATTTTGAGACGAATCCAGATACGCCCTACGTTCGTCTGCCACACGTCCCTATCATAGCAAACATCGAACATTTCCCCTTCGATTCGTCTGTCCGAAAATGCCAAACTTCGGGAAAACTTTCCCGGATGTTTCCCCCCTTCCCGATATCGTGTAGCACCGCGTTAGGACACCTCTATCACCGCTTATTGTCTTGTTATGCATATGTTTGTGTGTATTTACTGTTTCTCCCCCTCTTCTCTCCGTTAGACCCCGAGACTGCTGCTGATGTCTCTATGATCGACTACGTCGACGATGACCCTCCTTCTTGTCTGAGCAACCAGGCAAGCCCCCCCTTTGATCATCCCGATATCACCCATTCTATACTCTCATGCTTGCATTAGATTTTGCTACTGTTATTGTTTGCTCCTATTCTGATGCATAGCCTGCTTTTGTACCGCTTTTGTTACCTACACCGCTTATCCTAAACTGCTTAGTATAGGTTGGTTAGTGATCCATCGGTGACCCCCACTTGTCCTTGTTGCCCTCGCTTCATCATCGATGCCTCGATCGACGTGATCGACGACGAGCCCGACACCTCACATCACATCACGCCTTTTGTTGCTCGACTCTGCAGAACTACTATCGAGTGCCGAGGGTGATCCCTCATAACGCACTCCTGATGATAATTCTGTAGTGTAGCCATTCAGTCGTGGTCATCGAGGGTGATTTCCTCTTTCACCATTCCCGATACGGCTCTGTCGTTCAAAACCTCAAGTGTGAACCTCGAGGGTGGTCCCTCTTACGTTCACCTTGATGATTACATTGAGTGGAATCCACCGGGGGTGATTCCTTGGGTTTTCCCCTTGATGTCTGGACACATAGTTACCTTGACTTTACTTGAGACCACTGTTGGAGTCGGGTTGGCCCTGAGGGGTACCCGCGAGTTGATGTGAAAGTCGGGCGGGCCCGTAAAGCACCCGCGAGTTTTCCACGTGGCACGGCCGGGCAGTCTGGGCCCTTGCCGTAAGTCCATGAGACAGGGCGACGGGGTCACCTTATCGTGAGTCTATGCTCGTTTTCGCGAGCCCCCAATGCACTAACAGGTTTCGGTATTTGTTCTGAGTTGGCCTCTGGCCTTTACGCACTAACCACCACGCGAGAATAGATATGGGCCTCGACGTCGTGGTATCAGCCGAAGCTTTGCCAGACGTCCAGTTCAGCAGTGCGGCACGGCTGGGTCGGCACCATCCTGTAGTGGTGGAGCCTGGACCCGCCCTGCTCGCAACGATCCGGAGTGCTGCGGGCGATGGGCCCAAGACCCCGAAGTGCTTAGGATGTAGACCGGCGGGGACCTCTCTGCTGAGCCTAGGTAGGGTTGCGACGTGTTGATCTTCCGAGGCCGGGCATTGACCCCAGAAAGGTGTGTCCGGCCAGAGTGATCGAGCGTGTTGGGTAACATGGTGCACCCCTGCAGGGAAGATATATATTCGAATACCGTGTCCACGGTAATGGATGTTCAGACTTGTATCCGGATCTTATATAACTAGAAATGGATACTTGAGATATGTGATGGATATGTGGCTCCGGGATTACTTTCTCGCAGGGAGTCGAGAAAGGATCTCTGGGCGTTGTTGTTACAACATGCTTGTTAAATATTAAAATGCTACTCTTTACTCTTCTACATGTTGTAAGATGCTTGGAGCTGCTTGGAGATGCTAGTCTTCGATAGGCTAGGCCTTTCCCTCTCTATTCTGGCATTCTGCAGTTCAGTCCACAGATACAAACCTTCCATTTGATACCAGTGCATACTTAGTATAGATCTGATGCTTGCGAGTACTTTGGATGAGTACTCACGGTTGCTTTGCTACCCCTTTTCCCCCTTCTTTCTTCTTTCTGGTTGATGCAACCAGATGGTGGATCCTTGGAGCCAGATGCCACCGCCGATGGATGATACTTCGTGGAGACCGCCGACGACCAGGAGTAGTTTAGGAGGTCCCAGGCAGGAGGCCTTGCCTCTTCGATCGTGTTGCTTTTGTGCTAGCCTTCTTAAGGCATCCTTGTTTAACTTATGTCTGTACTCAGATATTGTTGCTTCCACTGACTCTTGTGTATCGAGCTATGTATTCGAGCCCTCGAGGCCCCTGGCTTGTAATATAAAGCTTGTATTATTTTATTTGTGTCTAGAGTTGTGTTGTGATATCTTCCCATGAGTCCCTGATCTTGATCGTACACACTAGCGTGTATGATTAGTGTACGATTGAATCAGGGGCGTCACAAGTGCGCAAAATGGGCATCGACCCCTCAAGGATCAAACCCACAAAAACCACCTTCAAAGGTGTCATACCAGTTGTAGAGGCATGTTGCACGGGCTCAATCACACTGGAAGTAGTCTTCGGATCTCAGGGCAACTTCCGAAGTGAGGAATTAATCTTCGATATCATCCCTTTCCGCAGTGGCTACCACGCACTGCTCGGACGAACCGCATTTGCTAGATTCAATGCGGTACCACATTATGCATACTTCAAGCTCAAAATTCCAGGACCTCACGGGGTTAAAACAGTTAATGGAAACACAGAGCGCTCGCTCCGTATGGAAGAGCACACTGCAGCCCTCGCAGCAGAAGTACAGAGCAGCCTTTTTAGGCAGACTTCTAATTCGGCAATAAAGCCTCCGGACACCGTCAAGCGAGTCCGGAGTACCCTGCAACAGGATCGTCCGGCACGTCCATAGCTCACCTAGCAATTTAGCCTCCTTCCTGGTCCCAGTCAAGCGATGAAATTTGTTCCGTGCGTACATAATTACGCACTTAAAATACCATGGGCATAGGCGGAGGCACATCCATACTGCGGTCCACAATGCGGCTCAACCGCCTCAAGACCCGTATACCTAAATAATTTTCTTTCTTTCAGGACCCTATTCTCGGGGAGTTCTTTCAGATAGCCTGATTATAGGACCCATCACGGAAGGAAACACCAAGGAGGCAAAAAGCTTTGACGTATAAGGGAATCCCCAAGTGGTCTCTGATAAAGAGCATTATACCTGTTTTACATACCCACACGCAGCTTACCCTTGGCTAGGACATGTCAAATAGTCCTATTTTGCTTATCGCACTACTTGTATACATACTCTTTGACGTATTATTTAAATAACAATGGAAAAATATACAGCGTCAGCTTATTATTACATTTCTTTATCTTTTTTCCTTGACTGCTCATTTACTACAAATTGCACCCGTACACTTTGGTACGTTCAGCTCGCCAGGGGCTTCAGTGTACCCCATAACACGGCAAGAAAAGTCCGAACACTTTCAACAGTGCGGCACCCCGAACTTATAGCATTATATGCATCAGCTCTGAATCATGTCTTGGGTCAATAGTTGGGTTTGCCCGGCTCCCATGTTTTGGTGCCTTACGTTCCGCTATATCGGCTAAGGTAGCACAGGGAGAACTATTGCGATTGTGTCCCGGTTCTTCCGGATGAGCACCTCAGTAGAAAAAGCTGAAAACTGACTGTGATGATGCGGCGAGAGCTGGTCCCTGTTCGAGAGATCTCAAATCCTTAAAGATTTTCTCCGCTTCGGGCGAGGAATCGGCCTTGTACGATTTAGGCGTGTATAGCGCCCCAAGTTCGGCCTTCCGAATACTAGGGGCTTCGCCAAAATTTAAAATTGTAGACTTCTATGGCTAAGTGAGAGTGATAAAGCTGTATAGTCCGATTGCCTTGTTCGCTGCGCTAAACACCTCCTTAAAGGACCAAAAATTTGGATAAAGAGTGTTTAGATTTATCCTGAACACCCCAGTACTAGTTACATGGGGGCAAAAGCCGACGACTAGCCAACTCTCAGATTTTATAAACGGCCGCCCAGAAGGTAATATTTTAAATCAACAAGCGTTATATAGCGCACATGAACTCGTTTTCATATTACAAGATGACATGAGTACATACATTCAAATATCACATCCTTAGCACACTCCTCCGCCACAAGGCGGGCACCCTTCAGGACACTGTCATAATACTTTTCGTGGTGGCGATGCTCCTTGCCCTCTGGCGGTGAAAGTGCAACTATCCCTAGGTGGTTTTGGTAATTCATAACAACATATAGCTCATTGAGCTAATACTATTCCAAGACAAATATTTCAGGAAAGCTCAATGAATGGCATGGCATGGATGATGAAAGTGGATCCTCAAAATATCAAGGACAAAAGGATTGGCTCAAGCTCAAAAGCTCAAGACTCTACATTTTATATTTTAGTGATCCAAGATCACATTGAGTCTATAGGAAAAGCCAATACTATCAAGGAGGGATGAGGTGTTGCTTAATGAGTTTCTTGCTCCATGATGCTTAGTGATATGCTCCAAAAACCCTCAACTACTTTCTCATATCCACATATGACCTAAACCTAAAGTCAAAATCGGTCCCACCGATTCTTTCTATCCGGCGCCACCGAGTTCAGATGTCATACCCACTGCCACAAACCCTATGCAAATCGGTCTCACCGATAGGGATCTTGGTCTCACCGAGATGGGATTGTAATATCTCTGTTTCCCTTTGTAACGTTTCGGTCTAACCGAAGTGAGCGATCGGTCCCACCGAGATTGCAATGTAAACTCTCTGTTTCTCTTTCGTAACATTTCGGTCTCACCAAAAAGAGCGAATCGGTCCCACCGAGTTTACCTGACCAACTCTCTGGTTAGCTAATTACCAAAATCGGTCTCACCAAGTTTGTGTAATCGGTCTCACCGAGATTACGTTATGCCCTAACCCTAACCATATCGGTCCTACCGAGTTGCATGTCGGTCCCACCGAAATCACTAACGGACACTAGGTTTACTGAATCGGTCCGACCGAGTTTGTTGATTCGGTCCCACCGAGTTTGGTAAATTGTGCGTAACGGTTAGATTTTGTGTGGAGGCTATATATACCCCTCCACCTCCTCTTCATTCGTGGAGAGAGCCATCAGAACAAACCTACACTTCCAACTTACCCGATTCTGAGAGAGAACTACCTACTCATGTGTTGAGGCCAAGATATTCCATTCCTACCATATGAATCTTGATCTCTAGCCTTCCCAAGTTGCTTTCCACTCAAATCTTCTTTCCACCAGATCCAAATCCTATGAGAGAGAGTTGAGTGTTGGGGAGACTATCATTTGAAGCACAAGAGCAAGGAGTTCATCATCAACGCACCATTTGTTACTTCTTGGAGAGTGGTGTCTCCTAGATTGGCTAGGTGTCACTTGGGAGCCTCAGACAAGATTGTGGAGTTGAACCAAGGAGTTTGTAAGGGCAAGGAGATCGCCTACTTCGTGAAGATCTACCGCTAGTGAGGCAAGTCTTTCGTGGGCGGCGGCCATGGTGGGATAGACAAGGTTGCTTCTTCGTGGACCCTTCGTGGGTGGAGCCCTCCGTGGACTCGCGCAGCCGTTACCCTTCGTGGGTTGAAGTCTCCATCAACGTGGATGTAGATAGCACCACCTATCGGAACCACGACAAAAACATCCGTGTCTCCAATTGTGTTTGAATTCTCCAAACCCTTCCCTTTACATTCTTGCAAGTTGCATGCTTTAATTTCCGCTGCTCATATACTCTTTGCATGCTTGCTTGAATTGTGTGAGGATTGCTCGACTTGTGCTAAGATAGCTAAAATCTGCCAAAGACTAAAATTGGGAAAAGGTTAAGTTTTTAATTGGTCAAGTAGTCTAATCACCCCCCTCTAGACATACTTCGAGGTCCTACAAGTGGTATCAGAGCTTTGGTCTCCATTTGCTTTGATTTCCATAGCTTTTGGTGGTCATAGCCTTGGTTTCACAACCTAGGAGAGTATGGCGTCTAGCGAGGAAACTATCACCGTAGAGGTCCTTACTTTGATGGTACTAATTTTGCTAGTTGGAAGCATAAGATGAAAATGCATATTCTCGGACATAACCCGCCGTTTGGGCTATTGTGTGTATTGGCTTGCAAGGTGAATTCTTTGATGGGAGAGAACCGAACCATGAAGCTAGTGCGGATGAATTGAAGATGCTGCAGTACAACGCTCAAGCTTGCGATATCCTCTTCAACGGATTGTGCCCCGAAGAATTCAACAAAATCAGCCGTCTTGAGAATGCAAAGGAAATTTGGGATACTTTGATTGATATGCATGAAGGTACCGACTCCTTCAAAGAATCCAAGTTGGATGTGCGCCAAAGTCAGCTTGACAAGTTCAAAATGAAGGATGGTGAAGGTATCGCTGAAATGTACTCTAGGCTTGCTCTTATCACAAATGAGATTGCTGGCTTAGGAAGTGAAGAGATGACCGACAGATTCATCATCAAGAAAATCCTAAGAGCATTGGATGGAAAATATGATACCGTGTGCACATTGATCCAAATGATGCCCAATTACAAAGATCTCAAGCCAACGGAAGTCATTGGAAGAATTGTTGCTCATGAGATGTCACTCAAGGATAAGGAGGAACTTCACAACAAGTCAAGTGGTGCTTACAAAGCCTCATGTGAAGCCCCCACATCATCAAGTGAGAAACAAACCTTCAATGTAGAATTGAGCTTAATGGTGAAGAACTTCAACAAATTATACAAGAGTAGAAGCAAAGAAAGAAGCTCTAAGTCAAGGTCATACAATGACAAAAGGACATCTAGTCGAGAGCGAAATTGCTACAATTGTGGGAGACCCGGACACTATTCCAATGAGTGTACGGCACCCTACAAAAGAAGAGAAGATTCTCCAAAAAGAAGAAGTAGAAGAGAAGAATCACCACCAAGAGAGAGAAGGAGTAGAGATGATCGTTATGGACGAAGAACATCCCGGAGGAGCAAGGATTCGGAAAGGAAGGACAAGTCATCAAGGAGCTACACAAAACGAAGACATCAAGCTCATGTTGGTGAATGGGTATCCGGCTCCGACTCCGACAATCACTCCGAGAGAAGCTATCACTGACTCCGAATATACTCAAGATGAAGGTGTTGCCGGTCTAGCACTTGTGTCAACCAACTCCTATGACATATTTGATTCACCAAATGAAGGAATTGGAAGATGCTTCATGGCCAAAGGTCCAAAGGTAACACACCCCGAGTATGTTGATTTCAATAGTGACGAAGATGACTTGTTAGGTGATGATGATTTACTTGTTGACAACTCTAGTGATGGATACTATGATGAAACGTCAATTAATCATGCTAATCAAGATAAAACGAATGACAATGATAAGGAGAAGATTGAGCGTCTAACTAAAGAACTAAACACTCTTAAGTTAGCTCATGAAACTATCTTCGAAGACCATCGAGAACTTTTAAGGGCTCATGAGAAGTTACGCTTTGAAAAGCTCAATCTTGAGCAAGAGCATGAGTTCTTAAAGGCAATCAATGATGATCTCCGTAAGAAAAGTTCTTCTTACATTGCCAAGCGTTTACTCTTATCTACTTACATGCCTCAAGTCAAGTCCATTAACAAGAACAAGAAGGATTCTTCCTCTAGTAGTAACAATAATCATGTTAAATCAAATGTTGTTGCTTCTAGTAGTTCTCTTGATTCCACTAATGATTCTCTTAGCCAATTTACAGTTGAGCAAGAAAATAGCTTATTGAAGGGAATTATAGAGAAAGGTGTTTACAAAAGCCTTGCCGAGAGTGAGCAATTTGAGAAAATTGTACGCAAGCAAGGAAGGCACCGGAAGAATCAAGGTGTTGGTTTTGAACGAAAGTTCAATGCCAATGGAGTTGAGTGGGAAGAAGATCAATACCCCAAGACGAAGTTTGTTCCTCAACAAGAGAAGTATGATCCTAGTTCCTTCAAGGGAACACAAGCTCAAGATGATCTTCCACCACAAGACCACAAGAACAAAGGCAAGGACAAGCTTCAAGAGGAGATAGATGCATTTTAAGAAGCTCCTAAGGCCTTGGTCAAGTGGGTTCCCAAGACTACGTCAAGTTCTACTTCATCAAGTACGACTACAACTCCAAGGATTCCCATCAAGATGATGTGGATCCCGAAGAAGAAGAACTAGAGAGTTCTTGAGGGTGACTCCGCCAACATTCTTCACTCATATCATTGTGGCAAGGACAAGTGCAATCAACTTCCACATCTTGCACTAGTTCAAGGAGTCACAAACCCTCATGTTGGTAAGGCAAGGGACAAGGTAACCTAATGCTTTCATGGACATCATGTTGTGTGTGCATCACTCTATGTCTATGGATATTCTTGTTTGTTCCCTGTGGGACTAACCCGTGTAGGTATTGAAAGTGCAACTCACTCCAAATGATTGCTCCAAATGATCTACATCAACATTAAGCATCCACATCTTCAACACCTACATGAAGTCATCATCGACAAAACCCAAGGTTAGTTCATCCCTCTAAGGGGGGATGTCACATCTAGGGGGAGCTTAACTCTAAGAATTGAGTCAAAGCAACTCTAATGATGTGAACACATCAATGCATTATGTAAAAGTGGTAACCCCACTTGAGCTTAGCGATGAGTATGACCTATGATCAAATGTTCTCATTTGACTCCTAAGTCAATATACTCATATATAGATGACCTAGTCATCGCCAATTGTTTGATAGATGCTAGAATTGGTTGTGCATGCTTTGCCACATATTTCATTTGCCATTTTATTGTGTGAGCATGTTGGTTGCATATTTTACTCATTCGAGGACATCCACTTGTTGCTTTGATTGATTGGTTTCTTTTTCTTTTGCCAAGTGGATGGACAAGAATGCCTAAGAACCTTCTCTAGCTATCTATGCTCTTCTCGTCTCAAACTCTATTCATGCTACATCACAAAATTTGATCTAGTCAGATTCGAACCACTCTGTGTGAGGAGCACTCGGAGTCCCGATTCGTCATAGACTTAAACTTCCAAAACTTCTTTGTGTGTTTCGGTCTGACTGATTCTTACATTTCGGTCATACCAAGATCACTAAGTCGATCTAGGTTTTCAATCTCGGTGCAACTGATTTGAACTTTTCGGTCTCACCGAGTTCTTTATGAATCAGCGAGTTATGCATCTCGGTGCCACCGAGTTGTTCCACTCGGTCACACCGACAGGGTCGGGCTATATATTCACACGGGCAAAAAATTTGAAAACTTTCTCCAAACCCCTTCACCCGCGCATAGCTCGCTCTGCCTTCTAGGTCTCCGGATCGTCGACTTCTTCGCCAGCCGCCTCCTGTCGCTGGTCTCCGCCGCCGTCAACGGAATTCATCCCCGCCGTTGCCACCGTAGCGAGTTCATCGCCGAATTAGGGTATGAACTCGATCACAGTGCTATCCTCGTCTGATTCTCAAAGACATTGTGTTCATTATGATTCTTGCCACGATTGAAACACCTCTATCCAGTCAAAACAATCCGTAGAATAGATGCGATTTGAAAATTTAGGGTTAGGTTTCCGCCGAAACCATCTCGGACCCACCGAGTTGAAAAACTCGGTCCCACCGATTCGGCTAACGCCATTGCACTAGTAACTCTCGGTCTGACCGAGAATTGCTAATCGGTGTGACCGATTTTAGGACTCGGTGAAACCCTAGCAGTCTCGGTGCCACCGAACTGTGACTCGGTCTGACCGAGATCACTAGTTTAGGTTCCAAAAGCTGCTTCGGTATCACCGAGTTTCAAAATTGGTTGATCCGAGATGCTTTCTGTGGAAAACTAAAACTAAGTTTTTGAATCATTCTTTTGCAAAATCTCTGCATTTTGTGATGCTCATCCACTCTATCTCATCTACAACTATTCACAGGGTCAGCAGTCAGTGTATTCAATATGTCAGACCAAAGTGACAGCCAGAACAGGGAAGAAGAGCAGATTCACATGAGTGAGGGCACTAGTCCCTCCAGCACTTCAGATGAAGGAAGCAGAAGCACTCCCAGCAATTTTCCCAAAGCCGCCACCAGGACAAGGAAGAAGAGAACCTCAGAATCTGAGGATGAGGATTATGTGGCAGTAGAGGATGAGGCCATTTCAAAGAAAAAGGTGCTCAAAAAGGAGTATAGCTCAGCTGCAGTTAAGCCAGGGCTGAAGATCAAAAGGCCAGCAGGAAGACAACCCATGTCTAAAGCCAAAGCCTCCACTCAAGCATCTTTGGAATCCCAACCCAAAGAGGCTGCTGCAGAAGGGAAGAAAAGGAAGGAAAGGGTCAAGAAGACCATGGCGAGTTGTTGGAAAACCTTCCATGATGGA
Source organism: Aegilops bicornis (assembly GCA_021605145.1). Classification (NCBI taxonomy): domain Eukaryota; kingdom Viridiplantae; phylum Streptophyta; class Magnoliopsida; order Poales; family Poaceae; genus Aegilops; species Aegilops bicornis. The sequence continues at coordinate 748,060,124 of CM038673.1, read as the reverse complement.
AGAGGAGGAGGAAGAAGAGGTTGTTGCACCAAAGCACCCAAGGCACGTAAGTGATGGGTGATGCCATAAGGTCGTGGGTTGCATCATCAAAGCCCAAAGAAGCACCCAAAGCTGCCTCCAAGCCAAAGAGTGCACCAAAGAGGAATACCAGAACATATCTGCTCTTTGAGAAGAACAAGGCCCCAAAGTGAAGTTCTTTCTTGAGGAAGATGATGAAGGACAAGTCCTGAGGAAGCTCAAACCCAAGATTCCAGACCACAACGATGCTCATCCAGTGGCTGAGAATATGAAGCTGAGGAAGGATGCAGGGCTCAGGCAGTGGAGATTGTCTGATCCATACGCAATCAGAAGAAGAACTGCTATTGATTACAGGTTCCACACTAAGGAACAGCAGGACTTCTATGAGACAATCTTGTTGGACAAGAAGCCTATAGTGTGTGATATGAGGTGGGTCGACTAGACCTACATAAAGGAGAATGAGGAACACTATCCTGGAGCGTATGGCAGCTTCAGTGCATGTGGAGTTGCAGACTTTGTTGGGCAGAAGCTCACAAACTGGAATGATGAGCTCGTTATGCAATTCTACTCCACAGCACACTTCTATCTAGATGGCAGGATAGTTTGGATGTCTGAAGGTACAAGGTACCAATCAACTATTGAGGAATGGGCCAATCTGATTAACGCCCCAGAGGAGAAGGAAGATGACTTGGACGTCTATGCCAAGAAAAAGATGGATCACAATTCAATGTCAGATATGTACAAGGAGATCCCAGACAAAGCACTTGAGACTTTCAAGTTTGGGTCTGTCCATTTTCTTTTGTCAGGGCTGCCAACGATCAACTGGATCCTAAGGCACACTCTTTTGCCCAAGTCAGCTGACCACAACATGATCAGAGGGCATGCGATTAATTTGCTACACATATTTGACGTGCCACAGAAATTCAAGGTCATGAGCCTCATGGTTGAGACTATCAAGAGGACAGCAGCAGACCAAAAGAGAAGTTGTGGATATGCCCCACAAATTCAGGAGCTGATCAACTCAAAGATTGGCACAGGAAAATATTTGTTGGATAAGGAACACTTTGTTCTCTATCCAGACTTTGAGGACAATCAAGTTGTGATGAATGAGAATGAACCATCCTCAGTGCAAGCTCAAGAGAAGAAGGAGAAAGCAAGGAAGGAGAAGGCTGCCAAGATGCAAGAGGAGGCATCTGAGTACTTTTTGAAGAGCAAGCAGGACCAGCTTGGTTACTTGATAGCATCAACTCTGAGGATTGAGAAGGGGTTGGCCACCCTAACTCAAAACCAGGAGAGCCTGGAAAGAATCATGGAACAAAAATTCTATGATTTAGATGTCAAAGTAATGGCGAGATTCATCGCCAGGAGCAGCTATAGGATGACATGCAGGAGAGGAAGGGCACGACAACTACTGATGCATTTGCCAGAGTGCCTCGAGCTCAGAGATCAGTTGCAGAGCTTGTGACAGACACCAGAGCCACTTCATCTGCACCAGCTACAGATCCAGTGCAACCAGCTCCAGCACCAACTCTTTCAGCTCCATCCACATCAACTGAAGTCTTCGTCCAAGGAGCCATATCTACGCCACCAACTGAAGACCAAGCGTGAGAGACGACATAGTACTATGCATTTTCTAGGAACTTTTTTGTAACTTGTTGCCAAAGGGGGAGAAAAATGTATAGATCATAGGCTTCGAGAGAGAGAGAGTTTGCTTTTGTTCTCTCTTGTCTTCTTGGTTGAACTTTATTTGCTTTTGCTTGCTTGAGATACTATGCTATTATCTGTGAGACATTGATGATCATGTGCTTGATCATAAGCTACACTTATGCTTGTTAGATGATATTAACTTATTTATCCGTATATGATCATTCACTTTGCTTGGTGATGAGTGCATGTATTCAATCTTTATTATTTTGAGCGCTCCACCAAGATGTATGTGACATGGAAGAGTAACCCATGAGCCTAATTCCTTGTGCATTTGCAGTCCAAAGCAAATCTTAAACTATGCACAAATTTAGGGGGAGCTCTTGCTTATCACATACTTCTCAAAGCGACGATGTTTTTCAATCCTATTATCATTTGTCGAAGCTTTGATCTATATGTTGTCATCAATTACCAAAAAGGGGGAGATTGAAAGTGCAACTATCCCTAGGTGGTTTTGGTAATTCATAACAACATATAGCTCATTGAGCTAATACTATTCCAAGACAAATATTTCAGGAAAGCTCAATGAATGGCATGGCATGGATGATGAAAGTGGATCCCTCAAAAAATCAAGGACAAAAGGATCGGCTCAAGCTCAAAAGCTCAAGACTCTACATTTTATATTTTAGTGATCCAAGATCACATTGAGTCTATAGGAAAAGCCAATACTATCAAGGAGGGATGAGGTGTTGCTTAATGAGTTTCTTGCTCCATGATGCTTAGTGATATGCTCCAAAAACCCTCAACTACTTTCTCATATCCACATATGACCTAAACCTAAAGTCAAAATCGGTCCCACCGATTCTTTCTATCTGGCGCCACCGAGTTCAGATGTCATAGCCACTGCCACAAACCCTAGGCAAATCGGTCTCACCGATAGGGATCTCGGTCTCACCGAGATGGGATTGTAATCTCTCTGTTTCCCTTCGTAACGTTTCGGTCTAACCGAAGTGAGCGATCGGTCCCACCGAGATTGCAATGTAAACTCTCTGTTTCCTTCTCGTAACTTTCCGGTCTCACCGAAAGAGCGAATCGGTCCCACCGAGTTTACCTGACCAACTCTCTGGTTAGCTAATTACCAAAATCGGTCTCACCGAGTTTGTATAATCGGTCTCACCGAGATTACGTTATGCCCTAACCCTAACCATATCGGTCCTACCGAGTGGCATGTCGGTCCCACCGAAATCACTAACGGTCACTAGGTTTACTGAATCGGTCCGACCGAGTTTGTTGATTCGGTCCCACCGAGTTTGGTAAATTGTGTGTAACGGTTAGATTTTGTGTGGAGGCTATATATACCCTCCACCTCCTCTTCATTCGTGGAGAGAGCCATCAGAACAAACCTACACTTCCAACTTACCAGTTCTGAGAGAGAACTACCTACTCATGTATTGAGGCCAAGATATTCCATTCCTACCATATGAATCTTGATCTCTAGCCTTCCCAAGTTGCTTTCCACTCAAATATTCTTTCCACCAGATCCAAATCCTATGAGAGAGAGTTGAGTGTTGGGGAGACTATCATTTGAAGCACACACCATTTGTTACTTCTTGGAGAGTGGTGTCTCCTTGGCTAGGTGTCACTTGGGAGCCTCCGACAAGATTGTGGAGTTGAACCAAGGAGTTTGTAAGGGCAAGGAGATCGCCTACTTCGTGAAGATCTACCGCTAGTGAGGCAAGTCCTTCGTGGGCGACGGCCATGGTGGGATAGACAAGGTTGCTTCTTTGTGGACCCTTCGTGGGTGGAGCCCTCCGTGGAGTCGCGCAGCCGTTACCCTTCATGGGTTGAAGTCTCTATCAACGTGGATGTACGATAGCACCACTTATCAGAACCACGACAAAAACATCCGTGTCTCCAATTGCGTTTGAATTCTCCAAACCCTTCCCTTTACATTCTTGCAAGTTGCATGCTTTAATTTCCGTTGCTCATATACTATTTGCATGCTTGCTTGAATTGTGTGAGGATTGCTTGACTTGTGCTAAGATAGCTAAAATCTACCAAAGACTAAAATTGGGAAAAGGTTAGGTTTTTAATTGGTCAAGTAGTCTAATCACCCTCCCCCCCCCCCCCCCTCTAGACATACTTCAAGGTCCTACAGGCGGCCCCTCTGTCACCAGCTTCTCCGCATCCATCTTCCCCCAGTGCACTTTTGAACGGGCGAAGGCCCTGCGCGCACCTTCGATGCAGACTGACCACTTAATGGCTTCAAGCCGCGGACAGGCATTCACAAGCCGCTTTACCAGGCCGAAGTAGCTGTTGGGCAGGGGCTCACCAGGCCACGTCCGGACTATGAGATCCTTCATGGCCAGTTCGACTGCCTTGTGAAGCTCGACCAGTTGCTTCAGCTGGTCGCTCAAGGGCATCGGGTGTTCGGCCCCAATATACTGGGACCAGAACAACTTCCCCGTAGAGCTCCCTTCTTTGGCCCGGTAGAACTCCACGGCATCCGATATGCTGCGCGCAGATCTGTGAACGCTCCTGGAGAGCTCCGAATTCGGGTAAGTAAAAAGAAAATCTCCTTCACATGCTTGCTTTGCATAATGAATGCCTTACCCGCCGCTATCTTCTTGGCCGCCTGAGTCTCCTGAAGGGCCTTTTGGGCTTCGGCCTTGGCATCTTGTCTACTTTGGAGGGCCTTCGCAAGCTCGGACTCTTGCGTCTTCGAGTCACGCTCCAAGGACTCGTATTTCTTAACGAAATCCTGGAGCTCTTGCTGGACCTCGTCGACTCGGGCCTCTTGCTTTTCGCGCTCGATGCGCTCCTTGGCCGCTTTGTCTTCGACCTCGGGCCCCTATTAAAATTCATAACACTTCTATAAGCTAAAACCATTCCTTCTTTATCAATATACAGACGGGGTATTATGTACCTTTGTTCTCCTCGAGTTGCCTCTTCACGAGGACGAGCTCTCCTTCGCTCCGCTCCAGGTCCCGCTTCAATCCGGAGATCTCCGCAGTACAAGCAGCAGCGGCCAGCAGCGACACCTGCTTATTCACATAGACACATTCTGTTAGACTCCTGTGGTTGTTATTTGATCCTCTGTTCGACCTTTCTTTCCGAACACCAAACAGAGCATCAGGGGCTACTGTCTATACTGTGATAATTTGATTACTTACCTCAAAGCCTGTTAGGAGGCTGGTGCAGGCTTCGGTCAATCCGCTTTTGGCGGACCGAACCTTCTCGATCACCGCACTCTTGATGGTGTGGTGCTCTTCGTCAATGGAAGCGCCACGAAGCACTTCCAGCAAGCTGTCTGATGCCTCTGGAGGGGCTGCCTACCTGAATCCGGAAACACTGAAGGTTCCGGCGCAGTATCCTGCTGGGGGCCAGACTTGCTACGGCCCCCGTCATCAGAATCCATGGGGGTCTTTCCCCCCATGTGCTCGGCGTCTGGGATTTCGCCTTGGGGCGTCTCCAGAACCGTCTCCCCCTGGTCCGGTATCCTCTGGGACAACACCTCGATGTCGTCCGCGGGCCGGGGGGTGGAGGCCGTAGGGAGTGAATTACTGTTCATCGCCGACTGACTCAAAGACCCGTCCGAGGAGGATACGTTGATGTGGGCTTTGTACGGACTGCACAATCACATTTGACATGATAAGAAGCAATAAAGCCAAACATACCGGAAGTATTATAGTGTCCGGATACTTACGACTTCGCCAGGGGCTTGTCCCTGGGCAACCACTCCTCGTCGCTGTAGGCGTCTGTTGTGGAGTGGTCCAGAGGGAGGGTCATTCCCTTCTTGGACCCTTCGGCCTCCCCAGACGGGGCGGCCTCCTTTTCTTCTCCCCCTCGGTTTGGGGGGGAGGGTTTTCCTCTTCCTCCTCCTTGTTTTCGTTGGAGGAGTTCGCCTCGGTGTCTTAAGACGATGAGTCCGACACAACCTTGCGCCGGAGACCTTTCCTGACCCCCGTGGCTTTCTTCTTGGCCTTCTTCTCCGGCACCTCGTAAGGCACCGAAAACAGCATCTCTGTCAAGAGAGCCATTGCTGGATCTTCAGGTAGTGGAGCTGGACAGTCGATCCGCTCTGCTGTTGCTACCCAGTCCTGTTAAAATTAGCGTGGAGGATTAGATTCCTCCCACGAATATACTGGGGAAAGGCACATCTTGTGAAATATAGAGAGCTTACCGGATTGGCGGGGCGCTTTGCGCTGAGTTTGCGATCCTCGGTAGTGGGAGGAGATACATCGGCGGCCTTGAACAGCACCTTCCAGACGTCTTTGTGCGTCGTGTCGAAGAGCTCTCGCGGCGTCTGGTGTTTGGCCGAATCGAACTCCCACATATTGAATGCCCGTCTTTGGCATGGGAGTATCCGGCGAAAGAGCATGACCTAGACCACGTTGACAAGCTTGATCTTCTTGCTTATCATATTTTTGACACAGTTCTGGAGTCCAGTCAGCTCCGCCGGCGCACCCCAGGCTAAGCCCTTCTTTTTCCAGGAGGTGAGCCGCATGGGGATGTCAGATCGAAATTCGGGGGCCGCCGCCCAGTTGGTGTCACGCGGCTCGGTGATATAGAAGCACCCCGATTGCCACCCCTTCACGGTCTCCACATAGGAGCCTTCGAGCCAGGTGACGTTGGGCATCTTGCCCACCATGGCGCCTCCGCACTCCGCTTGCTGGCCGACCACTATCTTCGGCTTCACGTTGAAGGTCTTCAGCCATAGGCCGAAGTGGGGCTTGATGGGAGGAAGGCCTCGCACATGACTATGAACGCCGAGATGTTGAGGATGAAATTGGGGGCCAGATCATGGAAATCCAGCCCATAGTAGAACATGAGCCCGCGGACAAATGGGTGGAGGGGGAATCTCAGTCCGCGGACGAAGTGAGCCAGGGATACAACCCTCTCGTGGGGTTCTGGAGTAGGGACGATCTGCCCTGCGTCCGGGAGCCGGTGCGTGATGTTTGTGGCCAGGTATCCGGCCTCCCGGAGCTTCGTGATGTCCTCCTCCGTAACGGAGGAGACCATCCACTTGCCTCCCGCTCCGGACATGTTTGGAATGACTCTATGGAGAAGGTGAGAACTTGGGCGCTGGAGCTCGAGCGTGCGAGAATGGATGAGCGAGGGAAGAAGAAGGCGTGGGTGAAAAGGGGGAATCCCTATCTCTTTATAAAGGCGGTAGAAACTGTGCGCCTCCCCACTTGCCCGGTAAAATCGCTTGTTCCCCAAGGGCCACGATTGAAGGCGCGGTTGGGTTACCCACACCCGTATTGATGAGAATTCCGTGATAAGGGGACACGATCTCTGCTTCGACAAGATGTGCCAAGGAAACCGCCTCGCAATATGTGCAGTAGCTGGTTGAGAAAAACGGTTCAAATAATGACCGGGCTGTGGCGTGATGTCACACTATGAAAAAGTTGTCAGCAGATTAGATTTGTGGAATATTGTGCTCTCTACGATGGTATGTGGAAATTATTGTGCAGAGCCGGACACGATCCTCATATTCAAGATCTTCTATGGAGTATTCGGAGAAGGAACCCGCCTTGCAATGCCGAAGACAATCTGTGCCGGACTAATGGTCATTGAAGCCTGGTTCGAGACTCTTGAGGAGTCCTGGATTAGGGGATCCTTGGATAGCCGGACTATATACTTTAGCCGGACTGTTGGACTATGAAGATACAAGATTGAAGACTTCATCCCGTGTTCGGGTGGGACTCTCCTTTGCGTGGAAGGCAAGCTTGGCAATTCGGATATGTAGATTTCCTTCTCTATAACCGATTCTGTGTAACCCTAGCCCTCTCCGTGTCTATATAAACTGGAGGGTTTAGTCCGTAGGACAAGAACAATCATAATCATAGGCTAGCTTCTAGGGTTTAGCCTCTACGATCTCGTGGTAGATCAACTCTTGTAATACTCATATTATCAAGATCAATCAAGCAGGAAGTAGGGTATTACCTCCATCGAGAGGGCCCGAACTTGGGTAAACATTGTGTCCCCCGCCTCCTGTTACCATTAGCCTTAGACGCACAGTTCGGGACCCCCCACCCGAGATCCGCCGGTTTTGACACCGACAATACCCAATATAAACTAATAGTAATGCATGAAAATGACATCGGTGCTCTCCAGCGGGTGCTTTTTAATAAGAGGGTGATGACTCAACATAAAAGTAAATAGATAGGCCCTTCGCAGAGGAAGCGAGGATTTGTAGAGGTGCCAGAGCTCGATTTTGAAATAGAGATAAATAATATTTTGAGCGGTATACTTTCATTGTCAACATAGCAACTGAGAGATCTCGATATCTTCCATGCTACACACATTATTGGCGGTTCCCAAACAGAATGGTAAAGTTTATACTCCCCCACCACCAACAAGCATCAATCCATGGCTTGCTCGAAACAACGGGTGCCTCCAACTAACAACAATCCTGGGGGAGTTTTGTTTGTAATTATTTTTTATTTAAGCATGGGACTGGGCATCCCGGTGACCAGCCATTTTTCGTGAGTGAGGAGTGGAGTCCACTCCTCTTGAGAATAACCCACCTAGCATGGAAGATACAGACAGCCCTAGTTGATACATGAGTTGTGCGAGCATACAAAACAGAATTTCATTTGAAGGTTTGGAGGTTGGCACATACAAATTTACTTGGAACGGCAGGTAGATACCACATATAGGAAGGTATGGTGGACTCATATGGAATAACTTTGGGGTTTATGGATTTTGGATGCACAAGCAGTATTCCCACTTAGTACAAGTGAAGGCTAGAAAGATACTGGGAAGCGACCAACTAGAGAGCGACAATAGTCATGAACATGCATTAAAATTAATCAACATTGAGTGCAAGCATGAGTAGGATATAATCCACCATGAACATAAATATCGTGGAGGCTATGTTGATTTCGTTTCAACTACATGCGTTAACATGTGCCAAGTCAAGTCACTCGAATCATTCAAAGGAGGATACCACCCTATCATACCACATCACAACCATTTTAATAGCATGTTGGCATGCAAGGTACACCATTATAAACTCCTAGCTAATTAAGCATGGCATAAACAACTATAATCTCTAATTGTCATTGCAAACATGTTTATTCATAATAGGCTGAATCAGCAACAATGAACTAATCATATTTACAAAAACAAGAGAGGTAGAGTTCATACCAGCTTCTCTCATCTCAATCAGTCCATCATATATCATCATTATTGCCTTTCACTTGCACGACCGAACGGTGTGGAAAATAATAATAGTGCACGTGCATTGGACTAAGCTGGAATCTGCAAGCATTCAATTCAAGGGAGAAGACAAGGTAATATGGGTACTTGGTTAAATCAACAATAATGCATATGAGAGCCACTCAACATTTTCATCATGGTCTTCTCGTCTCGACCCCCAAAGAAAAGAAAAGAAATAAAACTATTTACACGGGAAAGCTCCCAACAAGCAAAAGAAGAACGAGAAATCTTTTTGGGTTTTCTTTAATTACTACTACAGGCATGGGAAGTAAACTAGCTAAAAGCTACAACTAATTTTTTTGGTTTTTCTTAAGGTTTATCAAACACACAAGAAGAAAGCAAGAAAGGGAACTAAACTAGCATGGATAGTACAATGAAAAAGTATGAGCACAGACAACTGAAATGAGTGTGTGAACATGAATGTAATGTCGGTGAGAAATACGTACTCCTCCAAGCTTAGGCTTTTGGCCTAAGTTGGTCTATGCCCATGGATCAAAGTGGTAGCTGGGGTCGTACTGAGATACAGCAGCCATTGCCTCACGAGCTGCAGCTTGGAGGCGGGCTGCCTCCATCCTCCTCTCGTACTCGTTCGCCTCCTCCCTGGTTATAATATATCTCCTTTTTGCATGAAAGTCAAATAAACCAGGAGCAGGGAGAGCAGCATGGACAGTGCGACGTCTGTCAAAGATTAGTCCGTATTGGAGGAATTGTTCATTCCTCTCAAGAAACTGATGGTTAACCATGGCATTATAATCTAGATAAGCAGGAGGCAACTCCATATCCCCTTCATGTATGGGTATCTCAAGAAAATTAGCTACACAGGTTGCATAAATCCCACCAAACAAGTCTCCAATTAAACCATTATTATGCAACCTACGTGCAACAATGGCCCCCAAGTTATATTGTTTATCTCCTAGCACAGCACTCTTGAGGACACTAAGATCAGGCACACACATATGACATGCGTCGCCCTTACCATTTATACATCTACCTATGAAGAGAGCAAAATAATGTATGGCAGGAAAATGAATGCTCCCTATGGTAGCTTGTGCTATTTCTCTAGATTCCCCCACAGTGATACTAGCAAGAAAATCTTTATATTCGGATTTGTGAGGTTCACTAGCACTGCCCCATTGCGGGAGTTTACAAGCAGTAGTAAAATCTTCTAAGTCCATGGTGTAAGATTTATCATAAAGATCAAATAGGACAGTATGAGAATTGCGTGAAGATGTAAATTTGAACCTTCTCTCAAAGGAATCAGTTAAATGGTAGTATTGAGGGCACTTATCTTGCATGAAGTCCTCAAGATCAGCATTACGCACATATGCATCAAATTCATCCTTGATGCCTGCTTTGACCATAAACTCCTCTGACGGCCATTCACAAGGCCGCACGTAAGCTTCCCTCGGTGGTTCCTCGTCCTGCTCATGTATTGCGAGCTTGGGTCCTTGCTTCCTTGAAGAACCACCTTGGTACATTTTCCTAGACATATTTCTTCCTCTAAAAAAATTCTGAAATTTTTAGTAACTCAAAATAAAAGTGAACCAAACTCAACAAAATTGATAGTAACTACTCCCACAAGTGCCTAGAGACTATATCATGCATTGAAACTACTTGGGACCTTATAAATTTGACATGCAAGCTCAAGAACAGGGTCAACTAGGCAGAAAAAATTTGCAATGCATAAAGCACTAGAACAAAAACTAATTAAGACCATTGGAGGAGTCACATACCAGGAACAATCCCCCAAAGCAGTTTTATGAATGGAGCTTTAAGCAAGGAGATCGAAAATGGCAGCAAAATGAGCTAGAACTCGTGCTTGAGTTGGATGGTGATTTTTTTGGGAGGAAGAAGAAGAGCATGGGTGCAGGAATAAGTGGAGGGGGGCCACCATGGGTCCACAAGGCAGGGGGCGCGCCCTGGACCCTCGTGGCCAGGTGCTTGCTCCCCCTGCTGTGTTCTCAGTGCCAGATATTCTCAAATATTCCAGAAAAAATCATATTTCGTTTTCAGGGCATTTGGAGAACTTTTATTTTCGGGGTATTTTTTTATTGCAAGGATAATTCAGAAAACAGACAGAAGATACTATTTTTACTTTATTTAATCTAAATAACAGAAAGTAAAAAAGAGGGTACAGAAGGTTGTGCCTTCTAACTTCGTCCATCTCATGCTCATCAAAAGGAATCTACTAACAAGGTTGATCAAGTCTTGTTAACAAACTCATTCCGAATAACATGGAATCGGAGAAATTTCTAATAACACTAGGTTACTCAACGGGGATATGTACATCCCCAATAATAAGAATATCATATTTCTTCTTGACGGTAGGAAGAGGAAATTCAAAACCTCCAATAATAATAGTTGGAATTTTTCCAATAGAATTGATATTGTGAACTTGAGGTTGTTTCCTCGGAAAGTGTATTGTATGCTCATTCCATTAACATGAAAAGTGACATTGCCTTTGTTGCAATCAATAACAGCCCCTGCGGTATTCAAAAAGGGTCTACCAAGGATAATCAACATACTATCGTCCTCGGGAATATCAAGAATAACAAAGTCCATTAAGATAGTAACGTTTGCAACCTAGCAGGCACATCCTCACAAATACCGGCAATTATAGCAGTTGATTTATCGTCCATTTGCAAAGATATTTCAGTAGGTGTCAACTTATTCAATTCAAGTCTACGATATAAAGAGAGAGGCATAACACTAACACCGGCTCCAAGATCACATAAAACAGTTTTAACATAGTTTCTTTTAATGGAGCATGGTATAGTTGGTACTCCTGGATCTCCAAGTTTCTTTGGTATTCCACCCTTAAAAGTATAATTAGCAAGCATGATGGAAATTTCAGCTTCCGATATCTTTCTTTTATTTGTAATAATATCTTTCCTGTACTTGGCATAAGGATTTACTTTAAGCATATCAATTAAACGCATACGCAAAAAGATAGGTCTAATCATTTTAGCAAAGCGCTCAAAATCCTCATCATCCTTTTTCTTGGATGGTTTGGGAGGAAAAGGCATGGGTTTCTGAACCCATGGTTCTCTTTCTTTACCATGCTTCCTAGCAACGAAGTCTCTCTTATCATAACATTGATTTTTTGATTGTGGGTTATCAAGATCAACAGTAGGTTCAATCTCTACATCATTATTATTGCTAGGTTGAGCATCAACATGAACACTATCATTAACATTATCACTAGGTTCATGTTCATCACCAGATTGTGTCTCAGCATCAGAAATAGAAATATCATTGGGATTCTCAAATGTGTCTACAGCAGGTTCACTAGAAGCATGCAAAGTCCTATCATTTTTCTTCTTCTTTTTAGAAGGACTAGGTGCATCAACATTATTTCTCTGAGAATCTTGCTCAGTTCTCTTAGGATGGCCCTCAGGATACAAAGGTTCTTGAGTCATCTTACCCATTCTAGTAGCTACTCTAACAGCAAAGTCATGTTTATTATTATTCAATTCATTGAGCAAATCATTCTGAGCCTTAAGCACTTGTTCTACTTGAGTGTTAACCATAGAAGCATGTTTACTAATAAGTTTAAGCTCATTCTTAACTCTAGACATATAATCACTCAAGTTTCCAATCATATAAGCATTACTTTTCAACTGTCTGCCAACATAAGCATTGAAGTTTTCTTGTCTAGCCATAAAGTCATCAAACTCATCCAAGCATTGGCTAGCAAACTTAGTAGACGGGATTTCAACTTTATCATATCTATAGAGAGAATTTACCTTTACTACCTGTGTCGGGTTATCAGGACCATGTATTTCTTCAATAGGTGGTATATTAAGGCCATGTATTTCTTCAACAGGAGGTAAATTCTTAACATCTTCAGCTTTAATACCTTTTTCTTTCACAGATTTCTTTGCCTCTTGCATGTCTTCAGGACTGAGAAATAGAACACCTCTTTCCTTCGGAGTCGGCTTAGGAGTTGGCTCAGGAGTTGGCTCAGGAAGTGTCCAATTATTTTCATTAGTCAACATATTATTCGATAACAATTCAGCTTGATCAACATTTCTTTCCCTGAAAACACAACCAGCACAACTATCCAGGTGGTCTCTGGAAGCATCGGTTAGTCCATTATAAAAGATATCAAGTGTTTCATTTTTCTTGAGAGGATGATCAGGTAAAGCATTAAGTAACCGGAGAAGCCTCCCCCAAGCTTGTGGGAGACTCTCTTCTTCAATTTGCACAAAATTATATATTTCCCTTAAAGCAGCTTGTTTCTTATGAGCGGGGAAATATTTAGCAGAGAAGTAATAAATCATATCCTGGGGAGTACGCACACAACCAGGATCAAGAGAATTAAACCAAGTTTTAGCATCACCCTTTAATGAGAACGGAAATATCTTAAGGATATAATAGTAGCTCATCATTAGTGAACAAGGTGGTTATATCATTTAACTTAGTAAGATGTGCCACAAACAGTTTCAGATTCATAGCCATAAATAGGATCAGACTCAACCAAAGTAATTATCTCAGGATCAACAGAGAAATCATAATCCTTATCAGTAACACAGATAGGTGAAGTAGCAAAAGCAGGGTCATATTTCATTCTAGCATTCAGAGACTTTTGTTTCAATTTAGCTAGTAACTTCTTAAGATCAGATCTATCATTGCAAGCAAGAAAACCTCTAGCAGTTTCTTCATCCATAACATAACCCTCGGGAACAACAGGCAATTCATATTTAGGGGGAGAACCTTCATCATCACTTTCATCAATAATATCAGTTTCAAGAATTTCATTCTCTCTAGCCCTAGCAAGTTGTTCATCAAGATATTCACCTAATGGCACAGTAGTATCAAGCATAGAAGCAGTTTCATCACAAGTATCATGCATAGCAAGTGGCATCATCAATAACATGCGACATATCAGAATTAATAGCAGAAGCAGGTTTAGGTGTCGCAAGCTTACTCATAACAGAAGGAGAATCAAGTGTAGAGCTAGATGGCAGTTCCTTACCTCCCCTCGTAGTTGAGGGATAAATCTTAGTTCTTTCGTCTTTCAAGTTCCTCATAGTGATCAGCAGATATAAATCCCAAGTGACTCAAAGAATAGATCTATGCTCCCCGGCAACGGTGCCAGAAAATAGTCTTGATAACCCACAAGTATATGGGATCGCAACAGTTTTCGAGGGTAGAGTATTCAACCCAAATTTATTGATTCGACAAAAGGGGAGCCAAATAATATTCTCAAGTATTAGCAGTTGAGTTGTCAATTCAACCACACCTGGATAACTTAGTATCTGCAGCAAAGTATTAAGTAGCAAAGTAGTATGGAAGTAACGGTAACGGTGACAAAAGTAACAGTAGCAGTTTTGTAGTAATTGTAACAGCAGCAATGGTAAAGTAACTAAGCAAAGAGCAATATGTGAAAAGCTCGTAGGCATTGGATCAGTGATGGATAATTATGTCGGATGCGATTCCTCATGTAATAGTTATAACATAGGGTGACACAGAACTAGCTCCAGATCATCAATGTAATGTAGGCATGTACTCCGAATATAGTCATACATGCTTATGAAAAAGAACTTGCATGACGACATCTTTTGTCCTACCCTCCCGTGGCAGCGGGGTCCTATTGGAAACTAAGGAATATTAAGGCCGTCTTTTAATAGAGTACCGGACCAAAGCATTAACACTTAGTGAATACATGAACTCCTCAAACTACGGTCATCACCGAGAGTGGTCCCGATTATTGTCACTTCGGGGTTGCCGGATCATAACACATAGTAGGTGACTATAGACTTGCAAGATAGGATCAAGAACTCACATATATTCATGAAAACATAATAGGTTCAGATCTGAAATCATGGCACTCGGGCCCTAGTGACAAGCATTAAGCATAGCAAAGTCATAGCAACATCAATCTTAGAACATAGTGGATACTAGGGATCAAACCCTAACAAAACTAACTCAATTACATGGTGAATCTCATCCAACCCATCACCGTCCAGCAAGCCTACGATGGAATTACTCACGCACGGCGGTGAGCATCATGAAATTGGTGATGGAGGATGGTTGATGATGACGACGGCGAAGAATCCCCCTCTCCGGAGCCCTGAACGGACTCCAGATTAGCCCTCCCGAGAGAGTTTAGGGCTTGGCGGCGGCTCCGTATCGTAAAAAGCGATGAATCTTTCTCCTTGATTTTTTTCTCCACGAACGTGAATATATGGAGTTGAAGTTGAGGTCGGTGGAGCTTCAAGGGGCCCATGAGGCAGGGGGCGCGCCCCCCACCCTCGTGGACAAGGTGTGGGCCCCCTAACGTTGATTCTTTCGCCAATATTTTTTATTAAATCCAAAAAGTTGCTCCATGGATTTTCAGGTCATTCCGAGAACTTTTATTTGTGCAAAAAAATAACACCATGGCAGTTCTGCTGAAAACAGTGTCAGTCCGGGTTAGTTCTATTCAGATTATGCAAGTTAGAGTCCAAACAAGGGCAAAAGTGTTTGAAAAAGTAGATACGACGGAGACGTATCAATCACCCATGGCAAGGAGTGGTAGAGAGGCTCTGTTTGCTAGGGAAAACTAAGTGTACATGGCGAACCCCATGTAGTAGAGGCTCTGATACCACTGCGGTGCTTGTGGTATTATGAAAATTTAAGTGTCAATTTTTAGTGCTCTTAGTGGTGCTTGTGAAGTAGTAGTTGCAATATAGGTCATGGCCATAAGATCGTAAGAGATGTTGGAATTTAGCTCTATGTAATGCCATTATGCCAAAACTTTGAGATTTGGGAGTAATTAAGAAAATTGATGTTGCTTTCCATACATAGATCTAACTGAGATGAACATTTACCAGATTAGTACTCCCTCCGTCCCATAACATAATATATTTTTATAAGCTAACATAGCTTGCAAAAAAAATGTCTTATATTGTGGGACGAAGGGAGTATTAATGTATTCCTGAATTTTAATATCTTCATTTTTTCTAAAATCTTTCAAATTTTAGTCTAAGTTGAGTCAAGTATGGAAACTGGAAATTGAAATGCATGAAACTCTCAAACATTGACCCAAATAAGGTGAATTTTTTCCATATTGGTTGTTAACTACTCCCTCAGTTCCTAAATATAAGTCCTTTTAGATATTCCACTATAGACTACATATGGAGCAAAATGAGTGAACCTATACTCTAAAAGGCGTCTATATACATCCGAATGTAGTCTCTATAGTGGAATCTCTAAAAAAGACTTATATTTACGAACGAACGGAGTAGAAGGGTTGAGCGTGCTTCGCTGCGCCATTGGTGTTGTTGGGATTTCATAATTTTTCGTTTGTTATTTGGGTTGGCGCGTGGGAAGATGGTGTTTTTTTATAATGTGGTGTTTTTGGTGGGCTTTCTTGGCAATTTGACTCTATGTTGTCGGCTAATTAGCTCATATTTATGTGGGGGAGTATATTGCGCTCGCGACCACATGTATTATATTGATGCTACAGTGTCACATGTTGATGCTTCTTTTTTTCTAGGTGGTGAGAGGATGTGCGGACTGATGTGTTATTAGGTTGATTGGTGCCGCTTAATTTGAGAAATCCTTGACCTAGTCAAAATTGTGAATCAAATCCAAAATTGAATCCGGTAACTGAATGATAGAGCCTCTTCGGAAATCGTTGACCTGGTGAAAATCATAGATAAAATCCAAATGTGACGCCTCAATTGAATGGGGGGCCTCTAGAGATGGGGGAGCATATGACCGAGTGAAAATCGTGAATCAGATCCTAAATTGAATACCTTAACTGGATGAGAGGGCTTCTTGAGAAATCGTTGACCTGGTTAAAATCATGGACAAAATCCAAATTTAACACCTCAACTGAATGGGGGGGGGGGGGGTCTAAAATTTGACCCGGTCAAAATCGTGAACCAAATCCAAATGTAACACCTCAATTGAATGGGAGGGCTCTAAACTTAGGAACCATGGTGTATTACATGTTGTACTCTTGAATTTCTATAATTTTTTCACATTTTTCTGAGAACTTTCAAATTTCATTCAAAGTTGAGTCAAATAGGGAAGTTGGAAATTGAAATGCATGAAACACTTGAACCATTAACCCAAATGAGATGAAAAATTCCAAGATTGGTTATTAATGTGCTCTTCGTTTCAGATTCTTGGATGAGCGGAACATATTTGAGATCAATTTCTTTAATTGTTTCAATTTTTTCTAAGAACTTTCAAAATTCACTCAAATTTGAAATGCATGAAACCTTCAAACTATTGGTACAAATAAAATAGAACTTTCCCATATTAGTCATATGTGGTTTCTTCAATTTATCGATTTTTCCTAATTTTTCTGATAACTTTTAAAATTTGTTAAAATTTTGCATTTAAAACTTGAGTTTGAATATTTCTGTAAATCTGCTAATCTAGATCAGCTCAAATTTTACGAGGTTGATTTTATGGAGAAAAAAAATCAAAAAATTCTGTATAGGTTAAAAATTTGGACAGAATATTAGCTTTATTTTGAACTTTTTGGGAAGAAATATGCACATATACAACAAAATATAACAGATGCGGCATATGCAATAAAACTGCGCGAGATTTGAGAGAGCCTTCCCGGCTGGGGAGTAATAGAGAGCGACCGTGGGATCCACTTTGCCCCCACGTGGCTGTGTGGCTGCACTGCACCGAGAAGCCGTGCCACAATGCTATTTTGCACTCATGAACAAAAACAGTAACTACGTTTAAGGTCACAACCAGCGACCCAGAATAGCACAGTAAGAAAGTTTCGTCTGGCTCAGGAGACCTGAGGTGGCTCTGTTATCATCCAACTACCCATTTTACAGAATACTAAACAGAACCAAACGGGGGTGGTCAACACTCAACAGCACAGGATTCTTCGAGCCTAGCAATACTCTATGTCTTCGTCGCGGTTGTCAATGATTTCCCACCTGTACATGTCAATGCCATCTTCAGTGGCAGCAACAAATATCTCCCCTGAGTTGCCTTTGAAATGCACATCACCGCAACTTTTGCCAAACCGCCGCTGGTTTTTGATCTGATCGAGGATATATGTTACTAATATTGTCATAAACATGTTAGAAGAGACAAATTTGTGCATAGATCATACCTCATCATCTTTGATCAGTTTGATGTTCAAGGTGAAAATGCCATCATCTGTCGATGCCAAAAACAGGTCAATGTCCACTGGACAGAACGATAGAGAGTTTGCTCCTGCAGAATATATGCATCCAAAAGTACACTTAGACACGGCACACATACAGATATAATCTCTTTTGACTCTGAAGATCTATATCCGCCAAGTAATTCAGGTGTTAGCTGAGATGAGGTCTGGACATTCCGTAACTTCAGTTTTGCTAGCTGATTGGTGGATTATTCATGGCTATTGGATTACAAAGTACACCTTTTTTTTATTAAGTTTCGAGTGAGATCGGTAGAACTATGATGTGATCGCATCAAGCATAGGAATCAGGCGTCATGTTGATTCGTTTTAACCTCATTTTCATTGCTGACATGCTCATTCGTTTTAACCTTGTTTTCATTGCTGACATGTTCTTCCAAACAAACTTATTACTGTTTTGATAGTATGCTAGGTGAGTTAATGAATTTCCCACCTCTTTGTTTCTGGTAGTTAATTACTTGATTCAACAGTATTACTATTTTGTGCATAAGTGCAAATGCACAGTAATGAAGAAAATCCTAGGAGATATGCTTCATGATTACTACTATGTGCATAACTGCAAATTAACAGTCATGTCTTGTGACTGCATCCTGTAATGAAGAAAATGCTACGAGATACAAACCTGAAATTTCTTTGCCGAACCGTTTAACTGGTTCATTCATCTTTCGGACGTCCCAGACTGTAAATGGTGTGCCATTGGAGCGGTTGGCTGTCAATATCAAGTTTGGATCAGATGGAACCCACTGGCAACAAGATAGTTCCTCATTGGCGTGAGAAATGCTGCATAAAGAGAAGAAAAAAGGTTACATTGATTTCTAGAAAAAGATAGTACAGGTCTTTTTATGCAGTGACTGTTATGGTACCTCATGATTGCACTTTTCACCCTCAAATCCATCACAGCAGTTTCGCCAATATGCGATGTAGCCAGGAGGGCGTTTTCCATGGACGGGCTCCAGGCAAGGAATGAAATATCACCCTTGGACACAATGTGCTGCAAAACAAAATTTGAAGGAGAATCAATCCCTTTTCATCGACGGGCAACAGGGCATTAACCTTCAATAAGACCAAACAAGACGCTGGAAGAGATTTTGCATGATGCTAAGGAAGAACCAGAACACTTACAGATTACAAAGTAGAACCAATCAAAGCTGAGGCTGACAAATACGTAGAAATAAAGATTCTACAGGTAAGCAAGGATAGTATGCAAACATGACTTTTAAAAATACGGAAGTTTCTAATGATTTGAAAGTTCTAAACATTCAATCATAGGACCGAAGGAGATAGAAAGAAACAATGAGCCCAAGACTGCAATGAAGAAATGGCTGTCTGCGGTCAAAAAAAAAGGTCAACGTCTATATACACATGTTGAGAAGTTTGAGCATGACAGGAAACATAGATACAATGGCATGAAGTATGAGTTGTATTAACTGCTGTTGATAATGATGATGTGATGCTAAGGGATCAGACTGCAATCACAGCACAGGGTGTTTGCATTCAGATTTCAGAGTTGGAAGCACATGATAATTGACGCACTGCAGCAGCTGCCACATACTACTACAGCACGACCCTGACTGCTGCCTGCCGACAAAGAACAGTGTCTTTGTGGTCATTGGCGACTACTTAAAAGGAAGGCAAATTACTTTGTCTGGGTTTATATCAGACAAATTTTCTTGTTGTTTAAAAGGATGAATTGCAGCAAATGCATAAACATATAGACTGCAGTTGAGGTATCGATCTTCCCAACTTCTGTGACTTCAATAACATGCTGAGATTATACAGTGCGCCATAACTGTAATTTATATCCTGGTGAAGACCGGAACTAGTTATCATTACCTCTGATATTGGTATAGTGTCGGTGTACGCTTCAGCTAAGTCCCATAAGATGACCTTTCCCTCAGAGCCACCAGAAGCCAGATAGTTTGAGGTTCGAGGACTAAAACACAGACCTTGCACCTGCAATTCCAAAAATTAAGTAACTGCACTGGGAAGAATATAAATGACGGATCCACGTGCAGGGGAAACAAAATCTACTCACCGGACCAGCATGTTTCAAGAATATAGCCACCATTTGTTTCACACCATTAAAACGATCGATCACCTCCATGCTGTCATTAGCAGAATCAAGGACTTCTCTAGGTGATGGGCTTGCAGAAAAGTAATCCTCGATGATGAAAGGAAATTCACCCACGTCAGGGCGGGGCAAGGCAGCTCGAGTGGTGAATTGCTTCATAGATGGTACATCAGCCTCACTATCATTAAGAAATTCAACAACAACTTCCTTCCGTAAGTTTCCACACCTACTATCCAACAAAATTGCAGAGATAGCTTTTGTCCCATCAGCCTCGAGAGGATCTCTGCACAAAATGTATTATATTTTGTTATGGCTGACATGAGACTTTGTGATAAGAATATTATCGTTAAAACTTTTCTGTGAAGCAAGAATGGTGAACAATTCTCAATAGCATAAGTAGTTTATATATACTAATAAACAATTCTCAATGCCCTAAGATGCTATCAAGAAATGTACTGACTGCAGGCACCATGCTCAGAGCAACCACCACCCCTCAGTGACCCCTACCACGGCAGTAGGCCGCCGCAACCATGGCCGCCATCTGCAGATGCGGGAACTCATCACCATAGAACGCCGCCAGGGAAATAGCAAGACACCAGGGGGGCACAATCACGCGCAGCCACGGCATCCCCCCACGTAGAGGGCATGCCGCACACTCATGCGGCACACCCAGAGGCTGACGCCACCACAACCCAAGATCTCGTCGCAGCCGCGCTCAGGAATCAGCTGACGCCGGTGCCGCACTGGGTTAGCCGGTGATTCTACTCTCCGATGGTCATAGATTTTGCATCAAATAAAAAATCATGTTTAAAGAATTTCTGTTTCTTCTACTGTGTCTACGTAGGCAGCGGAAAATGATCGATGTATTTTACAGAAGAAAGAGAGTTGAACGTGACAGTAATGAACCATCATGGACCGAAGCAGAACCCGCTGTTCAGCCTCCTCTCTTGTTGCTCGAATTTGAACATCAAATTCATGAACAAGCAATGATAACAAACTCAAACAAATGAAGTACTAATCCAAAGGATTGCAGATTGTTGAGAAAAGGTGATTAAAGACGATTTCTAGCCAATAGCTTGATAGTAAACATACATCATAGAGAAGAACAGCTATGAAGTCATCTCTAAGTTTCTCAATATTATACAAAATCTAACTGTATAGTCATACGATTCGCATTCAATTTTTTTCTTTGGCAGCCTCGCCCCTCCTGAGATTTCTTTCAAGCTTCACCACTGGGCCTAAGTAGTTCATATACTAATGAAAACAATTCTCAATGCCCTAAGACGCTATCAAGAATGTACTGACTGCAGGCACCACGCTGAAAGCAACCGCCGGCCCAGAGCAGCCACCAACCCTCAGTGACACGACCCCTACCACGGCTGTAAGCCGCCGCAACCATGGCCGCCATCTGCAGATGCCATGGAACTCGTCACCATAGAACGCCACCAGGGAAATAGCAAGAAACCAGGGGGGCACAATCACGCGCAGTCACGGCAGCCCCCCACGTAGAGGGCATGCCGCACACCCATGACCGCCACTGTAAAGCCATAGAAGATGGCTGCCAATACCGATGTGGGCTGATGGCCCGACGACGAGGAAGAGACGCGGAGGGCGGTCACCACGGCGGGAAGAGACAAGCCGGAAGGAGCAGACAAGGCCGCGGGGGCGCACCACCACGTGTGGCGAGCAGAGCCCGAGGCCGCCACGCTCCGCCGACACGAGCCACCCAGCCGCCGCCACGGGGCTCCGAATCAGGGGGCGAGTAGGAACCAGAAGCGAATCTGGGCGAACTCGAGCGAAGCAGAGAGGAGGGAAGCCACGGCAGCGCCGAGCAGGGCCAGCCACGGGCCCAAAGGGGACCCATCCCCGGCGCAGCCGCGGGCGCCGCCGCGAACCACCACGCCACGGAGGTCCAGCAGCAACCAGCGCGGGTGGAGAAGGAGCGAGGAGCCCCACCGCCGTCGCCACCGCGCGGGCTTCGCCCGGCGGCGGCGAGGGTGGAGGAGACGGGGTGGGGGAGTCGCCGCTCGAGACGCGAGGGCCTAGTTCCTTTTCCAGTGGAGAAAGGGTACGCCTCCCTTGTGTTCGGTTAATTGTCTGACCCTCGCTCCTCCTACCTATGCAGCCCACCCCAAACACAAACACACGAAACTCTATGCAGCCGCCTCCCGCCGGTGCAGGCAGCGACGAGCGGTGGAGAATCTCGGCCGGAATTGCCAGCAGCGGCGGCGGGCTGCACCCAAGCGGCCGGCCAAGCAGCGGCACCCTCGGCGAGCCGCCAAATCCAATGCAAGAAAAGTGCGAAGCGAAGCGAACCGAAAAGCATACGTACAGAATAGGCAGGTCGCGGGTGTCCCACACGGAGACAGCGCCGTTGGTGAGCCCGCCGGCGATGAGCCCTCCGCCGCACTTGGACCACGCGAGCCGCGCGAAACCCGCCGGGCAGCCGTACGAGGCCTCCACCCTGAGGACGTCGTCGGTGGCGACGCTGTCGTCGCCAGTCCTCAAAATCCGGAGCGCCGGGTCGTCGCTGCGGCTGATAGAGATCATCCCCGCGGCGAGGAACTCCCCGTCGTCGGAGAAGGCCAGGGCGCACGGGCCCGTCGGCGAGTGCTTCACGAGCGCCATGGCTTGGCTTGACTTGGATTGGTGGTATGCGTGGCGAGGGCGAGGCAAGGCCTAGGAGATGGTAGTAATTAGCGAGCGTGGCGGGCAATATTGCGTGCGATCGAAGCCAATGCCACGCCGCTGGTGGCCGGAGAGGAGGCGGTGGTGGCGCTGGGCTGCGGCCGGGTGGGAGAAGAAGTTGCCTCGAGATTCGTGCTGCCCTCCTGAATCGTTGGATTGTAACGGCCGTGTTCTCTCTGGTTTGGTTGCCGCCTGCCAGCTAAGCTGCGTTCCCGGCTCCGCTAGAGAAAAGTCAGTGTTCTTTTTTTTTCTTTAATAACTCTTTTTTAGTGGATTTTCTTTTCTTTAATTGATAATTACAATGCGTGCGAAACTTGCCCGCCTCTCCGGTGAACAGTGGGGAGAGCTGCTTGGTGGATTACCACATTCAAAATAGCGTTCCCCTCAAAATGAAAATAAATTGTTGTGTAAATTTTAATTTTACCGTGGATTACCAAGTTATATGGTGGATTTGATAAGGTCGGTTTTGCAAGTCGCCGCTCGCGGAGATACGCTAATGATGAATTGTGTATATGACGAAATAGGCTTTCGCTCCGCTATATAGATATAGCAACCATCCGATAAAACAAAGAGTTCAATGTTGGGGCAAACGGTAAAAGCACGCCCAAAAGAAACCAAAGAGAAAGAAGAGAGAAAATAATGTCAGCGGCGTCGAATCGACGAAAACGATGATGACCCGCAACCGCTGCGCCTACCGGAGATTTACCACCTCGCTCCTAGCACCTCGAATCTCCGCATACCAATCAACGTCTTCAGGAAGGAACACGATGATGACGACGTTGTTGCCCGGACAGGTCCTAGGGTTTTCCCCGATATGCAGAGGGGCGTGGGGAAGGGGAATACACGGTGGCAAGCCGGCAGTGATTTCTCCCGTCCACCAAACACCCACATCCCTGAATGGTCCGACGCGCTCCACCAATCATGCCGCCCACCAACATGCACCACCACGGTCTTGTCGTCATCACCGCCGCCTCACCATGGTCAACAAAGCGAGACCAACAAGGCCGAGAGGGAGCAGCCGGGAACAAGGAGCGGCAGCAAAAGCAGCCACGCGGGAGGAGACGACCTCCACCGCCATCGGCAGTCACTGACCGGACGCGGCAAGAGGAGCACACCAGGCCCTCGAGGCCCGGCCGAGCCCAAAAGGGGCTCGTGAAGCGCCCGTCGCCGTGCCGCAGCCCGCCGCGCCAAATTGTGTATATTGGTTAATGCTTCTTATCATGTCTCGTTCAAGTGTACGCATTATCTTCTTTTCTTCTACGGTGGTAAGGTGTGTGGTTCGATCGATAGCCAAAAAGTTTGTACGGCTCACGCTGCCTCGCACGGCCCGGGGAAGCAGGCCACCTGACCAGACGGGCATTGTGCACGCCATGGGGCGGCCGTGCCTCTTTGCAGCCGGTCGAACCTGCAGTAGCCAAGCTAGCACTAGTAGATGGAACATGAATGAGTGGAGAGGTTGCCCACTAGCTACGATGGCAACAGAAAAAAGGCGATGGTGCTCCGTCTGCGAGGCTGCCCACCGTCGCCGTCGATTAGTTCGGCCAAGGCATCCCCCTCACTCTGTTCGTAAAAGCGCATGGCGTGGCGTAGATAGCCTTCACGTACCAGGCAGCCTGGGCGTACAAGACTCGAGCACCCCTCGTAGCAGCGCGTGTTCCCTTCGTGCATCAACAAGTCTGGCAACCCAGCGCGTGGTCACCGCCAGGGGCGCGGCATGGGTGGGTGGGCGCTCGCTCCGCTCCCCTAGACCAACACCGCGTGCCACCTGCGCCCGTTATGCTACTCTCGTACTGGCACATGTCTCTGTGTGGTGGGTGCGACCCGTCTGCGCTGCCCACGAAGAAAACTTCGCTTCTGTGCCGCGGGTCAGCCGGTGTACGTGTGCGAGTGCGTCGCGCGGCCGCTCGCCATCGTTGTCGTTTTGGCACCACACCCTCAGTTCCGCGTGCCGTCCAGAGTCGGCGATCACGACCTCAGCGCAAACGAGGCCATCCCATTCCGGTGCACGGCGCGCGCTGCTGCTGCGACCTGGCCGCTGGCCGCGAAGGAAAACGACCGGGTCTGGCCTAGCTCTGCATTTCTTATCTTGGTTTGATCGATCGTCGGACGAGGCTAGCGAGCAAGGCCGATGGTGCGCCTGAATCTGCCGCGCGCGTGGACGGCAGAGGAGAACACGCGCCTTGGCCCTTGGCTCGCCTCGCCAGGGAGAACTTCTTCCGCGACAGGCACCGGATTGCGCGGCAGATGCCCGGCTGCTCCTACGCGCTCTGCCGCGACAGGTGGCGCATGGGCGCGACGTCTACGACCGCCAAGCTCGCCCGCCTCCACCGGCGACGAGACAGCCGATGGAGCGACATCATCCCCGCCGTCTGCGGGCGCACGTTGCGCGTCATGGAGCATCGCTGGAGGGAGTTCCGGAAGAACGGCGCCAAGAAGACGGCCTACTGTTCGCCGGCGCTGCCCGCTGAAGAGTGATTGGTTGAAGACTTGGCGATGGAGGAGTAATCGGAGCAGCCTTCCCTGGCGTTGTCCATGGAGGCTTGGGCAGGGACGTGCTCCGGATGGTGATGCCGCCGGCGGGGACCCGCTGCTCGCTCGGCCATGCCGGAGGGAGTCGTGCGTCGAGTGTTCGTCGGCCGGAACGAGCCGAGCGGACGAGCAATGGAGTCCGGTCGATGGAGTGGACGAGGCGACGAGCGGCGGCCTTGTTATGTGAACCTTTTTCGTTTTTGAATGGGGGACGCTAGGTGTCGGTCAAGCGGAGGTAGTGACCGATCGGCGGTCCCCCAGGCCGTCCAATCATGAGTACCCCGCTTAATATTTTCTTCTATGTATACAACATAAGATCATTGCATTTTTACTCCCACAATACGTAAAAAAATATGAAAAAAATTCAAAAAAAAAACTGAAAATACATGCTACATTTCAAATACACCCATGGAATAAACTTCCTTTGTATGTATGCATTAGATCTCATTAGTCGCAACAAATGGCTGAGAAGAATCATCACAACATATGCAACATGGAAAACCAACATTTGCGACATGCAAAAACAACTTTGCATCATGAATGCAAATTTGAAACAGTTTTCTAGAGTCATTGCAGTGCGTAATGATTGTGTGACATGTAAAATGGACCCAGGAAAAAAAATCACAAATCACTAACCCATCGCTATCAAACGATGGAGCCATCGACGATCTAGGCTCGTTGGCGGAAAATCTGGCACACTGGAACATGGTCTAAGCCGAACCTAACAAATCTCGACACATCCACTCCACCTCAACGGCCTGAAAGACTCCTATCGTGAACCGCAACTCTAGTTGCATCCTTGAAGTCGAGGGAGCAAACTCGACGAGGAACCTTTGAGGAGCTTTTGCAAGGCTGCCCAGAGCATGGTGTCCAAACCATGCCACCTTAGGGTATGCTCAAACATCTTTTTCCTCCTTGCTCTGATGACTGAGGTGAACTGGACGGCGATCGATCTACCCACCTCCCCCATGCTGACCGGGGTCCGGTAGTGGTAGGGGTAGGAATAGTTTAGGGTTTGTATCCAATAGGTGGCGACAAGACGATGGTGGTGTCATCGACGTGGAATAAATTTTCTTTGCCTCGCCCTTGTTCTAGTGGTGCTTCATACTGTCAAAAGATGTGTGGTCCTCATGAAGGTGGCGCTTCGTCGCCGAGAGACTCTTCTTGGATCTGATCCACCTTGAATTTGTCTAACGAGACGGAATTAATGGAGCTTCAAAGTAGATTCTTGTCACCTCCTCGGTGCCACGATGTTAGGATTTCTCATCGTGCTTGCGCGTCGGTGAGTTCTAATGTTAGGTGCTTCGGGATCAATTCATGTGTTTAGCAAAAAGGATTGTGGCTCCGGGGGTCGGTCTCTAGGGACACATGCACGAAAAGTTTTTGGATGTCATGGGTCGGCTCCAGTAGGGGAGCGGCGACAATGGCTCGTTATCGGTTGTTCTAACGATGGTAATGGTTGTTTGGTGGTCCAGGGATGCAATTAGTGTAATGATTGGTTAATTTTGTACTTCTGATGAACCATTATAATAGATTCAGGGGCGACCCGAGAGGTTTCTGAAAAAAGAACATTGTTTTCTCGCATGAGATGCGAGTAAGAGGGACGCTCGTTTTTTGTAAGAAGAAAATGTATGAGCCAAGGGCTTCGTCGAAATTTATGTTTTCAATATTATATAAGTCAATAAAGAAATAATTCATGAGTACTTAAACTTGAGTATCCAGGGGTTTTTATTTATTTTTACTTTAGGACCTTGCAATTTCATTTCTCAACGAAAAGGGTAAACAAAACAAAGTTAAATGTGCCCCGGCCGACAACCGTTGACAATGTGAAGGGTCCATCGACTTTCCAATACTAGTACTCCCTCCGTTTCTTTTTAGTCTGCATATAAGATTTGGGCAAAGTCAAATTTTACAAAGTTTGACCCACTTTGTAGAAAAAAATATCAACATTTACAATAATAAAGCTATATGATATGAAAATTAATTTCATGATGTATCTAACAATGTTGATTTCATATTGTGAATCTTGATAATTTTTTTTATAAACTTAGTCAAAATTAACAAAGTTTGACTTTGACCAAATCTTATATGCAGACTAAAAAGAAATAGAGAGAGTACATATTTTGGTGACGTGTTACCGTATGGGTCGTATCCAAATTTTGCAAATTGTCCCTCTATTTCTTCCTTATCCTAAATCTCCTCTTTTCACCTTAATAGCCATTTCTTTTTTTTGACGGAAAAACTTTCAATCTATTCATCTTCAATCATGGCAGTACAACGAATACCAGAAATAAAAATTACATCCAGATTCGTAGACCACCTAGCAACGACTACAAGCACCGAAGCGAGCCATTTCAACAAACGGTTGGCGTGCACATCCTCTGGCCTAGACTGGCAACTGGAGCGCCGACATGTTAGCCAAGTCGCAACGGCATAATCGAGCTCACCTTCTCCATGTAGAGGCACGCCATCGCCTACAGCAACCTCTAGCACTTCGCCATGGAGTCCGAGCCAACCTCATCCGTAGGTGCATGGCGTAGGAGGGGCCCATGCCGAGCACGCCTCAAGCTCGCCAACAATAGGCTGTTCATCTAGGATGCCATCAAGCAGTCATGAGAGTGAATAACAAAAAACTATCACATTTTAAGTTTTATTTCGGAATTGCCACCACATTTCTTGCTCGACCCAAAAATCTACTGTTTTTGTTACTAAAATTCTCAATAAATACTGATGACTGATTTGACGTTTTAATCCGATTTCTGACATGCCGGGTCCACCTGTAAATGCTGGCATGGCACAAAAACGGTCAACACTGTTTGTTGACAGTTAGGTTGGACGGAGGGCCCACTCGTCAGCAGCCCATGCATGCGGGTGTGGTCGTCGGTGAGCGGGCCAGCGCTTGGAGGCAGCCGCCGGGCTCGTGGCGAAGGTCGTCAGAGCCAGAAGCCATCAGAGGGCAGCGACGAGGCTAGGAGATAAAAGGAGCACGCGCACATGCGGCACTCTGGCACCGTCGCCGGTGGCACGAGCTGTAGGTGGCTTCCATGTAAGTGTTAAATTTGCCGAAGTTCAGTTTCGACGGTTTAATTCAGCTCCGCTCAGCATCAGCTCCTGCTTGGGCCGCTTGGCGTTGGCGGCGGCTTCCATGTGAGTGTTAAATTTGTCGAAGTTCAGTTGCAACGGTTTAATTCAGTTTCAACCATTAAGTTCAGTGTCGACAGTAGGTTCAGTTTTCGTGGTTAATTTCCACCGTCGTCAGCACCGTGGGCATGATCATGAGCTTGTTGCTCGTCGAAGCATCCATGATAAGGTCCATGAACACGGATACGTCGAAGCATACTGCTATCTGGCCTCCGCGTCGTCAAATCGACCGGCCGGAGCTGGTGCCAAACGAAAGCGCCGGCGGAAGACATGTGCTGGATGACGGTGGTGAGCGCGGGCATGGCGAGCTTCCATGCCTTGTTGAGGCCGTGCAGTTTCATGTGTGTGCGACGGTGGATCCAGGTCGTCTGGCACGCTCGCCTATGGCCACCACGCCTCGGACGTCCCATGCGGCCACCACGGCGGCGGCTCGCCCTTCTCGAGCGGGTACAGGCGGCTGAACAGGATTGTCTCTATTTCTCCATCTCCACTGAAAGACCGAGACCACCGCATGGTGCCTGGAGGCTGGATCTCATCGTCAGCGTCCGCGATGGCCAGCTGCTTGAGCTGGGCTCCTCCAAGGACCGCCTCTTCTGCCGCGTGATCCCCTTGTCAACGCCAACTCCGGCAGCCTGAGTCCCATCTACCTATGCTGTCGTCATCGGCAACGAGGTCCCATTGCCCTCCACTCCACGCTCCTCGTCGACTACAGCAACCTGACAGCTCGATCGAGAACACGATGGTTTACCGCTCCCGTCGTGACTGGAGGCGGGAGGACACATACCCCGAGATGCTCCTCCACTGCACCGACCGACCGCTGCGATGGGTGTGTGCTCGTCCTGGTAGACGAGCTCCCTAAAACCCTAGGTTCTTTGTGTACCTCCTGTTGCTTTCTGTGCCAGGGCTCCGGGTGAAAACTTTGTTCGTTGCGGACCCGGCAGGGACGATGCTTTGCGTCATTCTTCCTCTTGAGGGCGTTGTCGTGGAGCTTAGCTATGCTAGGACGTAGTGTAGTGTTGTGTTCAGTTCTTCCTATATTTTCTTTTGGTTATTCCATATTGTTCTGCTTGTGCCGGTTTTTCTGGGATCGGCTTTGTAAGAGAGGCTGTTGATGTCACTGTTACGAAAGCCTGTTTCTAGAGACCCTTGGTTCTCACCACCCCAAGCAGAAGCATGGGACACCGTGGAGCTCCTCGCAATATTCTTACAAGACCTTTTTTTTGCAAGAAAAGGTACATCATGTTCTATCTTATGCATTTAAAACAGGCCGGAGCCTGGGCGACCAAGGTCTTTTTACATGAAGGCGTTGTGAGCGCCGCACTGAGCGTGCAGCAGGCCAACGCCAGGCCTTGAAAAGGAAACAAGGAAAAGGGGGAAAAGGGGAAAATGGAATGGAAATGAAAAAGGAAAGAAGTAAAGGCAGGGAGCTATTCTCGCAGAATTACATCAGCCCATGAAAACATCCCTTCCCTGACATTTCCCTCGGATGCTCTCAGCGTCCATAGCTTGATCATATCGGCCACCTCAGTAAGAATCCTCCGAGTAGTCCAGCACTTGTCATTAAAAACTTGCTCATTCCGGGCATGCCAGAGCGCAACAGCAGCAGCTGCAAAGAAGACATGCCATAGCACGCCATGTTTATCCTTTGCAATGTCAGAGTCCAAAAAAAGTGCTGCAGATTCACATGAAACTGCCAAGTCCAGTAGGCCGGCCTTGGCCCAAACAGCTTGTGCAAGTTTGCACCGAAGTAGGATGTGATGCATAGTTTCGGCTGCGGGGCAAAGATCACACCCGTTGTGCTTAACAAGCCTTGTCCAATGCTTCCTTAGCATGTTATCCCTAGTGTTGTGCCTGTCTTTTAGAGCCAGCCAAAGGAAGACGCGGTGCCTTTTTGGTATGATTCGATCCCAAATATAGCAGGCCAGCGGGCAGCCCCGCCCCTGAACGTAAGCAGCTTGTAAAAGAAAGCCGTAGAAAGCTTGCTATCAAACACAAGTGGCCTCCTTATATCTGCTCTAGCAGTTGTTGGTGAGAAGCAACTTAGCACCTGAGATAATGCCTCGAACTCCCGCAGCGCTGTGTGAGATAAATTAGGGTGTAGTTGCAGTATCCATTGCCCAGATACGTATTGTGATGCTACCGTGCAAGACTTGCAGCTGGCAAAGGTGAAAAGGGTCGGAAAAGAGTTGGATAGCCGGCCATTTTCAGTCCATAGATCATGCCAAAAAGATATAGTTGTGCCATCTCCGAACTCACACCTTGTGAACTGTATGACAAACTGAATAGAAGATTTGATACAGCGCCAAATGACAGTGTCATATTCCTACAAGACTTTAAAACGCCCCCAAGAAAACGCCCGTTGTGAACTCATCGAAAGAAGGACAAACTGAAAAAAGGACATGGGTACCTCCCGTTGCTCCTCTATTTCGCAGGTGGTCGTTGAACTTTGTATGAGCATATGGTTGCTGTGGTCGGAAGGGAAATTATCAGACGCTACCAGCACTAAGATGATATTGTGGGCATGTTCGGTAGTCCAGCAGCTCCTGACTCCTCGAACTCCAGGTTGGGAGCTGGGCCGAACGGTTCAACTCCAGGAGTTGGGCCAGAGAAGCTGGAGTTTTTATCAGTGCAAAATTTGAGGAGTTGAGGAGCTGGGAAACACGGACTCCTCTAAATTCACGAAGCGAGAGTTGCCTCAAATTACCTTCCTCTGCCACCGCGAAGTCACCTGCGCGTACAGGTTCGAGGCCATCTCCTCGTTCGAGCGAATCACCCTGGAGGGGCTCGTCCACTCGTCTCTCCCATTCCCCTCCAACCCTAGCCGCCAGAGGTGGCCGCCCCACCACTGACCACCTTGTCCGCCGCGAGTCGCCGTCGTCCGCCGCCATCTCCGACCAGTTCATCCGCAGCGACGCGTCATCCCCACCGCCATGCTCACCCTCCTCCACCGCGACCCAGCCGCCGCCGCGCTCCCCCTTGTCCGCTACCATCCCCGACCGCCGGACCAAGCAGGCTGCTTCGCGGAGCTCGTCATCGACATTCTTCTATGCCACCCGGACCATGTCGTCCGTTTTTCAGAAGGTCAAGGAAGAACTACCGGATCTGATGGTGATATGGTGATGGGTTGTGGGCTAAAAATACATGGCCGAATGGGTTAATATGGTTTTCGTTGGCTTTTAGGCCTGCCAGATCGCTGAATGCCAGGAGTTGGTGCACCGAACAGATCGCTGGCTCCAGGATTTCACGAGAGAAGCTGGCGCTTGGAGTTGGGCGATGGAGTTGAGGATTTTCCAGCCGTGGGCAACTACCGAACACGCCCTGTGTTACGTGCTTCTGGGATCCGACGGCTTCTCAAAATCTAATGTACCTAAGCGAAATTTTAAGACTCGGGGATGACTTTTTCACAAAATATTCAAGAGCTTCCGGAAGCCGTTAGATCTGAGATCCAATGGTGGAAAATGTGTCTTGTGATTGAAGAGACCGTGCGAGTGGCTTGAGCAGAAGGCTTGTGGGTGCTGGAATTTTTGTCTATTTGGGCCTAGCCCAATAGCAGTTTCAGAAATTCATAATAAATCCTAGAGGCTCACGCAGCCTATTCGTGCAAGGGCAAGAGATGGAACTAAATTTAGTCCCACATTGCTAGTTTAGAGGGAGTTGAACATCTTTATAAGGAAGGTTCTTTCCCCACATGTATGAGCATGAGAATAAGAGGGACATTCACGCGCGCTCCTCCTCCGCCGCCCGCCCACGTCTCGGCACGACGCGACGCGGGTTGTGGGAATGAGCCGAGCCTGAGCACTGCACTGCTGCTACAATCTTCCCTATACGGGAGAAGGTGATAAGGTTTTTGGGAAGCGCTCGACCCCAAGTCCAGTGCCTCTGCTCCTGCTGCTGTCTCGTACTTCCTTGTTCTAGTATTTGTCCTAGATATGTTAGACTCTATTCAGTGGCGGAGCCAGGATTCGAGTATAGAGGGGCCGAGTACGTATTTTGATCGAATCTCGTTGATAATTACTAGTTGCTTTTACTAAAATGTTGATCACCCCCCCCCCCTCCCCGGCTCCGCCCCTGACTCTATTTCATATGTGCAACTTGCTATACCTTCTCTTTGTCAAATCGCATGGCTTATTTTATCACTGCTATACTAGCCATGCTTTATTTAGTATTTCTGTTAATAAAATTATTCGATAAATTACTTATATTTCCAACCGTGCACAAGTAGCATCTGCTATGACATTCGCAAACGGTGTGGAATTGCGTCGCAGGATCGAAGGCTGCCGATGTTATCGTTACTTTGGTCTGTGCTTTATCTATAAATAAAATGGGGTGCGGGCATGTTTGAAGATGTGGCTGTTACCTTCTCGCGTGTTAGCACAAGACGTGGCAACTCTATCTATACTCAGAATTTGCTAAAACTAGACGGTCTGCTAGAGTCACTTACTGGGTCACCTGACAGTAGTGCCCAGCGAGCAAGTGTTTTCCTAGTAGGGGCCTCCTTTATCTGCCTCCGTAGACATAATTTCGGTGACATACGTGAACAGCAACAGCACAAAGTTAAAGCAGTTGGAGGCTGGATACAAAGATACTGGCCCGATCGCTGTCAACCCGTCTTGTCATTGAAACACTACTACTCTAGAACGGATCAACTGCTGAAAACAGCAATGATCGGATACAATCGTCATACTTAAGCCTCTATTCTTATATGGAGAACACATGAAAAGTGTTCTTTCGACAAACATGAAAAGCTCAAGAAAAGCGAGAAAAGGCAAAAGAGTGAAAGAAACAGGGCGCGTGTACACGTCATGTACGTGAAAAACGCTTCGCGTCAGGTACTTTATTTCCTATCGTTCCGTCCGATCCTCATCCAATCGCTCACATGCTGCCTTCTTTTCTCCCAGACGTGTTTCTCCTTAAGCCACGATCTGGTTCATCCTTCTCCGCAACCGCCGACCTACCCCACCCAATCCACTTGCCTCCACCCCCCACGGCCGGCGAACGCTACTACGCAAAGCCTCGTTGCCCCGCCGTCCCCTCAACCTCCCGCATCTCGTTGCTGGACATCGCCCGAGCCATCCCTCTAATCCCCATACCACCAGCGATCCGCTGCATCCAACCTCCGCCACCCTTAAGATGGATAATGGAGCTGTTGATTCCCCTAAGATAGATGATCGAGATGTTGCTTTCCTTAAGATAGATAGTGGGGCTGGTTTTCTCCGGCGAGATCCGGCCTCTTCATCTCGCGCGCTTGAGAAGGAAGGAAGAAGGAAAAAGTGACAGACGCAACAAAAAGTTTCATGTAGCTGGAAATAGCAAAACCTTTCGCAAGAAAAAAAAAAGAAAATAGCAAAACCAAAGAAAAAACGATTATTATGTATGCATCTTCAACAGTCGTAAGATAGGTGTTGGTAAATTTGCCACGTAGGACATAATGATGATGTGGCATATAATAAATATGGAGAGAGAGCAAAGTTGTATGTAGAATAACCAACAACCTTTGCACAAGCTTCAAGGTGAAATAGAGAGCAATCACATTTATATTATCATCATCTATTGGATAGCTTAGATACAACCTATTGGAGTAGTTGTATGATAGCTTGTTGGTTGATGACATGGACAATTTATCAACAAGACTAACATACAATCTGTTGGAGATGCCCTAAACTGCAACTACACAGTTCAAGATTCGTACACATCACGCCACGTCCACCAGATTCCAATGGTCTGTGCCCAAACTAATTTACAAACCCAAACATATTAAAAAGATGAAACTAAGTCCACTTACTGATCATATAAAACATAAAAAAATACCTATGAAACTGTCTAATGTAGTACTCCCTCCGTTCCTAAATACCCCTTCGTCCCAAAATAAGTGTTTTAAGTTTAGTATAAATTTCTACTAGAACTAATACAAAGTTGAGACACTTATTTTAGAACGAGGGGAGTATAAGTCTTTGGATAGATCCCATTATAGACCACATACGGAGCAAAATGAATGAATCTACTCTCTGCGTCCTTTGAAGAGTGTACTTACAACTTTGTTGGAAAGTCAAACCTTTTTATGTTTGACCATAATTATACAATAATACACCAACATTTATGTCATCAAATTGGTAGCATTAGATTCATGATAAAATATATTTCCATCTTATAACTATTTAGTTTCACAAACATTAATATATTTTTGCATAAACTCGGTCAAGCATTGAAATAGTTTGACCTTCCAACAAAGTTGAAAATACACTCTTTAAAGGACGGAGGGAGTACACTCTAAAAAGCATCTATGTACATCCGTATATGGTTCATAGTGCGATCTCTACAAAGACTTATACTCCCTCTGCTGGAAACATTTGTCATCAAAATGGATAAAAAGGATGTATCTAGATGTATTTTAGTTCTACATACATCTATTTTTGTTCATTTTAATGACAAGTATTCTCGGGCGAAAGTAGGAGTATTTAGGAACAGAGGGAGTACATCAATTTTGAAATTATCCTAACTAATCCAGAACCATGCATTTCTTTACCGCCGAGCCGCAACAGGGAGCAGACCTCGTGCATGCCCGTCCATACGTGCGTTTCGTCTCTTCAGCAAATTTCAAATCTCACGTCGCGTGGGCCCACCGCACCGTCAGGTCGGCCGGCCGGCAGGTCACGCGTCCGCTTCGTCCCCATGTCCTCTCTCTGTTTTGGGTGGGTGCGCGTGCGCATCAGTCACGCGCATGATTATCTCATGTCATGGCCCGCGGCCGGCGGCCCTGTTGAGTGGTCGATCACTGCAGCATGGGGCGCGCGAGCGCGAGCGCCGCCACGCCGGCGAGGACGGCGACGAGGTCCAGCGGCGGCCGCGCGGGGGCGGCCGCACCGGCGAACTGGTCGCCCCCCTGGTACACCATGGTGCCGTTGATCAGCGGCAGGCCCGCCGGCGCCTGCGGGTTCGACCCGGCCGACTTCACGCTGCACAACACATGATGGAAACGTACCGTCAGCACGAAATGTTAATGAAATAAGTATATACTCCATTTGAAAATAAGTCAGCACATAATGGAGTAATAGGGAGTATGCATGCGTACACGTCAGTGCAACAGCGAACTCCTATCATTTGAAAATAAGTCACGAAGAGGAGAGTGTGCGTCGTGACGGGATAACACGTTGCGTGTCCGGTGCGAGAGACGACGGTCGACTAATCGACTTGCCGTGGGCAGGGACGATTCGGTTTGGAACTGTTCGATCGGCGGCATGCGTGCCACCGACCGGACTCTCTCGGACGGACGCGGTGAGGTCGTTGTTGGCCGGCTCGGCTCGTCGGTGCGCCGTGCACGTCAACCGGACAGCAGTGCAGCACCACCGCGTCCGCGTCTAGAGGTCAAAAGTTGCTTCTCTTTTGCTTTAGGGAGCCATGGAAAGGCAGTTGTCTTTTGGTTTGACAAATAGGTATCTCGGCGACACGTCGGAGGTCGGACCGGACGGTACCTGGTGGTGCTGGGGCAGAAGGTGATGGCGTAGGCGGAGACGCCGCCGGCGCAGGTGAAGGTGGAGGTGGCGTCGTCGTAGGCGTAGCTGTAGGCGCGCGGGCACGCGTTCTTGAAGAACTGCGAGTAGGCCGACGGCCGGCACGTGCCGGGGCTGCCGAACTCGCCGCTGCAGCAGTACTGCGCCGTCCCGAACGCCTCGCACGCGCTCTTGCACGCCACGCCGCCCGCCGCCGCCGTCGACGACACGCGCAGGTCGCCCGGGCACGCGCCGTTCAGGTCCACCACGCACCCCGTCGGCGCGCAGTTGCCGCCCGTCGCACCCGCCGCGGCGGGTGCGCCCTGCTCCGGCGCCACCAGCATCGGCAGGTTGTACCCGTCCACCAGGCTCACGTCGTAGAAGTCCATGCCGTCGTTGCCGTCCATGGTGAACTCCGCCAGCGTGGCGGGCGGCGTGGCCCCGCCGCCGGCGCAGTCCTGCCGCCCGGAGCCGCAGTCGCCGGTCACGCACGCGAACTTGCCGGCGGGGTCCGTGGAGCAGAGCGTCCGGCCCCAGAGCCGCCCCGACCACCCCGCGGGCACCGGCATGGTGCTCGACTCCCCCGGGGCGAGCGCGAAGCCGGTGCTGTCCATCCCGGGGATCCCGCGCTGGAGAGGATGCCCGGCCACACCGTGTACTCGCAGTTGTTGGTGATGGCGAACGACTTGGACGCCACACCTGAATAATCAGCAGCGACGAATCGTTAGCAAACCAAGACGAACTGAATTACGCTTGGACGAGCGTCCGTCCATGGATCGCTTTCCGGCTTACCGGTGACTGAGACGAGCAGTAGGGCGAGGAGGGAGACGAGGGCTCGGCGTGCCCGTGTCGCCATTGTCGCGAGTGCAGAGCGTTGCTGTGATGGTACGGTGGCCGGTATGGTTAGGAAAGACACGTGGGTTTTATTTGCGAGGCGGTGGTGGTGTGGCCGCAATTGGTGTGGGCAGGCGTTGAGGGTATTTATAGAGAAAAAAAAACATTTTTCTGTGGGAGACGATGAGGCATGCCAGATAAGATATTTTCCTGCTTTTTTTCGGCGGATATGACGTGTAACTTTCTTAATTTCTGGGGCTATTTTACATACATTTATTGGCCGTCCGATGTGATCGTGTTCCATCGCCTCTGCCACGTGCGAATCGCAACGCAATGCATCTGTCGTTATTCCTGACTAGAAGTAACTAAAATTACATCTAGATCTATAAACCACTTAGCGACGACTACAAGTAGTCGAGCGATCTGAAAGCACGTCATCATTATCACTCCTCACTTATCGGAGTTGGGCAAACCATGTTATACTAAGGCATCACAGGACCAAGCGAAACAGAACAGTAATCATCGCTGATGAAGACGCGTATAGATCAAAAGGATCCAGCCTACCCTCGAAAAAAAAAGATCCAACCTAGAAACGCCCAAACGAAAAACGAACAGTAACCGGATCCAAACAGATCCGCTCAAGACCAACACCGATCAAATCCCGCGGGATCTGATAGAGACACCCCTTCACATGCCCTCTGATGATGTTAAACACACCTTCTGTACATCATTTATAGTGAAACATTGATGAAAACAACTTGTCAATTATGTTTGCTCTTTGTTGCGTTCGGTACTCTTATTTATTGAAAATGCTACGATAGATCCTCTATTATTTATGAGTCATCAGGGTTCCACCATCATACCAAGGTTGCGCTGCCATGGGGTGGTTGCCGCTTCCGACGAGGCCGTGGTGACGCACCTAGAGCCACCAACCCTGCTGGATCCAGGCGTCGTTTGAGCAGACGCCATGGATTCCTACTGGATCGATTTCGACTGCGGGCGGGCGCACTCCTCCCGGGACTGATGGAGAGCCATGTGTGGACGGCCATATTCTCCTCTACCCCGCATGGGATGAGGCCCAGTCCATGAATTCAAACTTCTTAGAGTCGGATCCATTGTCCGTCACGCTGGAGAAGGCTAGCGTTCGTCGAAGAGGAGTTAGGGGATGTAAGGGAGTGGAGCGAAGAGTAGTGGACTAGAAGAGCTAGGGTTTGGTCTCGAGTGGGGATAGGGTTGGAAGTATCTGGGGTTGGGTAGGCTATAATCGGCCAGATCCGACATGGCGGACGCGTCCTATCACGCTGAGGCGTCCCCATATCCGTCCCACGTATAGGTTGGGTATGGTGGTTGTCGGTCAGCCCGATCGTTAGGGTTGCGTTTGGGAGGACAGTTGGGTCGCTTTTTCGAGTCTAAACAGTGATCGGGCAGGCCGCCCGGACGTTTAGAGTGGATATGGGGCGTTCTGTTGTAAACGCTCTTGTGATTATACGATGATACACTCTCCACATACCTAGGGGCATAGCTGATTCGTGAAAAATAGTTGTCATACTATTATGCCCCTATACATATACTAGAAGAACGCCCGTGCGTTGCAACGGGGTCACATTAACTTTAGGAGTTCAATATTAATATACCCATACATATCAAGTGACATTGGCGACCTTTTTACCATCAAATTCTCACACACACTCTCTCTCCCTCCCTCTTCCTCACTCTCTCTCCCCCTCTCCCCTCTCTCTCTAACACACACACACATATCCATCTTATTGGATACGCGACCATAATCCATCTATTTCACACACACGTGCTAGTGCAAAACAATATGGATTATGTGTATTATATTTGTCGCCACAACTGAGGAAATTAATTTCATGTAAATGGGTCAGCCACAGCTCCAAGAATACGTGGAGGAGGTGGCACGGGTCGGCATCGACGCCGTCCGGCGCATGCCACGTGCCCGCTTCCAAGTGCGTCTGTCCGCCACCCACGCCAGATCCTTCAAGTGCCGCTTCCACCGCACCAACTCCCGGGGCCAGGAAGCCGCCTTCTTCGCCCCTTCACGGCCGGGCCAGCAGCAGTGTCACACCCGACCTCGCCGTCCTCGTCCCCCGGCACCGTCGCGACCCAGTGACGCAGCCCAAGCATCGGCCTCGAGAATCATGTGATTGAGTGATTTAAGGTAAGGTTAATTAATTTAGATTTGATCTTTAGAGATTGTTCGTGATCGATTCTACATTACCAAATAACTTGCGCTAGTATGGAAAGTTATGATATTTTCATATTTCTTTCATTGTGTGAGAGGGTGACGCGAAAATAAACCGATGAAGTAGGAGGAGGGGACGAAAAAAATCTACAAAAAAAACCAGCGAAGGTGGGAGGAGGTAGCAAAAAAATCATAGGAGGTGGGACGAATGATATAATTAGTAAACAATTTCAGCGACAAAAGGATAAACAAATTGGATTTTTAAAACAAAACCTGCACCTGCACAAGTGGCTCACTCTTCACTTTTTGACAAAAAACTTCCGAATAGCAATCTTGGTGAGTGATCTAGACCGGGTTCGATCGGCATGGCGTGTCGTTCCTCCAGGAGTGGGTGCTGAGAGGAAGGATGGTGAACCACCATTGTCAATCGGCCGGAGCTGCATCGTCATTTGGATCAGAGCATGGATGAAATCGAGATGGTAGAGGTTGAGGAATTTGTAGGATATGAGGGTTTAGGGTGGGCATCACGAGAACTCACCCATATCTTGGGAGACGGCAGACCCGAGGTGCAGTCGAGTTCGTGCTTCAGGGGCTGCCATGTGCTGTCCTCGCCGCCATCGCCTGTCGATGCCACTTCAGCGCCACGAGCATGGGGACCGAGGGACGAAGGGAAGAGAAGGGAAGGAAGCGAGCTAATGACGTACCTATGTTTGGTATGTAATACCCTCCATTAAGAGTAGATAATTTCTTAAAATCGGTTATTTTGTTTCCTAATTAATGTGATTGAGCAATTCAAGGTAAGGTTAATTAATTTAGATTTGATATTTAGAGATTGATCGTGATTGATTCTTTCACATAAAGACATTACTAAAAATAACTTGCACCGGCATGAAAAGTTATGATCCGTTAAGATTTTTTTCGTTGTGTGAGAGGGTGACGCGAAACTAAACCAGTGGGGTGGGGGAGGGACGAAAAAAACCCAGCGAAATAAAACGGTTGAAAGTGGTGGGACGAAAATAAACCGTACGAGGCTACCAACTGCTCCATTAGGAGTAGAGATAACGACGGGAGTTTGGGCGTATGCGGGACTCGATCGCGGGGTTTTTCTTGGTTTTTCATAGCTGAGGGGGAGGTGGGAGGAAGTACCAAAGAAGTACAAAAAAAGACCGGATAAGGTGGAACGAAAATAAAACCCGGAACACGACCTACCAACTGAGACATTAGGAGTAGAGATACAGGGACAATGCCATAACCTAGTTTAGGGGAAAACTCATTGTGACACAAATTCAGTCAATCAATACAATATATAGCAAGCTAAAAGAAACAATATAGCGAGATGTAGGGTTACTACCTATTCGGGGTCTGAAGCGGGGTAAAACCATGATGCCTAAGA
Source organism: Aegilops bicornis (assembly GCA_021605145.1). Taxonomy (NCBI): domain Eukaryota; kingdom Viridiplantae; phylum Streptophyta; class Magnoliopsida; order Poales; family Poaceae; genus Aegilops; species Aegilops bicornis. The sequence goes on along the minus strand of CM038673.1, from coordinate 748,019,738 downwards.
GTATTTCCAACAGCCGCGCTTCGCGCCGCGCGCAAAAAAACCTATTTGTCGCGCGTGCTTTGGCTGGTTTAGCGCAGCCGCCAATGGCTCCAAAGAAATGCCAAGCGTTATAATACATGAGCGCTACTCCAAAGAAATACAAGAAAAATACAATACAGCGACTCACGGCATTTTAACATATATGATATTTTAGACACAAAATGAATTTGAAACATTCATCAAAATGCAATGAACATGTGAAATTTGACACAAACAAGTTGATGAATAAAAGTTTTGCCCTTCTTGGGCCGCGCCGCATTGGGGACCTTCGACGGTGCGGCGGCGGCATGGGACGGCGCCGGCGCGACGCCACCCGTCGCCGTGGTCATCCGCGGCGGCAAGAAGAAGAGGGTCACATGAGGCCAACGCCGGTGGAGCTCACGGTGGCGGGCGCCAACGCCCTCAAGGCTTAGGGTTTCCGGCGGCAAGGCGGCGACACGACGGGCGGGCGGTCAGATAACAGGTGGCGGGTGCCGGTGTGGCGTCCATGGGTGGTGGCGTCACAAGACGCCGTGAGGAGGAGGAGAGGAGAGAGTACGACGCGAGCACTCGAGTGTGCCTGTAGCGCAAGGCGTCAATACACTGCGCTGGATAGTGCTTTCACCGCTACCAACTCGTTATAAGCGCCAAGACGCTGCGTTTTGCGTGCCCGTTGGAGCGACCCGCCGCGTTGCGCGCGCGCTAAAACGGACTAATTTGCAGCGCGACGCTAGTTTAACATCACCTGTAATTCTATTCATACTCGTACCAATTACACTTACACTGATTTGGACCTAAGATAAAAAAAATACAAAATAACTTCTATGACTAAGAATTAGAATGAAATCTTTTGAAAACACCTTCTTTGCGGTATTAATCTCTGCTTGAATATATACACTTCGATGGTTGCAATTGGACCAGTGGAGCAACAATATTGTCAACCTATGGTTGGATGGTTAGAGGGACTGTGGTATCCCAGCCCACTAAGATTCAAATCCTGGTGCTCGCATTTATTCCTGGATTTATTTCAGGATTTCAGGAGACATTCCCCTCGACGTCGAGATGCCTACGCTGACTTCATAAATTTCAAGATGATATGCCGGCTCAGTGTTTTAGAGGTGCTCATAAAGGTAAGATACACATGTGTGTATTTGTAAAAATGAGTGTATGCACGTGTATATGAGCGCAAAATCAGGGGATCGCTCGGGGCCCTCGGTGGCAATTGAACAAGTATGAGGGTAGCACTGCCATGGAGGCAGCTTCGCTGGTGAAGCATATACTTATATTTTTTTCCAGCTATATAAAAAAAAGAACCATGTTTTTTTCCATCAAAAAGGTACTACGAGAAACCCACCCAAGCAAAGGAAGACCTCCGAGGGCAACCCTGCAAGATCCCCTGCCCTTGGACTCCGGCCCCGACTCCGGCCCGGCGGCGTGCTTCTCCCCCGCTCCGCCTCTGATCTCCGCCCCGTACGGGGGCGCCGACGACCCGGCGCTCGTCTTCCTCCTCCCTCGACCAAGGTCAGCCTCCTTCCCCTCCCCCTTTTCCACCTCGCCTTCACCGTCCCCGCACGGCACTCCTGAGCTGTTGCTCCAGATCCACGGATCGCTGGTCAGGAGTTGCGCTCCTCGCCATCGTCACCATCGCTCTCTCTGATTAACTTCATCTGGGTTCTAGTAGTGATTAAATTTAACCTGCAGAGTTCTTTGTTCGCAGACAAGCAGGGTTTCTTCCTGCCAGTAGCGATGTTGGAAAAGATCGGGTTGCCGCCCAAGCCGTCGATGCGAGGGGCGACCTGGGTGCTGGATGCCTCCAACTGCCAGGGCTGTGCCGCTCAGTTCTCCTTGTTTACACGGAAGGTAATCAATCTCGTCATCTCTGGCCTCGTGATGATGATGTGAATCATAACCTACTCCTCTGCCATAATCCAATCGGGCACAATAATCCAGTTCATACCAATTTCAGTTGCATTTCATGGGAATCCCCTTCACTTTTGGATCACTGTTTCACACTACTTGTAATGTTCAAAGAAAGCCTACTCATTACTTGGATAAATCCTCGCCTCTGCATCTGCTGTCATGACTATGCAGAACCAATAATTAGCAGTTTTTAACAGGTCGAACTGTGGGCTTTCAACATGTGCTTACAAGGCGGTTAGATGAGGTGTTGACACGCATCTCAGCCTGTCAGTACTCGATCGGATCACAGCCCCAAAAAAGTACATAACCACTACATGCTGCAAGCTTCACACCTTTAGTTCCGTGCATTGTGATTATGTCGAGGAGGATGAGGTCATTCCCATGAGCTTGTGCAGAGGGGGGAAACTAAGTTGGTGCACATTCTCACTGGAATGACCTCAATGTATGTCGACTGATAATCTCTTTTAGTCCTAGCGGTGAAAGTTAATAATTGCTCTGTTTCATGCCTAATAAAAAAGTTGTACTGCATGTTTGTTTTATGCTATCTGAATGTACATTCGCAAACCCAAAGCTTTAAACAGAAAATTCTTGTGCTGGTGCCGGTCTCTCATGAAGTTTGGATTTGTTGGGTCTAAAAATATCTCTTGTTCTGTTTCAGTAATTTAAAAGGTTTGATTCGCCGTTAGTGTTTGCATATTTGTCACTTGACAGAAACTTCACATTTCTTGTAATCTTCTGGAGATGGTTGGACCAGGACCTGTGTTAACTTTTGTGTATTCAATATGTAGCATCATTGCCAAAGATGTGGAGGCCTCTTCTGCAGCAGTTGCACCCAGCAGAGGATGGTGTTACGTGGACAAGGCGACTCACCTGTTCGAATCTGTGATCCTTGCAAAAACTCGAGGAAGCAGCACGCTATGAGTTGAGATACGGACACAAAAATAGAGCCGGAAAAGGTCAATTTATTTCCGTGCACTTTCTATCAAATTTGTTTCTCATCAAAGGAATTATGATTTGTTTGATACTTGATACATCTAAAAGTGGCGAGTCCTGCTTGATTAAAAATTATTCTGATTGTCAGCATTGGACACAATTGCTTTTGTATTATGCAAGCTTCCCAACCAGAGCACATTAGGGCACTTGTGCACAGTCGAGCTACAGGGCTGAGCTCTGCAACATTTGTCCTCCTGTTTTGAGTTCTGTATGAGATGTATATCCATGTGGTTTAAAACACAAGGAATAATTAACTGAATAACCTAACAATGGTGCTTTCTGCCTTGTTACTGCTAAACAAGTAACACTTAGGCAGTGTTTGTCCATTCACGTGATTTAATATGTTCCTGTTTGTCTGGTAGCTACAGCTCAGAATTTCAAGTGCTGATAAAACCATATAATTTTGATCTTTGTTATGAAAAGTTCTATTCTCTGTAGATGTTACACATGTGAAGTTATTACTAGTTTGGTTGTTTCATGGTTCTCATGTTTATTATGCATTGCTTTCTTTATTATTTCCCACCAAGCTGAAACATGGTTAAGTTTTACTCCAGTTATAGTACTATGCTGTTGTCAACTTAAAGAGTACACAATTATATATTTCTTTTCACATCTGTTTTGCTAGAAATACTTAACTTACAAATAATTCTATTTATGTTATTTTCACAGCTAACACAAAAACAGCTTCTAAACCAGAGGATGAAATACTTAGTGAACTTCTTGGAGGTGATAGTGTGCAAGGTCAGCTTTCTCGTAGGGAATCTCTGGGTTCTGAGGTTCCTGGGAGAACCGTAAGCACTGCCAGTGCATCCAGTTCTGGTTCCAGAAAAGCCAGTATGGATGGGAATGGTGATGGAAGCCTTTCCACTGAAGCACAAAATTATGAACTCAACAACACTGCGTCCATTTTTACTCCGGAAGAACTGCGTCAACAAGCAGTAGAGGAGAAGGGAAAGTACAAAATACTGAAGTCAGAAGGAAAACCTGAGGAAGCACTGCGGGCGTTCAAGCATGGTAAAGAGCTTGAGAGGCAAGCCGCAGCACTTGAATTAGAATTGAGAAAGAGCAGGAGAATGGCGACAAAAGCTCCCAATGTTAGTGCCGTTGTTGGTACCCAGAAGATTGAGGATTATGATGACGCTGTAACAAAAAAAGCTCCAAGTGGGAAAAGGGTTAGAAAAGAAAAGAATGATCTTGCTTCTGAACTCAAAGATCTAGGCTGGTCAGATGCAGATCTTCATGATGAAACAAGGCCAACTGCTATGAGTGTTGAAGGAGAGCTGTCACAGATTCTTAGAGAAGTAGCACCAAAGACATCAGAGGGCAAGAAAGCTGGTGGTATTGACAAATCCCAGGTTAATGCTCTGAAGAGACAGGCCCTAGTGCTGAAGCGTGAAGGTAAAATTGCTGAAGCAAAGGAAGAGCTGAAGAAGGCTAAAATTTTGGAAAGACAACTGGAAGAACAGGAGATTCTGGGCGAAGCGGAAGAGTCTGATGATGACTTGGCTGCAATTATTCATAACATGGATGATGATAACCAGGATGACATATTATACGACAATTCAAGACTACCTGCTATCAATTTCGAACAAATCCTGGCTGTCTCTGATGATCTTAACTTTGATGGCAATTTCGATGTTACAGACGATGACATCAATGACCCAGCTATGGCTGCTGCCCTAAAATCATTTGGTTGGAGTGAAGATGATGACAACCAAATAGACAGCCATGCACCTGTTTCTTCTTTGGATCGAGAGGCAGTAAAGGAACAAGTGCTTGCTCTGAAAAGAGAGGCTGTTTCTCACAAGAAGGCTGGTAATGTTGCAGAGGCCATGTCATTGCTTAAAAAGGCAAAGCTACTTGAGAAGGATTTGGAAACTGAACAGCCAGAGCCGGAGGTCCTTTTTTCAGGACAGAAAATTACACACACCGAAGATATCACAGTCACAGAGATTAACACGCGTCGTGTATCAGCACCGAAAAGTAAGCTTGCAATTCAGAGGGAGCTGCTAGCTCTGAAAAAGAAGGCACTAGCGTTGAGAAGGGAAGGAAAGGTGGATGAGGCCGAGGAAGAGTTGAAGAAAGGCAGTATTCTTGAGAAGCAACTCGAAGAGCTTGAAAGCTCTTCCAATAGACCTGTAGCCAGGGAAAACATGGGCTTCAGTTCAAAGTCCCCACTCAATGCTGAACCCCCTAGTCTGGATTTTGCTGATGAAGGCTATGAACCTGAGGTGACAGACAATGACATGCAGGATCCAGCATTGCTGTCTGTGTTGAAAAATATGGGATGGGAAGATGATGATAATGATTCTGTGAAAACAACAGATAAACCATCGAATCGTTCACCTGTAGTTGCTCAGAAGCCAAAGAAGAACAAGGGTCAGATTCAGAAGGAACTGCTTGCTATCAAAAGGAAGGCTCTTGCATTTAGGCGGGAAGGGAAGAACACAGAAGCTGAAGAGGAACTAGAGAAGGCGAAGGTCTTGGAGGAGCAACTGGCAGAGATCAAGAATTGGCTAACTCAACTGCTTCTCAAAAAGGTTCAGGTCCTGGTGAACATGAGACTATGGAAAATAAATATGATACTCAACAGGTCCCTAATGTTCATGCTACTGCATCTTCAATAAGACATACATTGAAGGAGGATGTTTTGTTGCCAGTGAATGCAGCTGAACTTGGTGCGTCAATGGACACTGTAGCTAGTTCTGGGAGCAAACCACGAACTGAAACAGTCATTTCTCAACCTGCCCGCAAATCAAGTGATGGAGCATACTCAGCCTTCTCCAGGTCACCTGTTGCTGATCAGTTGCAAACTGCAGAAGCATCACATTCACCTTCTGATGTTGATCATAAAGAACCTCCGAGGCCACATGGAGGCGACACACTCAGAGATGATATCTTACTCCATAAGAGAAAAGCAGTTGCTTTTAAGAGAGAAGGGAAGTTGGCAGAAGCTAGAGAAGAATTGAAACTAGCAAAACTCTTAGAGAAGCGTCTTGAAGCCCCTCAACAAGACAGTGATGATGGTGCACATGAGTTAGCCACAGCAGCTGTGCTGCAGAGCAATTCGATCCAGCAGTCTGCCAGCATCACCACTCACATCAACCCGTTGACCTATGCCCCTCCAGCACAGGAAAACAAGTCGGTTGAGCCTCAAAAAGCAATGTCCAGCCGAGACCGTCTCAGAATCCAACGTGAATCCCTCACTCACAAGCGCAACGCCCTCAAGTTGAGGAGAGAAGGAAAGACTGCGGAAGCAGATGCGGAATTCGAATTGGCCAAGTCACTAGAGAGCCAACTGGAAGAGTCAGATAGCCAGGGTTCAAACTCTGGAGGGAAGTCTGAAGCAAGTGACGCATTTGTGGAAGATCTTATTGATCCTCAAATGATGTCTGCCCTGAAATCCATCGGCTGGAGCGCAGCTGATCTGTCCACGCAATCTCCGACCCCGCAACCTTTGGTGAAAGCAGAGGCAAGGCCAACCGCCGCAGCTACAAGCAAGGCTCAGACAGAGAAAAGCCAGCTCGAGGAACAGATAAAGGCTGAGAAACTGAAGGCCCTCACCTTGAAACGGGAAGGGAAGCAGGCAGAGGCTCTGGAGGCCCTTCGCTCAGCAAAGCGCCTGGAGAAGAAGCTGGTCTCACTTAGCTAAGTACTCCTTCACCTTCCTTACCTCACAATTTTTGTTTGGTAAGTCATCCCAGATGATAGTTTGTCTAATAAGGGTGTAATACTGTAATGCATGTCTGAATTAGTAGCAGAAGGCTTATAGCTTGTGAGCCATGTGCACAGCACCTTTGGCCATGTGTGTATGTAAAACTGTAGCAACTGAAGTTGCTGGGGCACGATTGTTTTCATGACTCCAAAGTGATAACTGCATGTCTGCATCCGTGTAACAATATATATATCGAACTTAAGTTGATTTATTTGTATCATATAGAACCTCACAGGAGCAACAGTAGAATCATTTGTGTGTGTGCCCTCAAGGTTGTCAACATTGAATGTAGAAAGGCTGATGAGGTAATTCATAAAATAATTTAAGATCTTGAGGGCATGTGGGGCATACCTCGGGATCACATTAGCACCCCTCATAAGTTAGATCTTATTGTTATAGATGGTGATTCGTGTCAAATTTTTGAAGATTATGTTGTTGTCCTAAATGTAGTTTATCTTCCAGATGGTAGATTCCAGTTTACTAGGAAGATCTTGAAGTGATTTTCAGTTTAACTGTTGTTCCTAGCCTGTTGTCAGTTTGATGGCCAAATTTCATGTTTTAGTTTCCAGAAACCTCTCCAGTTGCTGCCGCCATTGACAGTGCTCGCTTGTGTTTCTCGGAACGAAAAACGGTGGTCGGTCCTGTGTTGGCCATTATGCTTGCTATATATCTTATGGATCCAAAGTACTCCCTCCGTTCCTAAATATAAGCCTTTCTAGACATTTTAATTAATATGGACTACATATTGATGTATATATACGTAGTTTAGAGTGTAGATTCACTCATTTTAATTTGTATGTAGTCCATATTGCAATCTCTAAAAAGACTTATATTTAGGAACGGAGGGAGTAGCTTGTTTGTTGTTTGATCTCCAGACTCCAGTTGGTCGGACTATGCTTATTCCTAGTTGTCAGAAAATCTTTACTATGTTTCTGTTTTCAGTATTGGAGTCGGGTTTGTTTTTGTGCCCTGTTTGAACTGCTTGCTTGTGCAGTAGAGTCTGTTTTAGATGTTTGAAGTCTCTTGGATGAGATGTTGCTTGTGTTTATCTGTCTGTTTGATGCACGCACCATCCTGCAATCCTGGGCCCATTCCATGTAAGCACGGGAGGGAAACAGACTTTTCTGGATAAAAGAACCGCCATAATAACAGAAAGAAAGGCGAAAGTATCCTTGCTCCTGCTGTGAACAATAAAATATAAAAAAGGAGAAAAAAATTCAAAAAATTCTGAACTTTTTTGTGGCAAACTTTAAGAAATGTTTGAAGTGCATGCAAATTTTCATCACGAAATCACATATTGGAGCAAGTCGTGGCACATAAATAAATAAATCAGAGCTTCAATATGCCTTTGAAAGTAACATTTCCAGAGCATTGATTTTGTTTCTTTACCATGCCTTGGCACCGATGTGATTTCGTGACGAATTTTTGCATGCACTCCAAACATTCTCTCAAGTTTACCACAAGAAAAGCTCAGATTTTTTCTTCTTTGAATTTACTGTTTATCCAGGAGCATTTGAGCTCGAGATTAGAAACTCCACGTCCAAACAAAAGGGCCTTGGTGTCAAAATTCATCACCAAACGTTCAATATGCATTTCTTCTTGATGCTCTTCTTTTTGTTCAACAAAATGGCCTTTGGTTCAATATGCATTTCTTCTTGATACTGACAGACACCTCAAAGCTAATGTTGCCGCACATGAGCTAGCTCGCTTCACTTTTATTAGTACAACTGTGGATGTTTGGCATGGTGAACCCCCTGGTTTCCTAGTTCGTTGTGACAAACAACATTATTGTTTGAATAAAGTTGCTGAAGATTAAAAAAGAAGAAGAGATGCTCCACATCCAATTTATGGATGATGCATTCCAACCCACATCATGCTTGGCTCCGTCCACTCACAAGGTCATCTCAAGCGCAAGGAGTGCGGAAACTTGTGGGTGTTGAGGACCCCTAGACCACCATATTCATGCGGCGGACAAACGATCTCCCAATTCACCTTGCACTTTGCACCTGTCGTCCTATCCGAGCCAGACCAAAGAAATTCCCTTTCAAACTTGATGACATTATTTAGAGTACTTGGCGAAATAACAAGTGGTGTGATGAAGTAGACCGTTTGGGAGGTGATGGCAGTCTTGACAAGGGCCATGCGTTCAATGATGGTAATGTTTTAGCCTTCATAGGTGACCAACTTGCTTGCAACTTTATCCTCAAGGAATTGGAGACCCACCTTCTTGTGTTGCCAAACGGAGAGGGGAAGACCCAAGTACCTTATTGAGAAAGATGCTCTAGTTTCCGGCAAGCTTTGAAGAATATGCCCTAAGTTTAGGTGTTTGCACCGAATGGGCACGACGGAGCTCTTATGAAAGTTGGTACATAGACCGGTGATCTCACCAAAACCTATCAATATGATTGAAAGATTGCCACTATCTCTTTTAATTGGAGCCATGAACACCACCGTGTCATCTGCATGTAGGGAGGTTCACACCATACACCCCTTCCACGAATTTTGTGGAGAAACCCCTTTCGTGGTGCCAATTTAAAGATTTCTTGTACTGGATCAATGACAATGACGAAGAGAAGGGGGAAAGGGGGCCCCCTTGCCAAAGCCCACGACCTTGCTCGATTAAATCTAAGAATATTTTTTGATTAACCGGGGCCAATAGTTTGGTTTTTTGCTCTGGGCATGATTGGTTCGGGTTGTGATGGGCCAGAGTAAATAGCATAAAACTACTAGTTTACAGGCTAGGGTTTCAAAAAACTACCACTTTTTAATTTTTCTCAAAAAGCTACCAAACGCGCGGTCCGCTGTTTCAGAAAACCCAAACCCGCGGTGACTAGCGATTTAACCGTTTTTCTGACAGATTGGGCCCATCTGTCAGCCCACGTGGCCACGCGCGCTCACGGCGCGGCCGTTAACGACCGTTAGCCCGTGCGGTCCGGTCGGAACCAAAGTAGTCGGTCGGGCCACACACTCTCTCACTCCCCCTCCTCTCCCCCGCAGTGACCTAGGTTGGCGATGGCGGCGGCGCAGCCAAATGTCGTCGGCGGCGAGGTATTGAGCCAAGGCGGCACCGGCCAGGAGGGCGGTGGACACTCAGAGGTGGACAAATGGCTAGGCAGCTCGAGCTTCCCGGTAGCTGATCGCGGCAGCCATCACCGCCATGCTCATGTGGATCCGTGAGCTCAGATCCGGAAGTCCGCGGCTAGGGCAAAGGGCGAAGCGCATCCACGCTAATCCGAAAGCGGCCACCATTGGGCGTCGTCCTTTGGTGGAGTGAGGTAAGCACTGGTCAATGTTTCTGGGTCCTTTAGTCAAAATTTCTGGGTGCTTTAGTTCAAATTAGAACTAGGGTTAGTAATTGTTTGTTCTTGTCATGCTACTGTATTTTATTGGTTAGGTCAGTGTAGAAGAAAGTGCATTTGGTCAGTGCATTCACCGTAATTAGAAGAAAGCTCAGTAATGTTCACTGACTTTAAAAATGGTTGTTTGTCAATTCAATCCTACAGCTTAGATGAAGAGATTTGGGACTTGAGGCTACATTTTCAAGGAATAGATAATATGGAGAAAAAGTATTCAGTTTCCTCAAATATCAGTTATATGACCATATTAGCATTGGTTGAGTTGGAGGGCTATGGCATGGATGCATTTCTGACTTATGTAAAGGAAGAGGGAAAGAGGCTGGAGGGTGTGGAGGCCCTTGATAGTGAGGAGGCATTAGAGGCAATGCTTGACTTATTTGTTGATAAGAAGGTACTGAACATAAGTGTCAGAAAAGCTACTGATCCAAGCCCAGCAGATGACGAACAGATCCCCATTGATCATGTTGGTGAACCTGTTGTTTACAGAGTTTCACAAGAAGGTGTTCTGTACCCTGCCTCTAGTGCTACTTTGCCGGCTTTAACCCCTGATGAGCCCTACATGAACACACAGCAAAGCAGCAATTTGAAAAAGGGGAAAACAGTTGTGGAAGAAGAAGATGCAGAAGAAGAAGCAGATGAAGAAGAAGATGATGTACTAGAGGAAGAAGATGAAGTTGAAGATGACAAATCATCTTCAGATTTTGAGTTCTTTAGGGGTGATTACAGAGGGGAGAAAATTTCTTACAAAGCTTGGTGTAGGGGTGAAGATGAGGCTGGCACTGATACTGCAGAGCACTTTTGTGCAGCTAACTCAGAACCTTCTGAGTTTTGGGAGGAAGAATCAGTTGTTTCTGAAGATGAACAAGTAGAGGATCCTGCCGTCAGAATTCTGAAGCAGCCAAAAAGCTTAAGCTAGTTAGAAAACCTGGCCCAACTAGCAAGTCTCACAGTGAGCCTGAGCACATCAAGTTTGAAGATTATGTCCCTGAAGCTGACGAGTACTGTTTTCCAGGTGATTTTGGCATAAGTGATGAAGAGGATGCACCAAGGCTGCCATCTGGAAGGAAGAGTAGGAAGAAGCGTAAGAAGGAGAGGAGATGGTATGATCCAAAAAGGCCTGATGCACATGAGCAATTTTCAATGCATTTGTGCTTTGAAAATGTAGTTGAGTTCAGAGAAGCACTTATAAATTTTCATGTGAGGACTCTTAGGAATTTTGAGTATCACATAAATGAACCAACTAGGGTTATTGCTTCGTGCTCCGATAGAAAACATGATTGTGAGTTTTACATAGTTGCCTCCAAGATAGCTCATGTGGCAACTTTCAGTATCAAGAAGATGAACCTGGATCACACTTGTGGAGCAAGTGGAGAGAACACAAAGGTGACAAAGTTGGGTTGCTAAGGTTTGTGAGGATACAAATGATCCAACCTCGAGCTGGTGTTGACCAATTATGTCATACACAAAGAAGAAGTTTGGTGTGCATGTGCCTAAAAGCTTGGCATATAGGGCAAGGAAGCAAGCACTTGAGGTTGTGCAAGGAGATCACAAACCCAAAGATTCACGTAATAAGGGACTACCTGCAGTGTCTGCTAGATACTAACCCTGGCAGTAGGTGCATAGTAACAACACATGAGGACCCACTTAACCCAGCTCCTACCCCAAGGTTTCACTATATGTTTTACTGCTTGTTTGCATGCAAGGAGGGTTTTCTGAATGGATGCAGGCCATTTATAGGTAAGGATTCAGAAATTTATATGATTTTTAAACATTGATGTACTTAGGCACTCATGTTATCATGTTAGTAGGTCTGGATGGTTGCTTCATCAAGCTAAGCACTGGTCAGCAGATATTGGCAGCTACAGGGAGGGATGGCAACAATAACATCTTCCCAATAGCTTTTGGTGTTGTTGATAAGGAAGAGACAGACAGTTGGACATGGTTTCTCACACAGTTGAGAACAGTCATTGGAACTGGCAATAAGTTCGGCAAATACACAATTATGTCTGACAGGCAGAAGGTATTGTTCTAAACCTAGTCTTTACATTTGCCATGAGTAAAATGTTATTCAGTAGATGAGTAACACTTGAGATTACACTATATTGAACAGGGATTGTTGAATGCAATAGATGATGTATTCCCTGACTCTCCACAAAGGTTTTGTCTTAGACATATTTATGCCAATTTCCAATCTGCTGGTTTCAGAGGAGAGGAACTTAAGAAACATTTAGATCAGGCTGCCTATTCCTTTACCAAACATGGACATGATTTAGGCATGGAGAATTTGAAAAAGAAAGTTTAGAAGCTTGGCAGTGGTTGTCACAGATACCGTGAGCATACCTGGGCTAGGTATAAAATGGACACTGTGTGCAAAATAGACCTGTTAGTAAACAACCTTAGTGAGGTTTTCAATAGAATGATATTGGATGTTAGGAACAAGCCAATCAGGACTATGTTAGAGGGCATAAGAACAAAGCAGATGGGAAATCACACCTACTTATTCAGAGATTTTAGAAGAGGGGAAGAAGTGGGCTAAATATTGTGAAGCATACATGGCAGGGCCAGGCATATGGCAGGTCACAAGTAGCTCTGAAAACACATATTCTGGCAATGGATCAAGGTCTTCTCCAGCAAAGAACACTAGGTCATCAAGGTCTTCTCCAGCAAAGAACACCAGGTCAGCTGCTGCCAATAGAGTTGGCAATGGATCTTTCATTGCTCCTAGACAATCTTCTACAAGTGCTGTGCAGGATGGGTCAAAGAGGGCCAGGAAGCCATCTGGGAGGCTAAAAGATTACTTTTATGCAAGTGGTAACTAGCTGAAGTGGTTGAACTCCTCTGTTATCCTAGACAATCTACTACAAGTGCACTGTTTGATTTGGTTTGTAATAACATTGCCTCACTAAGTATTTGATACTGCACTGTTTGATTTGGTTTGTAATATGGTACTGTATGTGGATTCTGCACTTGTCTGCAACTTCAATTCATCTGCAACTTTTATCTATATGTGGATTCAACACTTTATAAATTGATGGTGCTGCTGACCAAGTGCATTATATGGTACTGAGATATACATCACTGACCAAATGCATACATTTATTCAGAAACATCCAAATGTTACATAGATAGAAAGATAGTTTCATAGATTACATCCAAATCTCACAAATACTACCAAAACTATCTCTGAAATTGACTTACAGATAGAAAGATAGATAGCAAGATAGATAGATAGATTGACATATCAGTCATAGCACTCAAAGAAACGGACCCACTTGGCCCTAGTTGCTGGATGAGGAGCCATGACTGCCCTCATCCTTGCCCACCTAATGATCTCCATGAATGACCTTCCCCTGCCGCCAGTGAAAACCAGCTCCAGTTCTTCATCATTGCACTTCTTCAGTACCTTGTTCGAGAGTCGGCGGTTGAACTCCTCTTGCTGCTCATCCTGAGCCGCCTCTAGTGCCCTCTGCCTGCGCCTCCTTCTCCTCCTCTGTGCTGCTGCTGCTGTCCTAACCTCCACAGCCTCCCCCTCTTCCTTTGTCACTTCCCCCTTTTCTGTATCCATCTGTTGGTTTTTTTTTGGGTGGGGGGTGGTGGAGTCCGGGGTAATGGGTGGGGGGGGGGAGGGGTTTATATTGAGAGATGGATGGGGTTGGGTTTAGTAGGCCTAGGGTTGCATTTGGTCAGAGACTAGTGGGCCATTTCCACTACTTAATAGCATAGGACATCCATTACAACACTTAATACCATAGGTGATCCATTACAACTTAACAACATAGGAAATAAGGTTCTTACACTAGGTTAAACTTCACATTCCCCCAAAATGTACACCCATAATCACTTGCAGGTCATGCCAGGCCACATCCTTATATAGAGGCCTTTGGATGTACTTACTTCACCAACATATCACAGCAAGTTCAAGACTCAAGGATGGCCTTGATTTGCTCTAACTTCTCCTTGCTGCCATAGCCATCTTTCAGCAGCTGTAGGACCTTGAGAAGAGGTGTCTAGAGGGGGGGGGGGGGTGATTAGACACTAAGAGCCAAAGTTGCAGTTTTTAGCCTTTTTAAGGTTTGAGTGGAGTTTAGGCACAAGTTTAACATTCACAACACATAGCAAGCAAGCATGCAAAGAGTATATGAGCAGCGGAAAGTAAAGCATGCAACTTGCAAGAATGTAAAGGGAAGGGTTTTGGAGGATTCAAACGCAATTGGAGACACGGATATTTTTGGCGTGGTTCCGATAGGTGGTACTATCGTACATCCACGTTGATGGAGACTTCAACCCATGAAGGATAACAGTTGCGCAAGTCCACGGAGGGCTCCACCCACGAAGGGTCCACGAAGAAGCAACCTTGTCTATCCCACCATGGCCGTCGCCCACGAAGGACTTGCCTCACTAGCGGTAGATCTTCACGAAGTAGGCGATCTCCTTGCCCTTACAAACTCCTTGGTTCAACTCGACAATCTTGTCGGAGGCTCCCAAGTGACACCTAGCCAATCTAGGAGACACCACTCTCCAAGAAGTAACAAAGCGGTGTGTTGATGATGAACTCCTTGCTCTTGTGCTTCAAATGATAGTCTCCCCAACACTCAACTCTCTCTCATAGGATTTGGATCTGGTGGAAAGAGGGTTTGAGTGGAAAGCAACTTGGGAAGGCTAGAGATCAAGATTCATATGGTAGGAATGGAATATCTTGGCCTCAACACATGAGTAGGTGGTTCTCTCTCAACTGTAAGTTGGAAGTGTAGGTTTGTTCTGATGGCTCTCTCCACGAATGAAGAGGAGGTGAAGGGGTATATATAGTCTCCACACAAAATCTAACCGTTACACACAATTTACCAAACTCGGTGGGACCGAATCATAAAACTCGGTCAGACCGATTCAGCAAATAATGTGACCGTTAGGGTTTTCGGTGGGACCGGAATGCAACTCGGTAGGACCGATATGGTTAGGGTTAGGGCATAACGTAATCTCGGTGAGACCGATTACACAAACTCGGTGGGACCGATTTTGGTAATAAGCTAACCAGAGAGTTGGTCAGGCAAACTCGGTTTGACCGATTATCAAACTTCGGTAGGACCGATTTTGGTAATAAGTTAACGAGAGAGTTTGCATTGTAATCTCGGTAGTACTGATTGCTCAAACTTCGGTGAGACCGATTTTGATAATGGACATACACAGAGATTACAATCCCATCTCGGTGAGACCGAGATCCCTATCGGTGAGACCGATTTGCCTAGGGTATGTGGCGTTGGCTAAGACATCCAAACTTCGGTGGCGGATAGAAAGAATCGGTGGGGCGAGTTTGACTTTAGGTTTAGGACATATGTGTGGAAATGGGAAAGTAGTTGAGGGTATTTGGAGCATATCACTAAGCACTTGAAGCAAGAGGCTCATTAAGCAACACCTCATCCCTCCTTGATAGTATTGGCTTTTCCTATAGACTCAATGTGATCTTGGATCACTAAAATGTAAAATGAAGAGTCTTGAGCTTGAAGCTTGAGCCAATCCTTTGTCCTTAGCATCTTGAAGGAGTTCCCACATCCTTTAGTCCATGCCACTCCATTGTTGAACTTATCTGAAACATACTAGATAAAGGTGTTAGTCCAACAAGAGATATGTTGACATTAATTACCAAAACCACCTAGGGAGCACTTGTGCTTTCAATCTCCCCTTTTTGGTAATTGATGGCAACATACATCAAAGCTTTAGATAAAGATATAAAGAATAGCAAGTAAAGCTTTGGAAAGACATATAACAAGCATAGGCTCCCCCCACATGTATGCAATCATGTGAATATGAAATATAGAAGCATGTGATAGCATAACCATGATAGAGCAGGCAATGTGTTACATGTATCTTGGCTATATGCATCAGAGCAAAAAGTATTGAAGAGAATACCTTCATGCCCATGAGTCCTTCTTGCAAACAATATGTACATCAGCAAGAATTCCTCATACACATGATTGTGATGCATATACTTACCTTGTGGTCTTGAGTAGGCTTAGGATGGAATGAACCTGTGTAAACAAGGTTAGATAACACAGATGCATCTACTAGCCAGAGCAAATAGAGGAAACCACAAGAATACCAAGACTGGGATGACATGTAGAGAGTGAGTACTGAGTACCACATTGGATTAGACATGTCCCCAAGAGTAAAGATATGCAATGAATTTAAATGATCACTTTCCCTTAGATGTCTTTCTCCCCCCGAATCTAACATGGGATACTGGGAGAAGATAGGGAACAGAAAATCAGAGCTGAAGGAAAACAGAGCTAAAAGATATGAATGATGATCAGAGCTAAAGTAAACTAATGCAAGTAAGCACATAAGAACATGTCTTTCCCCTCAAGAAGACATGTGACATCTCTTCTCTTGAACACCAAGCATATGGGATCCTTGAGAAATACTTTCTACTAGTATTCTCTCCCCCTGGAGATCTCTCTTTCTCCCCCTGAAGGATCATTCTCTCCTTCTCTGATGTGATCTCTCTTTCTAAATGATAAGCTTTGATGTGATCTCTCTCCCCCCCTTTGACATAAATTTCCAAGAAGGGCTTGATAAATATGTAATCTCTCTCTCTCCTTCTGGAATTTGTCTAGAATGGGTTTGATCCTTGAGTCACAACATAAAGTAATGATAAAAATGTGATGCTTGTAGAGGACAAGATTCATTGAGTGGAGCTGGATCAGAAGAAACACAGAATATGTGGCAAAGGGTTTTTCTTGTTATGAAATCGGTGGCACCAAGTGGTATACTTCGGTCGTGCGAAAAGATTGATTGGACCGAAAATAACAAATCGGTTGAACCGAAGTTCATCGCAGAGAGAACACTTGTCACCTCAGCTCACTAGACTAGTAAGATCTCACAAAGATTTGCAAGGAATTAACTGAAAGATATGCAAGGAATTAGATGCGTAAAATGCAGAGAAAGCAGAAAGAAATCTAGATGAAGTTTTTAGTTGAAAGGGGAAAAAAATATGCATGTGACAAATTAAAACATACAAAAGAAAACACAAGAGAACTTCATCTAGAGATTGTCGTTGACAAAGTCACCTATGTTAGAGTATATTGACTTAGGAGTCAAGTGAGATCACTTGATCATAGATCATACTCTTCGTTTAAGCTCAAAATGGGGTTGCCATTTTTCGCTTAAGCATCCTTATGTATTCACATCTTGTCAAGTTGCTTTAGCTCATGACTCAGAGTAAAGCTTCTCTAAGATGGAATAACATACCTTGGTTGGTGGTGTTGTCCATGTAGTTGAACTTGTGTGAGTTGCTCAAGGTTGATGTAGCTCATCAAGAATTTGGAGCACCACTTGGAATTTGAGCCCATCTACCTACATGGGTTAGTTCTTGCAAGGAAGAGCACTTGTATATCCAAAATGACAATCATGAAACTTAACATAGAATTTGTCAAAGGATATGTTCGAATGGTTTCGTGCTTCCTTGTCTTCAACCACCTTTGTATAGAGACTTGGTGATGTAGAGATTTCTCAAGATGTGAGTAGGTTACAATCTCATGAAATTTGATTCAACCAAGTACCTACATGGGTTAGATAACATGCAAGATACAAATATATCCAAGACATAAGTTTTTCATCATAAGAGAAATATCAGGGATTAGTCATAAGCTCATGTCTTGCATGTATCCAATGGAGTTTCTACTCCAAGTTTGAAGCATCAATGATGTTCAATTCTCCTCTTAACCTGCAAAACACTTTCTCATCAAGAGGTTTAGTGAATATATCCGCTAATTGCTTTTCGGTGCGAACATGCTTAAGATCAATGTCACCCTTAGCAACATGATCTCGAATGAAATGATGACGAACTTCAATATGCTTAGTTCGAGAATGTTGCACGGGATTATGACCAATTTTGATAGCACTTTCATTGTCACAAAGCAATGGAACATGTCTCACATATATCCCATAATCTTTAAGAGTTAGGGTCATCCAAAGTAATTGAGCACAACATGAACCAGCGGCAATATATCCAGCTTCGGCGGTGGATAAGGATACATAGTTTTGTTTCTTGGAGGACCAAGACACAAGAGATCTACCAAGAAATTGACAAGTACCCGAAGTGGACTTTCTATCAACCTTGTCTCCGGCATAGTCCGAGTCGGAATAGCCAACAAGATCGAAGAGGCCCTCTTAGGATACCAAATGCCAAAATTTGGTGTATGGATTAAGTATCTCACTATCCTTTTCACGGCCTTAAGATGACATTCTTTAGGAGCAGCTTGATATCGTGCACACATGCACAAACTTAGCATAATATCGGGACGTGAAGCACATAGATATAACAATGAACCAATCATAGAACGATAAAACTTTTGATCAACCGGTTCACCATCTTTGGTTAAGTCAAGATGTCCACTAGTAGGCATGGGTGTAGTCATACCTTTGCATTCTTGCATATTGAACTTCTTGAATAAGTCCTTAGTGTACTTCGTCTGAGAGACAAAAGTACCTTCCTTAGTTTGCTTGATTTGCAATCCAAGAAAGAATTTGAGTTCACTCATCATAGACATCTCAAACTTCTCCGACATTAGCTTCCCAAACTTTTCACTAAAATGAGGGTTAGTTGAACCAAATATAATATCATCAACATAGATTTGGCACACAAATAGTTCACCATTAACCCTTTTAGTAAAAAGTGTAGAATCAATTTTCCCAATTTCAAAGCCTTTTTCAATAAGGAACTTGGTCAAGCATTTATACCATGCCCTAGGAGCTTGTTTAAGACCATAAAGAGCTTTGTGAAGTTTGTAAACATGATTGGGTTTCTTAGGATTGACAAAGCCGGGAGGTTGTTTAACATAAACTTCCTCCTCTATTTCACCATTTAGAAAAGCACTTTTAATGTCCATTTGGTACAATGTGATATCATGGTGATTAGCATAGGCAAGTAAGATGCGAATAGACTCAAGTCTAGCAACGAGAGCATAAGTCTCACCATAGTCCATACCTTCGACTTGTGTGTAGCCTTGGGCATTTAGACGTGCTTTGTTGCGAACTACTTGTCCATCTTCATCTTGCTTGTTGCGAAACACCCATTTGGTACCGATGATGTTGTGGTTGTTGTCGGGCTTCTCAACCAATGTCGAAACTTGGTTCCTCTCAAAGTTCTCAGAGCTCTTCATGCATAGCATTTATCCAATCCGGATCTTCCAATGCTTCTTCGACCTTCATAGGTTCAATGCTAGAGATGAAAGAATAGTTTTCACAAAAGTTAGCTAAACGAGTTTTAGAGCGAGTGATTCTCCCGGTTTGAATATCATTGTAGATTTGTTCGACAGGATGGTCTTTAGCAATTCTTGCTCGAACTCGTGAAAGCTTTTGCTTGGGTCTCCGTTGAACATCTTCTTCATCTTGTTCTTCTTCTTGGCCTTCTTCATTGTTGACGTTGTTGTTCTCTTGTCGTGGTGGAGAAGGAGGTTGTTGACGTTCATCTTGATGCACTTCCTCATTTTCTTCATCTTGGTGTGTCCCACTTGTGGATGCTTCCGTATCAACTCTTGGTTTACCTTGTCGTGAAGTAGAAGCTTCCACTTGGACGGACGAGGTACTCTCCTTCACCTCCGTTGGACGGACCTTGCCAATAGACAAGTCTTGGATTGCTTCCGAAGGATCTTTGTGTCCTACATCAATTGGCAATTGCTCTACTTGCGAGCCGTTAGATTCATCAAACTTCACATCTACCGTCTCTTCAACCTTTCGGGTGAAATTGTTGTAGACACGGTATGTGTGAGAGTTTGAGCCATAACCTAGTAGGAAACCTTCATGAGACTTAGGAGCAAATTTAGAACGACGATGCTTATCAAGAATGTAGCACTTTGAGCCGAATACTCGAAAGTATCCAACTTGGGGTTTGTTACCGGTGAGGAGCTCTCAGATGCCGCCTTGCCGAGTAGCTTGTGAAGATACAAGCGATTTGTTGCATGACAAGCTGTCTCAACCGCTTCTCGCCCAAAAGTGCTTCACGTCTTGTACTCATCAAGCATCGTTCTCGCCATTTCGATGAGCGTCCGGTTCTTCCTCTCAACAACTCCATTTTGTTGAGGTGTGTACGTAGCCGAGAACTCGTGTGAAATCCCCTCTTCGTCAAGAAAGGTGTCCACATTTACGTTCTTGAACTCCGTTCCGTTGTCGCTGCGAACCTTCTTGATCTTCACTTCAAATTGGTTTTGGGCCTTCCTAGCGAAATTTTTGAAGATCTTCTGAACCTGCGATTTATCATTGAGAAAGAACACCCACGTAAATCTAGAAAAATCATCAACTATTACTAGACCAAAAGAATTTCCACCGAGACTCTTGTAAGAGTTGGGACCAAAGAGATCCATATGAAGTAGCTCGAGTGGCCTCTTCGTGGTCATGATGTTCTTCACGTGATGCCTTCCTCCAACCTGTTTACACCTTGACAAGCACCGCAAAGTCTATCCTTATCAAATATGACATCATTAACTCCAAGGATATGATTTCCCTTAATAAGCTTGTCAAGGTTTCTCATGCCAACGTGACCTAATCGTCTATGCCATAACCAACCTTTTGAGGATTTAGCAATGAAGCAAGTTTTAGGTTGTGCCTTTTTAGAGAAATCAACAATGTATAGATCACCTCTACGCACACCGGTAAAGACCATTTTATGATTGTCTCGACCAAACACTTGGCAATCTACTTTAGTAAATAAGACATTGAAACCGAAATCAGCACGTCTAGATATCTTTGAAAGTAAGTTGTACCCAAGAGATTCAACGAGCATGACATTTTGTATGGAGCTATCATGTGAGATGGCCACCTTACCAAGGCCAACCACCTTACCCTTTGAGTTGTCACCGAAAGTGACATACTTTCGAGGACTATCATTATCAGCAAGCTCACGGAACATGTCTTTATCTCCGGTCATGTGATCGGTACATCCACTGTCAAGGACCCATTCCTTTCCTCCTGACATATATCCCCGAAGATTTGCTATAAGACCAAAGTGTCTCATTGCATCATCAAGATCGAAGTCACTATCATCATCCTCATCATAGTATCCATGTTCAACATCGTCATCTGGTGGATCAAGTCCTAGAGAGGGTAATTCGTTAGAGTGAGTTCGACAATGATCTTGCTTATGAATTCTTATAGCTTCGGAAATAATATCACTAATAATTCCAACATCTCCTTTGGCACGCATGAGGTCGGTGAGTTCAAATAGACGATCACCAAACATAGGATCACTAGTATTCATCTTACTCAAGGCAATAGACTTATAGAGAATTTCATCAAGATTTTTCAAAGAATAATCAGGAAATCGTTCTTCAAGAAATTTCCATATTGTGTAGGCACACTCAACAGTAGGCAAGATTCTAATCAAGTTTCTAGGTAAGCCTCTAGTGATAAGATTAACAGTTCTAAGATTTCTAGTCATGTCAATAGATTCATCAAGAGTAGGATGCATAGGATCAACATGAGGTGCACAAGGACTAGCAATGTACTTGTTCAAATGATATTGATTGAAAATTGCAAGCATCTCATTTTTCCACTCATGAAAATACTCTCCATCAAGAATAAGCACTCTATGACCAAGACTCCCCAAAGTAGACTCATCCGTATTCCTCCAATGGTTATTAAACCAAAGCAATGGAGACCAAAGCTTTGATACCACTTGTAGGACCTTGAGAAGAGGTGTCTAGATGGGGGGGGGGGGTGATTAGACACTAAGAGCCAAAGTTGCAGTTTTTAGCCTTTTTAAGGTTTGAGTGGAGTTTAGGCACAAGTTTAACATTCACAACACATAGCAAGCAAGCATGCAAAGAGTATATGAGCAGCGGAAAGTAAAGCATGCAACTTGCAAGAATGTAAAGGGAAGGGTTTTGGAGGATTCAAACGCAATTGGAGACACGGATATTTTTGGCGTGGTTCCGATAGGTGGTGCTATCGTACATCCACGTTGATGGAGACTTCAACCCACGAAGGGTAACGGTTGTGTGAGTCCACGGAGGGCTCCACCCACGAAGGGTCCACAAAGAAGCAACCTTGTCTATCCCACCATGGCCGTCGCCCACGAAGGACTTGCCTCACTAGCGGTAGATCTTCACGAAGTAGGCGATCTCCTTGCCCTTACAAACTCCTTGGTTCAACTCGACAATCTTGTCGGAGGCTCCCAAGTGACACCTAGCCAATCTAGGAGACACCACTCTCCAAGAGGTAACAAACGGTGTGTTGACGATGAACTTCTTGCTCTTGTGCTTCAAATGATAGTCCCCCCAACACTCAACTCTCTCTCATAGGATTTGGATCTGGTGGAAAGAGGGTTTGAGTGGAAAGCAACTTGGGAAGGCTAGAGATCAAGATTCATATGGTAGGAATGGAATATCTTGGCCTCAACACATGAGTAGGTGGTTCTCTCTCAGAACTGGTAAGTTGGAAGTGTAGGTTTGTTCTGATGGCTCTCTCCACGAATGAAGAGGAGGTGGAGGGGTATATATAGCCTCCACACAAAATCTAACCGTTACACACAATTTACCAAACTCGGTGGGCCGAATCATAAAACTCGGTCAGACCGATTCAGCAAATAATGTGACCGTTAGGGTTTTCGGTGGGACCGGAATCCAACTCGGTAGGACCGATATGGTTAGGGTTAGGGCATAACGTAATCTCGGTGAGACCGATTACACAAACTCGGTGGGACCGATTTTGGTAATAAGCTAACCAGAGAGTTGGTCAGGCAAACTCGGTTTGGCCGATTATCAAACTCGGTAGGACCGATTTTGGTAATAAGTTAACCAGAGAGTTTGCATTGTAATCTCGGTAGTACCGATTGCTCAAACTCGGTGAGACCGATTTTGATAATGGACATACACAGAGAGATTACAATCCCATCTCGGTGAGACCGAGAGCCCTATCGGTGAGACCGATTTGCCTAGGGTATGTGGCGTTGGCTAAGACATCCAAACTCGGTGGCGCGGATAGAAAGAATCGGTGGGGCGGTTTGACTTTAGGTTTAGGACATATGTGTGGATATGGGAAAGTAGTTGAGGGTATTTGGAGCATATCACTAAGCACTTGAAGCAAGAGGCTCATTAAGCAACACCTCATCCCTCCTTGATAGTATTGGCTTTTCCTAAGACTCAATGTGATCTTGGATCACTAAAATGTAAAATGAAGAGTCTTGAGCTTGAAGCTTGAGCCAATCCTTTGTCCTTAGCATCTTGAAGGAGTTCCCACATCCTTTAGTCCATGCCACTCCATTGTTGAACTTATCTGAAACATACTAGATAAAGGTGTTAGTCCAACAAGAGATATGTTGACATTAATTACCAAAACCACCTAGGGAGCACTTGTGCTTTCAGCAGCTCAGCAACAACAAGCTCAAACTTGTCCTTCTCCTTCTTAAGAACATCTCTGTCGACTTGAACATCCTTCATAGCCTTCCTGGTGTTCTTGATGATATCAGCTTGGCTCTGCAAAATGCACCTATGCTCTTTTGCAAGTTTGAGCTTTTCCATCAGCTCCTCCAACATAGCTTTCTCCTCTAGCTCCTTCTTCTTCTTCTAAAGTTCTTCCTCCTCCACTTGTTTTTGGTACACCTGCTTCTCCACCCTACCATCCTGCCAATCAAACATCTTGGATACATCATCAACAAGCTTGGTGTACTCAATGCAAAGCTTGTCATTTTCAGTCCTAAGCTTGGTCAACTCCCTATCATGTTCACTCTTAAGCCTGGCCAACTCCTTCTCAAACTTCTCCTTGTCCTGTACCCTTCCAAAGTTCTGCTCATGGAACATCTCCCATAGCTTGCACAAACATCTCTGAAGAACAGTTGGTCAAGGCCCATCAACCCACTCTACAACACCACAATTCACACCATTTTCCTGCATTTGTAAATGTGATAAGTTATTACAAATGGACTAGTACCTTATTTCAATTCCATGATTAACTTGATAAACTTGAGATTTTGTAACTATTAATAACATAAATGAGATATGCTAAGTTATTACAATGCGATGATTAAGTTTCCAAAGTGAAAAAAATACATATGTGACTGTCATATCAAACAAACTGCTGCATCATATCAAACATCACTGAACATCCATAGCAGAAAACTTAATTGGCATCTAACCTGGGCTGGGCAGCCATAGAAACGCCTTCCTGTTACAGGCCCTTCAAAAGCAACACGCTTAATAGGCCTCAGTTGGTGCAGAATGCACTTGGGATGAGCAAGCTCAAGTTGACCACAGAAAAGGGGCTCCACAGTGGTGTTGTTGGGGAACGTTGCAGAAAATAAAAATTTTCCTACGGTTTCACCAAGATCCATCTATGAGTTCATCTAGCAACGAGTGATAGGAGTGCATCTACATACCTTTGTAGATCGCGAGCGGAAGCGTTCAAGAGAACGGGGTTGAGGGAGTCGTACTGCCGTGATCCAAATCACCGATGACCGAAAGTGCCGAACGGACGGCACCTCCGCGTTCAACACACATACGGTTGGGGAAGACGTCTCCTCCTTCTTGATCCAGCAAGGGGAAGGAGAGGTTGATGGAGATCCAAAGAAGACGACGGCGTGGTGGTGGATGCAGCAGGAATCTCAGCAGGGCTTCGCCGAGCTCTACGGAGGAGGAGAGGTGTAGCAAGGGGAAGGGAGGCGCCAAGTGCAAGGGTGTGGCTGCCCTCCCTCCCCCCTCTATATATAGGGTCCCCAGGGGGGGCGCCGGCCCTAGGAGATGGGATCTCCTAGGGGGGGCAGCGGCCAAGGGGGGAAACTTGCCCCCCAAGGCAAGTGGAGGCGCCCCCTCCCCTAGGGTTCCCAACCCTAGGCGCAGAGGGGGGCCCAGGCGCACCAGCCCACCAGGCTGGTTCCCTCCCACTTCAGCCCATGGGGCCCTCCGGATAGGTGGCCCCACCCGATGGACCCCCGGGACCCTTCCGGTGGTCCCGGTACAATACCGGTGACCCCCGAAACTTTCCCGATGGCCGAAACTCGACTTCCCACATATAATTCTTTACCTCCGGACCCGGAACTCCTCGTGACGTCCGGGATCTCATCCGGGACTCCGAACAACTTTCGGTTTGCTGCATACTCATATCTCTACAACCCTAGCGTCACCGAACCTTAAGTGTGTAGACCCTACGGGTTTGGGAGACACGTAGATATGACCGAGACGGCTCTCCGGTCAATAACCAACAGCGGGATCTAGATACCCATGTTGGCTCCCACATGCTCCTCGATGATCTCATCGGATGAACCACGATGTCGAGGATTCAAGCAACCCCGTATACAATTCCCTTTGTCAATCGGTGCGTTACTTGCCCGAGATTCGATCGTCGGTATCCCAATACCTCGCTCAATCTCGTTATCGCAAGTCACTTTACTCATCAGTAATGCATGATCCCGTGACCAAACACTTGGTCACTTTGAGCTCATTATGATGATGCATTACCGAGTGGGCCCAGAGATACCTCTCCGTCATACGGAGTGACAAATCCAGTCTCGATCTGTGTCAACCCAATGTACACTTTCGGAGATACCCGTAGTATACCTTTATAGTCACCCGGTTACGTTGTGACGTTTGGTACACCCAAAGCACTCCTACGGTATCCGGGAGTTACACGATCTCATGGTCTAAGGAAAAGATACTTGACATTGGAAAAGCTCTAGCAAACGAACTACACGATCTTGTGCTATTCTTAGGATTGGGTCTTGTCCATCACATCATTCTCCTAATGACGTGATCCCGTTATCAATGACATCCAATGTCCATAGTCAGGAAACCATGACTATCTGTTGATCAACGAGCTAGTCAACTAGAGGCTTACTAGGGACATGTTGTGGTCTATATATTCACACGTGTATTACGATTTCCGGATAATACAATTATAACATGAATAAAAGACAATTATCATGAACAAGAAAATATAATAATAATCCTTTTATTATTGCCTCTAGGGCATATTTCCAACAGTCTCCCACTTGCACTAGAGTCAATAATCTAGTTACATTATGATGAATCGAACACCCATAGAGTTCTCGTGTTGATCATGTTTTGCTCATGGAAGAGGTTTAGTCAACGGATCTGCGACATTCAGATCCGTATGCACTTTGCAAATTTCTATGTCTCCATCTTGAACATTTTCATGAATGGAGTTGAAGCGGCAACTTGATGTGCCTGGTCTTCTTGTGAAACCTGGGCTCCTTGGCAAGTGCAATAGTTCCGGTGTTGTCACAGAAGAGTTTGATCGGCCCCGACGCATTGGGTATGACTCCTAGGTCGGTGATGAACTCCTTCACCCAAATTGCTTCATGCGCTGCCTCCGAGGCTGCCATGTACTCCGCTTCACATGTAGATCCCGCCACGACGCCTCGCTTGCAGCTGCACTAGCTTATCGCTCCACCATTCAACATATACACGTATTCGGTTTGTGACTTAGAGTCATCCAGATCTGTGTCAAAGCTAGCGTCGGCGTAACCCTTCTGACGAGCTCTTCGTCACCTCCATAAACGAGAAACATGTCCTTAGTCCTTTTCGTGTACTTCAGAATATTCTTGACCGCTCGAGTGTTCCTTGCGGGATTACTTTGGTACCTTCCTACCGAACTTACGGCAAGGTTTACATCAGGTCTGGTACACAACATGGCATACATAATAGACCCTATGGCTGAGGCATAGGGGATGACACTCATCTCTTCTATATCTTCTGCCGTGGTCGGACATTGAGCTGAGCTCAATTTCACACCTTGCAACACAGGCAAGAACCCCTTCTTAGACTGATCTATATTGAAGTTCTTCAATATCTTATCAAGGTATGTGCTTTGTGAAAGACCTATGAGGCGTCTCGATCTATCTCTATAGATCTTGATGCCTAATATATAAGCAGCTTCTCCAAGGTCCTTCATTGAAAAATCTTACTCAAGTAGGCCTTAATGCTATCCAAAAGTTCTATATCATTTCCCATCAAAAGTATGTCATCTACATATAATATGAGAAATGCTACAGAGCTCCCACTCACTTTCTTGTAAACGCAGGCTTCTCTATAAGTCTCAAGATAAACCCAAACGCTTTGACCATCTCATCAAAGCGAATGTTCCAACTCCGAGATGCTTGCACCAGCCCATAAATGGATCGCCGGAGCTTGCATACCTTGTTAGCATTCTTAGGGTCGACAAAACCTTCCGCTGCATCATATACAGTTCTTCCTTAAGATAACCGTTAATGAATGCCGCTTGACGTCCATTTGCCATATCTCATAATCATAGTATGCGGCAATTGCTAACATGATTCGGACGGATTTCAGCTTCGCCACGGAGAGAAAGTCTCATCGTAGTCAATCCCTTGAACTTGCCGATAACCCTTAGCGACAAGTCGAGCTTTATAGATGGTAACATTACCATCCGCGTCCGCCTTCTTCTTAAAGATTCATTTGTTTTCTATCGCCGCCGATCATCGGCAAGTCTGTCAAAGTCCATACTTTGTTTTCATACATGGATCCTATCTCGGATTGCATGGCTTCAAGCCATTTGTTGGAATCTGGGCCCGCCATCGCTTCTTCACAGTTTGAAGGTTCACCATTGTCTAACAACATGATTTCCAGGACTGGGTTGCCATACCACTCTGGTGTGGAACGTGTCCTTGTGGACCTACGAAGTTCAGTAGCAACTTGATCCGAAGTACCTTGATCATCATCATTAATTTCCTCTCTAGTCGGTGTAGGCACCACATGAATATTTTCCTGAGCTGCACTACTTTCCGGTTCAAGAGGTAGTACTTCATCGAGTTCTACTTTCCTCCCACTTACTCCTTTCGAGAGAAACTCTTTTTCCAGAAAGGATCCGTTCTTAGCAACAAAGATCTTGCCTTCGGATTTAAGGTAGAAGGTATACCCAATGGTTTCCTTAGGGTATCCTATGAAGACACATTTTTCCGACTTGGGTTCGAGCTTTTCAGGTTAAAGTTTCTTGACATAAGCATCGCATCCCCAAACTTTTAGAAACGATACTTAGGTTTCTTCCTAAACCATAATTCATACGGTGTCGTCTCAACGGATTTAGACGATGCCCTATTTAAAGTGAATGTAGTCATCTCTAGAGCGTATCCCCAAAATGATAGCGGTAAATCAGTAAGAGACATCATAGATCGCATCATATCCAATAAAGTGCGATTACGACGTTCGGACACACCGTTACGCTGAGGTGTTCCAGGCGACGTGAGTAATGGATTCAGATTCAGGTGGGGATCCTCATGCCCGAGTGATTGTTAAAAAAACACGATGGTGCATGTAAAACTCACCAGCGGATGAAATGAGACGACGCTCTTTGGTTCTGCAGGTCTTTGTTGACTAATTTGGATGGTGATCTTTTTTAACATCAGTACAGACACAAGCGCTCGTATACACGCGCATATACTCATCCCTATGAACGCACACACGTACACTCTACCTCTATGAGCACCTCCGAAAGACTGAGCCGACATATCATCTTGAGATTTACGAAGTCACGGTAGGCGCCTCGTCGCCGACGGGAACATCTCCTCCCACTGAATGCGCATCATCGGAAATCCTGAAATAAATCCAGGAATAAATGCAAGTATCAGGATTTGAACCTTGATGGGCTATAATACCACAGTCCCTCTAACCATCCAACCACAAGTTGGTTCACAATTTGGATGGTAATTGAATCTTTTTTTTGTGTCTGTACTGTACGAAATTGATGTCCATTTTCTAATTATAAATGGGTGCCAAGACCGTATACATCCCGTGGCCGGCAAACACCAGACCGGCGAGCAACAAAAAGTAGTCCACCGCCCGCGCCCACGGGCTCGCCGTCGGCCCCACGAAGCGGAGGTGGAAGAGCGCCGGCAGCACGAAGGAGAGCAGCGCGCACACCGTGCTCCCCACGAACGCGACGAAGTCCCCGAACGCCGGCACGAAGCACGCTATCGCGGCCAGCGCCGCCACCACCGCCACGCGGCTCAGGTGCAGCGCCGCCCGCTGGACCACGCCGCCGCAGCGCCTCCGCACCCACCCGCCCGGCGCCAGCAGCCGCGCCTCCACGATCTCGTGGATCGGGTACATCATCACCGCGAACGTCAGCGCCAGCCCGACGCACAGCACCACCTTCACGGCGGCGGTGGACCAGTTGTCCGGGAGGTTGAGGGTGACGATGTCCCGGGTGTCGTCGCCGTAGGCGAGGTAGCCGCAGACGCCGAAGCTTATGTAGACAACAGTGACACCGACGATGGCCTGGAAGAGCACCGGCCGGAACCTGCCCCTGTTCGACATGGACGCCTCCAGCGCCAGCGTGAGGCAGAACCCCTCGAAGCAGAACACGGCGACGCCGCAGGCGAACGGCACGCCCCAGAGGCCCGCGAACGCGCTCCGGTCGGCGAACGGCCGCCCGCGCTCGGCCAGGAGCTGGACGTCCTCCTTGACGACCGCGGCCACGGCCAGCACGGTGCAGGCGTCGGCGAGGATGCTGAAGGGCGCCAGCGCGGAGAGGGAGCGGACGAAGGAGAGCGCGACCTCGGCCGGCAGCAGGAGTGCCAGGACTACCGCGGGCGGCGAGAGCGCGGGGAGCACGGAGCTGAGGTTCTGGCCGATGAAGACGATGTAGGCCACGCTGCCGCCGGTCTGGCCGATGATGATGATGGCCTCCGTGAAGTACCTACCGACGGGGCCGAAGCCTCGCTCACCCAGATCCCCGTAGGTGTAGTTGCCGCCATGGCCACGGCGCTGCTCATCTCGCAGTCCGTCCTCCTCTGTTTCTTGCTCCCGCAGCTTGTCCCTGCAATCCAGCTTCAGAACGAACAACAACTAAATTCAACTGCGAATGCGTGTCTAATCTTGATGAGACTAATCGACTGAGCAGATCAAGCTGAATAATCAGTCACGATATACTAAAACGAAGTGAAGCTTGTTGAATCCTATAAGAAATCCAAGAAATGATACTGAAACAGGGGGGCTGGATGTACTGGACTGGAGACGGAGCAAGTGTGTACTGACCAGGAGGAGCATGCAGTAGAAGGTGGCGGCGCCGGCGGCAGCGACGCCGAGGGCCCCGGCGAGCCACCCCGCGGCGCGGAAGGCGTAGGGCAGGCCGAGCACGCCGGTGCCGACGATGGACACGACGATGTTCCCCAGCGTCTGCGCGGGCGTGGCGCCCCGCCCCTCCAGCAGCGGCGCCTTCACCTCCGGCGCCATGGAGTGGAGGGATGGTCCGACGGGCTAAGCAGCGAGCCAGTCTCGGAGCCGCAGGTTAAGATCAGTCAAAGCGCTGCTCAGCGAGAGAAGGCATGGCCGGCGATCTCGTGATGCTCCACCGGGTTCTTGGAGGAGAATGAGGATGGATGACTGGTGATGATGATGACGCGTCGCGTCGGTAGGTGGTGGCGTATGGGGGGGTCGCGCTGGACGCTGTCGGGTTGCGTGGGGAAAACACATGGTGCACGCCGTGCAGGGTTTTCCAAGTGGTTTTGGTTGGGATGGATCTGATTTAGGTGGATGGATGGATCTAGGGATGGCACCGGCAGGGTTTGGGTACGAGTTGAGTTACCCTATACCTTTACCCACCCCTCTTGAGTTTACCCATCACTCATACCTATACCCGTCAACGGATACAATGTTTCCTCATACCCATCACCCGATAGGGTAAATGGGTACCCATAGATAAAAATATCCATGTATGCACACATCAACTTGAGTAAGAAATAATCATAAGCAACATCACACAATGCTAGCTCATATATACGTGCATCATAACATCTCTACGTATCATTTATATACAAAAAAAATCTTGCTCATCACAGCAGCTATATACATCATGTATAGGCAGAAATCAATGTTTATATGGACGACGAGCACTGCGATCAAGCGCATATATACATCATAACATCTTTACGTATCATGTATATACAAGAAATCATATTCATTACAGCACCTATATATACGTCATGTGTAGGCAGAAAATCAATACTAAAAAGAACATCATATCATCACATCATCTATACTTTTATGTACCATCTACAAATGCATCTCACCATCTATATGCTCCATCCGCCTAAAAATAAGTGTCTCAAGCTTAGTTCAATTTTATACTAGAGTTAATACAAAGTTGAGACACTTATTTTGTGATAGAGAGAGTAGAAAACAAAAACTACATGATCAACGCTCATATTCATAAAATCATACACAAAAATGAAACTCGCCAAACCAAAATAGTCTTGTTCTTATTCTTGTGCTGGGTGGCAGCAGAGGATCGACTAATTAATCTGGGTAGGGCGAGGTGGCCAGCTTGACGTGTTGCGACGGTGCTGCGCCTTGGACGCCGGGGCAGGACGTACGGGTCCTTTACGTCGGCCCTACGCCGTCGTGGTCGGCGCCGTCCGACTCAGTCCGCGTGAGCGTGAGCTGCATCTCCTTCTCCCGTCACCGTCCACGTGAAACCTGTGATCCTCAGGGCATCTCCAGCCATTGGCCCCCCAGGAAACGTCTAAAAGCGTCGCCTGGGGGTGAGCCGGCGCAAAAAATGGCTCTGGGGGCGAGTAGGTCCCCAGCCGTCGGCCCCCAGGCGCGTATTAAAAAAAAAAGAAGGGCCGTTCGACGAAGTTATGATAAAAAGTAGTTAAATTTCGGCTAAACATGGCAAATTTCGGCGAAATTCGTGCATTTTCATTACATTAACCTAATCTAAAAAAGAAAGGGGTTGAAGTCGCCGCCGCCATCGCCGCTGCCGCCTTCTCCTCCTTGACGCGGGCGCTTCGCTGGACCCGGCGTCGCCATGGCGGATCGGGCGGCGCGTCGTTGCCGTCGTCGTCGTCGCTGCCGTGATAGGACATCGACCCGTCTTCATCGCTGCCGCTGGCGCTCCTCGGCGGCGCAGGCGGCGTTACCGGGCGCCTCTTCACCTTCTCTTCGCGCCGCTTTCTCCATCGCAATGGAGTCTGGCGCGCCCATTCTAGGCCGTCGTCGTCGTTGCCGAACTCCGCCTTCACCGGGCGCCAGCCCGCTCCGTCTTCACCGGCGCGCCACCTGCCCGCCTTTTGGCTTGACGAAGCGCGGAGGAGCCGACGAGGAGGAGGCGCGCCGCCCTCGTTGATGATTTATGCCGGGCCGCGAAAGGCCTGCCGAGCGGGCGACTCCGCCGCTGGCTCGGCTCGACGCCCAGCAGGCCGGAGTGCCGAGGAGTGCGATGAGGATCGGGAGGAGGAAGAGGAGGAGGAGGACCCGAACCTCCTTGGCATTCCCCCGGCGCTGAGTCTCCACCCCGTTGGCCCGGCGCGCATGTCCGGCGGTGCCGGGATGTTCGCCGAACAGAGTTGGGGACTGCTCGCGGAGCGAACGGGCGGCCGGGTTGCTGGCCGCCGCCTCCGGGAAGCGTTTCGCCATGGCGACGGCGGGCCGGGCGGCTCGGAGAGGTAGAGGGAGGGGCTGGCGGCGGCGCCGGAGAGGCAGGAAAGGGAGGGGCTGGACGGCGGCGTGGGGCGGGGCTGGTGTGGGCACAGGCGAGTGGAGGCCGCCGGCTTTTATAGCCGGGCCGCGCCCGTGTGTACGCGTGCGAGGGAGGGGAGGCGTCGGCGCGCCGTCCCGTGAAGCGCCGCCCGTGAGGAATCAATAGCAAGACTGACCGGCGGCAGCCTTGTCATTGATTCCCCGCAGGAACCGATGCCGTTGGGGGAAGACGA
Source organism: Aegilops bicornis (assembly GCA_021605145.1). NCBI lineage: Eukaryota > Viridiplantae > Streptophyta > Magnoliopsida > Poales > Poaceae > Aegilops > Aegilops bicornis. The sequence goes on along the minus strand of CM038673.1, from coordinate 747,987,064 downwards.
GGCGCCGAGTCGCTGACGCGGCTGGCCCGCGTCTTTTTCGCGCCAAAACAGCTCGCCCCGGCGCCCCCGGGCGCCTCCCAACGCGCCGGGTTCGGGCTGGGTCCGCCGGCGCTGTTTTCGGCACAAGTCGACGAAAATCAGCCTCCTGGGGACGCGACTGAGCCGTCTTTTCGGCGCCGGCGCGAAAAAATCGCCTGAAAAGGTCTTTCTGGGACGCGGCTGAAGATGCCCTCATCCCCAAGGTACATGGCATCCGAGCGGCAGGAAGTGCTGGCGACGGCAAGGCAGTGAGCAGCTGGAGCATTGGCGGCAGCGACTAGCGATGCCTGAGGAGGCAAGGAGACGAGGAGATGGGGAGAATATCAATCTCCGTCTCTCTGAATATGGGATGTGATCTTGATTATTTACCTAAATGGCTACACCTAATCACGTTAGTCACGCAGAGAAAGAGAGATATATGAAATTCCTTCTATCATTTCATATTTCCATGTACGTGCGTGCGTGCGTGGGCAAGTCATGGATCTCTTGGGATACATAGAATAATTCACTACCAAGTTATAGATTAGATAAATGAATAGTAAAGGCCCACTTAACAGATTTTTATGTGGGTATATGGGTACACGGTATGGGTTCTGCTACCCCATACCCGTACCCACTCTACCTAATGGGTTTAATATTTTCTTATTAATATACCCATGGGTGATATTTTATCCTATACCCTTATCTCTACTCCTAATGTCTCAGTTGATAGATCGCGTTCCGGGTTTTATTTTCGTCCCACCTCACCCGGTCTTTTTTGGTACTTTTTTGGTACTTCCTCCCACTTCCCTCTCAGCCGCAAAAAACCAAGGAAAACCCCGCGATTGAGTCCCGCACACGCCCAACCTCCTGTCTCACGCTAAGCCGCAAAGAACCAAAAAAAAAACCTCAAGCCAAGTCCCCCGCCCACCCCACGCACTCCAGGCCCTAACATTCCGTCGCACCAAGAGAGACGAACCAAAAAAATCTACGAATAGTCCGCCGGTTATTTTTCGCTGGTTTTTATTTCGCCTTACCACTTTCGTTGGTTTTATTTCGCTGGTTTTATTTCGTCTCCCTCCCACCTGTCTTTTCGCTTCACCACCCACATAAACCCATCAGATTAGTTACCATAAAAAAATCGCAATTAATCAAGTATTGATGATCAGATTAGTTACCATATAAAAAATAAATCGCAATCAATCAAGTATTGATGGGATATTTCCTTATATTGATGTGATTTCCTTTTATCATCAATCGCCTCTACTGCCTAAAAATGTGTAGCTTTCCTTTTCGCTTCACCACCCACATAAACGCATCAGATTAGTTACCATATAAAAATAAATCGCAATCAATCAAGTATTGATGATCAGATTAGTTATCAGATAAAAATAAATCGCAATCAATCAAGTATTGATGGGATATTTTCTTATATTGATGTGATTTTCACTTTATTATCATCAATCATCTCTACTGCCTAAAAAATGCGTAGCTTTCCTTTTCGCTTCACCACCCACATAAACCCATCAGATTAGTTACCATATAAAAAATAAATCGCAATCAATCAAGTATTGATGATCAGATTAGTTACCATATAAAAAATAAATCGCAATCAATCAAATATTGATGGGATATTTTCTTATATTGATGTGATTTTGCGTAGCTTTCCTTTTCCTGCCAACCGACCGCGTCCCGTCTCCCTACATCCGCCCTCGTTGCTCTGCCTCCCGCATTTAAAAAACCCTCTCGTTTGACCTCCCCAAACCCCGCATGATGGAAAAACCCAGCCGCTGCTTCCCTCCTCTCGACCGCTCCATACGCCCAGATCGCGCCCCATCCCCATCCTCCTCTCACGCCACGGGCGGCGATGGACTGCCGCCACCACCTCCTACTCTCTCGCCGCCGCCGTCCTCCTGCTCGCCGCCGCCGTTGCCACCAATCCCGTCGAAGGCGCCGTTGCTGCTATGTCGCCTCCTTTCCCCATCCAAGCCTGACCATGGCAACGGGCGCCTCTCATGTGTCCCAAGGTGAGGTTTGGGGAGGCGCGACCACAATCCAAGAGGATCTCACCATGACCCGTCTGGCTGGGATGTGTGTTGCCTCCGTTGCGAATGGGATCGAAGGGAGGGACTACTTCGTCGTCAAGGTTGGCGAGGCAACGGCCGATTGGGAGCCCGGTTGTGAACATGGGAGTTCGTCCCCATGGAGGCGGCGGCCGTGGAGATTGGATGTGAAGCAACCCCACTTGCCGGTGGTGGAGGCTTGCCGTCCATGTGATCCTTTCTTCTCCGGTATCCCCATTCCTTGCCTCCCATTACAAAAGCGAGCATAAATGAGAGCAGGGCTGATTTTCATCACTTCATTTCTCATATTTTTAGTTGCTTTTTTGAGATTATACAAGATGCTCTCGATCTGTTTTGTCAAATTACTTGGATCGTCTTATGGAATTGACAGCCATCGCATTTTTCACCTCATGTTATTTCTTAATCCTTGTCCCACTAGGCATCCGCTGCATGTTTGGTAATGACGTGATGTTGAGGCAGCTTGGAGAAGCTTAGCAGCCAGATCAAGGGCTATCGAGATGGATCTGGGAGCCAAGCAGTAGTTCTTCTGTTAAATTTTGGTTATTATCTTTTCTATTGTTACGATTGTGGGATGGTTGATTTTGACTCGGTGTAACATTTGCATTTGTTTCCCCAGCTTGTTGGCATAGATGTGTGGCACTCGCGGCAACTAATCAAGAGCGAGGGCAGTGCACATCGAGTTATTACGCTGAATGTAGCGAGCCAACCACGAATTGGGTATGTTCACATGAGGGATGGGAGAGGAGAGGAACATTAACATTTTCATGATTTGAATGAAAATTTCAGTTCATAGTTTCTCCGTACGTGGCAACACACTAACGGTACTCATGGGCTTAGGATGAAAGTAGCGCCAGCAGAATCAATAGGTTGGATGGGAAGGCGGTTGTTGCCCTTGTCCCTTGGTGCTAGCCTACCGTGGCGGCCTCACTAACTTGCTCATTGCGAATACGAATTCGTGGGGTCGCGAGTTGCTGCTGATTTGTTTTTATCACTTTTTACAATATTTATTGATGTATCCCTAACTCATCGAGTCATTTTTAGCTTTGATTTCCCATATACGCTAGCCTAAATATCCCATGGTCAGAATATTTGCATGGTTAGTGGACATTGTCCCTTTCTTTCTAGTGTTTAATATTTTATATTGCCGATAGAAATAATTTTATCCGCTTGATTTAGGAAGTGCACATAGGTAGGTCAACATATTTTGTAGCTCTTTCGGATGTAAAAGCATATGTTTCATAAGAAATTATTATCTTCCAAGCATACTCACATTTCACTAACAAATAGGGGGAGGTTCAGACTTCAGAGCAATGATAATAAGGTTTATTCCTCACTCTTTTGTTGGAATTTTAGTTCCAAGTTAACATGATTTCTTATCCGCTTCATAAGTCATGCATCTGCTTAATTAGGTGATAAGTAGGGCTATTGTGGGGTTTGTTTAAACTCCAGCATAAGGAATTCTGGTTTAAGAAAAAAGACTTTTGGCTTCTTTAATTACAAATTGATTGCAACATCGTGTTAATATGTGATTTCTCACATCTGGTTGTAATATTTGTGAAGACGTGCATTGCACGTGCACTTGTAAGCGGGCCCGTGGCCCGCGCCGGACGGTGCCGACGCTGACCCGGGCCACCTCCTCCGCGTATTCTTGGAGCTCTTGCTGGCCGATTTACATGAAATTAATTCCCCGCCTGGTGGCAAATATAATACACATAATCCATATTGTTATGCACTAAGCGTGTGTGTAAAATAGATGGATTATGGTCCCGCATCTAATAAGATGGATATGTGTGTGTGTTAGAGAGAGGGGAGAGAGAGTGAGGAAGAGGGAGGGAGTGTGTGCGTGTGAGGATTTGATGGTAAAAAAGGTCGCCAATGTCGTAATATTAAACTTTTAAGTTAACGTGGCCCCGTTGCAACGCACGGGCGTTCTTCTAGTCCTAATAGAGTTTTTACCCGACGGGTACATGGGTAATGGGTACCCATTGCCATCCCTAGATGGATCTGATCGTTTTAGATCGTCAACGTTTTTTCCGGTGGAAAATGGGTTAATAATAGGCTGCGGAATCACGCACGCCACACTTTCCTTTGTCATCTACTCCGGGGTAAGTATGAGCGAGCGAAAGATAGCCAGGTCAGAGTTTACCCTAGCATATTTAATCTACAACCTTTTTTGAGAGTGGAAGGAAGATTGTATTACCTCGGTCCCAAATTACTTGTCTTACATTAGTTTAAATACATACATATCTAGACAACAAATTACCTGTTGTATTTGCTTAGATAAGGATGTATCCAAACACTAAAATGTGTCTAAATATATACTCCCTCCGTTCGGAATTACCTGTCGTAGAAATGGATGTATCTAGATGTATTTTAGTTCTAGATACATCCATTTCCGAGACAAGTAATTCCGAACGGAGGGAATAGTATGTATCTAGACACATCCAAGACATGATCATTGTAATTACAAAATTTGTCAACGGTCATCCGTACCTCCTCGCAACCAGAGTGCGGTGTAAGGGGTACTTCGCCCATAGGCCGCTAACTAGTGACTAGCTTTATTCCGAGTTCTACTAATCCCCGTAATCACAATCTCCCTATTATCTTGCAGCAGGTACCCATTGGTAATAACCATCGGAGTTTTGTTTTTAATATTATAATTGAATATGCTGGTTTGAGAGAATTACCTCTAAATGGGAGGAATTTTACTTGGGCTAATAATTTGGATGACCCTACTTATGAGAAGCTAGATAGAGTTTTGTTATGTCCAGACCATAGTGCAAGCTTTAGAAAGAGAGAACTCTCACCATACCCCTTTGATTCTGGATACTGGGGATAAGAATAAATATACTCCTTTGTTCAGATTTGAAAATGCCTAGATGCTAAGGGAGGGATTTAGAGAATTTGTGACCAAAGTTTGGTCTGGCCACTTTGCTGGCAGCCAGCAGAGACTGAGAGTGTTTAGAAAAAAAGTGAGAGGGTGGATCCTCAATGTTGATGCATGGTAAAGGAAAATTAAGATAGGAATTCTGACAAAGTTGGATAATATTGATAAAATACTGAGATCTTTGGGTTAACTCCACATAATAGGAATGAACAAAAAGAATTGAGAGCTCAATTAAAAAATATTATTAAAACAAGAGGAGATGAAGTGGCTTCAGAGGTATAAAGATAGAGAGATCAAAGATGGTGACAGTAACACCAAATATTACCATGCCAAAGCCAATGGAAAGAAGAGGAAAAACAAAACCTTTTCTCTCATTTAGGAGGAAGGAGTGATTGAGGGAGATGATGAAATAATTAAATACATCACACATTTCTACAAAAACTTGTTAACCTGAACCTTCTACAGTAAACTTAAACATTCCAGATGTGCCTCGGATCAACAGTGAATAGGCTGCAATACTAATTGAACCTTTTACCATGAAAGAATTGCATGAGGTAGTTTTTAACATGGAAAAAATAAGAGTCCGGGTCCTGATGGATTACCTGCAGACTTTTATCAACATTTTTGGGATTTAGTAAAGTGGGATCTCGAGGGATTGCTTGATGGATTTCATTTTGGTACTTTAGATATAACAAGGCTAAATTATGGGACCATTACTTTGGTCTCAAAAGTTAAAGATGCTAAACAAATACAAAAATTTAGACCAATTTGTCTGCTCAGTGTGAGCTTTAACATCATTACCAAAGTTTTGATGAATAGATTGAGCAAAGTCATTAAACCTATAATCTCTCCAACACAAAGAACTTTTATTAAAGGAAGGTACATTATGAAGGAAATATGCCCTAGAGGCAATAATAAAGTTATTATTTATTTCCTTAATTCATGATAAATGTTTATTATTCATGCTAGAATTGTATTAACCGGAAACTTACTACATGTGTGAATACATAGACAAAACTTATAGTCCCTAGTATGCCTCTACTTGACTAGCTCGTTAATCAAAGATGGTTATGTTTCCTAACCATAGACATGTGTTGTCATTTGATGAACGAGATCACATCATTAGGAGAATGCTGTGACGGACATGACCCATCCGTTAGCTTAGCATTATGATCGTTACAGTTTCATTGCTACTGCTCTCTTCATGACTTATACATGTTCCTCAGACTATGAGATTATGCAACTCCCGAATACCGGAGGAACACTTTGTGTGCTACCAAACGTCACAACGTAAATGAGTGATTATAAAGGTGCTCTACAGGTGTCTCCAAAGGTGTTTGTTGGGTCGGCATAGATCGAGATTAGGATTTGTCACTCAGTGTTCCGGAGAGGTATCTCTAGGCCCTCTCGGTAATACTCATCACTATAAGCCTTGCAAGCATTGTGACTAATGAGTTAGTTGCGGGATGAAGTATTACGAAACGAGTAAAGAGACTTGCCGGTAACAAGATTGAACTAGGTATTGAGATACCGATCGAATCTCGGGCAAGTAACATACCGATGATAAAGGGAACATCGTATGTTGTTATGCGGTTTGATCGATAAAGATGTTCGTAGAATATGTAGGAACCAATATGAGCATCCAGGTTCCGCTATTGGTTATTGACCGGAGACGTGTCTCGGTCATGTCTACATAGTTGTCGAACCCGTAGGGTCCGCACGCTTAACGTTTAATGACGATTGGTATTATGAGTTTATGTGTTTTGATGTACCGAAGGTGGTTCGGAGTCCCAGATGTGATTACAGACATGAAGAGGAGTCTCGAAAGCATGTGGACATGTTTTTCGACACCTCTCTCTCTAAGCATGTGGACATGTTTTTTGATTTTGGTTTTCGCTTGAGGACAAGCGAGGTCTAAGATTGGGGGAGTTGATACGTCCATTTTGCATCATGTTTATCTACTATTATTTATGTTGTTTTATTGAATAATAATGCTTTTTGGAGTAATTCAAATGTCGTTTCTCTCATACTCCCTTTGTACCGTAATGTAGGTCGTTGGAGCGCTATTAGTTCAGATCTCGTCATGTTATAGACTTTTTTGGCTTTCCAAAAGTGCCCTCGCTCTCAGCCATTCGAACCATCCACTCTCAGCCACTCAAGCCAGTCGCCCACCTCTCCCCTCTCTTTCCTTCCAACCCCTCACCATCGTTGTCGTTGTCTCCTCTCCTCGCCGTTGTCGCTGGCCTCTCCTCGCCGTCATCGAGCCACCCCACTTCCTCCCTTCCTCCCCCCACTGAGCCACCCCATTTCCTCCCACCGCGAGAAATCCACCAGCCGTAGTTTAAAAGTTTGATTTTTTAGGCACCGTCGATGAGCTTTTGGGCGGCGGAGGTGCTGGATCAGCGTGCGCCGACACCGGAGACGAAGCAACATGGATTCGGGCGGGAGGCTGCTGGAGGACTTCGGGCAGCGGGTGGACCTGGCGCGGCGCATCCAGAACGTCGGGGCAGCGGCGTTGCGGGTGGCTAGCTACCTAGAGGGTACCACCGAGCTGTGGGAGCTCACCCAGAACGCCGGGCCCTCGCGCGTCCGCCGCGCTGCGGGAGCTCATCCAGCTGCTCGCCCCGATGGCAGGGCCCCGCCCACAACGACGTCGCCTTCACCGATGACGGTTTCACCGGCATCCCCCGCATCGGTGGCAGCAAGACCGGGAGCTTCGGGTACGCCCTCAGTCTCATTATTAACTGAGCTCTGGAGTACTCTAGCTACTGCAGTTTTATGTTCTGATTGATGCCATGCTCTGGAGTAACAGTAGTTAAACTTATCTTTGATCTCTAGCTAGTTCATCATGGAGACTTGGGGTTTCACTAATTCCTGGACAACATTGGTTATCTTATTTAGTAGTGCAATGTCGATGTCCTTGTACTCCATAAGTCATGAATTTTACTCAGTAAAATTAACTGAATTTGGTTGAGTAGAAGTCACATGAACTGAATTTGGTTGCTGGAGCTAATCTGCTTGCTCGAGTTAATTTCTGAATTTGCTTGCTGGAGTATGAATAATGTTCTGTGATCAAGTTCAGTTTGAGAAACTGACCAAGAATCACGGCTTGCTGGAGTATTCAGAAAAATTTAAAATTAACTCCAAATTTGCTGTCAGTCCCACACTGTTTTTCCTTTTCTGTTTCATTTTGAAGGAGTACAAGAAGTTTGAAAGGAGTATTTTGCTTTGGAGTAATACCCACACTGTTATGAATTTCTCCTGCTCAAATTGATACAGTATAGGTTAATTCATATACTCCTGATTTGCACTTTATGCACAGTGTAGGTTAATTCATACTCCACCAGTATACTCCAAGTATATGTACAGAGCTGCTCACATTGAATCATTAGCAAAATTCAGTAGCAAGTCTATACACTGTACACTGTACAATAATTTGAAAATTATGCCAAATTCAGTAGCAAGTCTATACAGTGTGCAATAATTTGAACAAATAATGATGGAGTATCACTTGAATCATTGGCAGCAATTATCTATTGAACTACTCCTGTCTTGAATTATTGGCAAATTATTGTATCGAATTATTGGCAAATATCTCTTGAATTACTCGTCTTGAATTATAGGCAGCAAATATCTCATTGATTTACTTTTGTTTATGGCCATCAATTTGTTTACTCGGATGAGCAAGTCCCAGTTTATGATCATCAGATTGTTTATGATCATCAAGTTGATGCAGAGCAAGTATAGGGCGCGGAGATGAACCTAGGTGAGCACCTCTTGTGCAGCGGCGAGTACTTCAGCGGCAACATCACCTGTGTGGGGGGAGGAACAACCCCTGGGCGCGCGTGGGCGCCAGCTCGCCTCCACTAGCGGGCGGCAGCAGAGCACCAGCTTGCCTCCACCAGCAGAGCCACCTGGGCGTGCGGGCGTAGGAGAGGAGCCCCTGGGTGTGGGAGAGGAGGAGCGCTGGGCGGGGGTGGAGGGTTGAGGTGGAGGTGGAGGGGGTCGGGGACGAAGGTAGAGGGCAGGGCCGGGGACGAAGGTGGAGGACGAGGTCGGGGCAGGGGAGGAGGTGGAAGACGCTAGGGTAGAAGACGAGCTGATTCAAATTTGAGATGGGGGGGGGGGTTAAAACTGTCCATTTACCCATTTTCACCTGGTCGGAACAAATACCCCAGCGACCTATATTACGGAACAGAGGGATTAATATGCAAGGTATACACAAAGGGGGAGAATTCTGGCAGCTGGAAATCTGGACCTGAAAAAGCTACGTCAGGCTACCTATTCTGCACAACTCCAAATGAGCTGAAACTTTACGAGGAATTTTATGGAATATTTGAGGAATATTGGAGCAAATAAGTACTAGAGGGGGACCACCAGGTGGGCACAACCCATCTGGGCACGCCAGGGAGCCCAGGCGCGCTCCGGTGGGTTGTGCTCACCCAGGCCCACCTCCGGTGCCCCTCTTCTGGTATATAAGTCATTTTAACCTAGAAAACATAAGGAGAGGACTTTCAGGACGAAGCGCCGCCATCTCGAGGTGGAACCTGGGCAGGAGCACTTTTGTCCTCCGGCGGAGCAATTCCACCGAGGGAACTTCCCTCCCGGAGGGGGAAATAATCATCATCATCATCACCAACAACTCTCCCATCTTGGGGAGGGCTATATCTTCATCAACATCTTCAACAGCACCAACTCCTCTCAAACCCTAGTTCATCTCTTGTGTTCAATCTTTGTACCGGAACTACAGATTGGTGCTTGTGCGTGACTAGCAGTGTTGATTACATGTTGTAGTTGATTACTATATGGTTTATTTGGTGGAAGATTATATTTTCAGATCCATTATGCTATTTAATACCCCTCCGATCTTGAGCATGATTATCATTTGTGAGAAGTTACTTTTGTTCTTGAGGTCACGGGAGAAATCATGTTGCAAGTAATCATGTGAACTTGATATGTGTTCGATATTTTTGATGATATGTATGTTGTGATTCCCTTAGTGGTGTCATGTGAACGTCAACTACATGAAACTTCACATATTTGGGCCTAAGGGAATGTATTGTGGAGTAATTATTAGATGATGGGTTGCGAGAGTGACAGAAGCTTGAACCCTAGTTTATGCGCTATTCCATAAGGGACCGATTGGATCCAAAAGTTTAATGCTATGGTTAGAATTTATTCCTAATACTTTTATCGTAGTTGCGGATGCTTGCGAGAGGGTTAATCATAAGTAGGAGGTTTGTTCAAGTAATAATAGCACCTAAGCACCGGTCCACCCACATACCAAATTATCAAAGTAGCGAACACGAATTAAGCCAACAAGATGAAAGTGACTAGATGAAATTCCCGTGTACCCTCAAGAACACTTTGCTTTTCATAAGAGACCGTTTTGGCCTGTCCTTTGCCTCAAAAGGATTGGGCTACCTTTCTGCACTTTTTTTACTACTATCGTTACTTGCTCGTTACAAATTATCTTGCTATCAAACTACTCTGCTACTTACAATTTCAGCACTTGTAGACATTACCTTGTTGAAAACCACTTGTCATTTCCTTCTGCTCCTCGTTGGGTTTGACACTCTTACTTATCGAAAAGGCTACAATTGACTCCATATACTTGTGGGTCATCAAGACTATTTTCTGGCGCCGTTGCCGGGGAGTGAAGCGCTCTTGGTAAGTGGAAATTGGTAAGGAAACATTATTACTACATGCTGAAATTTATTGTCGCTTGATACTATGGAAAACAATCCTTTGAGGGGTTTGTTCGGGGTATCTTCACCTCTAATGGAACCACAATTAGTTGCCGCTCAACCTGCTGCACCTACTGAAAATATTGAATATGAAATTCCTTCGGGTATGGTAGAACAACTGCTAGCTAATCCTTATGCAGGAGATGGAACCGAACATCCTGATATGCACTTGATATATGTGGATGAAATTTGTGGATTGTTTAAGCTTGCAGGTTTAGCCGGAGATGAAGCTAAGAAGAAGTTTTTCCCTTTATATTTGAAGGGAAAAGCATTGACATGGTATAGGCTATGCGATTATATTGGACCTTGGAACTAGAATCGGTTGAAATTGGAATTCCATCAAAAAAAATTATCCTATGCATCTAGTTCATCGTGATCGGAATTATGTATATAATTTTTGGCCTCGTGAAGGAGAAAGTATCGCTCTAGCTTGGGGAAGGCTTAAGTCAAGTTATATTCATGCCGCAATCATGATCTCTCAAGAGAAATTGTTATTCAGATTTTTTATGCTCGGCTTTCTCATAATGATCAATCCATGCTCGATATTCTTGTACTGGTTCTTTTATGAAGAAGACTATTGAATTCTGGTGGGATCTTTTAGAAAGAATTAAACACAACTCTGAAGATTGGGAACTCGATGAAGGTAAAGAGTCAGGTATTGAATCAAAGTTTGATTGTGTTAAATCCTTTATGAATACCGATGCTTTTCAAAAGTTTAGCACTAAATATGGACTTGACTCTGAGATGGTAGCTTCCTTTTCTGAATCTTTTGCTACTCATGTTGATCTCCCTAAGGAGAAGTGGTTTAAATATCACCCACCTATTAAATAAGAAATTAAAGAACCGACAAAAGCTAAAGAAGATCATTTACAATGGTGATCCAGATGTTCCCACTGCTTATATTGAAAAATCACCTTTCCCTTTTAGGATGAAGGAACATGCTAAATTTTCAACTGTGGTAAACAAAAGTTATGTTAGAACACCCAAACCAGCTGAACAAATCAGAGTTGAACCTAGTGTTGCTATGATTAAAGATCTCTTTGTCGATAATATCGATGGGCATGTTATTTACTTCTGTGATGAAGCTTCTAGAATTGCCAACCCCGATAAAAAGATAAACATAGACCATTTGTTGGCATGCATGTTGTCTCAGTCAAGATAGGGGATCACTGTTATCATGGGTTATGTGACATAGGTGCTAGTGTGAGTGCTATTCCTTTTTCCTTATATGAAGAATTTAAGAGTGAAATAGCACCTGCTGAAATAGAAGACATAGATGTTACTATTAAACTTGCCAATAGAGATACTATATCACCAATTGGGATTCTTAGAGATGTTGAAGTCTTGTGTGGGAAAATAAAATACCCTACTGATTTTCTTGTTCTTGGCTCCCCACAAGATGACTTTTGTCCCATTATCTTTGGTAGACCTTTCTTGAACACCGTCAATGCCAGAATAGATTGTAAGAAACAAACTGTCGGTGTTAGCTTTGGTGATGAATCTCATGAATTTAATTTTTCCAAGTTTAGTAGGCAACCTCATAAAAAAGATTTGCCTAGTAAGGATGAAATTATTGGTCTTGCTTCTATTGTTGTACCTCCTACTAATCCTTTAGAACAATATTTGCTAGACCATGAAAATGATTTGCATATGCGTGAAAGAAATGAAATAGATAGAATCTTTTTCGAACAACAACCTCTGCTTAAGCACAATTTGCCTATTAAAACTCTAGGAGATCCTCTTCCACCTAAAGGTGATCCTGTGTTTGAATTAAAACAATTGTCAGACACTTTGAAATATGCGTATCTTGATGACATAAATATATATCCTGTTATTATTAGTGCTAACCTTTCAGAAAATGAAGAAGAAAGATGATTGAAAGTTCTAAGGAAGCACAGAGCTGCTATTGGATATACTCTTGATGATCTTTAGGGCATTAGTCCCACTCCATGTCAGCACAAGATTAATATGGAACCTGATGCTAAAACCGTTGTTGATCACCAACGTCAGTTAAATCCGAAGATGAAAGAAGTGGTAATAACGGAAATATTGAAACTTCTGGAAGCAGGTATAATCTATCCTATAGCTGATAGTAGATGGGTAAGTCCTGCTCATTGTGTCCCTAAGAAGGGAGGTATTACTGTTGTTCCTAATGATAAGAATGAGCTTATTCCACAAAGAATTGTCACAGGCTATAGGATGGTAATTGATTATAAAAAAATTAAACAAAGCAACTAGAAAAGACCATTATCTTGTGCCTTTTATTGATCAAATGTTATAAAGATTATCTAAGTACACAAATTTTTGCTTCCTTGATGTATATTCTGGTCTTTCACAAATACTTGTTTCACAACCTGATCAAGAAAAGACCACTTTTACTTGTCCTTTTGGAACTTATGCTTATAGATGTATGCCTTTTGGTTTATGTAATGCACATGCTACCTTTCAAAGATGTATGACTGCTGTATTCTTTGATTTTTGTGAAAAGATTGTTGAGATTTTCATGGATGACTTTTTTGTTTATGGGAAATCTTTTGATGATTGTTTAAGCAATCTTGATCGAGTTTTGCAGATATGTGAACAAAGAAATCTTGTCTTGAATTGGGAGAAGTGCCACTTTATGGTTAACGATGGTATTGTTTTGAGCCATAAAATTTCTGAAAGAGTCATTGAGGTGGACAAGGCCAAGGTTGATGCAATTGAGAAAATGCCATGTCCTAAAGATATCAAAGGTATTCGTAGTTTCCTTAGTCATGCTAGTTTCTATAGGAGGTTTATCAAAGACTTCTCTAAAATTTCTAGGCTGCTTACAAATCTTTTGCAAAAGGATATTCCTTTTGTGTTTGATGATGCTTGCTTGGAAGCCTTCAAAACACTAAAGAAAGCCTTAATTACTGCACCTGTTGTTCAACCACCTGATTGGAACTCGCCTTTTGAGATTATGTGTGATGCTAGTGATTACGCTGTTGATGCTGTTCTAGGACAAAGAGTTGATAAGAAATTGAATGTTATCCATTATGCTAGTAAAACTCTGGACAGTGCTCAACGAAATTATGATACTAATGAAAAAGAATTCTTAGCAGTAGTGTTTGCTTGTGATAAATTTAGATCTTACATTTGTTGATTCTAAAGTGATTGTTCACACCGATCATGCTGCTATAAAATATCTTATGGAAAAGAAAGATGCTAAACCTAGACTCATTAGGTGGGTTCTTCTGCTACAAGAATTTGATTTTCATATCACTGATAGGAAAGGAGCAGAGAACCCCGTAGCTGATAACTTGTCTTGGCTTAAAAATATTCTTGATGACTCACAACCTATTAATGATAGCTTTCCTGATGAACAATTAGCTGCAATAAATGTTTCTAATAGTACATCTTGGTATGCTGATTATGCTAATTATATTGTTGCTAAATACATACCACCTAGCTTCACATATCAACAAAAGAAAAAATTCTTCTATGATTTAAGACATTACTTTTGGGATGACCCACATCCTTATAAAGAAGGAGTAGATGGTATTATTAGACGTTGTGTATCTGAGCATGAACAGGAACAAATCCTACGGAAATGTCACTCCGAGCCTTGTGGAGGACATCATGCGGGAGACATAACCGCTCATAAGGTATTGCAATCTGGTTTTTATTGGCATACTCTCTTCAAGGATGCCCGTAAGTTTGTCTCGTCTTGTGATGAATGTCAAAGAATAGGTAATATCGGTAAGCGTCAAGAAATGCCTATGAATTATTCACTTGCTGTTGAACCATTTGATGTTTGGGGATTTGATTTCATGGGACCTTTTCCTTCCTCAGGGTCAAAGAATAAATACCAATAACACAGACAGACATCAAGAAATATTTACCTGTGAAATTGGAAAAATACCCCTTAAATAGTTAGGGTTACCTATCACTACTAGGGAAAACCTTATACACAAAACTTTAGCAGTAGCGTGGGTCAAAAAAGCACGCTGGTGCTAAGTAGCAAGAGCGTCATGCAAACTGCTACAGATAAAGTTCTAGCAGTAGCGCGCCTTATTCTAAACACGTTACTACTAAAATTCCCACGGCTTAGCCGATAGGCTACACATAGTAGTAGCGATCTATATCGAACCGCGTTACCGCTACTTTCTTTGTAGCAGCGCATTTTATTCTAAACTCGCTACTGCTAAAGGATATAAAATTAAATGGAAAGCAAATAGAAAGGTAATTGAAAATGAAAGAAATAGAAGAAGGTGAAAGGAAAATAAAATAAAATGTGAATAAAAATAAATGAAAAAGGGAAAAAAGAGAAAGGAGTAGCAAGAGCGTATCCCGTAATCGCTGTCAGAAGAAGGAGCAGAGCGCTCGAACGCTGCCATCGCTACTCGACTTAACCACGAGGTTCGTCCTTCCCCACGGCCACTTCCCCAAATCCAACTCCTCCGCTCTCGCCGTCACACCGTCGGTCAGCCAGGCCTCCGCACACACCCTCTATGCCGCCTCGACCTCGATTCAACGCCGCCCGCCCCGACCTCAACGCTGCCCCTGACGCCGCCCCGCCCGCCCCGACCTCAACGCCGCCCTCCGCCGCGCGCCCGAGCCCCTACCTCGACCTCGACACCGCCTGCCCCTTCCTCGTCGCAGGCACCCGAGGTGAGCACGCCTGCTCCTCCCTCTCCCTACCTCTGCCTAGGGTTTCTTCATATTTTAGTTGCATCAAATTAGTTAGGGTTCATGTAAGGGTGGAAACGAATCGGATACGGATGCGGCTCAAATTAGTTAGGGTTCATGTAAGGTGGAAACGAATCAAATTTCTAAGATGAATCATAAAACGAGTAAAATTTGACCACTTATTTCACTTTTAAGTTGGATAATTGGAATATCCGCTACCACTTTCCACCCCTAGGTTCATCAAATTAGATGGTAATTAGGGAACTAGGTACTAATTAGGTACTAGTTTATTTTTATTTATAGTAAGTTTATTTTTAGTAAGAACTAGTTGAATTAATAGAACTACTCCCTCCGTAAACTAATATAAGAGCTTTTAGATCACTAAAATAGTGATCTAAATGCTCTTATATTAGTTTACAGAGGGAGTAGTTAGTAAGAACTTGTTGTTATTTTTTTAGTTAAAGCAATTTTTCCCGCATCGACGTCGACGATGCCTATCCCGCATCCTCGTCGTCGAGTTGGCGGAGGACACCTGCGTCACCAGATGGGCCATGTCCAGGACCTGGCTCACTGGGTGGTACTGGAGGCGCTACTCACCGGGGGCGAGGTTGGTGAGGAGCTAGCCTGCCGTTGACCGAACCTTCTTTGGTGGCGGTCGCGTGGGCGTTGATGGTCTAGAGGCTCGAGGACCCCATGAGGTGGTGCGCCATCGTGTCGTTGAGGAGGATGCGCACGTCCGTCGCTACTTGTTTGTGTTGGAGCACAGGTTCTCCAATACCGGCAGGTTCTCCGTGAATCTCACTGGAGCTATGATCCTGTGATGGTTCCTTCTCGTGGTGTCCACCGCCTGCTACCGATACCCGTCGGCGCTAGGGTTTTAGTTGTATTAGTGATGTTATATGTATGATACTATTCGGGATGTATTAGTGATAATATTCGACGATGTAAGGACGCATGAGATGATTTAGTTTTTGCTTATTGAATGCATGCTAATTTGAGTCCTATAAGATATTTTGAAATGTATATCTTGTGTTGCTCAAATAGGATATGTGCTTGCCCAATTGGCCGGTCATGTTTGCAGGTTACACCTTCGAGTGGCCTATGTTTTGCCGGAGTGTTGATTCATTTCCGTTCCGGCAAATTTCAGGCGCTTGATATGTCCTATTTTAGGAAAGGTCATGTCGGATTTTTCCGCAAATTTTGGCATGACTTGTGCCAGAATATGTAGGAAATATCGAGTGCCCCGGATTTGTGTGTTGAGTATCCTGGTAGTTTTCTTCGATCGATTTTCAATTAATGTTTCAACTATGAACATAGGAAATGTCTGACGACGAAAAGGATTTCAGTATTTGCAAATACTGCGAAGACGAGCACGACCTGTGCGACGAACTCTTCCTAGATGATGATAGGCGCTCAAAGATCAAGTCGACGAGAACTTCAAGTGGATACATGAAGTCACAACGACAAGTCATTTTTCGTAATTAAGCATGACATCTGCTTCATTTGCTTCAACTTATAATTTATTTATTTTACTATTCTACTAGCGTATCCCCTGCCATGCAAGAGTTTTTGTATTGGATAAGATAGGTTTCAGTCATACTATGGAGGTAAAGAAAGTTTACTTGAAGACCGAGCATGGTTATATTTTCCACGCAAAATTATACAATGCGCATTTACTACACCTATTTTGGATGCAAAACATGGCGAGAACTATGCAAGACTTATGCATTTGAGCCTGATATGGTTATCACCTTTGATATTCGGCCCGTAAGATGATATTGAAGGTAATACCGACATCCGGGTCGATGTGCGACGCCTCCAGCTATACCATTATGCGAGTTTCTCAACCATATTTATGTCTTTGATATTGTTTATTCAAAATAGTTGACAACTAATTTCTATTGTCGACTTATTTCCGTTCAAGCAAACATGTCCAGCGCTTGGTAGACAGGACCTACTACCGTCCCGGCTGAACTAAACTGCGAGGAGCTAAGTCATTATGTTTCATGGCTTGTGGATCTTGATACTGTCAAGACAAATTTTCTTCCTGCACTTAGAAATGTTAGTACTGAAAACGTGCGACCAATAGTGTTTGTAATGAACTACGGTCACATATATTTAGGAAATATGGTAAGATTTTTACTATTTGTCCTCAGTGCATCTTTTCCATACATTATTTTTAAGCTAACCTTCATTGCTAAGTATGTTACCATACGATGTTCTTCAACAGGAACTCCCGATGAATGTTGTGCCTCATGGGATCGAGACTAAAGGTACCATGAGTATTGTTAGCTTACAGCCAAGATATCCTACAATGCACTTTAGTGTATTCAGGATTAGTGACGAACTTATAGTAAAAGACTGGACCAAATTTGTGATGGAGGAGCGCAGAGAAGTACTAGGGGGCAGCAATCAGAAGCGCATCCCACGATTAGGATTCATGTTCATCTGCATGCTCCAACTTGATGAAGGAGGAGAGCTACACATGTTTTATGTTATTTTACCTGAGAGAGAGCAACAGGAGTGATTAGGTAGCTAGAAATGAGTTTGAGATGATGATGTGCTACACTATGACTATGATGATTAAATAGCTAGTGTTGGTGGTAATGACTATGATTATTATTATTAGCTAATGTTAGTGGTGATTAGATAGCTACCGCATCTAGTGTTGGTGGTGATTAGCTAGCTAGAATGAGTTTGAAGATGATTATGTGCTACACTATGACTATGGTGATTAAATAAATATTGTTGGTGGTAATGACTATGATGATGATTAATTAGCTTGTGCTGGCGGATTAGATTCAAGTGGAGGCAACATGTGGTGCACATCGAAAGTACTACTAGTCCAAACTAGATCAAGTTTGGATTAGTAGTATACTTTTGACATGCACCACATATTGCCTCCACTTGAACCTAATCCACCTTCATTTGACACACTGTTATGGACATAATGATTTAAACCTCATAATTGGTATTGTACCAAAATTTGTATAACGGCGTAACACTAAAAATAAATAAAAGAAAAAAAGAAAACTAGTAGTGATGGATAGTAAACATGCTGCAACTAGCTAGATTAGCAGCACAGCGGGAGAGAAGAAGCGCTGCCGCTATGTGTCTTGGCAGTAGCGCGTGTCACACACGCTACTGCTAAGTAATAGCTATAGCGCCTTATTAGTAGCGCGGTAGCACGTGCTACTAGTGGGCTTTAAACCCGCGCTACTACTAGGGTTTTCCCTAGTAGTGTATATCTGGTATAAGACTGGGAAATAAATTCTGGAAAGTGGTCAGTGAAAAAATAGAAAAAATATGTGCTTGTTGGCAAGGGAGGCTTTTGAATATGGCAGGCAGGGTGATTCTTGTCCAAGTTAGCCTAACTAATATCCCTCTCATTACAAAAAAAATACACATCCATGACATTTTGGGCCGAACGCTTTCATGCTTATGACACTTCTATGACGATAATTGTGACAAAACCCGGTATCATCATAGATGTGGTGGGCTCTGATGGCCCACAAGTGTAGGGGATCTATCGTAGTCCTTTCAATAAGTAAGAGTGTCAAGCCCAACGAGGAGCAGAAGGAAATGACAAACTGTTTTTAGTAAGGTATTCTCTGCAAGCACTGAAATTATCGGCAACAGATAGTTTTGTGATAAGGTAATTCGTAACGGGTAACAAGTAACAAAAGTAAACAAGGTGCAGCAAGGTGGCCCAATCCTTTTTGTAGCAAAGGACAAGCCTGGACAAACTCGTATATAACGCAAAGCGCTCCCGAGGACACATGGGAATTATCGTCAAGCTAGTTTTCATGATGCTCATATGATTCACGTTCGTTACTTTGATAATTTGATATGTGGGTGGACCGGTGCTTGGGTACTGCCTTCCTTGGACAAGCATCCCACCTATGATTAACCCCTCTCGCAAGCATCCGCAACTATGAAAGAATAATTAAGGTAAACCTAACCATTGCATGAAACATGTGGATCCAAATCAGCCCCTTACGAAGCAACGCATAAACTAGGGTTTAAGCTTCTGCCACTCTAGCAACCCATCATCTACTCATTACTTCCCAATGCCTTCCCCTAGGCCCAAATCATTGTGAAGTGTTATGTAGTCGACGTTCACATAACACCACTAGAGGAAAGACAACATACATCTCATCAAAATATCGAATGAATACCAAATTCACATGACTACTTATAACAAGACTTCTCCCATGTCCTCAGGAACAAACGTAACTACTCACAAATAATATTCATGTTCATAATTAGAGGGGTATTAATATGCATAAAGGATCTAAACATATGACCTTCCACCGTTTAAACCAACTAGCATCAACTACAACACACTACTGGCAACCCACATGTACCAATCTGAGGTTTTGAGACAAAGATCGGATACAAGAGATGAACTAGGGTTTGAGAGGAGATGGTGCTAGTGAAGATGTTGATGGAGATTGACCCCCTCTCGATGAGAGGATCGATGGCGATGACGATGGCGACAATTTCCCCCTCATGGAGGGATGTTTCCCCGGCAGAACAGCTCCGCCGGAGCTCTAGATTGGTTCCGCCAAGGTTCCACCTCGAGACGGCGGCGCTTCGTCTCGAAAGCTTCCTTATGATTTTTTCCAAGGCAAAAGACACCATATACCAGAAGATGGGCATCGGGGGGCTGCCAGGTGGCCCACGAGGCAAGGGCGCACCCAGGGGGGTAGGGCGCGCCCTCCACCCTCGTGGACGGTGGGTGGCCCCCCTCTGGTGCTTTCTTCGCCCAATATTTTTAATATATTCCAAAATTTTCATTCGTGGAGTTTCAGGACTTTTGGAGTTGTGCAGAATATGTCTCTAATATTTGCTCCTTTTCCAGCCCAGAATTCCAGCTGCCGACATTCTCCCTCTTCATGTAAACCTTGTAAAATAAGAGAGAAAAGGCATAAGTATTATGACATAATGTGTAATAATAGCACATAATGCTATAAATATTGATATAAAAGCATGATGCGAAATGGACGTATCAACTCCCCCAAGCTTAGACCTTGCTTGTCCTCAAGCGAAAGCCGATATCGAAAACTATGTCCACATGTTTAGAGATAGAGGTGTCGATAAAATAAAATACGGACATGAGGGAATCATGATCATTCTTAGAACAAAAACATATATATTGTCATATGATTTCTTATGCTAAAGTAACAACCTATTCACAATGTAAAGTATGAATCAGAAACTTCATTGAAAACTAGCAAACTATAATCTCAGTCATTGAAGCAATTGCAATTTATCATAACATCGGAAAGAGTCAATATAAGAGCTTTTCAGCAAGTCCTCATACTCAACTATCATTTAGTCTTTCACAATTGCTAACACTCACGCAATACTTACGGGTATGAAGTTTTAATCGGACATAGAGAAAGATAGGGGCTTATAATTTCTCCTCCCAACCTTTTACCTCAAGGGTAATGTCAACAATAATATTTTATGAAAACCTACATCCAATTGGGTATATATATCAGGACATAGTGCTTGCCAAAGGATAAAATATAGAAAGGAAAGGTGAAGATCACCATGACCCTTGTATAAGGTAGAAGACAAAAATAAAAGATAGTCCCTTCGTAGAGGGAAGTAGAGGTTGTCATGTGCTTTTATGGTTGGATGCACAAAATCTTAATGCAAAAGAATGTCACTTTATATTGCCACTTGTGATAGGGACCTTTATTATGCAGTCCATACGCTTTTATTTCTTCCATATCACAAGCTCGTATAAAGCTTATTTTCTCCACACTAATAGATCATACATATTTAGAGTGCAATTTTTATTGCGTGCAACAATGACAACTTACTTGAAGGATCTTACTCAATCCATAGGCAGATATGGTAGACTGTGATGGCAAAACTGGGTTTAGGGATGTTTGGAAGCACAAGTAGTATCTCTACTTGGTGCAAAGAATTTTGCTAGCATGAGGGGGAAAGGCAAGCTCAACATGTTGGATGATACATGACTATATAATTTATTTCTGATATAGTAAAACATAACCCGTTACGTTGTCTTCCTTGTCCAACATCAAATTTTTAGCATGTCATATTTTAATGAGTGCTCACAAACATAAAAGATGTCCAAGATAGTATATTTATATGTGAAAACCTCTCTTTCTTTATTACTTCCTAT
Organism: Aegilops bicornis; assembly: GCA_021605145.1. NCBI lineage: Eukaryota > Viridiplantae > Streptophyta > Magnoliopsida > Poales > Poaceae > Aegilops > Aegilops bicornis. The sequence goes on along the minus strand of CM038673.1, from coordinate 747,965,518 downwards.
TAATTGCAACGATGACCAAAACTATGTTTGTCAACTCTCAACAACTTTTATTCATCATACTCATTATATGTGAAGTCATTACTCTCTATAAGATCAATATGATCTTTTTATTTCTTTTTATTCTTTATTTTTTTTATTCCCTCAAGATCATAGCAAGATAGCGAAGCCCTCAACTCAAAACTAATCTTTATTATATATAGCTTACAGACTCGATCACATAGATAGGGGTCAACACAAAACTCAAAGCTAGATCATACTATACTTTATTCTACTAGATCAAGATATAACCAAAAGGATCGAACTAAGAAAAACGGTAAAGATAGAAGTGTGATGGTGATACATACCGGGGCACCCCCCCCAAGCTTGGCAGTTGCCAAGGGGAGTGCCCATACCCATGTATTTAGGTCTCTTTCTTCGGAGGTGGTGATGATGGAGTTGTTGATGATGTAGGCTTGTCATCCATCTTCGGAGGCATAGGCTCACCATCATAGAAGGATGATCGAGTCTCTGTGATCCTCAAATCTGCAGCCAAACTCATCCTCTTGAATCTATATTCATACTCACAGTTTTGGTTTTGCAGGTCATAGATCTGGGCTTGGAGGTGCTCAATTTTCTCATGAAGCTTGAAGATGGTATCCCCAACGTTCTTGGCATCCAGCTTGCTGTTGTTGGTGAACTCTGCGATCATCATGTGGTTGGCATTGAGTCTGCGTTCCACCATCCCTTGGCACTTGAAAACTTGTTGCTACATTGCTTCGAGTCTTGTCTCAACGCTTCCGCTCCTCCTTGGTCCCTCAACATCACGGATGTGCAGCACCCCCTCACGCATCTCAATGGTTTGAGGGTGTTGCAACACCTCCGCGAGGTAAGGGTTGATGACCTTCTCGAAATACTTGTCCTTGGGGGCGCTTGAAGACGTCATGGTGATCTAGATCTGTCAGAAAATAGCTCGAAACAAAAGCAGAGGATTTTGTCGTGGTACGGTGGTCAAAACCTTCGGGAGATTCTATAATGAATTTTTACCGACCAAAAGAAGTATCATGCAAGAAAATGGACTCCACCCTCTTGGATGCCTCGTGTCCCTTTCGGACTACTTCTTATTTTCCTATTTTTTTAAATATTCCAAAACAGAGAAAAATTGCTATTAGAACTGTTTTGGAGTCGGTTTACTTACAGTACCACATACCTATTCCTTTTCGGAGTCTGAAACGTTCTGGAAAGTGTCCCTTATGTACTCCTTCAGGGTTACGGTGTCAATAACATTGGTTTCAACATTTATGGGATTACCTGAGATATAATGTTTGATTCTTTGACCGTTCACCACCTTCGGATTTGTGCCTTCGGAGTTATTGATTTTTATGGCACCAGAGTGATAAAACCTCCTTGATAACGTAAGGACCTTCCCATTTAGAGAGAAATTTTCCTGCAAAAAATCTTAAACGAGAGTTGTATAGAAAAACATAATCACCCACATTAAACTCACGCTTTTGTATCCTTTAGTCATACCATCCTTTAACTTTTTCTTTAAATAGTTTGGCATTCTCATAGGCCTGGGTTCTCCATTCATCAAGTGAGCTAATGTCAAATAGTCTCTTCTCACCGGCAAGTTTGAAATCATAATTGAGCTCTTTAATGGCCCAATATGCCTTATGTTCTAGTTCGAGAGGTAAGTGTCGGTGTCAAAACCGGCGGATCTCGGGTAGGGGGTCCCGATCTGTGCGTCTTAGGCTGATGGTAACAGGAAGCAAGGGACATAGATGTTTACCCAGGTTCGGGCCCTCTCGATGGAGGTAAAACCCTACTTCCTGCTTGATTAATATTGAAGATATGGGTAGTACAAGAGTAGATCTACCACGAGATCGTAGAGGCTAAACCCTAGAAGCTAGCCTATGATGGTATGATTGTAATTGTGATCGGCCTTCTAAGGACCAACCTCTCCGATTTATATAGGCACCGGAGAGGACTAGGGTTTACATGGAGTCGGTTACAAGGAAGGAAATACAATATCCGGATCGCCAAGCTTGCCTTCCACGCCAAGGAAAGTCCTATCCGGACACGGGTCGAAGTCTTGAGTCTTGTGTCTTCATGCTTCAATAGACCGGACGTTGTATACAGTCCGGCAGTCGGATACCCCCTAATCGAGGACTCCCTCAGTAGCCCCTGAACCAGGCTTCAATGACGATGAGTCCGACGCGCAGTCTTGTCTTCGGCATTGCAGGGCGGGTTCCATCTCCAAATACTCCAAAGTACCTGTTACGGTGAATAGTGTCTGGAACTCCATCAATGTTGTACTCCGTGGCTTCAGTGCCTCAATGATGACCATCTCCACGTGTCGAGCGAATGCGAGGAGCCAAGGTGTTTTTCGCATTTACCACCCTCAATCTTTTGGGCTGACCGCCTATTTGAAGAGAAGGGGATCCTCAGATCCAAACCTCACTCCTCCCCCTCGATCAAGCATCCAACAGAGCGCTCCTGAAAAAACCATTCCAACATGGCCGGTCGTCACAGCTCTTCTGCTCGCTCTCCTCGCTCCAAGCCGGGGGACTGGGAAGAGTGTTCAGTTCCCCATAGCCGTTTGATTGAGTTACAAACCCAAGAGTTTCTTCCACCAGCATGGTCCCTGTCCGAGCCGGAATAGCCACCTATAATGGCGGGGAGCAAGCGGAGAGATCTCCCAATCCATCTCCAGAGGAGCGAATATGCCTCATCCCGCATCTGCTAAGGGGCGTCAGGTTTCCTATCCACCCATTCCTTCGTGGGCTCCTGGAGTTCTACGGCCTCCAGTTACACAACTTCACCCCTGCCTCTATACTACATATAGCAGGGTACGTTGCCCTTTGCGAGCTATTTTTAGGCTGCAAGCCTCACTTCGGGTTATGGAAGAAATTGTTCTGCCTTGTCCCCCGCAACCAGGGAAAATCCCTATGTCAGGTGGGCGGGGCTGAAGTATGGCGCATTGCCGAGACCGGATACCTTTCCGGCACTCCCAAGAAGGCACCAGAGAACTGGCCTTCAGAGTGGTTCTACATTGACGACGTTCCCCTTCCGGATCCATTCCGGACAGGTCTCCCCCAGTTCAGTAACGCCCCGCCAAGGGCACGTCTAAGCTGGCACCCCCGAGGCCCCCAAGAGGAGGATACAAGGGAAATATATTACCTGATGAGCAGGATAAAGTTACTGGCCAACTCCGGACTGACGATAGTCGAGGTTATGGAAATATGCATAATACGGGGAGTGCAACCACTTCAATATCGGGGGAAGCCCATGTGGCACTTCAACGGGGAAGATGATGCCACCCGCTGTGGCCGTAAGGGTCTGGACTCCGCCACCGCTCTGGGAAGGATATTATCCGATTTATACAAAGGGGAAGAGGAGGAATTCCTTCACATCAAACCGCGAGATGGATTCTCCATGTACAACCCCCCAAACTGGGTAAGTTTCCATTCCTTTCCCTACGTCACTTATTGTGGCGTTCTTCGCTAAGATCATCTCCCTCGATATTCTCGAGCAGGAACTAAGGAGGGCCGTAGAAGGAATCTCCAGCCCCTCCCTGCAGCCAGAGGACCCCGGAAGGGCCCTAGATCCAGGTCTCGAAGAAGATCTGGATATTACCGTGGAGCTCGTCAACGGGATATTTTATCAAGCGAGCTGTGATGGTGCCTCAGTGGCCATTACTGCCGACTATCCCGGACCGCTTCCTACGTTGCGCGTAAGCCAAGTCGAAAAACCCTATCCTCCGAAGAGGACTCCCTTCAGATGTCATGCCTTACCCTTGAAGTGTCGTGTTTTGCAGAGACGACGATCGGAGCATGGGGCCGAGCCCCTAGGGACTCGTCGGCCAAGGGCGTCCGGATCGGGCAGGCTCAAGAGGAAGGCGGTAAGGGTCGACTCGCCGCTATAGAGGTAAGACAAAAACTTGTCCTGTGATTAGGGTATTTTGAAGTATGACAACACCCTTTGTGTTCTGGCAGGAAGAGGAGCAGCCGGACTATATCCGGGGATCCTGCCAACCATGCCTCCACCAGTCGGATTCGTAACCAGCCGAGAGCGGAGGCGGAGCGGGCTGATGCCGCATAGTTCTCCAACAGAGAATGCGGATATGCTCTCCGCCACGAATTCCAAGTAGAGAGCGCCATGAATCACCGGGCGCCCGACGGGCCGCATTGAACAACATATTTTCCAAGAGGCATTTAACGCCTTCAATTCGGGAGACGCATACATCCGAAGCTGCTCAAGGCGGGCTTGCCTAAGCGACAAACCGGTATACCAAAGATATACGGGTAAGAAAATTTGATAAGCATGTGTAGCAAGAGCCCACGAGACTTGAAACGGTTGGAACAACTGTTTTAAGGATCAATTTATGCACATGTCCTTGTAGATAAGAATGAGAAATTGTCTCGGGAGCTGGAGGAATGCAAGGCCGAACTGAGGGCCGCAGTTGCCAAGTTAGAGGAACCCCAAAAGCCCTCATCTAGTAACAATTGTCACAATTGTACGAAGATGCACCAGTTAGTAAATGGCTGATATGACAAGTCTAACAGAAAATTCTGCAGACAATCCCGGGGTGAATCCGGAGGGCGTAAGAGAGGATGCATCGCATCTCAAAAGGCAGCTGGAGGCTGGCGAGCGCATTCTTACGCGAGTTAGGCAGGAGAAGAACGATCTTCAAGATGCCAAAGTCCAGCTGGACGTGGAGTTAAAAGATCTCCGCACTCAGCTGGCGGACTCCGTGAAGAAGAACAAAAGGCTTCGACACGACATTTACGGTAAGTGCCTAGACGAACTGTAGTATAGTTCGGTGAGGAAGTATATTGAAAGAATTTTGCTTGCAGGAATGTTAACGGGTCGCCCTGAGGAGGAGATGCCCTCATCTGCAAGTGATCTACTGCAAGACCTTTCGCAACTGCACGAGCGAGCTCGGCAAGTGATGCAGGGTGTTGTTCAGGCTTTGTGGCCATCAAGCTTGCTGCCAAATGGCATGGGGGAGCTTGTGAATATGCTTCAAGGAGCACGGCGGCGCTCCCGACTGTGGAAGGTGTCCGCTTGCCGGCAAGGCGCAAGAGAAGCCTGGGCTATGGTGAAGACGCGCTACACCAAGATGGACCCGAACCATATGGCCGAAGTAGGATCAAGGGCCCGATGAGCAAGAAATTCCCGTGAGTCTGGTATATGACCAGGTAGCGTTAGCCGCTAAGTATTCTCAACAGGATTGTAAGCTAGATAGCCTGTTGGACGGTATAGAGGAGGAATATAGTCAGTCCAAGTAACTGTGTAATTTAATGGACATGATTAGCCCCTAGCCGGATTAAAATCATTTGTCATGGCAGACCTTTTCGCTTCAGCCCTTGGATCCTACAGTCCGGGGTGTGTCCGAATACCCACTCAGTTATACAAAACCGGGGTATGCGTGGAAACAAGGTGTAGGGGTCATAAGTGCTTGAATGCATAAGTACCCAACTAGTTATGTTATATTACATGGATAGTAAGAAACATCTTCCAGGAGAATAGTTCCGTTAGGGGTTCCTTTCCACAGATGCGCATGCGACGATGCACATGTCCGGACTGCGAACGATGGCGCAGGATACAAGACTTCTGGGGATTTACGTTATAATAAACGAACACATCTTTCATTCACCGACCGAATATTCTCTTAAGGAAACCAGCTTTCGGCTTCACCCAGTCTGAGGTACACATCCGGCTGAACCGGCAGTAACAATCGCAGAGGTGCTCCCCTTATGCCCTAGCCGAATTAACGGGAACGTAGGGCATAAACACAAGAGCCAGGCAACCCAGCTTGGCCACATCTTAAGTCATATCGATGCATATAATGGTGAAGAAAAGGCACATATGGAAACAGAATGCATATGTGATGGGCAGAAAGCCATGTGAGTAGTTATTTTTAGCTTCCGTATAGGAAGCCCCCAGGTATTGCTTACACACCTAGTGCGGCTTGAGTGATTCGGGACTCCGCACTGTATTGAATACTTTGTGTGAAGAGAAAAAAGGTCGAGAAAGGAAAAAGGGATGGAGCATAATTGAAAAGGAGGGGTTAGGAGACAAACATTGAGTTCGGCATTAGGCGTAGAATCTCCGGAGTCTGTCCGCGTTCCATGGGTTCGCCTCGAGTCTGTTATCGGATGCATTACGTAAGCGGTACGCTCCTCCAGTGAGAACTTTGTCAATGACGAAGGGACCCTCCCACTTGGGTTTGAGCTTGTCCTTCTTCTTCTCCGGTAGGTGTAGAACGAGCTCGCCAATATTGTAAGTTTTGCCCGCACTTCTCTGCTTTGATATCGTCGAGCCTGCTGCTGATAGAATGCGGAGCGGGCTTTTGCGACGTCACGCTCCTCCTCCGTATGCCCAAGTTATCCTGCCGATCTAACTCAGCTTCCTTCTCTTCAGACATGCGCACGCTGCGGCGAATCATGTATTATGTCGCAGGGTAATACCGCTTCCGCGCCATACACCATAAAAATGGTGTATATCCGGTGGTGCGATTGGGCGTGGTCCGCAGCCCCCAGAGTACGGAGTCGAGCTCCTCGACCTAGTGCGTATCTGACTCTGTCAAGGATCGCACTAGTCTGGGTTTGATGACGCTCAAGATGAGACCATTTGCCCGCTCTACCTGGCCGTTTGTTTGGGGATGGTAGACGGAAGTGTAATAAAGCTTAATGCCCATTTTGGCGCACCAAGTTTTCACTTCGTCAGCTGTGAAATTTGAGCCATTATCAGTGATGATGCTGTGGGGGACACCGTATCGGTGTACGACCCCGGATATGAAGTCTATTACTGGTCCGGATTCGGCCGTTTTGACTGGTTTGGCTTCTATCCATTTGGTGAACTTGTCCACCATGACCAATAAGTATTTTTCCTTATGGCTTCCCCTTTAAGAGGTCCGACCATATCCAGCCCCAACCGCAAAGGGCCAAGTTATGGGGATTGTTTGGAGAGCGGTAGGGGCATATGACTCTGATTGGCAAAGAGGCGGCAACAAACGCAATGTTGGACAAGGTCTGTCGTCTGCTTTCGGGCTGTCGGCCAGTAGAAACCTGTACGGAAGGCCTTGCTGACTAATGCTCGAGCCGTGGTGTGGTGCCCGCCCAGTCCGGCATGGATTTCAGCCAAGAGCTGCCGCCCTTCCTATTCGGAGATGCATCTTTGGAGTACTCCAGTAGCGCTTTTCTTGTAGAGTTCCCCTTCATAGGCTTTGTAAGCTTTAGAGCGCCGGACGTTGCAGCATGCTTCATTTTGGTCTTCGGGGAGCTCCTGCCTATTTAGGTAGGCCAAGAAAGGCTCGGTCCACGGGGCGATTACAGCCATGATTTCGTGGGCCGAGGACGTTATTTCTGTGGTAGAACCTCCGACTATGTCTGATAGTTTGGAATCTGGGGGTGTATTTGGATCCGTGCTAGTATTGCCGGACTCCCCTTCCCATACTACGGATGGCTTGAACAACTGTTCCAAGAATATGTTAGGTGGGACAGGGTCGCGTTTAGCACCGATGCGAGCGAGGACATCCGCCGCTTGATTGTTTTCTCGAGCCACATGGTGGAATTCGAGCCCCTCGAACCGAGCTGACATTTTGAGTACGGCATTACGGTAGGCCGCCATTTTCGGGTCCTTGGCATCAAAATCTCCATTTATTTGTGATATTGCGAGGTTTGAATCCCCGCGCACTTCTAGGCGTTGAATGCCCATAGAGACTGCCATCCGAAGACCGTGCAACAGAGCCTCGTATTCGGCTGCATTGTTGGAGTCTGTGTATAATATTTGGAGGACGTACTGGACCGTGTCTCCGATGGGAGACGTCAGGACTACACCTGCTCCCAATCCGGCCAGCATTTTAGAGCCGTCGAAGTGCATGATCCAATTTGAGTATGCGCCGTACTCTTTAGGGAGTTCGGCTTCTGTCCATTCCGCGATGAAGTCAGCCAATACTTGTGACTTGATGGCCCGCCGAGGTTTGTATGTTATGTCGAACGGAAGGAGCTCAATGGCCCATTTGGCAATCCAGCCCGTAGCATCGCGGTTATTTATTTTGTCACTGAGTGGTACTTCGGAGGCCACCGTAATCGAACACTCTTGAAAGTAGTGTCGTAGCTTCTGGGATGCAATGAAAACCGCGTATGCTATTTTTTGGTAGTGTGGGTATCGGGATTTGCATGGGGTTAGGACCGTGGATACGTAGTAAACCGGCTTCTGGAGCGGGAATTTGTATCAGTTAGCCTCTCGTTCTACGACGAGCACTGCGCTTGCAACTTGATGCGTTGCAGCTATGTACAGCAGCATAGGTTCGTCAATATTCGGCGCTGTTAGTACTGGATTACTGGCCAATAAGGTCTTTATTTCATCCAGTTCGGCCGCGGCTGCATCTGTCCACACGAAGTGTTCGATGCGCCGAAGAAGGCGGTAAAGAGGTAATGCCTTTTCTCCTAACCTGGAGATAAAGCGGCTTAGAGCAGCCACGCATCCGGCTAGTTTTTGGATGTGCTTGAGGTCTGTTGGTATAGCCAACTGTGACAGAGCTCGGATCTTTGCCGGATTCACTTCAATTCCTCTGTTGGAAACAATGAAGCCGAGTAGTTTCCCCGAGGGGACGCCAAAAACACATTTTTTTCGGGTTCAGCTTGATGTCGTATGTCCGGAGATTGTCGAATGTAAGCCTCAAGTCGTCCATTAGGGTTTCGACGTGTCTTGTTTTTATGACCACGTCATCCACGTATGCCTCCATTGTTTTGCCGATTTGCTTTTCCAGGCATGTTTGAATCATGTGTTGGTAGGCTGCACCGGCGTTCTTGAGCCCGAAAGGCATAGTGTTGAAGCAGAAAGGGCCATATGGCGTTATGAAAGCTGTTGCAGCTTGGACAGACTCATCATCTTTATTTGATGGTATCCAGTATGCGTCGAGGAAACACAGCGAGTCGTGTCCTGCTGTGGCATCAATGATTTGATCGATGCGTGGGAGGGGAAAGGGATCCTTGGGGCAAGCCTTGTTGAGGTCTTTAAAGTCGACACATAGGCGCCAGGATTTGTCCTTCTTTGGTACCATTACCAGGTTTGCCAGCCAATCCGGATGCTTGATATTTCTGATGAATCCGGCCTCGAGTAGTTTGGCTAGCTCTTCCCCATGGCCTGCCGTTCGGCTCTGAAAACCGTCTTAGAGTCTGCTTGACCGGTTTGTATCCTTTTAATATATTGAGGCTGTGTTCGCCAATCTGCGTGGGATGCCCGGCATGTCCGATGGGTGCCAGGCGAAGATGTCCCAATTCTCGCGTAAGAAGTCTCATGATCTTGGCGTCCATCGCAGGCTCATTTGTGTCCCGGACGGAAGCTGTCTTCGTGGGGTTCGTTGGATGGACTTGGAATTTGACTATCTCGTCTGCGGGTTTAAATGAGGTGGACTTGGGTCGCTTGTTGAGTATCACGTCGTCCACATCCACGGTGGCTCTTGATGTTGTTAATTCTTCGGCTGCTAGGGCCTCAGATAACGCCTCCAGGGCTAGTGCTGCGGTTTTGTTTTTGGCGTGAAGTGCGACGTCCGGATCACTGGCTAGAGTAATGATTCCATTGGGCCCGGGCATTTTAAGCTTCATGTAACCGTAATGGGGTATAGCTTGAAAGCTTGCAAACGCGTCCCGCCCTAAAAGGGTGTGGTATCCGCTGCTAAAAGGGGCCACTTGGAATGTGAATTCTTCGGACCTATAATTTTCCGGGGTGCCGAATACTACGTCGAGTGTGTTTTTTCCTGCACACCGCGCTTCCCGACTAGGGATAATTCCCCTGAAGGTTGTGCCGCTTTGTTCAATGCGGCCGTTGTCAATTTCCATCTTGCTGAGTGTCTCTTCGTAGATCAAGTTTAATCCGCTTCCGCCATCCATGAGCACTTTAGTGAGCCGAAAGCCGTCCACGATTGGGCTATGAACCAGAGCGGCTGGTGCCCGGACAGTCCGGGATCGAGGTTCGTCACTGGCATTAAAAGTTATAGCAGTGTCGTTCCAGGGGTTTATTTTGGCCATATGGCAAATTTTCGTGGAGCTTCGATGAGCTCATTTGCGCCTACTGTTTGTGGCAAAAGTCTCGAAGACTGTTAGTACCGTATTGTGCTCGTTGGTGGGATGTTGTTCTGTAAGAAGATCCTCGCCATTTTTTGCAACCTGCCGGAGTATCCAACATGCCCTAAAGCTATGAGTTGGTGGTGTGTCCGGAGTGCCGTGGAGTTTACATGGCCCATTGAGCCATTTTTCCAATATGGTTCCCCGCCTTGGGGCGGGCTTTGGTTTCTTGGGGATTGGATCGGCCGACTTACGAGAGTTAGCCCGTTTAGTTCGGACAAAGGTTTTGGTGAAAGACGGACTGTCCCAAAATGCAGCTTGAGTTTTCCAGATGCTTTCCATCGCACAGTACTTCTGTACTATGATTGCTAAGTCCGCAAAGCGTACTATGTCATGGCAACTTATAGCATTAAGGATTCCTTTGTCCGTGCAGTTTTTGCAGAAGAGCGAAACTACGTCCTCCTCGTGGCAGTCCTCAACTTTGTTTAGCGCAAGGAGGAATCGGCCCGATAATGATGTCTTTGTCTCACAGGGCTCTTGCGGATATGGGAGAGACGATTTAAGTCTGCTGGTGGTTATAGCTGAATCCGGATTACGATCCGATCTAGCACCCCGGGGCATGGAAGCTTCCGAGTTCAACAGCTTGGGATTCGGGACGCTGCCCAATTTTTCCGGCCCCGTGCCCGGTTCTAAGTCCGGGACCCGGGTCATATAATCCCCCGGGCGGGTGTCCGGCTCCGGGAGCTCGGCAATCCGGACATAATTCGTCCTCAAAATAGAGGGATACTCCTTGTGTGGTTCCTCCGATACCGCTATCACATGGGTGGCCGGCGGGGATTTAATGTCCCTTTGGTCGGGTTTAAGCCCGATCTGGTCATAGTCTGTTGCGACTCCCAAAGCGGCGATGCGATCCAAGAGCTCATTAAGAGAAGAGAGCTCTATCGGATCTATCTGTTCGGCGAGTTCTGAATTGATGTGAAGTTTATGCGTGATGACCCGAGAGGCCATTGTCGGTGCGACAGCCGATGGGGCGGCCATGACGAAGCCGCCTAGTCGGAGAGTTTGGCCTACAGCCAGAGCTCCCCCCGCGGTAATGTTGTCCCTGACAACGAGACGAGCCATCGAGCCTTGCAGCAACGACACAGAGGAACTCTCAATGAAAGCACCAATGTCGGTGTCAAAACCGGCGGATCTCGGGTAGGGGGTCCCGATCTGTGCGTCTTAGGCTGATGGTAACAACAAGCAAGGGACACAGATGTTTACCCAGGTTCGGGCCCTCTCGATGGAGGTAAAACCCTACTTCCTGCTTGATTAATATTGAAGATATGGGTAGTACAAAAGTAGATCTACCACGAGATCGTAGAGGCTAAACCCTAGAAGCTAGCCTACGATGGTATGATTGTAATTGTGATCGGCCTTCTAAGGACCAACCTCTCCGGTTTATATAGTGTAACGCCCCGAGACCGACGCTCCAGAAGACTTCCATATATTCCGGGTTTCGCCGTGTGTTTCATTTGTGCCTGCCCTTTTATTTTTGCATTGCATCATGTCATCATGCCATCATCTCATAAATCTTTTGCAACTCAACTAAATAAATGGCATGGATCTTTGATCCATTTAAATCGAGGATTCACATGGTGATTTCTCTTTATAACATATTAAAGCCTCTCAATATTATTAGGGAGCTATAATAAAATTATTCCATTTATTTGGAAATCACCATAACACACTTGCAAATAAATCCCAATGCCTTTGTTATCTTAATTCTTGGTCTCCAACATTGCCCATAATTTCTTTTATCATATTCCGGAGCTCCACCAAAAAACCGAACATTTTTGGACCTTCCCAAACCCTCACTTCCATTCAAATCATTTGAATTAAAATTCAAATGAGTTTGAATTTAAATATTTCAATCATGGTCTTCATATTTTTCTTGGATCAAACTCATTTTTGTGAGTCCGGGAAAATTATCCCCTTGCGCTTTTTCTTCCCCTAACACCTCTTTATTTTCTTTCTTAATCTCTGTTTTTTTCTCTTTTCTTTTAGTAGTGAGAGAGAGCCCAGCCTAGCAGCCTTGCAGCCCAGTCAGGCCTCTGGCCATTTCCTCTCCACAGGCCGACCAACCAACCTCTCAGGCCCAACCGCCTCTAACCCTAGCCCAGCCCCCACGCATCTCATCTCTCCCTCTCGTTCCCTGCCGGCCCGCCACACCGCAACGCCGAGCCCCCTTTGCCCGATCCCTCTCCCGTCGTCCTCCTCCTGCGCTGCGACACGCAGAGAGGAGCAGAGCCCAACCGTCCCTCCGCCCAATGGTGTGCCCGCTAGTTCCCTCCACCTTGGCGCCATCTTGCCTCCTCCTCCTGCGCCCAGGCCGACCCCCCTTCGCCCAGACCCGGTCTGGATCGGCTGCCCGTGACCTCCTCCGCCTTCGATCCGGATGCTCGCCACTGCCTCCTCCCTCCGCCAAGAGACCGCCGTCGTCCATGGCCACGCCTTCGCCCCTGCGCCTCAAGACTCCCGCCGGAGCCCCGCAGGCCCGCGCCGTCGCCTCCTCCGCATCGAGCCAGGGAGTGGAGCTCCCTGCGCCCGGTCCCCTCGCCGGCTTACCGCCTCCTGCCTCTGCTGCCAGGCCCGGCCGCCGTCTTCGGCTCCCGAGCGCCTCCTTCCGCCGCCCCGACAAGCTGCTGCAGCGACCTCCCCGTCCCTCGTGCGACCTCCTTCCAGCCAGGATCCGGCGTCCCAAGGCCGATCCATCCGCCCCGCGTCCCCACCGGCTCCCGTCGCCCCTTTGCAGGAGCATCCCCATGCCCCGCCTCTGCCTTGTCCGAGCAGGGAGGAGGATGCGCCTCCGCTCTCCCTCATCGACCAGGAACGCCAAGGCCAAGACCAGCCCCGGGCAGGACCTCGTGTACATCTACACCGCCAAGACCGGACACCCGTGGATTTCAACAAGTACCCCGATGACGTGTGTACCACTACCGTCGACCCTCGAAGACCCCGTGAACCCCGAACATCTACGGAACATGAACAACTACTTCCACTATGAGATGTGCCACTACCATCGCCGAGACCGCAAGTACCACGACGACCCCGAAGACGTTGGATTCATCAAGTTCCTCCCCGAAAACGAACGTGAACCACTACTTCCACTACCGTCACGAGAACGACTACTTAACGACTACTTCCCTCGACGATTTTGAACCGCCCCGAAAAGCACGCTTCGAAGGTATAACACCGAGACAATCTTATGAGACCGAAGGCATGTGTTGTATGAGATGCTCGTGTTTGCACCGTGCCCGTTTGCTTCATGCACGTTCCTCCTCGTTTGCCATGCCGTCGACCCGTGGGAACCCGGTAGTCGGGAGCACCCCACCATATCTAGCATGTTCCGCACATCCACACTTTCCTTTGCACCGCATCTCAATCGAGTTATCGGGACGGAATGTTGCCGTGGCACCATTTTCGTTTCGCCGCTGTGGCACCCTTTTGTTCCGCCATGGTGACCAAATGCCTCGTAACATGCTCATGTCAACATTTTCATAAAATTGCTTAAAACTTGTATATGTCATCCGCATCATGATAACATCTAAATGTTTAAAATTGGTGTTGCATTAAATTGCTAAATGCATATGGGGATTTACGGATTTGTTGTTTGTTATATCCGGCCCCATTTAAATTGTTTAGATGGTATAGTTTTGTTATGCTTCACCCCTTGCCATGTTTAATAACATTTAATATTGTTGGGTAGCCTAAACAAGAGTGAACTAAATAAATGTTGTGGTGTTTTGTCAATATGCAACTCGTTGCATATTAGGCTCCATTTAACTTGTAGTTTTGTTTGTGCATATTGCCATGCCATGCTATTTAAACCGGGCATGCATCATACTTGTTTGCGCATCATGCCATGTTTATGTGATGGTTGTTTACTATGTTGTTTGTTTCTTCCCGGGTTGCTTCTCTCGTTAGCTTCAGTTCCGTTCCGAAGCTGTGAGGATTCGTTCATCTACGTCCGTTTGTCTTCTTCATGGATTCGTTCTTCTTCCTTGCGGGATTTCAGGCAAGATGACCATACCCTCGAAATCACTTCTATCTTTGCTTGCTAGATGCTCGCTCTTTTGCTATGCCTATGCTACGATGCCTATCACTTGCTTATCATGCCACCCATATTGCCATGTCAAACCTCTAACCATCCTTTCCTAGCAAACCGTTGATTGTCTATGTTACGGCTTTGCTCAGCCCCTCTTATAGCGTTGCTAGTTGTAGGTGAAGATGAAGTTTGGTCCTTGTTGGAACATGGAGATGTTGTTCCTTGTTGGAACATGTTTACTTGTTGGGGATATCACAATACATCTGCTATAATTAATGCATCTATATACTTGGTAAAGGGTGGAAGGCTCGGCCTTATGCCTGGTGTTTTGTTCCACTCTTGCCACCCTAGTTTCCGTCATACCGGTGTTATGTTCCTTGATTTCGCGTTCCTTACGGTTGGGTGATTTATGGGACCCCCTTGACAGTTCGCTTTGAATAAGACTCCTCCAAAGAAGGCCCAATATTGGTTTTACCATTTGCCACCTAAGCCTTTTTCCCCGGGTTTCGCGAGCCCGAGGGTCATCTTTATTTAACCCCCCGGGCCAATGCTCCTCTGAGCGTTGGTCCAAACTAGAGCCACTTGCGGTGCCACCCTGAGGCAACTTGGGGCATCTTCGGTTGCCGTAAGTAGTGTTCATCCGGATGTGCCCTGAGAACGAGATATGTGCAGCTCCTATCGGGATTTGTCGGCACAATCGGGCTTCTTTGGTCTTGTTTTATTGCTTTCGTCGAAATGTCTTGTAGTCCGGGATTCCGAGACTGATCGGGTCTTCCGGTAGAAGGAATATCCTTCGTTGACCGTGAGAGCTTATTATGGGCTAAGTTGGGACACCCTGCAGGTATTATCTTTCGAAATCCGTGCCCATGCGGTTATGAGGCAGATGGGAATTTGTTAATGTCCGGTTGTAGAAAACCCGAAGTTGACCTTAATTAAAATACACATCAACGCGTGTGTAACCGTGATGGTCTCTTCTCGGCGAGTCCGGAAGTGAACACGGTGTTGGAGTTATGTTTGACGTAAGTAGTTCAGGATCACTTCTTGATCGCTACTAGCTTCACGACCACGCTTTGCTTCTCTTCTCGCTCTCTTTTGCGAATGTAGCCCCCATATATGCTAGTCGCTTGCTGCAGCTCCACCTCACAACTCTGTCCTTCCTATAAGCTTAAATAGTCTTGATCTCGCGGGTGTGAGATTGCCGAGTCCCGTGACTCAAAGATACTTCCAAACCAGTTTGCAGGTGCCGACGAAACCGTGCAGGTGACGCATCCGAGCTCAAGGAGGAGCTCGATGAAGATCTTGTTCATTGTGTTGTTTCGTTTCAGTTGATCAGTAGTGGAGCCCAGTTGGGACGATCGGGGATCTGTGTAGCATTTGGGGTAGTCTTCTTTTATTTTGGTTCCGTGAGTCGGACCTTGATTGTATCTGTATGATGTAATGCTTTACTCATGTATTGTGTGAAGTGGCGATTGTAAGCCAACTATGTATCTCTTTCCCTTATGTATTACATGGGTTGTGTGAAGATTACCTCACTTGCGACATTGCTTTCAATGCGGTTATGCCTCTAAGTCGTGCTTCGACACGTGGGAGATATAGCCGCATCGAGGGCGTTACAAGTTGGTAATCAGAGCCATCCCCGACTTAGGAGCCCCCTGCTTGATTGTTTGCTGGCGTTGTTGAGTCTAGAACAAAAATGTTTTGAGTCTTAGGATTATATATATATCGGAGAGTAGGATTCTTTTTACTCCACAGTCCCTTCGTCGCTCTGGTGAGGTCTCCTGGCGTAGAAAGTTTTGACTCTCCTCTCCTCAAATTTCACTAAAAAAAATTTTAGGATCACGCGGGTATCTTGGGATCGTTCCGATGGTTTTGTGACGAGAACATTGTTCTTGGTGCCTCCTGACATTTAGGGGTTGTGGCAGTGTCCCGGAGTTGAGCTCCGAGGTGTTGTCGTCACAATTTTATCGTTGCAGTTCTGGAATACCTGAGTTTTGCCGACATCGAAATCTCTTTTGTGCGGTTGTTGGTGAGATAACCCCGATAATCCAGTACTGGGGCGAGCTCGGGAGTATTGCCATGACTCGTATAACGGATGCTTTTCGAAGGTCGAGGTAAACGATTTCCGAAGGTTTCTTGGTTATGTGTTGAAGGATGGATACAACTGGATCTAGGTATTGTTAGTTTGGGTGATATATTTTGTGTCCCCTGTATCCCCAACACCAGATTGCATAACCGTAAAGTTTCGAGTTTATAAGTGGGAATTCAAGTAGCTCCTAGAATATCTTTCCGACAGATGCATGATATGGGATTGGGTAAATCTATATCATATGTATTTGTTCCGGCTTATTCTGCAAGCCAAATCCTTTGTTTTTGTTCCGTTTTGTGGTATTCAAGTTGCTTCAATGTCAAGTGTTGATTCCATACCTTATTCTAAACGGTGTTCTCATATTTCTATGTGGATGCTAATCCTTCTTGTTCATCAAGGTCGTCTTTTCAATCCTTTCCAACCGTGTGCTTCTCTCCAAGTAAATCCGATCATTGCAACATTCGCAAGATCAATTCTAAGTTTTTTTTCTCAACGGTGTTCGTTTCATCCGACCCAAATTGCCTTTGATTCTCCGCCCTCCCACCCTTTTTCTTAAAGGACTCAGATTTCTCAATCTTGTATCATTTTATTTGTGTGAAGTCTCTCCATTCTTGTCCGTCAATGTTCTTATCCAGTGATTCTCAGGAAGATACTAACGGAGCTTCAAGTTTATCATTCTTCGTTCTTTTCCTTCTCCGGTGGATTCAATTCAAGCTTTGTCGATCATATCCTTTTCCCCGTTTCAAATGTTTTCCCATACCGGTGCACCTCATAATATTTCACTTCTTGTTATTCAATTGTTCTGGAGTGTTGAAGGTATCTCAGAAGATTCGTGTTTCCATTCTTAATCCATTCAAGTTATTTCGAGATTGTTATCTCATTCAAGCCATTTAAATCAACCGGTGCAACCTCCCTTTCAAGAAATCGTTCAACGGTGGTTCTTTTGAGTGGGCCCTAACCCACAGGTCTTTTCCCAGGATCTTACCTGACTCTTCTAATTTTCCCGGAGCTATTCCCAAATTCTTTTCGAAGTTTTGACGTAAGAATGAATTATCATCAGTCATGGCTTTCTCCAAGATCTTTCAAATTCTTTT
This sequence comes from Aegilops bicornis, assembly GCA_021605145.1. Taxonomy (NCBI): domain Eukaryota; kingdom Viridiplantae; phylum Streptophyta; class Magnoliopsida; order Poales; family Poaceae; genus Aegilops; species Aegilops bicornis. The sequence goes on along the minus strand of CM038673.1, from coordinate 747,948,199 downwards.
CATCCTTGGTTCAACCTTTCTAATTTTCATTCCGGAGTGCCTCAACAATTCATGGTGGTGTTTCTCGTCGTCATTCTCGGATTTTGAAGACCGAAGAGGAGTTCCTCTTAAATCCTTACCCGTTCTTCCAAAGATGCCTAGTTCTAGCTTGATGCCATCCTCTCATGATTTTTTTAGATTGTGAGAATTCTTTTCACCCATCCGGAGCAATTCCGGAATCTTTTCAGTTTGATTCTCCAGAGCCATCATCTCAGAATTATTCATTCCAGCTTTCAGCTCTCGTTCTCCAAATCTTACCGGTGAATCGTTCAGGTATCCTCTAGTCAGCTCTTGATCTCTTCGTTCACTTGTATCTAAATTCTCTCAAGTATCTTGGTTCATTTTCTAATTCTTCCCGGTGTTTCTTTATCTTTTCTTCGTTCATTTTCAATTCTTACGGTGGTTCGTTCAAGAGCTCTCTTCCTTCGTTATCATATAGATTCATTCGTTGTTTCAATCCTACCGGTGGTTCGTTGAAGACCTTCCCAAGTTTGCGCCATATCTATCTTAATCCTTTCTATGAGAATAAGTAGTATGCCAAATCCATTGCTTGCCATCAATTTAATTGGTGAAGGATCAGCATAATGTAATTCTTATTCTTGTTTCATCGAGTAAGTTCAATTCCTTATTAGGAGGTTCATCAAAATTCTTTATTTCATTTGTTCATCTTTCTTTCCGGAGTTCCAAGTTTTCTCGGTTATATCATTTCAAAGCTTCATCTTATCACTGCAAGGCTTCACCTTGTGTTTTCAACTTCTCTTTCTTTCTACCATCCTTTCATTACCGGAGTTCTTCATGGAGGCTCTACATGGTGGTTCGTCAAGGATTCTTTTCATTCTTCAATTGTTCTTCAAGATTTCTCTCGAAGTTATGATCCGCCAAGCTATACTCTAAAATAAGCATGGTGTTCAACACATGTTTTGTTTGGAGGAGCTCAAGTATTCTTCATCTTGCATTCCAAAGTGCAATTCTTTCTACCTTATCTTTTGAGGTGGTGTTATGTCACTCTTGACAATTTCCTTCATGTTTCATGATTCATATTGTTGTCAAGAATGAGGTATTTTAAATCCATCAATCCCTTTGTTGGAGTTATCTTGGGTCATATTTCACCTAAAGCCTTCCCTAAGGAATGTTTCTATTTGTGGTGCTTGTCAATGATCCAAGTTATCTCTTTATCCTCTCGGCGAAAGAAGTTTTTCATCTCTTCTTTGATCTCAAACAAGCAATTGTTTTTCGTTAGTGGCAGAATTTCACCTCAAGTGTTGAGACGTTTCCATAAGCCCACTACAAGCTTATTATTTTCGTTGTTGGTTTTCCAACAACTCCGTTATAACCTTCTTGGAAGGGTGCTTTCCAAGCTCATTTGTGGAAGAAGTTGGCGTTTTGTTCTCCATTCTATTATTCCAATGATCTATCTTCAATTTTTCTTCCGGAGGCATTGTGATGTTGCTCTCTTCGACCCATCATCTTGTTTTGTCAAGACCATGTCCTTTTCCTTGCTTATCGATTTAACCGGAGTGTTGTGTCTATCGTTCCTCTTTTAACCGGAGTCTCATCCAGGTGCTTTCATTTTGCCAAGTTCATGATTCTAATTCCTTCCATTTTCAGTCGGAGTGCTGCCCAAATTATATCATTCTTATTCCTTCTCTATCTTGTTTTAACCGGAGTGGCTTCAAAATCTATCTTGTCCCCTAAGCTCTTGGTTCTCATCATGTTCTTTGTTCTTCTCTGCTAACAAAGTGTTCACAATCTCGTTCATCTCCATTGTATTCTTCTTTCAAGTTTTCAACCTCTCGAGGTTCATTGGTTTCACTCGTTTGTCAAAGAAGCAACTTTGTCTTACCTCTTTCTCTTCCGCTTCTCTCCTGCGCCATCCTAGATCTCAGGACGAGATCCTCTTGTAGTGGTGGAGTGTTGTAACGCCCCGAGACCGACGCTCTAGAAGACTTCCATATATTCCGGGTTTCGCCGTGTGTTTCATTTGTGCCTGCCCTTTTATTTTTGCATTGCATCATGTCATCATGCCATCATCTCATAAATCTTTTGCAACTCAACTAAATAAATGGCATGGATCTTTGATCCATTTAAATCGAGGATTCACATGGTGATTTCTCTTTATAACATATTAAAGCCTCTCAATATTATTAGGGAGCTATAATAAAATTATTCCATTTATTTGGAAATCACCATAACACACTTGCAAATAAATCCCAATGCCTTTGTTATCTTAATTCTTGGTCTCCAACATTGCCCATAATTTCTTTTATCATATTCCGGAGCTCCACCAAAAATCCGAACATTTTTGGACCTTCCCAAACCCTCACTTCCATTCAAATCGTTTGAATTTAAATATTTCAATCATGGTCTTCCTATTTTTCTTGGATCAAACTCATTTTTGTGAGTCCGGGAAAATTATCCCCTTGCGCTTTTTCTTCCCCTAACCCCTCTTTATTTTCTTTCTTACTCTCTGTTTTTTTTCTCTTTTCTTTTAGTAGTGAGAGAGAGCCCAGCCTAGCAGCCTTGCAGCCCAGTCAGGCCTCTGGCCATTTCCTCTCCACCTGGGCCGACCCAACCAACCTCTCAGGCCCAGCCGCGCCTCTAACCCTAGCCCAGCCCCCACGCATCTCATCTCTCCCTCTCGTTCCCGTGCCCGCCGCCACACCCGCAACGCTCGAGCCCCCTTCGCCCGATCCCCTCTCCCCGTCGTCCTCCTCCTGCGCTGCGACACGCAGAGAGGAGCAGAGCCCCGCGCCGTCCTCCGCCCAATGGTGTGCCCGCTAGTTCCTCCACCGCAGCGCCATCTTGCCTCCTCCTCCTGCGCCCAGGCCGACCCCCTTCGCCCAGACCAGTGCAGATCGGCTGCCGTGACCTCCTCCGCCTTGATCCGGATGCTGCCACTGCCTCCTCCCTCCGCCAAGAGACCGCCGTCGTCCATGGCCACGCCTTCGCCCTGCGCCTCAAGACTCCCGGAGCCCGCAGTTCGCGCTGTCGCCTCCTCCGCATCGAGCCTGTGGAGTGGAGCTCCTGCGCTGGTCCCCTCGCCCGGCTTACCGCCTCCTGCCTCTGCCGCCCGAGCCCGGCCGCCGTCTTGGCTCCCGGCGCCTCCTCCCGCCGCCCGACAAGCTGCTGCGGCAACCTCCCGTCCCTCGTGCGACCTCCTTCCAGCCAGATCCGGCGTCCGAGGCCGATCCATCCGCCCCGCGTCCCCACCGGCTCCCTTCGCCCCTTTGCAGGAGCAGCCCCATGCCCCGCCTCTGCCTTGTCCGAGCAGGAAGGAGGATGCGCCTCCGCTCGCCCTCATCGACCAGGAATCCAAGGCCAAGACCAGCCCCGGGCAGGACCTCGTGTACATCTACACCGCCAAGACCGGACACCCGTGGATTTCAACAAGTACCCCGATGACGTGTGTACCACTACCGTCGACCCTCGACCCCGTGAACCCCGAACATCTACGGAACATGAACAACTACTTCCACTATGAGATGTGCCACTACCATCGCCGAGACCGCAAGTACCACGACGACCCCGAAGACGTTGGATTCATCAAGTTCCTCCCCGAAAACGAACGTGAACCACTACTTCCACTACCGTCGCGAGAACGACTACTTAACGACTACTTCCCTCGACGATTTTGAACCGCCCCGAAAAGCACGCTTCGAAGGTATAACACCGAGACAATCTTATGAGATCGAAGGCATGTGTTGTATGAGATGCTCGTGTTTGCACAGTGCCCGTTTGCTTCATGCACGTTCCTCCTCGTTTGCCATGCCGTCGACCCGTGGGAACCCGGTAGTCGGGAGCACCCCACCATATCTAGCATGTTCCGCACATCCACACTTTCCTTTGCACCGGCATCTCAATCGAGTTATCGGGACCGGAATGTTGCCGTGGCACCATTTTCGTTTCGCCGCTGTGGCATCCTTTCGTTCCGCCATGGTGACCAAATGCCTCGTAACATGCTCATGTCAACATTTTCATAAAATTGCTTAAAACTTGTATATGTCATCCGCATCATGATAACATCTAAATGTTTAAAATTGTTGTTGCATTAAATTGCTAAATGCATATGGGGATTTACGGATTTGTTGTTTGTTATATCCGGCCCCATTTAAATTGTTTAGATGGTATAGTTTTGTTATGCTTCACCCCTTGCCATGTTTAATAACATTTAATATTGTTGGGTAGCCTAAACAAGAGTGAACTAAATAAATGTTGTGGTGTTTCGTCAATATGCAACTCGTTGCATATTAGGCTCCATTTAACTTGTAGTTTTGTTTGTGCATATTGCCATGCCATGCTATTTAAACCGGGCAATGCATCATACTTGTTTGCGCATCATGCCATGTTTATGTGATGGTTGTTTACTATGTTGTTTGTTTCTTTCCGGGTTGCTTCTCTCGTTAGCTTCGGTTCCGTTCCGGAGCTGTGAGGATTCGTTAAATCTCGTCCGTTTGTCTTCTTGATGGACTCGTTCTTCTTCCTTGCGGGATTTCAGGCAAGATGACCATACCCTCGAAATCACTTCTATCTTTGCTTGCTAGATGCTTGCTCTTTTGCTATGCCTATGCTACGATGCCTATCACTTGCTTATCATGCCACCCATATTGCCATGTCAAACCTCTAACCATCCTTTCCTAGCAAACCGTTGATTGTCTATGTTACCGCTTTGCTCGGCCCTCTTATAAGCGTTGCTAGTTGCGGTGAAGATGAAGTTTGGTCCTTGTTGGAACATGGAGATGTTGTTCCTTGTTGGAACATGTTTACTTGTTGGGGATATCACAATATATCTGCTATAATTAATGCATCTATATACTTGGTAAAGGGTGGAAGGCTCGGCCTTATGCACAGTGTTTTGTTCCACTCTTGCCACCCTAGTTTCCGTCATACCGGTGTTATGTTCCTTGATTTCGCGTTCCTTACACGGTTGGGTGATTTATGGGACCCCCTTGAAGTTTGCTTTGAATAAGACTCCTCCAGCAAGGCCCAATATTGGTTTTACCATTTGCCACCTAAGCCTTTTTCCCTCGGGTTTTCGCGAGCCCGAGGGTCATCTTTATTTAACCCCCCGGGCCAATGCTCCTCTGAGCGTTGGTCCAAACTAGAGCCACTTGCGGTGCCACCACAGGGCAACTTGGGGCATCTTCGGTTGCCGTACATAGTGTTCATCCGGATGTGCCCTGAGAACGAGATATGTGCAGCTCCTATCGGGATTTGTCGGCACAATCGGGGGCTTTGCTGGTCTTGTTTTATTGCTGTCGAAATGTCTTGTAGTCCGGGATTCCGAGACTGATCGGGTCTTCCCGGTAGAAGGAATATCCTTCATTGACCATGAGAGCTTATTATGGGCTAAGTTGGGACACCCTGCAGGGTATTATCTTTCGAAAGCCGTGCCCGTGGTTATGAGGCAGATGGGAATTTGTTAATGTCCGGTTGTAGAAAACCCGAAGTTGACCTTAATTAAAATACACATCAACGCGTGTGTAACCGTGATGGTCTCTTCTCGGAGTCCGGGAAGTGAACACGGTGTTGGAGTTATGTTTGACGTAAGTAGTTCAGGATCACTTCTTGATCGCTACTAGCTTCACGACCGCGCTTTGCTTCTCTTCTCGCTCTCTTCTGCGAATGTAGCCCCCATATATGCTAGTCGCTTGCTGCAGCTCCACCTCACAACTATGTCCTTCCTATAAGCTTAAATAGTCTTGATCTCGCGGGTGTGAGATTGCTGAGTCCCCGTGACTCACAGTTACTTCCAAAACCAGTTTGCAGGTGCCGACGAAACCGTGCAGGTGACGCATCCGAGCTCAAGGAGGAGCTCGATGAAGATCTTGTTCATTGTGTTGTTTCGTTTGAGCTTGATCAAGAGTGGAGCCCATTTTGGACGATCGGGGATCTGTGTAGCATTTGGGGTAGTCTTCTTTTATTTTGGTTCCGTAGTCGGACCTTGATTGTATCTGTATGATGTAATGCTTTACTCATGTATTGTGTGAAGTGGCGATTGTAAGCCAACTATGTATCTCTTTCCCTTATGTATTACATGGGTTGTGTGAAGATTACCTCACTTGCGACATTGCTTTCAATGCGGTTATGCCTCTAAGTCGTGCTTCGACACGTGGGAGATATAGCCGCATCGAGGGCGTTACATATAGGCACCGGAGAGGACTAGGGTTTACATGGAGTCGGTTACAAGGAAGGAAATACAATATCCGGATCGCCAAGCTTGCCTTCCACGCCAAGGAAAGTCCTATCCGGACACGGGTCGAAGTCTTGAGTCTTGTGTCTTCATGCTTCAGTAGTTCGGACGTTGTATACAGTCCGGCAGTCCGGATACCCCCTAATCCAGGACTCCCATTTTATATGGAGACATACCCATAGGATTTTTATATGCAGTTCTATAGGCCCATAATGCATCATCAAGTTTCTTGGACCAATTCTTTCTAGATCTATTAACAGTCTTTTGCATAATTAGTTTAACTAGCAATGTAACCCGCGCATTTGCGCGGCTAGACTTGCTAAAAAAATTGTTAGCCGTTACTTGAGTGTTTATATAGGAAAGTAATATTTAGAAAATATTATTAAACTTGGGGCCCATTGAAATTTTCAAAAAGTCTCATGATTTGTAGAAGTTGTTGGTAAAGATCTGGATGCCAGCTTTCCCAATTCATTCCCATCATCTTTGCACTGATATTACCTTAGAAGTCATTGCCAAGAAGAAGAAACATTGGTGACTTTTATCATCATCTTGTTATCTATTCCATCATCATCCATTACACCAACACATGAAAATCGAGTTTTCTATTAGGAAAATTGATTAAGTATATATGCAACCATGTCTTCTCATATTAATGTAATTTATATTGAGCTACTTTCCGATGTAAATCAGCCTATTTTTTAATGGCGTGGAACTTGCTAGCTTTTTTCTTCTTCGGATGATGCACGTGCTCCTTTGCATTGAATTATGTTTTTACATCATAGCCAAAAGCGGTTATTAATGTACTTGCAATGAATTTGCTCCTAACCTTCTTGCTAAAACTGTTTTCTTTCCCATCACCCGCATGTTACAATTATATACATTATTGTTTCCTCTTCCAATATTTTCCAATGTAGGGAAACTCATGTTACTTAGTTTGTTTTTCCTACATTGTCGTTGATTTATAATTTAAATTACAAAAATATTATCACAACGTATCCATCTCGAGGAAACATGAACAGACTTTTGTGGTAATCTGTACGCTTATGTGAGAAACATGATCAGTACTTTTGTCTTTCACCAAATGTTAATCATATAAAGTTAGTAACAAAGATTTTTTTGCTATTTCTCGGAAGACTGTGAAATTAGCATTCGATGATCGGAACCAACTGATTCTATAACTGAGATTCATCTAAGCACAGATAATCGTACAATGTCTATGAATATTCACTCAAGAATAACTTTGCGTCCATTTGTTTGCATCAACTTACATTTAGTCTGGTGGTAATCAAACTTTTTAATTTTTTAGTCGTGTTTCGTGTTCAACTTTACCTTAAAAATTATATGTAAATCCCATTGCTGAAATTAATATGATGGACAATGATTTGCTATTTATTTTTACTCATTATTTCGAACTTCACAAATCAATGGAGTTTTATTCTTTATTCACCTAATTAGAACTATATTTATTATTTTTATGAGCAACCTGACTAATAACCTTTGATTGACACCTGTTCAAATGAGTAGATTCTCTAGCTTAAAGGAATAGCAACATTTAATATTTTGTTTTGTTCATGCAATCATTTAGTTTTGAGCGATGTACCTGCTATAGTTTTTGTGACCAAACTTATTTGCACTAATTTATCCAACTTATACCAACATAAAAAAGTTAAAGTCTAGCGTCATGTACAGCTAAGATCTACAAATGAGTTCATACATGCATACATGCAATACGCTTGTCATGCATCTAACACACCGCACATACATACTCGCTAAGCTCACGTGCATATAAGCTATCGTTGTCAAATCCTGGTACAAACCATGTGTAGAATTAGCCAAAAAGAATTAAAAAGTATGGTCAAACATGCATACATACATGGATCATACCCCGCTCTAGCTTCTTGGTTTGGAAAGGTCAATCGCTGCTTCTGCACCTATGTTGTGGACACGTTTGGAAATTCATCTACTGACTCTACGCCATTTGACAGTCTCCTGTGACACTGAGATGCCACCCCTGCCCGATGCTGCGAAAGCATGCGAGAGATGGCCAGGGCAGCCCGTGCTGTGTAGCGGACACGCCGCGGAAACATGAAGAGGCAAAGCCACCCATGCAAATCCGTGGCCGTGGTTAGTTTGATATATGGCCGGTTGTATAGTACACGGATATATCCTTTTTTCTTGGAATCTGAATGATATTTTTACATGATTCTGATTGATTTTCATAGAGGTTTATTTTAGGGGATTATTATATATGAATTTTAGTCGCATAACGTGTACAATTAGGATTCCTGTAGTGAATCAAAACCGGCTGGCCAGTACAATACGAATTCTGTACAATAACATGTAATACTTGCCTAATACAATACGTATAGGACTTGCCTTATGTAAATTTTTGTTCCATGTAGTATGCCTAATCTTCACCGTTGACACCTCCTTGACAATTTCTCTGCTTGCACGTGTGTGCTGTCATAGGAAACCAAAATCAATGTGTGTAGTTACGTGCCCGTGTGCTGATTGGTTTTTCTCTGCCGGAAATTATCCAAGTGTATTGCTTGCACGTGCGTGTTGGCATAGAAATCAATAAACATGTGTATTTCCGTATCCGTGTGCTTTTTTTTCTTCTGGAAATAAATTAACTGCGTTTTGGTTTATGAATCTCCACCGTTGACACGTCCTATTTTTCAAGTGTTAAATCTTCACCGTTCTTACAGCTAAGATCTACAAATGAGTTCATACATGCATACGCAGATACGCTTGTCATGCATCTAACACACCGCACATACATGCTCGCTAAGCTCACGTGCATATAAGCTATCGTTGTCAAATCCTGGTACAAACCATGTGTAGAATTAGCCAAAAGAATTAAAAAGTACGGTCAAACATGCATACGTACATGGATCATACCCGCTCTAGCTTCTTCGTTTGGAAAGGTCAATCGCTGCTTCTGCACCTATGTTGTGGACACGTTTGGAAATTCATCTACTGACTCTCGCCATTTGACAGTCTCCTGTGACACTGAGATGCCACCTGCCCGGTGCTGCGAAAGCATGCGAGAGATGGCCAGGGCAGCCCCGTGCTGTGTAGCGGACACGCCGCGGAAACATGGAGAGGCAAAGCCACCCATGCAAACCCGTGGCCGTGGTTAGTTTGATATATGGCCGGTTGTATAGTACACGGATATATCTTTTTTACTTGGAATCTGAATGATATTTTTACATGATTCTGATTGATTTTCATAGAGGTTTATTTTAGGGGATTATTCTATATGAATTTTAGTCGCAAACATGTACAATTAGGATTCCTGTAGTGAATCAAAACCGGCTGGCCAGTACAATACGAATTCTGTACAATAACATGTAATACTTGCCTAATACAATACGTATAGGACTTGCCTTATGTAAATTTTTGTTCCATGTAGTATGCCTAATCTTCACCGTTGACACCTCCTTGACAATTTCTCTGCTTGCACGTGTGTGCTGTCATAGGAAACCAAAAATCAATGTGTGTAGTTATGTGCCCGTGTGCTGATTGGATTTTCTCTGCCGGAAATTATCCAAGTGTATTGCTTGCACATGCGTGTTGGCATAGAAATCAATAAACATGTGTACTTCCGTATCCGTGTGTTTTTTTTTTCTTCTAGACATAAATCAACTGCGTTTTGGTTTATGAATCTCCACCGTTGACACGTCCTATTTTTCAAGTGTTAAATCTTCACCGTTCTTTTTCTATCGTTTTAAGTATATAATAGATAGAAGATAGATAGATAGATAATAGATAGAAGATAGATAGATAGATCTCTCTATTACTCAATTCTACTTGACCACTAGACTGTGGATGGTATGGAGATGCAAATCTATGATTAACATCATACTTAGAAAGCATTTTACGAAAAGCACCATGAATAAAATGTGAACCACCATCAGTCATTAAGTATCTAGGGACTCCAAACCTCGGAAAAATAACTTCCTTAAGCATCTTAATAGAAGTGTTATGATCAACACTACTAGTTGGAATAGCCTCTACCCACTTAGTAACGTAATCAACAACAACTAAAATATGTGTATACCCATTAGAGGAAGGAAAAGGTCCCATATAATCAAAGCCCCAAACATCAAATGGTTCAATAACAAGTGGATAGTTCATAGGCATTTCTTGACGTCTACTAATATTATCAATTCTTTGAAATTCATCGCACGACAAGACAAACTTACGGGCATCTTTGAAGAGAGTAGGCCAATAAAAACCGGATTGCAATACCTTATGTGCAGTTCTATCTCCCGCGTGATGTCCTCCATATGCCTCTGAGTGACACTTGCGTAGGATCTGCTCCTGTTCATGCTCAGGTACACAATGTCTAATAACACCATCTACTCCTTCTTTATAAAGGTGTGGGTCATCCCAAAAGTAATGTCTTAAATCATAGAAAAACCTTTTCTTTTGCTGGTATGTGAAACTAGGTGGTATAAATTTAGCAACAATGTAATTAGCATAATCAGCATACCATGGAGCAGTACGAGAAGCATTTATGACAGCGAAATGTTCATCGGGAAAGCTATGAATAGGTAGTGGGTCATCAAGAACATTTTCTAACCTAGATAAGTTGTCTGCAACGGGGTTCTCAGCTCCCTTTCTATCAATAGTATGCAAATCAAATTCTTGTAGCAAGAGAACCCATCTGATAAGTCTAGGTTTAGCATCTTTCTTTTCCATAAGATATTTAATAGAAGCATCATCAGTGTGAACAGTTACTTTGGAATCAACATTATAAGGTCTGAACTTATCACAAGCGAACACAACTGCTAAAAATTCTTTTTCAGTAGTAGCATAATTTCTCTGGGCACTGTCTAGAGTTTTACTAGCATATTGGATAACATTTAATTTCTTATCAACTCTTTGTCCTAGAACATCACCTACAGCATAATCATTAGCATCACACATAATTTCAAAGGGTAAATTCCAATCAGGTGGTTGAACAATAGGTGCAGAAATCAAGGCTTTCTTAAGTAGTTCAAATGCTTCTACACAATCATCATCAAAAACAAAAGGAACATCTTTTTGTAAGAGATTAGTCAGAGGCCTAGAAATTTTTGAGAAGTCTTTAATGAACCTCCTATAAAAAACGGCATGACCAAGGAAACTTATTATACCTTTGATGTCCTTAGGACACGACATCTTTTCAATAGCATCAACCTTAGCTTTATCAACTTCAATACCTCTTTCAGAAATTTTATGCCCCAAGACAATACCTTCATTAACCATAAAGTGGCACTTCTCCCAATTCAAGACAAGATTAGTTTCTTCGCATCTCTGCAAGACTCGATCAAGGTTGCTTAAGCAATCATCAAAAGAAGTTCCATACACAGAGAAATCATCCATGAAAACCTCAACAATCTTTTCACAAAAGTCAGAGTATATAGCAGTCATACATCTTTGAAAGGTAGCAGGTGCATTACATAAACCGAAAGGCATACATCTATAAGCAAAGGTACCGAAAGGGCAAGTAGAAGTGGTCTTATCCTGATCCTCCTTTAACACAGGTATTTGAGAGAAACCAGAATAACCATCTAGAAAGCAAAAATGTGTATGTTTGGATAATCTTTCTAGCATTTGATCAATAAAAGGTAGAGGGTAATGATCTTTTCTAGTAGCTTGATTTAATTTGCAAAAATCGATTACCATTTTATAACCTGTAACAATTCTTTGTGGGATCAATTCATCCTTATCATTAGGAACAACAGTAATACCTCCCTTCTTAGGAACACAATGGACATGACTTACCCACTGACTATCAGCAACAGGATAAATTATACCTGCCTCCATCTTAGGATTTAACCGTCGTTGGTGATCAACAACTGGTTTAGCATCTTTCTCCAGTTTAATTTTGTGCTGGCATAGATTGGGACTAATGGCCATAAGATCATCAAGAGTATATCCGATAGCAGCACAGTGCTTCTTCAGAGTTTTCAATAATTTCTCTTCTTCATGCTCTGAAAGGTTAGCACTAATAATAACAGGATATATCTTCTTTTCATCAAGATAAGCATATTTAAGAGTATCGGGTAATGGTTTAGGCTCAAACACGGGATCACCCTTGGGTGGAGGAGGATTCCCTAGGATTTCAACAGGCAAGTTGTGTTTCAAAATAGGTCCCTATTTAACGAATACTTCATCTATTTCCCTTCTTTCGTTCATAAACATATCATTTTCATGGTCTAGCAAATATTGTTCTAAAGGATCATTAGGAGGCACGGCAATAGAAGCAAGACCAATAATTTCATCTTTACTAGGCAATTCTTTATCATGGGGTTGTCTACAAAATTTAGAGAAACTAAAATCATGAGACATATCCCCTAAGCCAACAGTAACAATGTCTTTTTCGCAGTCTATCCTAGCATTAACAGTATTCAAGAAGGGTCTACCAAATATAATGGGACAAAAGTCATCTTGTGGGGAACCAAGAACAAGAAAATCAGTAGGATATTTAACTTTCCCACACAAGACTTCAACATCTCTAACAATCCCAATTGGTGAAATAGTATCTCTATTGGCAAGCTTAATAGTAACATCAATACCTTCTATTTCAGCGGGTGCGATATCATGCATAATTTCTTCATATAAGGAATGAGTTATTGCACTCGCACTAGCACCCATATAACATAAGCCGTGATAACAATGATCTCCTATTTTAACAGAAACAACAGGCATGCCAACAACAGGTCTATGTTTATTTTTACTATCGGGTCTAGCAATTCTAGCAGCTTCATCACAGAAGTAAATAACATGCCCATCAATATTATCGACCAAGAGATCCTTAACCATGGCAATACTAGGTTCAACTTTAATTTTCTCAGGGGGTGTAGGTGTTCTAGCATTACTCTTATGAACCATAGTTGAAGCTTTAGCATGATCCTTTATTCTAACAGGGAAAGGTGGTTTCTCAGTATAAGCAGTAGCAACAATAGGATCAACATTATAAGTGATAGTCTTTTCTTCAACTTTAATAGGTTCTACTACTTTTACTTCAATGGGAGGATGATATTTAAACCACTTCTCCTTAGGGAGATCAACATGATTAGCAAATGATTCACAGAAAGAAGCTACTATCTCAGAGTCAAGTCCATATTTAGTGCTAAATTCACGAAAAGCATCGGTATCTATAAAAGATTTAACACAATCAAACTTAGGTGTTATACCTGACTCCTTACCTTCGTCGAGTTCCCAATCTTCAGAGTTGCATTTAATTCTTTCCAATAAATCCCATCTGAATTCAATAGTCTTCATCATAAAAGAACCAACACAAGAAGTATCGAGCATGGAGCGATTGTTGAGAGAAAGCTGAGCATAGTTTTTTTGAATAAAAATTTCTCTTGAGAGCTCATGATTGGGGCATGAATATAACATTGACTTAAGCCTCCCCCAAGCTTGAGCAATACTTTCTCCTTCGCAAGGCCAAAAATTATATATATAATTACGATCACGATGAACCAGATGCATAGGATAGAACTTATGATGAAATTCCAATTTCAATCGGTTGTAGTTCCATGATCCAATATCATCACATAGCCTAAACCATGTCAATGCCTTTCCCTTCAAAGATAAAGGGAAGAGCTTCTTCTTGATAACATCCTCGGGCATACCTGCAAGCTTAAATAATCCACAAACTTCATCCACATAGATTAGGTGCATATCGGGATGTAATGTTCCATCTCTTGTAAAAGGATTAGCTAGCAGTTTCTCTATCATACCCGAAGGAATTTCAAAGTAAACATTTTCAGTAGGTTCAGCAGTTTGAGGAGCAACTCTTTGCTCTACTGGTCGGGGTGAAGATACCCCAAACAAGCCCCTCCAAGGATTATTTTCCATAGTAACAAGTGACAGTAAATTTCAGCACACTATATAAATTTTTCCTTACCAAATTCCACCTACCAAAGGCGCTTCACTCCCCGGCAACGGTGCCAGAAAAGAGTCTTGATGACCCACAAGTGTAGGGGATCTATCGTAGTCCTTTTGATAAGTAAGAGTGTCGAACCCAACGAGGAGCAGAAGGAAATGACAAGCGGTTTTTAGTAAGGTATTCTCTGCAAACCTTTGAAATTATCGGTAACAGATAGTTTTGTGATAAGGTAATTCGTAATGGGTAACAAGTAACAAAAGTAAACAAGGTGCAATAAGGTGGCCCAATCCTTTTTTTAGCAAAGGACAAGCCTGGACAAACTTTTATATAAAGCAAACCGCTCCAGAAGACAATTATCGTCAAGCTAGTTTTCATCATGCTCATATGATTCGCGTTCGTTACTTTGATAATTTGATATGTGGGTGGACCAGTGCTTGGGTACTGCCCTTCCTTGGACAAGCATCCCACTTATGATTAACCCCTCTCGCAAGCATCCGCAACTACGAAAGAAGAATTAAGGTAAACCTAACCATAGCATGAAACATGTGGATCCAAATCAGCCCCTTACGAAGCAACGCATAAACTAGGGTTTAAACTTATGTCACTCTAGCAACCCATCATCTACTTATTACTTCCCAATGCCTTCCCCTAGGCCCAAATCATGGTGAAGTCTCATGTAGTCGACGTTCACATAAAACCACTAGAGGAAAGACAACACACATCTCATCAAAATATCGAACGAATACCAAATTCACATGACTACTTATAACAAGACTTCTCCCATGTCGTCGGGAACAAATGTAACTACTCACAAATCATATTCATGTTCATAATTAGAGGGATATTAATATGCATAAAGGATCTGAACATATGATCTTCCACCGAATAAACCAACTAGCATCAACTACAAGGAGTAATCAACACTACTAGCAACCCACAGGCACCAAACTGAGGTTTTGAGACAAAGATCGGATACAAGAGATGAACTAGGGTTTGAGAGGAGATAGTGCTGATGAAGATGTTGATGGATATTTTCCCCCTCTCGATGAGAGGATCGATGGTGATGACGATGGCGATGATTTCCCCTCACGGAGGGATGTTTCCCCGGCAGAACAGCTCCGCCGGAGGCCTAGATTGGTTCCGTCAAGGTTCCGCCTCGAGACGGCGGCGCTTCGTCCCGAAAGCTTCCTTTTGATTTTTTCCAAGGCAAAAGACACAATATACCAGAAGATGGGCATCGGGGGGGGAGGGGGGGGCTGCCAGGTGGCCCACGAGGCAGGGGAGCGCGCCCAGGGGGGTAGGGCACGCCATCCACCCTCGTGGACAGTGGGTGGCCCCCCTCTGGTGCTTTCTTCGCCCAATATTATTAATATATTTCAAAACTGACTTTCGTGGAGTTTCTGGACTTTTGGAGTTGTGCAGAATAGGTCTGTAATATTTGCTCCTTTTCCAGCCCAGAATTCCAGCTGCTGGCATTCTCCCTTTTCATGTAAAAATTGTAAAATAAGAGAGAAAAGGCATAAGTATTGTGACATAATGTGTAATAACAACCTATAATGCAATAAATATTGATATAAAAGCATGATGCAAAATGAACATATCAGGCTCCTACTTCTATGACAAAAAATCATGACAAAAAATGGGCTTTTCGTCCTGGGCGGGCCGGAGACGCACTTGCATGACATTCTTTGGGTCGTCCATGACGGAAAAAATCGTGGTAGAAGCGACGGCGAGGAAAATATCGGGGAGTTCCTGGTTACGGTGGGTGGTCGGGGTCGAGCGACGCACTGTGGTTTGCGCATTTCTCTCGTGTACGCGTGTGTGTGCGAGGCGTTCGGCTCTAACTGAACCCGAGCGAGGCGTTCACTTACTGAACCCGAGCGATTGCACTGGCTACACGTTACTGAACCCAAGCGATCGTTCGATCCCTGGCTGTTAACTGAACCCGATCGAGCGATTCCTTCTCTACTACTGCTAACTAAAGCCAATTGAACTTGCTGCCTCTTGATGAACAGCGAGCGTTGTTGGGGGTTGGAGAACAGTTCCCAATGGGGGTTGGATGAACAGGACCCCGTGGTAGTAGAGGCCGTTGCCGCTGGATGAACATGACCCCGATCGAAGAGGTGGGGGTGGATGAACAGTAGTCGATGGAGGGACCCCGTGGAGGGCTGGTTGAACAGGACCCCGTGGAGGGCTGGATGAACAGGACCCCGTGGAGGGCTGGTTGAACAGTAGCCTGTGGAGGCTGGATGAACAGGACCCCGTGGATGAACAGTAGCTGGTGGAGGCAGGAGGAAGTTGACGGTGGATGAACAATAGCTGGTGGAGGCTGGAGGAAGTCGACAGTGGATGAAGAGTAGCCCGTGGAGGCTGGAGCGAGGCAGTAGACGGTGGATGAACATGGCCCCGTTTCGACCGTAGGCGCTCCAACACAAGTCCGTTTCCTCCGTTTTGCGGTACGCCACACCCCTCCCGACCAACAGCACCCCGTTTTGACCGTAGGAGCTCGAACACAAGTCTGTTTCCTCCGTTCTGTGGTACGCTAGACCCTTCCCGATGAACATGACCCCATTTCGACCGTACGCGGTCGAATAAAAGGCCGTTTTGCGGTACGCCAGACCCCATTACGGCTGCTCCGTCCAAGCCGGTTGGCTCCCGATGAACAGGACGACGTCACTGTACGCGTTAAGACCCCGCCCATATGTATGTACATAGCCGTATTTATTATCTTGCAGCGTGGCTGTACATACGTGTACACGGTATAGACGGGACCGCGTGATATGCTACGTCGGCGCCTCTACTTCAACACGTGTCGCTCCTTACTCGGCCACGGTACGTCGCTGCAGAGAGGTCGATCGCCCGCTATGTACATACACGTTCGCGGCCAAACAGATAACACTATCTTCGCTTCAACATGGTGGGTTCCAGTTGCTAAGGGGTAAGAAGGCAGTTCCTTTCATGCGAAGATAAAGCCGGTTGGAGAAATCATTATTTTACGCAGCCACTTTGGTCGCCACCGGAGGCATCGACCGCCCCTCTTTGGTAACCATCGGCGGGGCCGCCAACCCACCTTTGACAGACACCGCCGTACATCAACCTCACCATGGATGACGACGAGGACACCGGCGACTGAAGATGGCCAACATGGTGGCGACGGACAACCCGCTCTAAGGTTTCTCTTGTTTTTATGTTTTTTATTTATTTCAAGTTTATTTTCAATGTTTCGGCCGTGACTTTGTGCCTTTGTGGACATGTATGTTTAAGTGAATGTAATATATATCATTTTAAATTATTTGCAATGTCTTTTTTGTTTAAATTTAAAGTCCAAATGCAGACAAATTTTTGAGTTGCGGCGGCCGGTTGGGCGCACCGACTGCAAACGGATGCTTATGTCTGTTTTACCGCCTCAAACGAACAGAATCCGAAAACGGATGTGCATCGTTCCTTGGAGTTGGCCTAACCTCTGCTCTCTGGTTTTTCAGGTCTTTGTTTACGAATTTCGATGGTAATTGACTCTGTGTGCGCGCTGTACTAAACTGGTGAACATTTTCAATTGTCACTGGGGTGACAAGACCGTGTACATCCCATGACCGGCAAACACCAGGCCGGACAGCAAGAAAAAGTAATCCACCGCGCGCGCCCAAGTGCTCGCCGTCGGTCCAACGACGCGGAGGTGGAAGAGCGCCGGCAGCACGAAGGAGAGCAGCGCGCACACCGTGCTCCCAACGAACGCCGCGAACTCCCCGAACGCCGGCACGAAGCACGCTATCGCGGCCAGCGTCGCCACCACCGCGACGCGGCTCAGGTGCAGCGCCGCACGCTCCACGAAGCCGCCGCGCCTCCGCACCCACCCGCCCGGCGCCAGCAGTCGCGACTCCACGATCTCGTGGATCGGGTGCATCATCACGGCGAACGTGAGCGCCAGCGCGACGCACAGCACCACCTTGACGGCGGCGGTGGACCAGTTGTTCGGGAGGTTGAGGGTCACGATGTCCCGGGTGGCGTCGCCGTAGGCGAGGTAGCCGCAGACGCCGAAACCGACGTACACGACCGTGACCCCGGCGATGGCCTGGAGGAGCACCGGCCGGAACTTGGCCCGGTTCGACATGGACGCCTCCAGCGCCAGCGTGAGGCAGAACCCCTCGAAGCAGAATACGGCGACGCCGCAGGCGAACGGGACGCCCCAGAGCCCGACGAACGCGCTCCGGCCGGCGAATGGCTGCCCGCGCTCGACCAGGTGCTGGACGTCCTCCTTGACCACGGCGGCGACGGCCAGCACAGTGCAGGCGTCGGCGAGTATGCTGAAGGGCGCGAGCGCGGAGAGGGAGCGGACGAAGGAGAGCGCGACCTCGACCGGCAGCAGGAGCGCCAGGACGACGGTGGCCGGCGGGAGCGCGGGGAGCACAGAGCTGATGTTCTGGCCGATGAAGACGAGGTAGGCCACGGTGCCGCCGGTCTGGCAGAGGACGATGATGGCCTCCGTGAAGTGCCTGCCGACGGGGCCGAAGCATCGCTCGCCCAGGTCCCCGTAGGTGTAGTTGCCGCCATCGCCATGGCGGCGCTGCTCACCTCCGAGCCCGTCCTCCTCTGTTTCTTGCTCCCGCAGCTTGTCCCTGCAATCCAGCTTCAGACCGAACAGCAGCTAAAGTCAACTGCGAATGTGTGCCTAAACTTCATCAGACCAATCGATTGAACAGATTGAGCTGAATATTTAGTCACAGTACAGATCGATTGAAGCTGATTGAATCCTAAGAAATCCGGGTAGTGATACTCAAAGTCAAACAGGGGAAGTGGATAAGTGTGTACTGACGAGGAGGAGCATGCAGTAGAAGGTGGCGGCGCCGGCGCCAGCGACCCCGAGGGCGCCGGCGAGCCAGCCCGCGGTGCGGAAGGCGTAGGGCAGGCCGAGCACGCCGGTGCCGACGATGGACACGACGATGTTCCCCAGCGTCTGCGCGGGCGTGGCGCCCCTCCCCTCCAGCAGCGGCACCTTCACTTCCGGCGCCATGGAGGGATGCTCCGACAGACTAACAGCGAGCCAATCCCCGAGCTGCAGCTTAAGATCAATCAAAATGACGGCCACGCCACGTCGTGATAGGACATGGTGCTCGCGGGATGATTCTGCCGGGTTCTTGGAGGAGGATGAGGATGGATGATGATGACGGGACGGTAGGTGGCGGCGACTGGTGCGTGTGGGGGTTTCGCGCTGGACGCTGTCGGGAAATGATAGAAAAAATGGCGCACGCGGCGCAGGGTTTTCCAAGTGTTTCCGGTTTGGATTGTGTGGTCTGATTGGGTGCGAGGATCATATCGTATCAGATTGTCAATGAGTTTTCCGGCGGAAATTGGATTATTAACAGGCCAGGGAATTTTTCTCTAAAA
The DNA here is from genome assembly GCA_021605145.1 of Aegilops bicornis. NCBI lineage: Eukaryota > Viridiplantae > Streptophyta > Magnoliopsida > Poales > Poaceae > Aegilops > Aegilops bicornis. The sequence continues at coordinate 747,928,697 of CM038673.1, read as the reverse complement.
AAACAATAGGATAGGGAATCGTTCGAATCACGCACGGCACACTTCCCTTTGTTATCTGAATTTGTTTTAGAATTTAAGTGATATTCTTTTTAGCGTAGTGCTATTTGTCGGTAGTTGAGGTCTACTCGGATGTGTAGCGTGTTTGTGCTTTCATAGAGATGAGTGTCTGTATTTTTATGTGAAAAATAAATTATTAATAGGTCAGGGAATTCTCTGAAAAATACTAATAAGCTAGGGAATCTCGTCCGGCACACTTCCCTATGTCATCTAGAAACGAACCGAGCTTAACATACTCCTGATTTTTAGTTTTACTTGGTCTCGATGTTCGTATTTTTCTGATTTTTTTAAATTATTTGGATTGCTTACCATATGTGTCCCGTAGTCTCAATGCATGTATTTATCTGATTTTATTTTAGAATATTAGTGCTATTTGTTCAATGGTAGATGATGTCGACTCGAAGGTATTTATAGGGAGGTATTTATAGGGGTATGCTGAATGTGTATGTTCAGGTGGGTTGGTGTAAGCGTGGGAATGTCTGTACTGTGCTATAAACTTCACTACATAGAAACATTTGCGAGTAAATATAACAGCATTTAAATTTCAAAATAGAAGAGATCGAAGATTTTCACCAATAAAGCTCTTTTGGGAGAACTTTTGCACTTATGTACTACAAGGCACATTGTGTTTTCTTTTCTTTTAATCTTAAATATGGAAGTTTTATTACTCAATAATTAAAGGTACAAAGGCAAAGCATTATGGCTTATTATTTTTACAATTATAGGGAGAGCTCCCCGGCTCCATTCGTAGAAAGAAGCTTGAACTGATCATGTCCAATTATAAGGTTCAAACATAGAAGCTTGAGCTTTAGGCAGCAAACCGCAAAGCTAAACAAGTAGCATCTACATAATGTATCGACCACAAAACAATTTCTCTCCCTTAAGCATCATTACATTCATAAACACACAAAAAAACATCAAGCTAGTACCGGAGGGGCGAAACATAAAACCTCCAGAGTGGAGTTAGGGCTTGCTAAGACAACATCAATGTGTTGAACCTTGTTTGTTGCGTAGTCATCATCTCCTTTCCTAGGACGTGCTTCAAGGAGAGCTTTGGGCGGCTGAGCATTCACTCTCGGAAATGTGTATCACCCACACTCTTTCTGGAAAGGGATATTGATCACCCCCAACATCCATCTAGACCCAAACTTCACTGCTTTTGTTGCCCACATAACCCATTTCTCGAAGTTGGAGGCCCCAAGAGCATCATTACACAAATTTTTAGGAAATGAAGCTTGTTATTTGGAATCAACCAATTTCCTCCAAACCCTACCATCTCGTGCCATGTGCATTTTTACCCAAGAGCCCAAAAGGCAAATGTTGAGGTCATGCTCATGATAGAATACCAAGCCCCCAAACTTCTGCTTCATACACACTAACTACTAGTTAGCTAAATGTATTTTCCTATGCCCCTCAAAGCCATTCCACGGACAAGTATCCATATGGGAGTTGATAAGATCTAATGCCCATTTAGTGAATTTGAAAAGGGATAGGAAATATATAGGGATGCTAGCAAGGCAAGATTAAATAAGAACCTCTATAAGATAAAAGCTTTCCTCTCTACCCAAGAATTATTTTTCATGATTTTATCAAGCAAAGGTTGAAGGTCCTCTTTGTACAACTTAAAATCACTTCTAAGTAGGGTGTCTCATAGAGTACATGAAGCACTACTCGCATCGATGATGCCGTATGAGTTTATTCATCATTAAAATTGCACTGTGCATGGTGAAATTGAACCTCCTTGAACATGCGTCTCGGATGCTCGCTCTTTAAACGTGGCGTAGTATGGTCCTCAATCTTGGTTGTTGATTCCTCCAACCATAGCTTGACACTGAGACACAATATTAACCTGATGGAGATTCACATCCGACTTTTTTGTTTATGGAAAAAGGGTTTCTCTGATTTCCAATAATAAAAACCAATTCAAATCCAATGTAGCGTACAAAATTTTTAAGCAGTTTTTTAGGGAATTTTTAAGTAGGTGGACCAGTCTTAGGTTATTCGATATGACACTACTCTCTCTGTAAAGAAATACTAGATCATTGATGGCGCGTGTTGTCGCGCCCCTCCATTTTGACAGGAAAATGTTAGGGATTTACAAAGTATGTGGATGGAAGTTCAAGTCAATAATAGTGATGTTTATATCCACAAATTATTCTATATAAATATGAATTTTAGAGAGATGTGGAATAACTAATGTATCAACATGAGCAAAATTGATCATTTTGTAAACTTTAAACAACTTTTTTGAGTTGTTTTAAAGTTTCAAGCTCCCTGGAGTCTACGAGCGAAAACGTGGCTCTCGGGCTTTGTATCCATGAGAAATCTTGGATGACCCAACCACAAACCACTCCGGTTATCCTCTGCCCTGCCAGGACCTGTCCATTCTTAACAACATAAATAAGGATATGGAGAAATATAATATGGAATTTGACAAGAAATATATTGTATATTGTTACCAACAATGATAAAATAACTAGTAAAATGATTGGTTAGTTATCAGATCTGATGAAAGAACTCTAAATCAAACATAGCCAATCCATCAATAAGATTTAAGACCTTGAAAGCAACTCACGTCATGGAAAGATATTTGATAAGATGGAGCAGAGATTCACAAAATGCAAATGGTGGTTATGGAAATTAGGTGCTATTTCCTATATGTCCATGGATGGAGGGTAAGTTCCCATTTAACAGATCCACTATGTGCTATTATCATTTGAAATGTAGGCAACTCAATTAACATTTGTATTGTGTGAAATTATGGTAAAAGTTGAAAACAACCAATAGAATTGAGAATACAGAAAGTAAATTGAGCACTACCAGATGCATATCAACTTATAGAGTCCCGCGGTCATTGTGCGTTGCTTTCGGACATTGATAAACCTGCACCAAGAAAGCAAATCGAGCACTACAAAATGGGACTCATTCCTATAAAGCAGTGACATTAACATAAATTTAGATAGATAAGAAACATATAACCATACCACTTCGAGTAAATTAAGGTAAATGAAGACAAGATGTTAAATTTCACAGATATGCTAACAAAGCTTGTTGTAAGGAATATCAACGTATTATTAAAATTTATATACAGAACAAAAACCCATACCATAAAGGCTAAACTATGAATTTATAACTCTGTATCACAGGTGAAAACTAACCTGTTTAGATAGTGCAAGAGTTTCATCAGCCCATCTATTAAATACCGGTTTGCCATATCCTAAAAAAGAAAAGGGATACACAAATCCCGACTAGACATAACAGTGACTTTTATTTTAAGTTAGCGTATTTTGTAACCACAAGTGACATGGATACATAAATGTTTGCACTCATTGAGCCTGAAAGGAATCATGCTATCACACTATTTCACTTACAATGATACCTCGTGCTAACAACACATTTCTTCACCAAAGCCATCTTCAAAACTTGGACCATCAAAACAATAAAGAATCAACTCACCTATTTTCACATGCAAGTCTGCATCCAAACCAACACTTGTGTTTATTTAAAAATGTTACCCGAAGACAGGAAGAGTAGAAACATATTTCTTGAAGTTTCTAAGCAATTACAATGCACAAATTAGTAAGATAACGTCAAAGTGTTGTGGTTGTGTATGCAGGAATAGAACATAATACAAGCCATTGAATGTATGAGATAGATTGGAACTCACTGTTTCTGCAAATGGGACTTACCATTTTAATTCCTTGGTCTGCAAAATAGGAAGGCTCAGTTTTAGTGGAACTTGCAGAATCACAATGCGAATATTGTTGTATAAAAGTAAATTCTCGCGCTGAACGATCTTCCGCAATATTATGTGTGTCTGCTACTCAAGATAATTTTTTTATGAAAAATAACATTATGTTTCTATCTTTCACATTTCAAATAGGAGCATATGTAAGGAGATAGAAGGGCTTGCAGGAAATATAGTTTGGTTGGGTTCGGTAGACCAATGGGCCTCTCCATCATATGAAACTAAGTTAGCTGGATAGAAACAGAGAATTGATATTTCTATTATGACTTATGTTTGTCTGCATGTCGCATTGTAGACCACTGGGTCTCTCCATCATACAAAAATAAGTTAATTGGATAGATACATAGAATATATTTTTTTTATTATGACTTTATGCCTGTCTGTAGTATTTCTTCAACTGTCCGACTATTATATAATTAAAGACACTGTAATCTGAAAGCTCTTCATGCAATGATACAAAGAGTAAAATTAACTTGCAGTTGACAAAATAACTGGGGCAAACTTACCAATATTAAACCTGATATTTTTATCCCATGTTTACCATACTTTTCAGGAAAAGGATGTTAAGTCTATTGGCTCAGTGTTACCAGAAGGAGTGAAACAATGATTGATGGAAAAGGACGAGTTTTTTACATGCATCCTGTGACATCTTGTTTGAAGAACTAACAAGAAAGAAATCTCACCTCCTTTGCTTCGATTAACTGTTTTTCTGTGTGGGTGTGCTAAAACTTGTTTTATCAAAGATTCAGCAACCTGAAGGAAAACAACACAATGAACAAGATTTTACTATTACTTCTAACAACACATGTTTGATCTGATTATAAAAAAACCGAGCCATTGATGCTGCCTCAAGCTGCCACAAGCATGAGCATCACCATAAATTGTGTGTTTTATTTCCATGGAAAGCATGTCGGTTTTTTTTACAGATTCCTTAAACATCTCAAGAATATGACACATATCACAACAGGAAAGGTAAGGAGATGCGAAGATGTGACTCCATACCTGCTTGGAGCTACCCACCCAGGGAAGGCACGACCGATGTCAGAGGGAGCGCGGGGAAGTGCGGCCACCATCTTGCATGGCAGCCTGCCAGTGAACTCCGGTTCTGGAGAGACCGCAACAGGAGCTGTTGCAAAGGGTTGGCACCGCCTCCTACGATCGAGATCGGGTGAGGGGAATGGCCGCGAGAGGAGGAGAGGAGGCATCGAGCGAGAGAGAGAGGGGCTTCGGATCGGAAAACCCTATTTGCCGCTAATTGCGTCAAAGTGTCGACCAAACGCACAGACAGAACGCACCCAGCGCCAGAAATGGGCTGGCCCAATTAACCACTGCTAACCAGCCGGTTTTGGGAACTTTCTAGAAGGTTCCCTAACTGTTTTTTATTCTTTTACCAGTTTTTCAGATTTCTTTTTCGTTTTCACGTTTTTTCGGTTTTTTCCTTTTTGTATTTTTTTGTTTCTTATTTTTGTTCTTTTTGTTTTCTGCTTTTCATTTTATTTTTTTCTTAAAAAGATCATGTTTCAAAAAATGTTCGCATTTTTCAAAAAATGTTCGTGATTTGAAAAAACATTCAAAATTCAAAAAATGTTCATGATTTCAGAAATTGCTCACAAATGCAAAAAATGTTCGCCTTTTTTAGAAATTGTTCAAGCATTTTAAAAATGTTCTTGATTTTCAGCTTGCCATGTTATTATTCAAAATTTTCACAACTTTTCAAAATATGTTGGTTTTTCAAAATATGTTCCGTTTTAAAAAATTGTTCCTACATTCTAAATAATGTTCACGTTTTCATTTTCTAGATGTTTCAGAAAATGTTCAAGTTTCAAAAAATGTTAATACATTCGAAAAATGTTCGTATTTTTTAACTTTTCTTCTGCTATTTCAAAAAATGTTCCTGTTTCAAAGAAACTGGTCGTTATTATCAAAAAATGTTTATGTTTTTGCAAATGTTCCAGTTTTTTTCAAATGTGTTCGCAAATTTGGACAGTGTTTACATTTTAAAAAATGTTCAGGAATCTCAAATAATGCTGTTTTCGGATTATTTTAAAATTTCATAAAATGTTCAGATATTTCAAAATATGTTAGCTTGTTCACAATTTAAAAAATGTTAATGTTTCAGAAAATGTTCACGAATTTTAAAAAAATGTTTCATTTTCAAAATTTGTTCACAATTTCAAAAAAATTCATAATTTTGTAAAAAATGTTCTCCTTTGCAAAATTTGTTCGCAAATTCAAAAATGTTCATATTTTCATTATTTGTCCTTCATTCAAATAATGTTTAGGAATTTCATAAAAGGTCCCTGCTTTGAAAACAATGTTCGCATTTTTAAAATTAGTAGCTGTTTCAGAAGATGTTTAGGAATTTCATAAAATTGCACCTTTTTAATTTTCAGATTTCCCAAAAATGTTTGTCTATTTAAAAATTGCTCATTTCTTCTTAAAAATATTTGTTTTTGAAAAAAAAAGAATTTACTTTTGTGAGAAGAAAATCTCATTTGAAATTTTGAAAAACAAGTCACTAAGCTAGTGAAGTCGTTCTCTTACGGGAGGTGATGTGTTCGATCCCATTAAAACGCGTTTTTTTGGAAATTTTTATGAGCTATTCTTGTATGGTTTTGCCGCCGTGATTTGTTTCTTTAATGGGCGCGTTGTGAATTGTCGGCAGAAGTCATCCAGGTAGATTGGCTAGTAACACGTGCGTGGCTGCTGCTGATCCGGGGTTCGATTCCCGCCTGGTTCATCGTTTTTTTGTTGATTTTTAACCCTAAACCCTAAACCCACAAAGCCGCCAATCACCTGCTGTGTGCGAAGCCGCACCTACTTGACGCAGAATGCGTCTCCTTCGGATCGGCTGAGTTTGTTTGATAAAAATGAATCAGAGTCGGGCCGTCGTGCACAAGCCCAATCAACCAGCACGCTCCGATTATTCCGCCGGAATAGCGTCCCTCAGCCCACTTAGCGGGAGACGGGTGCTAACGAAGATCAAACGACCAGGATTGGCTAGATCATAAAAACAGACGGCTATGGATGCTAATAGCGTGAGAGGGCTGGGAGGGTGCTCAGTTTTAATGTATCTAAATAACACTTTTATATCACTATAAGTAGATCGGCCTTTCTTTTAAGAAGATGTTTTTTTTGAGACACTTTTGAGAAGATGTAGATCGGCCCTGGTTAGGCCGAGAACTAGCGCACGACCGGCCCACCTCTCCTTCTCGTGGGCCACTACTTCGGTTCGGCTGTAAGAGGAAAAACATAACGGTTTTGCCCTGTAGTGGGGAGATGTTCCCGTCGATGACGAGACGCTTATAGTAACTTCGTAAGATGATATGTCGACTTAGTTTCTCGAAGGTGATCATATGGGTAGGATATGCGTCTGTGCCTTCATAGGGGTAAGTATCGGCAATGCTACACGCACGGGCAGTTTTTTACTTACTTTATAAGGGTGATTAGGTGGGATAAAATGATTGAAAGAATAGGGGATGGAAGGCCCACACCCCCTGAAAATCAGGGGGGTGAAGATTAGTTTAGTTAAGGAATCCCGTAAATCCCCCGTATTACCCCGTTGCTCTAGCATTTTCGGGGTAAGTATATGCGCACATGTACTACCTAAAATTTGTACTATTTTCTTTTGAGCAGTATAATCCAGCGCGCAGCGCGTCCAGCCGGCTCGGTCCAGCGCGTCGCCGGGTCGTTCGTGCTTTTCTTCGCCGGATCTCGCAACAAATCCTCTTCGCCGGCGCCGGCGACAGCGTGGGGGTCGCCGCCTCTGCCCGCACATAGCCTCCCTCCCTCACACCGTGCACTACCATTCCCCCCGACGCGACCCCGACCCTTCTTCCTCGAACCGGCGACGCGATCCCTTCTGCTGTTGGTAAGCAAGCAAACCCTAGCCCGATTCATTCGGTTGCTGTTCGTTTTGCTCTGCTTCTGCCTTTGCATTGCTTCGGAGAATCAGTCGGCGCCGTCCGATCGCATATCGACCCGTCGATTTCGCGGTCCATTACCCTAAGCGTAAGCCTAAAGTCATAGTACGTAATTTCAGGGAGGATAACTGAATTTGGTATGGGTGAAAAGGCGTCAGAATCATTGTGCCAGGGCCGGCAGGAGGCTCCAAGGAAGCAGGAAGGCGCTGTGGCTTACGGTCCTCTGGCTGTCGCAGAATCGGCCACTGGAAACAAGGGGCCGAGGCGACGCGCGGCAGAATAAGATTGTTATCACAGAGATGGATGAGTTCGTGTTGGGCTTACAACTGAGTGCAGGTAACCTGCTTGACGTATTTACTTTCCTTCTGAATGAATTGGAAGTGCACAGGAGTTGACTAACAAATCAAGGGTACTAATGTCGTGTACTGTTTGTTTTGTAGAAACATGCAAGCGAGAAGCGCATGACGTGTTTGCGGACGAAGATGACGGTGCCGCGTCCTCAGGCACTCTAGCAAATGATGACAAAAGCGGGTCGGCGGCAAGGAAAAAGATAACTGGAATTGAAGACCAAGTAAAGGATGGACAAGAGGGAGCAGTCAAACCGGATGAGGTTCTGCATGAAGCTGAAATTGGCAAAGGTTTGGCTGGTGCTCTGAAGCTTCTCAAGGAAAGAGGGACACTTGACGAGGTCGGTGACAAAACCAGTGACAAGAAGAAAAGCAAGCCTGTTGGTATCAAGGATGGACCAAAAGAAATTCACATAGAGAGAACTGATGAGTTTGGTCGAGTGGTAAGTACTAGATCCAATTTATTTATTTATTTTTGCATTCATTTGTCATCAGGAATAATAATAGATGACACACAATGATAACATTTCTCAGAGCCTGATGATTTTGTCCACAGATGACTATGAAGGAGGCATTTCGGGAGCTTTCACACAAATTCCATGGCAAGGGCCCTGGCAAGACGAAGCAGGAGAAACGGCAGAGGAAGTACCAGGATGAGTTGAAAACCAAGCGGATGAAATCTTCCGACACGCCTTTAATGTCCGCGGAGAAGATGAGGGAGGCCCAAGCGCGCAGCAAGACACCATACCTTGTTTTAAGCGGCAATGCAAAATCAAGGCATGCTGGCTAGCCACATACTTCTAAATTCTTTACTTTCTCTTGCCGATGCATGTACCTCCCTAATCATTTTGACATCCTCAGAGGCCTTCATGGAAAATGCACAATTATTTTCTTTGGTTTTATACAGGGATAGGCGCTCCGTAGTATTTTCTTTGCTAAAATTTTACTCTCTTTTATTAAATATTGAGCACAACTAATTCATGTCTGTTTGGGTCTTTAGTAATGCTGGCCATGAATACACATTATATAGTGTAAACCCACTTAAGCCTCCAATGCAGAACACTAGATCATGTTTGACGATCCAAAGGAGCCCTTAGATTTAGGCCCAGTTTCGAACAAAAGAACTTTACAAAAAATTCACAAGAATGGATTCGTATAGGAAAGCTTTCTTTGCTAAAATTTTACTCTCTTTCATTATGTGTACAATTCCATTATGTGTACCCTTTGGATTGTTGGACTGGCTTTAAAAATACTATATGAATCCTTTCTTTCCTTCCAGTTTTGGAGGATTCTCAACATTTGCTCAAACCTTTTATTGTCACTTCTTTTGAGAAATCCAATGCAACATGTGTCTTTATCTCTCCTAAATAAACATTCTGTAGGAGGGAAGCATAACTAGGCAATGCTCATATTTGAGTTGGTCTAAATTTTCATTGCCTCTATACTAACTGATACTAGTATGGTGCGCATGCACTATATGTTTGCATCCTGTGGTATCCTCGGGACAAGAACGAGCTTCTCTTTCCGTCGCATCGTCACCCCAAACATGTCAGCCATGTCAACATCCTCCTCCTGCATCCCGTCGGGGAGCTCCCAGTCGAAGCAATAGACAAGGTTGGCGAGCATGACCTCAACAGTGGCCAGCCCGAAGCCCATCCCGGGGCAAATCCTCCGCCCGGTTCCAAACGGCAGGAACTGGAAATCCCTCCCTTTGAAGTCGGCGGCTGCTTTGGCCTCGTCCATGAACCTCTCCGGCCAGAACTCCTCCGCTTTCTCCCCCCAGGACTCGGTGTCTCTTCCGAGAGCCCACGCGTTGATGATGACGCGTGTCCCGGCCGGGACCATGTAACCGTTGACGTTGTCGCACTCGACCATGGAGAGGTGTGGGAGGAGGAGCGGCGCCGGCGGGTGTAGCCGGAGCGTCTCCTTCACGACGGCCTTGAGATATGACATGCCGCTTAGATCATCCTCCATGACTGTTTTCTGGCTCTTGGGTGTCTTGCTCCTCACCTCGGCCTGAAGTTTGGCCATGAGGTGTGACTTCCGCATGAGCTCAGCCATGGCGAACTCCAGGACAATGGATGACGTGTCTGTGCCAGCTGCAAACATGTCCTGTTTACACATAATGGAATTGTTCTCATATCATGATTGAATTGGAAGCATAAAAAATATCAATTAATTAGCACACATGAAAACGTTGGATTAATTGGAAATCGGCAATACTATTAAGTGTCACGAAATTCAGAGAATTACCATTAAGATGACCTTGACGTTGTCTCTACTGAGATTGTATTCGTGCTGAAGGGAGAGGAGAACATCCACCAAGTCTCTGTCTTGATCTTCTTGGCGTTGCTCTAGCTCATTGTGTTGATGATGATGTACTCCTCCTACTAGCCATGGTGATTTGGTTGCGTGGTCGTCTATGATCTTATCGAGCAACTCGTCCCATCTCTTCTTTAGCGTGCACGTCCTGGCCAGCACCACTCGCCGGAGCAGACCGACCTTGGTCAAGCTCGGGAAGTAGTCCTCCAGGTTGAAACCCCCGATCGCGGCCACGTTCCCGGCGATGAGCTCCCGGAAGAGCTCGTTCCGGCCTTCCTCCCTGAAGAACTTCCCGGATACGGCGCGGCACACCACGTCGTTGGTGAAGGCGCCGAGCAGCTCGGTCATGTCGACGACGGAGCGCGCGGCCGCGGCCGCCCGGAGCTTGGCCACCACGAGGCGCACCTCCTCCTCGCGGCCACCCTGGAGCGCGCGTACCTTCCGGGCGCTTAGCAGGTGGGTGGTGACGAGCTTGCGTGCCTGCCGCCAGTACTCGCCGTAGGGGACGAGGGCGACGTCGGAGGGGCCGCTGAGGAGGACGTCGGCGACGATGGACGGCGGGCGGGAGGCGAAGACGTGGTCGTGCGTGCGCAGGACGGCCTCGGCAGCGCTCGGGGAGGAGACGACGAGGTTGGGCACCTGGCCGAGGCGGAGGAGCATGAGGCCGTCGCGGCCGGCGTGCTTCCTGGCGAGCTCGGCGAGGGAGATGTGCGGGTCGGGGCCAACGAGGTGCAGGTGGCCTATGAGAGGGAGCTTCGGAGGCGACGGCGGGAGACGGCGACCATGATCACTGCAATTGTTCGCAGATCGTCTTGCCAAGTAGTAGCGGCGTAGTACGAGGAAGCAGAGCAAGAGTGAGAGCAGAGCTTCCGGCGAGAAGATGGTGAGTACTTGAGCCATATCGCCTCGCATCCTCACTATGGCTTAGTACTCTCTTGTTGGGTGCGTGCACGCTTTTATAGCTGAGGGTGGATGCAATTCATGCGAATCAAGCATGTCCTCAACAAGAGTGCAACGTATATCTCTTTCGGTCCACATAATTGTGTTCTCTCTGGAAACCTAGCTAGAGGTATGCACGTATGAGCTCGTTCTTATAAAGCTAGGCCAAAATTGCATTTTAAATCTTAGGATTTCGTTAAAAAAAATGGTGGGAATGCGTCACTTTAAATATTCATTTAAAACATTACTATATGTGACATGTGCAAATACAACTATATGACTGTTCACGGAACAAGTTCCTAACATTCATTATAGTCTTTTGTACAATATTCCATTTACTATAAATCATATTTCATTGTCAGTATTAATTATGTCCATAAATTTTCCCACTCCAATTTTTCTAATCAATACCTGAGCTCGAGGTAGGATCTGATAGAGTGAACTTGGTAGAAGCATGAGCAGACCTTAAGCAAGTAACGATTGGGCATTCAAGCTTGTTGCTAGGATCACGCTCAACTGGATCAATCGAGATTAAACTGGCACTCCAGATTGCGGCTAGAATCAAGAGTGGCTTCATTGAGCTTGGTTGAACCTTCAGTGAGACTGAACTGCAATGCAATTGTTATACCTGGCTATAAGCTTTGGCAAGCCTAAAATTGACATTTGAGCTTGTTGATAAGATCGAGCTTACCAGAACCTCAAGTGAGCCTAAATTTGCATTAGAGCTTGTTGCAAGGCTGAGATCATTTCGGTCGACATTTTGACCATGATCGACAGAAGCTTAAGCAAAATTAAATTGGTGTTATAGCTTTCTAACAAGCTCGAGTTCGTAAAAGCTCAATATGAGCTCAAGCTAGCGCAGATTAGCATTTGAGCTTGATCCTAGGCTTGAGTTCAGGGTTGAATAAAGTTTGCAAAAGTTGACAAAGTTCAATAACTATGAAGATCATTATACACTAATGTAGAAGTGGAAATAAGTTTAACAAAAAGTAATCATCATTTAGAACAGAATAGTCCTTTAGTTTCTTTTAAAATAATCAAACTCACATTGAGTGTCACAATGCAATTTCAATCATAGGCTTGAGTTTAGCGGTAGTGTTATAAAAAGTCACGACCTGTTGTATTCATTATTATTATTAAACATCTATGTTATATAACTTTTGTCGAATGCCATCAGTTCTTCTCTTTATCTGAATTTCCTTTACTGTGTTTCTTGGAGTTAGTTTGAGATATTATCGTATTGCATTTGATTGATTTCTATTCATAATAACGATGAAATACTAGTACAAATAATTAAAGGCCCCATGGCAAGTTAGAATAAACGGGTAAAATTATTTGTACTAAACTTTTTTATTTCCTTATAATTCATTCTTTAACCTACAATCTGACCCAATATTATTTTCTACTAGCCTTTGCAAAATAAACCACATAATTGAGATGCAATATTTCTAGTCCACAATTTTAATGCATATCGTGCATAATGCAATAACAACAAATTTAGAGGATATATTACAAAGGAAAATGATGTACGATGTTTTCTTTTCGAAAGGCTACCCTTAAATATATTTTTCTAGGAAGATATTCTAGATTAAGTAGTTTTTAAAACAAAAAAAGAGTAAAGTCTTTATATATATTTATTTATGCCATGTAGACGCATTGCAATATCTGTACGTGTTCATATCTATCTCGTAGTATCATTAAATATCATGGCAGACAACTCTAAAGCTAATCGAATTTTCTATTGCAAGATTAATGAAATATTATAGAGTATATATCAGTGAGTTAATAGAAAATTCTAGAGTATTCAAAAAATTTATGAAGGCTTTTTCCTTGAGTTTTTTACATTGCCCATTTATTGGTTCTTTCTTAGCCACATAGATAAATTTGTTCATGTTCCTTTTTGTCGGAAAATTATTTCTTTTTTTTGTGGGTGTCGAAAAATTATTTCAATTTCCTAGTTTCAGCGGGTCACAAGTATCATATGCATACCATTCCCTTGATCTGTGGAAAAGTCATTCAGCTTAACTCGTTTAAAAGATGGCCACTTTTTTTCTTCTTGGTACTTGCTTTGTACCTTATAGAAAAATATAAGATGTTTTAGCTTTTCTATATTTTCTCAGATTTGTATGCATCTAGACACGTTTTAATGTGTATATTCACTCATTTTAATCCATAGGTAGTCCATATTGCAATATCTAAAACATCTTATAATTAGAAACGGAGGGAGTAGTATCTTATTGCAATAGATATGTAGTGAAATAAGCGATCATGTTTTTTTTCTTGGCTTGATGCATAAGCTGCTCATAAAGTCACAACTCTATCCTGAAAGTAACAGTGACAACCCTAGTTGGTTAAAAATCAACCCAACTCATCAGAATTTATGCAGTGACGATATGATTCCCGTAAATCATATATGGATGCATGACCCTTCTATACATTTGGGCCTACGATTATAGATTTGAATACCTTTAATTCATAGAAATTGAACCTCAATAATAAATGCCCTAGGAAAGGGCTTTTATTTCCTTGTCTAAGGGCTCGCCTAGCTTGGGTGGTCATTCTTGAACGACACATGACGTGGGATGTCACCGTCTTCAATAGCATATGTCAGAAGCAGTGTGGGGTGTCTGGACTGAGCGGATTTCTTTCACCTTGGTGATCTTGACATTTACTGCCAGATGTAGATCAAGAAAGAGATTCTATGTTCGTATAGAGAGGGGGTAAATTCTTGGTCTATTATTAACTCTCTGTAAATATGGCCACCAATTTTGTTTTGACTCTATGGAACCAGCCCAGGTTTCCCTCATTCCCACTATCATGGACTTTGGAATCTAGATGGGATACCACTACTATGTCAAACCTCTAGCCAACCGGAATTGGCATTCAGGCTTGTTCTTAGGTGCTACTTGTGAGCTGTGTTGGGATTTTTCCCGAAGAGGAGAGGAGATGAAGTACAATAGAGATAAGTATTTCCTCAGTGAGAACGGTTTATCGAACCAATGGAGAATCATGCAAAGCCTCGTGAACAACACCTGCACACACAAAAGCAAATACTTGCACCCAACGCGGATAAGAGGGTTGTTAATCCCCTTGAACTTGTTAATTGTAAGGATCAAATCTCGTAGTGGTAGATAGATAAATTACAAAACAAAATAAAAGTAATAAAATTACAGGAAGGCATTTTTGTGTTTTTATATATGATAAACGTAGCCTGAGGGCCATAGTTTTCACTACAGGCTCCTCTCTCAGACACATAACATATGGTGGGTGAACAAATTACTGTTGGGCAATTGATAGAAAAGCGCATAGTTATGACGATATTCCAGGCAATGATCATGTATATAGGCATCACGTCCGAGACAAGTAGACTAACTCCTGCCTGCATCTACAACTATTACTCCACCCATTGACCACTATTCAGCGTGCATCTAGGGTATTAAGTTAATAGAACAGTGTAATGCCTTAAGCAAGATGACATGATGTAGACAAAGTAAACTCAATCAATATGAATAAAGCACATCGTTTTACCCTTAATGGCAACAATACATATATGTGTCTTGTCCTTTTCTGTCATTGGGATATAGAACACCGCAAGATTGAACCTCAGAAAGCACCTCTCTGACTGAAGATAAATCAATCAAGTTGACCAAACAAAACGGATAGATCGGAGAGAAATACAAAGCTATAACAATCATGCATAATAAAGTTCAGAAAGACTCAATTACTTCTCATGAATATTCAGATCACAAACCCACAATTCATTGGATCCCAACAAACATACCGGAAAAGAAGATTACATCAGATAGAACTCCAAGAACATCAAGGAGAACATGGTATTGAAGATCAAAAAGAGAGAAGAAGCCATCTAGCTACTAGCTATGGACCCGTAGGTCTGTCGTAAACTACTCACGCTCATCGGAAGACAACACGGACGATGTAGAAGCCCTCCGTGATTAATCCCCCCGGCAGAGTACCAGAAAAGGCCTCCATATGGGATCACGGAAGAACAGAGATTTGCGGTGGAGAAAGTGTTTCTGAAGGAAATATGCCCTAGAGGCAATAATAAAGTTATTATTTATTTCCTTATTTCATGATAAATGTTTATTATTCATGCTAGAATTGTATTAACCGGAAACTTGATACATGTGTGAATACATAGACAAACAGAGTGTCACTAGTATGCCTCAACTTGACTAGCTCGTTGAATCAAAGATGGTTAAGTTTCCTAGCCATAGACATGAGTTGTCATTTGATTAACGGGATCACATCATTAGAGAATGATGTAATTGACTTGACCCATTCCATAAGCTTAGCACTTGATCGTTTAGTATGTTGCTATTGCTTTCTTCATGACTTATACATGTTCCTATGACTATAAGATTATGCAACTCATGTTTACTGGAGGAACACTTTGTGTGCTACCAAACGTCACAACGTAACTGGGTGATTATAAAGGAGCTCTACAGGTGTCTTCGAAGGTACATGTTGAGTTGGCGTATTTCGAGATTAGGATTTGTCACTCCGATTGTCGGAGAGGTATCTCTGGGCCCTCTCGGTAATGCACATCACTATAAGCCATGCAAGCAATGTGAATAATGAGTTAGTTGCGGGATGACGCATTACATAACGAGTATAGAGACTTGCCGGTAATGAGATTGGACTAGGTATTGAGATACCGATGATCGAATCTCGGGCAAGTAACATACCGATGACAAAGGGAACAACGTATGTTGTTATGCGGTTTGACCGATAAAGATCTTCGTAGAATATGTAGGAGACAATATGAGCATCCAGGTTCCGCTATTGTTTATTGACCGGAGACGTGTCTCGGTCATGTCTACATAGTTCTCGAACCCGTAGGGTCCGCACGCTTAAAGTTTCAATGACGGTTATATTATGAGTTTTGATGTACCGAAGGTTGTTCGGTGTCCCGGATGTGATCACGGACATGACGAGGAGTCTCAAAATGGTTGAGACATGAAGATTGATATATTGGAAGCCTATATTTGGGTATCGGAAGTGTTCCGGGTGAAATCGGGATTTTACCGGAGTACCGGGGGGGTTACCGGAACCCCCCGGGGGCTTACTCGGCCATAGTGGGCCTTAGTGGAGAAGAGGAGAGGTGGCCAGGCAGGGCCACGCGCCCCTCCCCCTAGTCCGAATAGGACAAGGAGAGGGGGTGGCGCCCCCCTTTCCTTCCTCTCTCCCTCCTCTTTCCTCCCTTCTCCTAATCCAACAAGGAAGGGAGGGAGTCCTACTCCCGGTGGGAGTAGGACTCCTCCTGGCGCGCCTCCTCCTAGCCGGCCGCACCTCCCCCCTTGCTCCTTTATATACGGGGGCAGGGGGCACCCTAGACACAACAATTGATCATTGATCTCTTGGTCGTGTGCGGTGCCCCCTCCATCATAGTCCTCCTCGATAATATCGTAGCGGTGCTTAGGCGAAGCCCTGCGTCGGTAGAACATCATCATCGTCACCATGCCTCCGTGCTGACGGAACTCTCCCTCGACACTCGGCTGGATCAGAGTTCGAGGGACGTCATCGAGCTGAACGTGTGCTAGAACTCGGAGGTGCCGTACTCTGGGTGCTTGATCGGTCGGGCTGTGAAGACGTACGACTACATCAACCGCGTTGTTCTAACGCTTCCGCTTTCGGTCTACGAGGGTACATGGAAAACACTCTCCCCTCTCGTTGCTATGCATCACCATGATCTTGCGTGTACGTAGGAAATTTTTGAAATTACTATGTTCCCCAACAGTGGCATCCGAGCCTGGTTTTATGCGTAGATGTTATATGCACGAGTAGAACACAAGTGAGTTGTGGGCGATATAAGTCATACTGATTACCAGCATGTCATACTTTGGTTCGGAGGTATTGTTGGATGAAGCGGCCCAGACCGACAATACGCGTATGCGAGACTGGTTCTACCGACGTGCTTTGCACATAGGTGGCTGGCAGGTGTCAGTTTCTCCAACTTTAGTTGAACCGAGTGTGGCTACGCCCGGTCTTTGAGAAGGTTAAAACAGCACTAACTTGACGAACTATCATTGTGGTTTTGATGCGTAGGTAAGAACGGTTCTTGCTCAGCCCGTAGCAGCCACGTAAAACTTGCAACAACAAAGTAGAGGACATCTAACTTGTTTTTGCAGGTCATGTTGTGATGTGATATGGTCAAGACGTGATGCTATACTTTATTGTATGAGATGATCATGTTTTGTAACCGAGTTATCGGCAACTCGCAGGAGCCATATGGTTGTCGCTTTATTGTATGCATTGCAATCGCCCTGTAATTGCTTTACTTTATCACTAAGCGGTAGCGATAGTCATAGAAGCAATAGGTGGCGAAACGACAATGATGCTACGATGGAGATCAAGGTGTCGCGCCGGTGACGATGGTGATCATGACGGTGCTTCGGAGATGGAGATCACAAGCACAAGATGATGATGGCCATATCATATCACTTATATTGATTGCATGTGATGTTTATCCTGTATGCATCTTATTTTGCTTTGTTTGACGGTAGCATTATAAGATGATCTCTCACTAAATTTCAAGGCATAAGTGTTCTCCCTGAGTATGCACCGCTATGAAAGTTCTTCGTGCTGAGACACCACGTGATGATCGGGTGTGATAGGCTCTACGTTCAAATACAACGGGTGCACAACAGTTGCACACGCGGAATACTCAGGTTAAACTTGACGAGCCTAGCATATACAGATATGGCCTCGAAACACTGAGACCGAAAGGTCGAGCGTGAATCATATAGTAGATATGATCAACATAGTGATGTTCACCATTGAAAACTACTCCATCTCACGTGATGATCGGACATGGTTTAGTTGATTTGGATCACGTGATCACTTAAATGATTAGAGGGATGTCTATCTAAGTGGGAGTTCTTAAGTAATATGATTAATTGAACTTAAATTTATCATGAACTTAGTCCTGGTAGTATTCTGCAAATTATGTTGTAGCTCGCGTTGTTGCTTTCATATGTTTATTTTGATATGTTCCTAGAGAAAACTGTGTTGAAAGATGTTAGTAGCAATAATGCGGATTAGATCGTGATCTGAGGATTGTCCTCATTGCTGCACAGAAGAATTATGTCCTTGATGCACCGCTAGGTGATGGACCTATTGCAGGAGCAGATGCAGACGTTATGAATGTTTGGCTAGCTCAATATGATGACTACTTGATAGTTTAGTGCACCATGCTTAACGGCTTAGAATCGGGACTTGAAAGACGTTTTGAACGTCATGGGCCATATGAGATGTTCCAGGAGTTGAAGTTAATATTTCAAGAAAATACCCGAGTTGAGAGATATGAAGTCTCCAACAAGTTCTATAGCTAAAAGATGGAAGAGAATTGCTCAACTAGTGAGCATGTGCTCAGATTGTCTGGGTACTACAATCGCTTGTATCAAGTGGGAGTTAATCTTCCAAATAATATGATGATTGACAGAGTTCTCTAGTCACCATCACCAAGTTAGTAGAACTTCGTGATGAACTATAGTATGCAAAGGATGACAAAAACGATTCCCGAGCTCTTCGCGATGTTGAAATCAACGAAGGTAGAAATCAAGAAAGAGCATCAAATGTTGATGATTGACAAGACCACTAGTTTCAAGAAAAGGGCAAAGGGAAAGAAAGGGAACTTCAAGTAGAATGACAAGCAAGTTGTCACTCCCGCGAAGAAGCCCAAAGCTGGACAAAGCCTGAAACTGAGTGCTTACACTGCAAAGGAAATGGTCACTGGAAACGGAAATGCCCTGAATATTTGGTGGATAAGAAGGATGGCAAAGTGAACAAGGGTATATTTGATATACAGGTTATTGATGTGTGCCTTACTAGTGTTTATAGTAGCCTCGAGTATTTGATACTTGTTTGGTTGCTAAGATTAGTAACTCGAAACAGGAGTAACAGAATAAATAGAGACTAGTTGAGGGGAAGTGACGATGAGTGTTGGAAGTAGTTCCAAGATTGATATGATCATCATCACACACTCCCTATACTTTCGGGATTAGTGTTAAACCTAAATAAATGTTATTTGGCGTTTGCGTTGAGCATGAATATGATTTGATCATGTTTATTGCAATACGATTATTCATTTAAAGTAAGAGAATAATTGTTGTTCTGTTTACATGAATAAAACCTTCAATGGTCATACACCCAAAGAAAAAGTTTGTTGGATCTCGATCGTAGTGATACACATATTCATAATATTGATGCCAAAAGATGCAAAGTTGATAATGATAGTTCAACTTATTTGTGGCACTGCCATTTGGGTCATATCGGTGTAAAGCGCATGAAGAAACTCCATAAAGATGGATTTTCAGAATCACTTGGTTATGAATCATTTGATGCTTGCGAACCATGCCTTTTGGGCAAGATAACTAAAACTCCGTTCTCCGAAACAATGGAACGAGCTACTGACTTGTTGGAAATAATACATACCGATGTATGCGGTCCAATGAGTGTTGATGCTCGTGGCAAGTATCGTTATTTTCTGACCTTCACAAATGATTTGAGCAGATATGAGTATATCTACTTAATGAAGCACAAGTCTGACACATTTGAAAAGTTCAAAGAATTTCAGAAGTGAAGTGGAGAATCATCGTAACAAGAAAATAATGTTTCTACAATCTGATCATAGAGGAGAATATTTGAGTTACGAGTTTGGCCTTCATTTAAAACAATGTGGAATAGTTTCACAGCTCACGCCACATGGAACACCACAGCGTAATGGTGTGTCCGAACGTCATAACCGCACTTTATTGGATATGGTGCGATCTATGATGTATCTTACCGATTTACCACTATTGTTTTGGGGTTATGCGTTAGAGACAGTTGCATTCACTTTAAATAGGGCACCATCAATATCCATTGAGACGACGCCTTATGGACTGTGGTTTGGCAAGAAACCAAAGTTGTCCTTTCTTAAAGTTTGGGGCTGCGATGCTTATGTGAAAAAGTTTCAACCTGATAAGCTCGAACCCAAATCGGAAAAGTGCGTCTCATAGAATACCCAAAGGAAACTGTTGGGTACACCTTCTATCACAGATCCGAAGGCAAGATATTCGTTTCTAAGATGGATCCTTTCTAGAGAAGGAGTTTCTCTCGAAAGAAGTGAGTGGGAGGAAAGTAGAGCTTGATAAGGTAATTGTACCTTCTCCCTAATTGGAAAGTAGTTCATCACAGAAATCAGTTCCAGTGATTCCTACACCAATTAGTGAGGAAGCTAATGATGATGATCATGAAACTTCACATTAAGTTACTACAGAATCTCGTAGGTCTTCCAAAGTACAGTTCGCACCAGAGTACGGTAATCCTGTTCTGGAAATCATGTTACTAGACCATGATGAACCTACGAACTATGAGGAAACGATGATGAGCCCAGATTCCGCGAAATGGCTTGAGGCCATGAAATCTGAGATGGGATCCATGTATGAGAACAAAGTGTGGACTTTGGTTGACTTGCCCGATGATCGGCAAGACATAGAAAATAAATGGATCTTCAAGAGGAAGACAGATGCTGATAGTAGTGTTACTATCTACAAAGCTCGACTTGTCGCAAAAAGTTTTTCCACAAGTTCAAGGTGTTGAATACAATGAGATTTTCTCACTCGTACCGATGCTTAAGTCTATCCTAATCATGTTAGCAATTGCCACATTTTATGAAATCTGGCAAATGGATGTCAAAACTACATTCCTTAATGGATTTATTAAAGAAGAGTTGTATATGATGACACCAGAAGGTTTTGTCAATCCTAAAGGTGCTAACAAAATGTGCAAGCTCCAGCGATCCATCTATGGACTGGTGCAAGCATCTCGGAGTTGGAATATACGCTTTGATGAGTTGATCAAAGCATATGGTTTTATACAGACTTTTGGAGAAGCCTGTATTTACAAGAAAGTGAGTGGGAGCTCAGAGCATTTCTAAAACTATATGTAGATGACATATTGTTGATTGGAAATGATATAGAAATTCTGGATAGCATAAAAGGATACTTGAATAAGAGTTTTTCAAAGAAAGACCTCGGTGAAGCTGCTTACACATTGAGCATCAAGTCTATAGAGATAGATCAAGACGCTTGATAAGATTTTTCAATGAGTACATACCTTGATAAAATTTTGAAGTAGTTCAAAATGGAACAGTCAAAGAAGGAGTTCTTGCCTGTGTTGAAAGGTGTGAAGTTGAGTAAGACTCAAAACCCGACCATGGCAGCAAATAGAAAGAGAATGAAAAATCTTTCCCTATGCCTCAGTCATAGGTTCTATAAAGTATGCTATGCTGTGTACCAGACCTATTGTATACCTTGCTCTGAGTTTGGCAAGGGAGTACAATTTTGATCTAAGAGTAGATCACTGGATAGCGGTCAAGAATATCCTTAGTGAGGACTAAGGAAATATTTCTCGATTATGGAGGTGATAAAAGAGCCCGTCGTAAGAGTTACATCGGTGCAAGCTTTTACACCAATCCAGATGACCCTAAATCTCAATCTGGATACATATAGAAAGTGGGAGCAATTAGCTAGAGTAGCTCAGTGCAGATCATTGTAGACATAGAATAGTTGCAAAATACATACGACTCTGAATATGACAGACCCGTTGACCAAAACTTCTCTCACGAGCAAAACATGATCATACCTTAATACTCTTTGGGTGTTAATCACATAGCGAAGATTACTGACTCTAGTAAACCCTTTGGGTGTTGATCACATGACGATGTGAACTATGGGTATTAATCATATACAGATATGAATATTGGTGTTAAATCACATGATGATGTGAACGAGATTATTGAGTCTAGTGCAAGTGGGAGACTGAAGGAAATATGCCCTAGAGGCAATTATAAAGTTATTATTTATTTCCTTATTTCATGATAAATGTTTATTATTCATGCTAGAATTGTATTAACCAGAAACTTGATACATGTGTGAATACATAGACAAACATTGTGTCACTAGTATGCCTCTACTTGACTAGCTCGTTGAATCAAAGATGGTTAAGTTTCCTAGCCATAGACATGAGTTGTCATTTGATTAACGGGATCACATCATTAGAGAATGATGTAATTGACCCATTCTGTTAGCTTAGCACTTGATCGTTTAGTATGTTGCTATTGCTTTCTTCATGACTTATACATGTTCCTATGACTATGAGATTACGCAACTCCTGCCATCGGAGGAACACTTTGTGTGCTACCAAACGTCACAACGTAACTGGGTGATTATAAAGGAGCTCTAAAGGTGTCTCCGAAGGTACATGTTGAGTTGGCGTATTTCGAGATTAGGATTTGTCACTCCGATTGTTGGAGAGGTATCTCTGGGCCCTCTCGGTAGTGCACATCACTATAAGCCTTGCAAGCAATGTGACTAATGAGTTAGTTGCGGGATGATGCATTACATAATGAGTAAAGAGACTTGCCGGTAATGAGATTGAACAAGGTATTGAGATACCGACGATCGAATCTCGGGCAAGTAACATACCGATGGGAACAACGTATGTTTTTATGCGGTTTGACCGATAAAGATCTTCGTAGAATATGTAGGAGCCAATATGAGCATCCAGGTTCCGCTATTGGTTATTGACCGAAGACGTGTCTCGGTCATGTCTACATAGTTCTCGAACCCGTAGGGTCCGCACGCTTAAAGTTTCAATGACGGTTATATTGTGAGTTTTTGTGTTTTGATGTACTGAAGGTTGTTCGGTGCCGCGGATGTGATCACGGACATGACGAGGAGTCTTGAAATGGTCGAGACATGAAGATTGATATATTGGAAGCCTATATTTGGATATCGGAAGTGTTCCGGGTGAAATTGGGATTTTACCGGAGTACCGGGGTTACTGAACCTCCCGGGGCTTAATGGGCCATAGTGGGCCTTAGTGGAGAAGAGGAGGCGGCCAGGGCAGGGCCGCGCCTCCCCTAGTCCGAATAGGACAAGGAGAGGCGGCGCCCCTTTCCTTCCTCTCTCCCTCCTCTTTCCCCCCTTCTCCTAATCCAACAAGGAAGGGAGGGAGTCCTACTCCCGGTGGGAGTAGGACTCCTCCTGGCGCGCCTCCTCCTAGCCAGCCGCACCTCCCCCCTTGCTCCTTTATATACGAGGGCAGGGGGGCACCCTAGACACAACAATTGATCATTGATCTCTTAGCCGTGTGCGGTGCCTCCCTCCACCATAGTCCTCCTCGATAATATCGTAGCGGTGCTTAGACGAAGCCCTGCTCGGTAGAACATCATCATCGTCACCACGCCATGATGCTAACGGAACTCTCCCTTGACACTCGGCTGGATGGGAGTTCGTGGGACGTCATCGAGCTAAACGTGTGCTAAAACTCGGAGGTGTCGTACTTTGGGTGCTTGATCGGTCGGGCCGTGAAGACGTACGACTACATCAACTGCGTTGTTCTAATGCTTCCGCTTTCGGTCTACGAGGGTACATGGACAACACTCTCCCCTCTCGTTGCTATGCATCACCATGATCTTGCGTGTGCGTAGGAAAATTTTGAAATTACTACGTTCCCCAACAGTTTCGGGTGGCTCTCTGTTGGTTTTCCAATATTTGAGAATTTATAGAAGTGGAATTAGGTCAGACGGAGCCTCGAGGGGCCCACAAGATGTCAGGCCTTGGCTTTATAAAATCTGATTGGATCTGCACTAGAGGATAAGAATACAGATAGGCTGACTAAGAAGATCAACAGGGCACCCCCCAGGGCGTGCCGGGTTGCCTTGCCATCTCCTCGTACATTCTCTGGTCTCCTCCTGAAGCTTCCAAGGTCTCTTATGTCCAGAAAAAAAATCGTCAAAAAGTTCTGTAGTGTTTGGACTCCGTTTGCTACTGATTTTCTAGAAAACCAAAAACAAGCAGAAAACAACAACTGGCACTGGGCACTGAGTTAATAGGATAGTTCTAAAAAATGATATGAAACAATATAAAAATGCATATAAAGCATCCAAGATTGATAATATAATAGCATGGAACAATAAAAAATTATAGATACGTTGGAGATGTATCACTAGGATGGAGTTTGGCTTGAAGAAAGCTCATGAAAGTTGCAAAAAAAATGTTCAATAGCGAATGAAGTTCAATTTTGCCTAGGGGGAGAAGTAAAGAAAACCTGGTTGAGCTCAAGCTCGACTTAAAAAAGTACCTCTGTTCAACTTTCGCTTAAGGGGAGAAGTAAAGGAAAGTTTGTTGAGCTCAAGCTCGACTTAACAAAGTATCTTTATGCTATAGGACAAAAATCGATGATATGAAAAAAGTGAGTCAGATAAACACTAGTGTAGAAAAGCCTAGCTATGGCGTGGCATGATTGGCCTTGCTGGCATGGGAGGCCGCAGCCACCAATATTGCGCCAGTGGCTAAATTTACTAGTGGCGTTGGAGCACATGTCAGCGGTATTGTAGATACTGATGGCGTGCCACATTTCCAATGCCACCAGTAAGTGTATGTTACCACTTTCATGCCATGTTACCCAATGCCAGTAAATTGATTTTTCGTTTATAAAAAAGATGCAACTAGGCTTTTCTAGTTAAGTTCCACAAACTAGTACTCGTCAACTTAACTAATTCAACTTTCCAAAAGTTAGTATTCCTAATACTAAACAAGTTTAGCTTCACAAATGCGCATGTTCAACCAAGTCATCATATCTCTTGTTCAAGGATTAACTTCATCTGGCGTAGCTTATTCCTATTGCTCTCTTCCTCTTTTTTGAACTGTGCTTTCTCCATCTTTAGATCATTCCTCTCTGCCCTGAGGAGCTTTCTCTCCTTCTTCAGTTGATCCTCTCCTCGGACAGTTGATCCCTCTACTCCCTTAGCTTAAGAATCTTATTGAAGAGGTCAGCCTTCTCGTTGATCAGTTGATCCCTATCCTCCCTCAGCCCGACATTCACCTCCTTGAGGGCCTTGATTGTACTCTCGTGATACTCTATCAGCTCGTGGTTGAGCATGTCCACATCATACCTTCTCTCCTCAATGGGTGTCGGAGATGGTACATATCCCACCAAGTCAAATGTTTGAAATCATTAGATATGCATGTGTGTTTGCAATCATCATGAATGGTTAGATATATGCATGTATTGTTGGGGAACGTAGTAATTTCAAAATTTTCCTACGCACACACAGGACCATGGTGATGGCATAGCAACGAGAGGGAAGAGTGTCTGTCACGCACTCGTGAGACCGAAAGCGGAAGCGTTATAACAACGCTGTTGATGTAGTCGTGACGTCTTCACGATCCGACCGATCCAAGTACCGAACGTCACGGCACCTCCGTGTTCAAAGACAGTTCAGCTCGATGACGATCCCGGGCTCCGATCCAGAAAGCGTCGGGGATGAGTTCCACAAGATGACGGGCGTGATGACGATGATGATGCTCCACCGACGCAGGCTTCGCCTAAGCCCCGCGACGATATGACTTCTCCGCGCAGGCTTCGCCTAAGCTCCGCGACGATATGACCGAAGTGGAATATGGTGGAAGGGGCACCGCACACGGCTAAGGAACGATCCGTAGATCAACTTGTGTGTCATAAGTGCCCCTTGCCCCCAGATATAAAGGAGCAAGGAGGGGGTGGCCGCCTAGGAGGAGGCGCACCAGGGGGAGTCCTACTCCCACCGAGTAGGATTCCCTTTCCTAGTCCAACTAGGAGTCCTTCCATGTATTAGGAGTAGGAGACAAGGAAGGGAAGAGAGAAGGGAAGGAAGGAGGGTGCGGTTCTCCCCAGTCCACTTCGGACTAGGCCATGGGGCGGCCTGCCCTAGGCAGCCCTCTCTCTTTCTGCAGGGCCCAATAAGGCCCAATACTTCTCCTGGCGAATTCCCGTAACTCTCCCACTCGAAAAATACCTGAATCATTCGAACCTTTCCGAACTCCGAATATAGTCGTCCAATATATCGATCTTTACGTCTCGACCATTTCGAGACTCCTCGTCATGTCCCCGATCTCATCCGGGACTCCGAACTCCTTCGGTACATCAAAACTCATAAACTCATAATATAACCGCCATCGAAACCTTAAGCGTGCGGACCCTACGGGTTCGAGAACTATGTAGACATGACCTAGAACTATTCTCGGTCAATAACCAATAGCGGGACCTGGATGCCCATATTGGCTCCTACATATTCTACGAAGATCTTTATCGGTCAAACCGCATAACAACATACGTTGTTCCCTTTGTCATCGGTATGTTACTTGCCCGAGATTCGATCGTCGGTATCCAATACCTAGTTCAATCTCGTTATCGCAAGTTTCTTTACTCGCTATGCGTAATGCATCATTCCGTAATTAACTCATTAGCTACATTGCTTGCAAGGCTTATAGTGATGTGCATTACCGAGAGGGCCCAGAGATACCTCTCCGACAATCGGAGTGACAAAACCTAAATACGCCAACCCAACATGTACCTTTGGAGACACCCGTAGTACTCCTTTATAATCACCAGTTACGTTGTGACATTTGGTAGTACTCAAAGTGTTCCTCCGTAAACGGAGTTGCATAATCTCATAGTTACAGGAACATGTATAAGTCATGAAGAAAGCAATAGCAACATACTAAACGATCGGGTGCTAAGCTAATGGAATGGGTCATGTCAATCAGATCATTCAACCAATGATGTGACCTTGTTAATCAAATGACAACTCCTTTGTCTATGGTTAGGAAACATAACCATCTTTGATTAACAAGCTAGTCTAGTAGAGGCATACTAGTGACACTGCTTGTCTATATATTCACACATGTATTATGTTTCCTGTTAATACAATTCTAGCATGAATAATAAACATTTATCATGATATAAGGAAATAAATAATAACTTTATTATTGCCTCTAGGGCATATTTCCTTCAGTCTCCCACTTGCACTAGAGTCAATAATCTAGATCACATCACCATGTGATTAACATCGATAGTTCACATCATCATGTGACCAATACCCAAAGGGTTTACTAGATTCAGTAATCTAGTTCACATCGCTATGTGATTAACACCCAAAGAGTACTAAGGTGTGATCATGTTTTGCTTGTGAGAGAATCTTAGTCAACGGGTCTTTCATATTCAGATCCGTTATGTATTTTGCAATTTTCTATGTCTACAATGCTCGCACGGAGCTACTCTAGCTAATTGCTCCCACTTTCAATATGTATCTAGATCGAGACTTAGAGTCATCCAGATCGGTGTCAAAACTTGCATCGGCGTAACCCTTTACTTACCTAACCTTTTTTCACTTCCATAATCGAGAAACATATCCTTATTCCACTAAGGATAATTTTGACCGCTGTCCAGTGATCTACTCCTAGATCACTATTGTACTCCCTTGCCAGACTCAGTGTAGGGTATACAATAGATCTGGTACACAGCATGGCATACTTTATAGAACCTATGGCCAAGGCATAGGGAATGACTTTCATTTTCTTTCTATCTTCTGCCGTGGTCGGGTTTTGAGTCTTACTCAATTTCACACCTTGTCACACAGGCAAGAACTCTTTCTTTGACTGTTCCATTTTGAACTACTTCAAAATCTTGTCAAGGTATGTACTCATTGAAAAAACTTATCAAGCGTCTTGATCTATCTCTATAGATCTTGATGCTCAATATGTAAGCAGCTTTGCAGAATAATTCTACATTATTTCCGATCTACAATATGTCATTCACATATACTTATCAGAAATGATGTAGTGCTCCCACTCACTTTCTAGTAAATACAGGCTTCATCGTAAGTTCAGATAAACTATATGCTTTGATCAACTTATCAAAGCGTATATTCCAACTCCGAGATGCTTGCACCAGTCCATAGATGGATCGCTGAAGCTTGCATATTTTGTTAGCTCCTTTAGGATTGAAAAACTTCTGGTTGCATCATATGCAACTCTTCTTTAATAAATCCATTAAAGAATGTAGTTTTGACATCCATTTGCCAGATTTCATAAAATGTGGCAATTGCTAACATGATTCGGACAGACTTAAGAATCGCTACAGTAGATAAAATCTCATTGTAGTCAACACCTTGAACTTGTCAAAAAAAAAACTTTTTTTTTGTGACAAGTCGAGTTTTGTAGATAGTAACACTACTATAAGTGTCCGTCTTCCTCTTAAAGATCCATTTATTTAACATGGCTTGCTGATCATCGAGCAAGTCAATCAAAGTCCATACTTTGTTCTCATACATGGATCCTATCTCAGATTTCATGGCCTCAAGCCATTTCGCGGAATCTGGGCTCATCATCGCTTCCTCATTGTTCATAGGTTCATCATGGTCTAGTAACATGACTTCTAGAATAGGATTACCGTACCACTCTGGTGCGGATCTTACTCTGGAAGACCTACGAGGTTTGGTAGCAACTTGATCTCAAGTTTCATGATCATCATCATTAACTTCCTCACTAATTGGTGTAGGAATCATCGAACTGATTCCTGTGATGAACTACTTTCAAATAAGGGAGAAGGTACAATTACCTCATCAAGTTCTACTTTCCTCCCACTCACTTCTTTCGAGAGAAACTTCTTCTCTAGAAAGGATCCATCTTAGCAACGAAAAACTTGCCTTCGGATCTGTGATAGAAGGTGTACCCAATAGTTACCTTTGGGTATTCTATGAAGACGCACTTCTCCGATTTGGGTTTGAGCTCATCAGGTGAAAACTTTTTCAAATAAGCATCACAACTCAAAACTTTTAAGAAACAACAACTTTGGTTTCTTGCCAAACCACAGTTCATACGGTGTCGTCTCAACGGATTTAGATGGTGCTCTTTTTAACGTGAATGCAGCTGTCTCTAATGCATAGCCCCAAAACTATAACGGTAAATCGGTAAGAAACATCTTAGATCGCACCATATCTAGTAAAGTGCGATGACGACGTTCGGACACACCATTGCGCTGTGGTGTTCCGGAGGCGTGAGTTGCTAAAATATTCCGCATTGTTTCAAATGTAGACCAAACTCGTAACTCAAATATTCGCCTCCACGATCAGATCGTAGAAACTTTATTTTCTTATTACGATGATTTTCAACTTCACTCTGAAATTCTTTGAACTTTTCAAATGTTTCAGACTTATGTTTCATCAAGTAGATATACCCATATCTGCTCAAATCATCTTGTGAAGGTCGAAAATAACGATACTTGCCACGAGCATCAACACTCATTGAATCGCATACATCGGTATGTATTATTTCCAATAAGTCAAGAGCTTGTTCCATTGTTCCGGAGAACGGAGTTTTAGTCATCTTGCCCAAAAGGCACGGTTCGCAAGCATCAAATGATTCATAATCAAGTGATTCCAAAAGTCCATCAAGATGGAGTTTTTCTTCAAGCGCTTTACACCAATATGACCTAAACGGCAAGTGCCACAAATAAGTTGCACTATCATTATTAACTTTGCATCTTTTGGTTTCAATATTTTGAATATGTGTATCACTATGATCGAGATCCAATGAACCATTTTCATTGGGTGTGTAACCATATAAGGTTTTATTCATGTAAACAGAACAACAATTTATTCTCTTACTTAAATGAATAATCAGATTGCAATAAATATGATCAAATCATATTTATGCTCAACACCAAATAACACTTATTTAGGTTCCACACTAATCCCGAAAGTATAGGGAGTGTGCGATGATGATCATATCAATCTTGGAACTACTTCCAACACTCATCGTCACTTCCCCTTCAACTAGTTTCTGTTCATTCTGCAACTCCCATTTCAAGTTACTACTCTTAGCAACTATACCAGTATCAAATACCGAGGGGTTGCTATGAACACTAGTAAAATACACATCAATAATCTGTATATCAAATATACCTTTGTTCACTTTGCCATCCTTCTTATCCACCAAATATTCAGGGGTAGTTCCGCTTCCAAAGGACCAGTTCCATTGCAGCAAAAGTACTTAGTCTCGTGCTTAGGTCCAGACTTGGGCTTCTTCACTCGAGCAACAACTTGCTTGCCGTTCCTTTTGAAGTTCCCTTCTTCCCTTTGCCCTTTTCCTTGAGACTAGTGGTCTTGTCAATCATCAACACTTGATGCTCTTTCTTGATTTCTACCTTCGTTGATTTCAACATCATGAAGAGCTCGGGAATCGTTTTCGTCATCCCCTGCATACTATAGTTCATCACGAAGTTCTAGTAACTTAGTGATGGTGACTAGAGAATTCTGTCAATCACTATCTTATCTCGAAGATTAACTCCCACTTGATTCAAGCGATTGAAGTATTCGGACAATCTGAGCACATGCTCACTAGTTGAGCGATTCTCCTCCATCTCTTAGCTATAGAACTTGTTGGAGACTTCATATCTCTCAACTCGGGTATTTGCTTGAAATATTAACTTCAATTCCTGGAACATCTCATATGGTCCATGACGCTCAAAACGCCTTTGAAGTCCCGATTCTAAGCCGTTAAGTATGGTGCACTAAACTATCAAGTAGTCATCATATTGAGCTAGCCAAACGTTCATAACGTCTGCATCTGCTCCTGCAATAGGTCTGTCACCTAGCGGTGCATTAAGGACATAATTCTTCTGTGCATCATTGCTACTAACATTTTTCAACACAATTTTCTCTAGGAACATATGAAAATAAACATATGAAAGCAACAACGCGAGCTATTGATCTACAACATAATTTGCAAAATACTACCAGGACTAAGTTCATGATAAATTTAAGTTCAATTAATCATATTACTTAAGAACTCCCACTTAGACAGACATCTCTCTAGTCATCTAAGAGATCACGTGATCCAAATCAACTAAACCATAACCGATCATCACGTGAGATGGAGTAGTTTTCAATGGTGAACATCACTATGTTGATCATATCTACTATATGATTCACGCTCGACCTTTCGGTCTCCGTGCTCCGAGGCCATATCTGTTATATGCTAGGCTCGTCAAGTTTAACCTGAGTATTCCGCGTGTGCAACTGTTTTGCACCCGTTGTAGATGGACGTAGAACTTATCACACCCGATCATCACGTGGTGTCTGGGTACTACGAACTTTTGCAACGGTGCATACTCAGGGAGAACACTTCTTGATAATTTTAGTGAGAGATCATCTTATAATGCTACCGTCAATCAAAGCAAGATAAGATGCATAAAGGATAAACATCACATGCAATCAATATAAGTGATATGATATGGCCATCATCATCTTGTGCTTGTGATCTCCATCTCCGAAGCACCGTCGTGATCACCATCGCCACCGGGCGCCGACACCTTGATCTCCATCGTAGCATCGTTGTCGCCTCGCCAACCGTTGCTTTCTCGACTATCGCTACCGTTTAGTGTTATAGTAAAGCAATTAATTGGCGTTTGCATTTCATTCTATAAAGCGACAACCATATGTCTCCTGCCAGTTGCCGATATCTCGGTTACAAAACATGATCATCTCATACAATAAAATATAGCATCACGTCTTGTCCATATCACATCACAACATGCCCTGCAAAAACAAGTTAGACGTCCTCTACTTTGTTATTGCAAGTTTTACGTGGCTGCTACGGGCTGAGCAAGAACCGTTCTTACCTACACATCAAAACCACAACGATACTTCGTCAAATAGACTCCGCTTAACCTTCTCAAGGACCGGGCGTATGCCACACTCAGTTCAACTAAAGTGAGAGAGACAGACACCCGCCAACACCTTTAAGCACGAGTGCTCGTAACGGTGAAACCAGTCTCGCGTAAGCGTCTGGCGTAATGTCGGTCCGGCCGCTTCATCTCACAATACCGCTGAACCAAAGTATGACATGCTGGTAGGCAGTATGACTTGTATCGCCCACAACTCACTTGTGTTCTACTCGTGCATATGACATCAACGCATAAAACCAGGCTCGGATGCCACTGTTGGGGAACGTAGTAATTTCAAAATTTTCCTACACACACACAGGACCATGGTGATGGCATAGCAACGAGAGGGAAGAGTGTCTGTCCACGTACCCTCGTAGACCGAAAGAGGAAGCGTTATAACAACGCGGTTGATGTAGTCGTACGTCTTCACGATCCGACCGATCCAAGTACCGAACGTACGGCACCTCCGTGTTCAGCACACGTTCAGCTCGATGACGATCCCCGGGCTCCGATCCAGCAAAGCGTCGGGGATGAGTTCCACAAGACGACGGCGTGATGACGATGATGATGCTCCACCGACGCAGGCTTCGCCTAAGCCCCGCGACGATATGACTTCTCCGCGCAGGCTTCGCCTAAGCTCCGACGATATGACCGAAGTGGAATATGGTGGAAGGGGCACCGCACACGGCTAAGGAACGATCCGTAGATCAACTTGTGTGTCATGGGGTGCCCCTTGCCCCGTATATAAAGGAGCAAGGGAGGGGTGGCGGCCTAGGAGGAGGCGCACCAAGGGAGTCCTACTCCCACCGGAGTAGGATTCCCTTTCCTAGTCCAACTAGGAGTCCTTCCATGTATTAGGAGTAGGAGACAAGGAAGGGAAGAGAGAAGGGAAGGAAGGAGGGTGCGGCCCTCCCCTAGTCCAATTCGGACTAGGCCATGGGGGGCGCGGCCTGCCCTAGGCAGCCCTCTCTCTTCCGCAGGGCCCAATAAGGCCCAATACTTCTCCTGGCGAATTCCCGTAACTCTCCCGGTACTCGAAAAATACCGAATCATTCGAACCTTTCCGAACTCCGAATATAGTCGTCCAATATATCGATCTTTACGTCTCGACCATTTCGAGACTCCTCGTCATGTCCCCGATCTCATCCGGGACTCCGAACTCCTTTGGTACATCAAAACTCATAAACTCATAATATAACTGTCATCGAAACCTTAAGCATGCGGACCCTACGGGTTCGAGAACTATGTAGACATGACCTAGAACTATTCTCGGTCAATAACCAATAGCGGGACCTGGATGCCCATATTGGCTCCTACATATTCTACGAAGATCTTTATCGGTCAAACCGCATAACAACATACGTTGTTCCCTTTGTCATCGGTATGTTACTTGCCCGAGATTCGATCGTCGGTATCCAATACCTAGTTCAATCTCGTTATCGCAAGTCTCTTTACTGCTACGTAATGCATCATTCCGTAACTAACTCATTAGCTACATTGCTTGCAAGGCTTATAGTGATGTGCATTACCGAGAGGGCCCAGAGATACCTCTCCGAGCAATCGGAGTGACAAAACCTAATCTCGAAATCGCCAACCCAACATGTACCTTTGGAGACACCTGTAGTACTCCTTTATAATCACCCGATTCACGTTGTGACGTTTGGTAGTACCCAAAGTGTTCCTCCAGTAAACGGGAGTTGCATAATCTCATAGTTACGAACATGTATAAGTCATGAAGAAAGCAATAGCAACATACTAAACGATCGGGTGCTAAGCTAATGGAATGGGTCATGTCAATCAGATCATTCAACCAATGATGTGACCTTGTTAATCAAATGACAACTCCTTTGTCTATGGTTAGGAAACATAACCATCTTTGATTAACAAGCTAGTCTAGTAGAGGCATACTAGTGACACTGTTTGTCTATATATTCACACATGTATTATGTTTCCTGTTAATACAATTCTAGCATGAATAATAAACATTTATCATGATATAA
This sequence comes from Aegilops bicornis, assembly GCA_021605145.1. Taxonomy (NCBI): domain Eukaryota; kingdom Viridiplantae; phylum Streptophyta; class Magnoliopsida; order Poales; family Poaceae; genus Aegilops; species Aegilops bicornis. Next base: position 747,894,805 of record CM038673.1, on the reverse strand, counting down.
GGAAATAAATAATAACTTTATTATTGCCTCTAGGGCATATTTCCTTCATGTATTTGCAATGCTCATGGATGTTTTTGTAATCTTACCTCGTTGGTGCTCCCTTCGCCTCCGTCGACGTCGGCATACACCATGATGTTGCAAGTAGGTACTCATTGACTGCAACTACAGAATGATAACAAGTCAGCCATGACAACATATGCTTACAATGTTGATATTTGAAATTGAATGCAACTAAAAGAATCCTACTTATGCCAATAGAGTATGAATGCCACCAGAGTATGAACTAGTTAAGTTTTGACACTAGTATGAATGCCGCTAGAGTACAACTAAAAGAATCCTACTTATGCCAATAGAGTATGAATGCCACTAGAGTATGAACTAGTTTAGTTTTGACACTAGTATGAATGCCACTAGAGTGCAGTTTTGACACTAGTATGAATGCCACTAGAGTACAACTAAAAGAATCCTACTTATGCCTAGGATGAATTAGTTAAGTTTTGACAGTAGCTAGTTATTAGAACTAGGGTATGAATGCCATTAGAGTATGAAAGTCACTAGAGTATGAACTAGTTATTGGCACTGTTTGAACACTAGTTTTGGCCATGTTTTGGCAGTGTCAAAGCTTTGGCAAACATTTTTTTTTGCTAAACTTAACTAGTTCAAAGTTTTGGCACTCTTCTGGGAGTGTCAAAGTGTTGTTTTAACACAAGTTGTGGCACTCATTTGGTAACATTTTGGGCAATGTACACAAATTGTAGTTCACATTTGGCAAACATGGGTAGTGTACACATTTGGCAAACATGGGCAGTTTCAAAGCTTTGGTACACTAGTTTGGCACACATGGGCAATGTACACAAGATAATTATGAGCTGCCAAAAATGGCAGGGACATATAACTAATTATGAGTTGCCAAAAATTATGAACTGCCAAAATTGGCAAGCTAATTCTACTACACCAGAATCCAGAGCTGCAAAAATTGGCAGAGCTGCCAACTCATGAACCCTAACTCATTTTGACACTGCCAAAAAATAAAGAACTACCACAAAATAAGAGCTATTGAGGTGCTCATAGAGAATTGGAGGTGAGTTCATCGTCGTCATGTGCCCACTTCTCCATCGCCATCACTTGCAAGCATCACCATCGTCGTCGCTGAAACCCTAACTATCATCGTCGCCAAAACCCTACAGAGAAATGGCAGTGACATGTGAGGTATAGATGTATGGCAGAGAGAGGGGGAGGTCTAGAAGTGTACCACATCACCGAGGGACGCTGGAAATAACCGAAATCGACCGACGTCGGCTGGCGGCACAACGGAATCGACAGAGATGGAGGCGACAAGAAAGGGAATCAAGAGAGAAAGCCGTTGAGTGGGGGCGGGGGCCGTGGCCACCAATGTTTTGACCCGGCAGCATTGGGCTGGGCCGAACCTGGGACTAAATGTTGGGCTAGGCCCAAACATAAATTGAAAATAACAAAGATACAAAATAATAAAAGATTGAAAGTAATAAAAATTTAAAATAATAAAATACTCAAAGTAATAAAAATATTGAAAACAATTACTATAATATTATAAAAACACAAAATAATAAAAGACTCAAAATAATAAAAAGATGAAAATACACAAAATAATAAAAGACTGAAAAATAATAAAAGACTCAAAGTAATAAAAAGTTATAAAATAATAAAAGACTCAAAACAAAAGCTAATAGCTATGATGTGGCAGTTTGCAATCAACACAGGAATAATATAATTTCGAGTCTGCAATAGCACGCCACCAACTCAAAATTATAAAAATTAACATAAAAATGTCACAAAATAATATAGTGGCGGCATATGAACACATATCACGCCACATGAAAACCTAATAGAGTCATTGACGGTGTCCTGGACTAGGGGGTACTCACCACGTCGTCCCCCAATTGGTTAGATTGGGCCGAGGACCCCCAGGGCCGCATACTCATGGGCCAGTCCGGACAGGTGCCACATACAAGGAAGATTCCACAAGACTTGGTGATCAAGACAAGGACTCCTCCCCCACCGGCGTATTCGGCTAGGACTCTTGTCATCCTAGGCCTCTGGTGCATTATATAAACCAGGGCCAGGCTAGTCGACACATATACAATATACAACAATCATACCATAGGCTAGCTTCTAGGGTTTAGCCTCCTTGATCTCGTGGTAGATCCACTCTTGTACTACTCATATCATCAATATCAATCAAGCAGGAGTAGGGTTTTACCTTCATCGAGAGGGCCCGAACACAGGTAAAAACATCGTGTCCCTTGTCTCCTGTTACCATCCGCCTAGACGCACAGTTCGGGACCCCTACCCGAGATCCGCCGATTTTGACACCGACATTGGTGCTTTCATTGAGAGTTCCTCTGTGCTCGGCAAAAGGTCGATGGCTCGCTCACAGATCAATCATACTTCGTCACCAAATGACCGGTCACCTTGGTTCGACCAAGGACTGCACCCTATCTCCGATCGTCACGTTCGGTTGAGGGCCTTCATCAACATCAGCTCCGATCTCTAACAAGATCATGGAGGAATCATCTAGTGAGCCCGGGGGCTCAACGTCAACATTGCCCTCGGGCGACCGTGTTGTTTTCCTGGACAGCGAACTTGTATCCGCCGTCACCACCTCCTCGAGCATCGGTTCGACGATTGCTTCGGTGAAATAGTGCGGAATTGAGTCTACAACAACCCTGGAAAATTTTGCCGAGTTCCGATGGAGGAACCTCTGGCAATCCACGATATACCGAAGCCCTGTCAAATCTGGACGAGAATCTGGACGAGTTTAGGGCGTGGTGTCCAGCTTCTAGCTCGGACGTCCTTTGGAAGATCCAACCATTGATCGGCTGCGGAATTCCTATATCTACCACCCCTCCAAATTTCAGCACGATCCGACCGTCCAAACTCCGGGAACCTTCCGATTAGTACATCACTTTTCGGATCTGTTTTCTGCGCGAAAACGAATCCGACCCGAGTTCGTCTTTTTTATGAACGGGATTTCGGACATCCTTTTTGAAGGAAGTTTTGTATGGGGTATTGTGTTTTGTTTCCGAACACATCCCACTAACTTTACAATCTTTTGAATATGATCTTCAACATCATGCTGGTGTCAAACCAGTCCGGCAATATTGCTCCACGCCTGCCGACCTGCGCTAGACACGTCGTCACTTTGTTGAGCCGCGCTCAACTTCTTCAGATCATGATCTCGGCAAGCCGAACAAGAGTCCGGCATCGCGAAGGATAAATCATCATCAACATCGCCGCCCCACGGATTACACGGAGCGGGCATACAGGCATCGCCGCACGGTCGCTTCATCAAGCCGGCATCGACCACGTCACGACCTGCATCGGCAGGGCCGCACTATTGCTTCTTCAAGCTAGTGTCCATCACGCCGACCTACTTCGACATCTCGGCTAGACAGGGGCTTCGCCATCTCTTCATCAACATACTCCGGACACTTCGGCGTCACTAGCCGACCAGCTCCGTCACGTAACCTGGAGCGAGGGCTTTGCCTCGGCGAGCCAACCTTTGCCAGCACTGCCATGCTGTCGTTTTATCGCCCATCAAGCAATGGGTGCGCGGATCGAGTCCCAATTTTGGGAATCACCTTTCTTCAGATTGGTACAACAAATAAACCAGGTGCTATTAATCCTAGTATTTTTTGCTTGTTTGGGTTCATTTTTTCCAACGAATTATTACTCTGGTTTGTCCATGATATGTACGCAGGTCTATCAAATGGTGGCGCGTGCTAACGACGGTCGCATGGTGGTTCGGCCGTTTCAGACATAGTCCGTGACGCCGCATCCGAACTTCGAACCGACCTGTGAATTCAGGCCTTGCCATGCCTTTACCGCATCACGCCGCCGCCCTGCATCGACATTGACTTCGGCGCCAGGCCATATTTCTTTTATTACTTACTTTGCATAAATTATTTATTATGCAACGATTTTTTTAATTATTACTATTATCTCTAGTTTGCACTATTTTTTGTGCATAGGAAAATGATCCAGCCGGACTATATCCTTTGACGTCACCTCGGCTGGACGGGGGGCTTCGTCAACACTTCATTACCCCATGCCGGGGACTTCGCATCACTGCCGTCCTGCATTGGCCGTGCTATGTCACCACTTGGTGCCGAGCTCTTTGCTCCGCCACCTCGGGACCGGCTTGGGGGATGTAACCTTGTCCCGCATCAAGCTCGGACCGCGTCGTCAATACCGAACACATTAACCAGCTAAGTTGCCTTCATGCTCAAAGTTTTAAATTTTTAACTTGTGTTCGGCTCGACCAAGCATTATAATTTTTTGGAAAAAAGTGGCTTGTAAATTTTTTTCCTTGTCCAAACTTTGTTCGCACACACTTGACGCGCTACCCGCGCTCATTATACCTGGGGGCTTCTTTAATAGAAGCTTATTAATACGGGCTTTATGCCCAACACATGTGTCACACTTCCGCATGTACCTTTTATTCACCATTATATGCATCGATATGACTTAATTTTTGGCCAAGCTGGGTTGCTGGCTCCTGTGCTTACCCCTCGTTCCCGATTGTTCGGCTAGGTGGTAAAGGGAGCACCTCTGCAATTGTTACTGCCGGGTCAGCCGGATGTGTACCTCAGACTGGGTGAAGCCGAAAGCTAGCGTTCTTAAGGGAATACTCGGTTGGTGAACTAAAAGATGATTTCTTACCTATTCATTTACCTACCCCCAGATGTTTTTCTGCTCTTTTCGCAGTCCGGACATGCACTTTAGGACATGCCTCCCAGGGAAAGGAACCCCTAACGGAACTATTCTCCCTGGAAGATGTTTCTTACTAACCATGTAATATAACATAACTAGTTGGACACTTGTCTGATAAAGCACTAATGACCCCTACGCCTGGTCTCCACGCATGCCCCGGTTTTTATAACCGCGAGGGTATTCGGACACACTCCGGACTATTGGGTCCAGAGGTTGAAGCGAAAAGGTCCGCTACGATAAACGATCTACAATCCGGCTAGAAGGCATTTGACATTCAACTTTTACCCAAGTCACTTGGGGGCTCTTATGTTTATTTGAGCCGTTTTATACTAAGTGTTTTTCTTCTTAGTCGTTGCAAAGTTTTTATTATTTATCACTCCTTTTTTCGACACGAGTGTGCGATCACTAGCCGGGGAGCCTAATTTCTCTCTCAAAACGCTAGAGTTTGGTTTTCTAAACTGGCCTAATGAGAAGTACTTCGCCTTCGGGATGGGAGACTGAAGCCGTAGGCTGACCCGCTTGAAGTCTTGAGATAGGATGTGTCATGTTAAAGCACGGCAAAAGCACTTTTTTTTTCTCTAAAGTCCAATTTTCGGATTGGCACCGAACACTTGATCTTGTTCGGACGTCATGTTTTCACTGACGTTTTTTGGTTTTCCAAGCTTTTGGCACTTTTAAACTATTTGTGTGTTTTCAGCACAAGTCTCGCAGTGCAACGCCGGACTCCTTTAGAGATTCGGCAAAAACATTCTCGGATATTGCTATATATGCATCGGTTTCGAATTGTGTCTTCGGTCAATAGTTGGGTTGCCCGGCTCCTGCGCTTGCCTCCTATGTTCCGCTTTGTTCAGCTAGGTGTGCAAAGGGAGAACCACTGCGATTGTGCTTCCAGCTCGCATGGTCAAGCACCTCAGTGGAGAAAGCCGAAAACTGACTGTCACAATAGGTGTAAACTGGTCAGCGATCCGATGACTATATTAAATGACGGGCCATTCATCACATTGGCCGAAGTGTTTCCGGCTTGACCTCGACTGTCGCCGAACACTACCGGGGGCTATTAACTGGCCTCCCAAACTAAATCCTCGATCTTTCGCTCTTACATTGGAGCTAAGGTTTCATGATCATGCTTAGCATGACAACCCAAAGAAAGGAACCGATAGCGGGACTATTTTCTTTGGAAGACATTACTTCTGTTAAACAGTAATATAACATATCTCTCTGCGTACCTTTGTTTATAAAACCGTATGGCCAGATTGCCTTGTTTGTCGTAAATCTTTGCCCTCATAAAGGCTTTATAAAGTAGGACAAACACTCCTCGACTCTTGGCCGAGGAGGTTGCAGCCGATGGTCGGTCAACAAAGTTTTGTACAATGCGGATCCAAGCATTAATGACATAAAGTACTTGGATACATAGAGTCATTACACATAATTTGTGATTTTACTATGGATATCGATCCTTAATTTGGCCACCCGTGCCCGCATTAAGGCTCGGGGGCTACTGGGCTTCGGGCTTATTATTTACAAATATTAAAGGGGCACATTGATCCCCTGATCTGGTGTTGCCACCCGACCAGTGTCTCGGGGGCTACTGCATTGCCTGTCCAATGCAGAAAATTTTAAGTGCAATACAGTCTCCGAGGAGATTTCGATCCTCAGGTTGGTCGGCCGCACCCAACCTGAGTCTTGAGGACTGAGCACGCCGCTTTTGGTGTCCCGAAGTATTCTGCCGAGCTAGGACTTGATCCTCAGACCGATTTTGCAAATCAACCTGAGTCTCAGCGGCTACGGGGATCAGCGGTCTTATGTCATCCTTCATATGCATCTCGGGTTTTAGACCGATACTCACCTTGAGGGCTACTGGCTATGTATCTCGGCAGAGAATAAATTGCACCAATCAAAAACATTGACAAAAGTCGGCCCACATTCGGGGTGGTGCACCACCTCGGAAGCAGTCCGGCATAAAGCTCGGGCGCTAGTGGCTGGCTCCATAGAGGGCATTTCCGGCATTAAGCTCGGTTAAACTCCTTCAAACTTCTTTGAACCAAGGTGATTTACGACACCTCGGATACAGTCCGGCGTTGGAGCTCGGATACATAGTCCGGCGTTGGAGCTCGGATACAGTCCGGCGTTGGAGCTCAGATACATAATCCGGCGTTGGAGCTCGGATACATTCCGGCGTTAGAGCTGGGAAGCGGTCCGGCGTTGGTGCTCGGCTGCAAAAGATACCTCGAATGGAGTCCGGCGTTGGAGCTCGGACGCAAGAGGACGTTGCCGCCGGGAACAACTTCAAACCCGAGGTGTGGCATAAAAATAACAAGGCATTGATAAAGGCGGAAATTTAAAGGGCTCCTCGGATACCCGGCGTGTAAACTCGTCGAATGCATTTCGGCGATCCTCAAGATAGAAGATGAGAAGATTTGTTGAACCAGTTTTCAAGACCCGGCAACCGAAGATGAAGAACAGTTCGGAAGAATCGAGGAGCGTTCCTAACTTGAAGACCGGTTCAGGGGGCTACTGACGGTGTCCTGGACTAGGGGGTACTCACCACTTCGTCCCCCAATCGGTTAGATTGGGCCGATGACCCCTAGGGCCGCATACTCATGGGCCAGTCCGGGCAGGTGCCACATACAAGGAAGATTCCACAAGACTTGGTGATCAAGACAAGGACTCCTCCCCCACCGGCGTATTCGGCTAGGACTCTTGTCATCCTAGGCCTCTGGTGCATTATATAAACCAGGGCCAGGCTAGTCGACACATATACAATATACAACAATCATACCATAAGCTAGCTTCTAGGGTTTAGCATCCTTGATCTCGTGGTAGATCCACTCTTGTACTACCCATATCATCAATATCAATCAAGCAGGAGTAGGGTTTTAGCTCCATCGAGAGGGCCCGAACCTGGGTAAAAACATCGTGTCCCTTGTCTCCTGTTATCATCCGCCTAGACGCACAGTTCGGGACCCCCTACCCGAGATCCGCCGGTTTTGACACCGACAATCATTGTTTCTGGTTATGCCACGTCACTACTCTATGGCGCATTGTACCAACTGTGGATCCCACATATAACTGACGCTCAACAATTTTCAAATGCCACTACTATGGTCTTAGTAATGTCGTACCAAATATGCCAACGCCGTCACTATTTGGAAAATTTAGTGGTGACGTTGATTGAAATTGGCTCGCCACTAACAAAGGTTGTGGCTAGCCATTTCTCTACTAGTGAATTCTCAACTGAGTTTGAGCTTGGCTCGACAATATTATAAATGGATATTTTAAAGGGAGAACGTTAGCACTAACGCTCCCTCGCACGATGCGATGTGAATCATTGATCAGCCCTATGCATGCTCCCCGTGATAAGCATTGTGCCTTGATTCACCATGTCCTCGCACTGGTGCAGCCTTGGATGCCCACAACGAGTATTGTCTATTGATGTCCATTATAAGAGCTACGGGATCCTTTGATTTAAACAAATTTTATAAGATTTTTGGAGGACTAGAATCCTTAGAATTTTGTTCTACATTGGTTGTTTGATTCGTTGGATTGGATCATATAGGTATTTTTCCTAAGAATCATTTGTACTAGAAGGGTTTGTGTTGTTGGCTTTCTTCAGAAAATAACCACTATATTTTAAAATATAAGGTGTATTACTTTTTTGAAAAGTCAAACCTTTTAAGTTTGCTCAAATTTGTAGAGAAATATATCAAAACTCATAATATCAAATCAGTATTTCTAAATTCATCATGAAATGAATTTCCGTTCTTTGTTTGTTTAATATTGTGGATGCCGATATTTTTGCTCTGGACTTACTTAAAGTTAAAGAAATTTGGCTTCCAACAAAATTAATACCCTTTATATTTTGGAACTGATGGAGTATTTAGTTTGGCGAGTGGGGGAGATGATAGAGTGTGTTCTATTTTTATTTATAATGTTGTGATTTGGTGGACCTTTCGTGGTGTGATTCGGTGTTATCTTCTAACCAACATATATTTATTTGAAAAAACTTCCGTATCAGTGGCCACATCCCACATGTACTATTATATTGGTGCTACAATCACGGTGGGGCTTCTTTTTCCAGGTGATGGGAAGGTGCGTGGGATTGATATATTTTTATAAACTAGTTGATGCTAATTGATTTGAAAAATCGTTCACCTAGTCAAAATCATAAACAAAATCCAAAATTAAATACCTCAATTGAATGAAAGAGTTTTAAGATTAGGAGTCTGAATGGGTGAGCTTGAGAAAGTGTTGACCCGGTCAAAATCGGCTGGCCCAATTCTAAATTGAATACTTTAATTAATTATGAAGCCTTAAAATTAGAAAGCATAGTGTATAGTATAAAAGAATTGAATGAGAAGGCTTTGAGAGATTATTGACCCGGTCAAAATCGGGTGACCCAATTCTAATTGGATACCTCAATTGAATGTGGGCTCTTTTAAACTAGGGAGCTTAGTGTTATAGAGGATTACATTCCATTAAAAATCTAGCATCGATTCCAACTTCTTTCTACAATTCCTTTATTTATTTATTTTCTATAACATCAAACACTCTCTGGTTCGGATTCATGTGACGTGTTAATCCTATAGGATTCAATTGAGCATGCCACTTAGATCACTTATTTTTCTTCTTCTTGTGCTTTGAATCAAAGAGGCCCTACATCAATATGCGTTGGAGCAAGCCTTGTTGAGATATTCAAGCTAGAGCTCATTAGGCTCACGAGCTTTAGTGCAAGCTTGAAGCTGCTGGTTTGAGGCTCAAACGAAGCCAAACCTAGAGCAAGTTGTGCTCAAATAGGTCAAGCTCTAAGAGCATTTCTAGCAGACCCCGTATAAGTTGCTAAACCCGTAAAATAACCGTTTTTTTACGGTTTCAGTCGAAAAACTGGACCCGAATAGACCCCCTAAAATCGTTCAATCCTTAAAAAAAATTACAGGGCCACGAGAACACAAACTCGAGACCCTCATATCTTCAGTTTTGAAGGCAATTTTGCGAGGGCCCTGAATAGCGGTCAACATTGACAGTTGAGAAATCTCAGCTCCCGCCAACGCCTTAAAGCTCGCCGCCTGCAGCGACCGCACCGCCGCCGCCCGTCCGCCCGGCTGCCCGGCCGCCGCTCCCGCGCTAGCTAGCTAGCTAGCTGCGATGCGATGCGAACCGAACCGAACCATCCGCCCCGGCCGCGCAAGCTAGCTACGACGCGAGCAAGCTAGCTAGCCCGCGGCCCGTCCGCCCGGCCGGCGCCGCCCTGGCCTCCGCCTGCGCGTCGTGCCGTCTCGTGTCTCCCTCGTCCGTCCGTCCGCCGGCCTCCGCTCTGGTCGTGTCTTCCTCATTTGCATGTTAGTCGGCAGTCTGATTTTAAATTGGCGCGAGAAAGAGGAAGAAGAGGAGGTATAATATTCTTTTTTACGGATTGATTATACGGGGTCTGTTTCGGCCGCTGCTCGCGCCAGCCCGTAAAACCGGCTTTCCGTGAACTGTAAAAGCGATATAAGGATCCGCGATATAAGGGGTCTGCTAGATATGCTTTAACTCCATTGTTTGTAAGATATTACTTTTCAAATACATTTATACATGCCATAAAACAAATTTGAAGATGAAACTATTTCAAATTAATGAGATTATCTCCACACCTACGCATAGTAAATCACTGCATTTCACAAGGGAAGAGACAGGCACACAGTTAGCCATACCGCAGGTCCGCCGCATGCATGACAGCATGAGATCGTGCTGGTTTTGGAGTCGCACAGCATGACCTTGTTGAAAGTTGACGTAAGGGCTTACGTCATCACAAACAAACATGGCCCAGAACGGACAGGCACATACTCCGTTCTGGAGTATACGACCACAAAACAAAGACTCGAACAGAACCACACGTAGAGAGAGTGTGTGTATATGGAGCACACTAAGGGCGTGATTGGATTGTCGTTTCAGGGATGATTACAGGCGTAAAACATCCAGCCGGAAAATCAATACGTTCTTTTCAAAACAGCTGCTTGGTTGATCGTTTAGATCCGGAAAAAACGGCCGGTTAGTGCCTTCCGCCTGGAAAACTAATACACAGCTTCCACGCTCTGTTTTCTTTCCGCCCGGTTTTTACGGGTGGCCAGTATAATACGGGTGTAAGAGGTTACAGGTGGAAAATAAATTCGGCGGAGAAACGACGAACCAAGCGCGGCCTAAAGCAAGTCGCATACGTCTCGATCCATGCATGCATGTCATGCCCTCCGTTCCTAAATATAAGTCTTTGTAGAGATTTCACTAGATGGACTACATACGGAGCAAAATGGATGAATCTACACTTAAAATGCATCTATATACATCCGTATGTGATTCATAGTGAAATCTTTACAAAGACTTACATTTAGGAACGGAGGGAGTATTATACGGCGACGCTCACGTAGACCTTCTAGTCTAGGTTGAGAAATCTGATCCCGATCCTTATACATGCGCTCGTGGCTGTGTACCCTGTCACAAACGTACTATGTCCTCTGGTGGGCGAGCCGTTGTGCGACGTCTCCCTTTTCATTTTCTACCACATACAGAAGAAGAAATTTGTTGTTCTTACTGTACCTTCAGTGCAAAGATGCCCACACATTTCTCATCAAAAAAGAAAAAAAATTGAAAGGCATTTTCTTTTTGCAAAAAACTTCCAATCTATTCATCATCAATCATGGCGGTACAACGAACACCAGAAATAATAAAAATTACATCCAGGTCAGTAGACCACCTAGCGACGACTACAAGCACTGAAGCGAGCCGAAGGCGCGCCGCTGTCATTGTCCCTCCCTCGCCGGAGTCGGGCACAACTTGTTGTAGTAGACAGTCGGGAAGTCGTCGTGCTAAGGCCCCATAGGACCAGCGCACCAGAACAGCAACCGCCGCCGATGAAGGATAACGTAGATCGAAAGGATCCAATCCGAAGACACACGAACATAGACGAAAAACAACCAGATCCGAGCAAATCCACCGAGGATAGATCCGCCGGAGACACACCTCCACACGCCCACCAACGATGCTAGACGCACCACCGGAACAGGGGCTAGGCGGGGAGACCTTTATTCCATCTTCAGGGAGCCGCCGCCGTCTCGTCTTCCTGAGCAGGACACAAACCCTAACAAATCTGAAAGGAACAACTAACAACAGAGCCCTCTCGCTGGCCCTTACCAGGATCCACCTCGCCTCCATGGCCCTAGGGCCATCGAAGACGAGGCAGGCCTGCGGCGAGCCGGCGAGAGGCACAAAACCTAGCTTTTTTGGTGGAGGAGGAGGAGGAGGAGGAGGAGGAGGTGATAGATTGAGATATTGGAGAAGTAATTGTTGTATTGGCCGGGGCCTAAGGGCTGTTTATATAGATTACAAAGCTTGGGCTCCAAGACTAGACTAATAGAGAGATTACAATACAAATAGACTTATACTCTAAGATCCCCCCGCAGTCTCAACGTCAAGTGAAACAATGTTGAGACTGAAGCGTATGTCGGTGAACGATGCAGTCGGGAGTCCTTTGGTAAAAATGTCAGCAAATTGGGCACTTGTAGGAACATGAAGAACGCGAACCTCGCCAAGAGCCACCTTTTCACGAACAAAGTGAATGTCAATCTCAATGTGCTTTGTGCGACGATGTTGAACTGGATTGAAAGCCATGTAGACTGCAGAGATGTTATCCACGATAAACAATGGTAGCACGTGGGAGCGGACGATGAAGTTCAACGAGAAGCTGCCGTAGCCACACCGCCTCGGCCACAGCGTGAGCAACCGCCCTATACTCAGCCTCAACAGAAGACATGGAAACTGTTACCTGCCTTTTAGAACACCAAGAAACAAGATTATCACCCAAATAAACGCAAAATCCGGATGTAGATCGTCGAGTATCTGGACAACCTGCCCAGTCTGCATCAGAATAAACTGTCAAGCTTGTAGGTGAAGAAAAATTAATAAGGAGACCGTGATCAAGAGTGCCTTTTAAATAGCGGAGAATGCGTCTGAGATGAGCCGGATGAGGAGCACGAGGATCATGCATAAAGAGACAGGCTTGCTGAACAGAATAGGAGATTTCGGGGCGAGTAAGAGTGGCATATTGAAGAGCGCCCGGTGATGCTACGATATAAAGTAGGATCAGAAAGAGGATCACCATCAGCCGACAGTTTAGCACCAACGTCGGCTGGAGTATGAGAGGGTTGACAATCAGACATACCGGAATGAGAAAGCAAGTCCAAAATGTATGATTGTTGAGAAAGAAAGAGGGAAGATGTTGTGCGAGAAACATGAATACCTAGAAAATGATGAAGAGGACCAAGATCTGTCATGGGAAACTCCCGATTGAGAGAAGAGATGGTATGTTGAAGAAAAGAATCAGAACTAGCCGTGAGAATGATATCATCTACATAAAGCAAGAGGTAGGCAGTGTGAGTAGGAGGCGATAAACAAAGAGAGAAGAATCGGATTTGGAGGAATAAAGCCTATGGTTTGAATAAAAGTAGCAAAGCATTGAAACCATGCACGAGGAGCTTGTTTAAGGCCATAAAGAGATTTGTGGAGGAGATAAACAAAATTTGGAGAGGAGGGATTCTCAAAACCAGAGGGTTGCTGACAATAAACAGTTTCATTGAGAGTGCCATGAAGAAAAGCATTTTAACATCAAGTTGATGAATAGGCCAAGAAGAGGAAACAACAAGACTAAGAACAACACGAATAGTGCTTGGTTTAACAACAGGAGAAAAAGTCTCATCAAAGTCAATACCATGCTGCTTTGGGAGAAACCACGACACACCCAACGAGCTTTGTAACGGCGAGAGTGCCATCGGAATGAAATTTATGACGAAAAACCCATTTGCCGAAGAATGTTAACACGAAGGTTTGGGAACAAGAGTCCATGTATTATTTTGCGAAGAGCTTTAAATTCATCACGCATAGCGGAAAGCCGAGAGAGGGTCAAGAAGAGCTCGCTTATAACTGGTTGGAATAGGAGAGATGGTTGGGGTGGCGGTAAGATTGAGATGTTTGGTGGGGAGAAGAAATCCTCGTTTTCCACGGGTGCACATGACATGATCATTGGTGGCGGTGGTATAAGAACGGCATTGGGTGGCGATGGGTTTTCGGTTGAAGAAGGCGGTGAGGAAGAAGAATCAGAGGTGGTGGGTATCGAGGTGGTTGCCGTGGTAGGATGTGGTGAGAGAAAGACGGCTGGGGTAGAGGATGCGATTAAGGGAGAGGTGGGGGACGGGGCAGGAGGGTGGGCACGGTGGGCGATTCCGGCGGAGAGACGGAACAAGATTCCATGGCAGCAGAGATGACTGACTGACGAACTAGGGAAGGGGTTTTGGTGGTGGTGGATTGTGGTGGAATTGGTTTTGTGGTTGTAGTGACAGAAAAAGGAAAAGTATTTTCACCGAATGTGACATGACGAGAGAGAATGATACGACCAGAAGATGGATCGAAACAACGATATCCTTTGTGATCATCGGAAAGACCAAGGTGAATGCAAGGTAGTGAGCGTGGTTCTAGTTTGTTGGAGGCGGTAGAGGCGATGTTGGGAAAGCATAGACAGCCAAAAACACGCAGAAAAGAATAGTCAGGGTGGGAGAGAAAAAGAGATTGGAAAGGCGAATAAAGAGGGCAAGTTTTAGTTGGTCAAATATTAAGTAGTGTGGCGGTGCGAAGGGCTTCAACCCAAAAACGGGAAGGAAGAGAAGCTTGTAAAAGCAATGTGCGAAGAACATCATTAATAGAGCAAAGACATCGTTCAACTTTACCATTTTGAGAAAATGTATAAGGGCATGAAAAACGAAGAAGGATGCCTTGAGAGAGAAAGAAGGTGCGGTTTTGGGTGTTATCAAATTCACGACCGTTATCGCATTGAATAAATTGAATTGGCAAGCCAAAGTGTGTGATTACATATTGTCAAAAGTTGAGAAAGATTGCAGGTACTTCAGATTTAGCGCGAAGAGGAAAGGTCCAAGTATAGTGAGAATAATCATCCAAGATCACAAGATAATATTTATAACCGGAAACACTAGGGACTGGAGAGGTCCATAAATCACAGTGAAGTAACTCAAAAGGAAAAGTACTAATGGTAGTAGAGGTTCCAAAAGGTAATCTAACATGTTTGCCACATTGACATGCATTACAGAGAGAGGGATTATGAGGACTGCTAGAACTAGGGATACAAAATTCTTGGAGTAAAAGGCGTCAAAGTGTTTTTGCTGGGGTGACCGAGACGACGATGCCATAGATCAACACAAAGTAGCATGGCACGAGAGGTGGATGTGGGCGCGCCATGAAGAGGATAAAGATCGCCCGTGCTATTGTACCGAGCGAGGACCGCCCCCGTTGTCAGATCTTTCACAGACAAACCAAAAGGGTCAAAGGCCAGGATAACTTTATTGTCAATGCAAAATTATCTAACAGAGATAAGATTTTTGATGATGGAAGGAACCACAAGAATATTGCGTAGAAGAAAATTGGCATGAGAGGAAGGGATGTAAGAGTGATCAGTGCATGAAACAGGGATGGTGGAGCCATCGCCAATGGTGATAGTGGAAAAGCAGAAGGAAAACAAGCTGACAATAAATTCATATTTGAAGACATATGCATTGATGCACCAGAATCGAAAATCCAATCCGTACCTGCGTCGTTGAGGACAAAATTGTTCATGGCGTTGATGAAGGCGGCTTGGTCCCAAGCCGGCTGTTGGGGAGGAAGCGAGAGGGGCCAGGAGCTTGCATGTTGGCGTGGGGATAGCGGATGGGTAGTATGCGATTGGGGCCTGCATGTTGCCGTAGAAGGCCGGCATGGTGTTGTAGGGCGACGGTGGTCTGGCGTCTTTGGTAAGCGAAGTAGGAGTGGCGGTGTAGACGTGCGTCGGTGGCCTGGGTCCAAGGAGTCCCGGAGAGCCTGTGGCTGGGCGAAGACTGGGCTCCACGTGCCCGTGTACGCAGGAGGAGCACCATACGGCGAGGGGGCCGACCATGGCACCGACCAAGCCTGGACGAGGCCAGTCCAAGGATCATGCTGAGGAGGCCATGCGACGGAGCTGGTGGCGCGGGAGCGGTGGATGACGAGGCTGGTGCAGGTTCGGCAGGACGAGATGCAGGAGGCCGGTAGACGGGATTCTTGCCCTTGTAGTTGTGGATGCCGAGGTCTAATGAGATTGGTATGAAGGGAGAGACGTCGGCAATGGTGTCGGCTAGGGAGAACATAGGGTTTGGAGGGGGAGGTGTTTGAGTAGTTGTAGAGGAGGAGGTAGGGGGTGGGGCACCGGCGGCGCGGAACTCGGCCATGAAGAAGAGGGGCTGAATCGGCCGGGGCGGCGGTGCAGGTGGCGGAGCCATACCAGGTGCGGAAAACCTAGGCGTCGGATACCATAATAGATTGAGATATTGGAGAAGTAATTGTTGTATTGGTCGGGGCCTCAAGGGCTGTTTATATAGATTACAAAGCTTGGGCTCCAAGACTAGACTAATAGAGATAGATTACAATACGAATAGACTTATACTCTAAGAGGAGGCATGCATCCGCTTGGAAAAAAGATTTCCAAATTTAGACCGAGTTGGACGAATTTGTATGAAGATCGATTGGTGTGGCGGGATCACTCGTTTATGGGAACTCTCATGCCGCCCGCATACATCCAGACCGTGCGGTCGGATGTGTTCTGCCATCCAACGTGGTCCTGTATTGATTCGCTCGGTAATACGGACACACGTTTTTCCGCAAATCAAAGACAAACAAAAGGGATTTGTGGACGTTCGGACCGTTGTCACACCCGCTCCTGACTGCTCTGGCCCACCCAAAATCATCTTGTTTCGCCCGCGCGCCTTCTTACTCGGCGCCATCTGCCCGCATTCATGCCGCTCTAGAGCGGCCGCTACACAATGACGCCGGTCCGGAACGGACGTGACCTCTCACTGGCGCCGGCCGAGAGAGCCGCCCGCGCCGCATCCCTGGTTTCCGCGGCCGTTCAATGTCGGAGCAACGTTTGTTGTACGGCACGGGACCGATATCTACCACACCCATTTGTCCGTCCGGCGCCGCACATTGACGCACCCGGACGCTTGGCCTCACCGAAATTCGCTATTTTAAGGCGGCCACACCTGGCTAACTCCACACCACGACACATCCTCCTCCTTTGCTCCACATCCGTCATGACCACGAGCGGGAACACTATGTGGGATAGTCTGTCGCCAAAGATGAAGCACGAGGTAGCCGCCCTTGCAGCTGCCTGACAGTCCTGTCGTGCCAGGCAGATCGAGTAGGGCATGCCGGCCAGCTCACACGAGATCTCCGACGACGATACAGCGTCGGACCCTGCGCCTGTGCATGCTGGCCTAATCATGGAGCAGGCGCGGGCGCACTATGCCGCCGCCATGGCCTTCGAGGAGCAGCCTATGCCGGCTCCAGTGTCAGCGTTCCGGCAGGCGTAGGAGGAGCAGAGGTATAACAGTTTCCTCCTCGAGCAACACTGGCTGGTGGAAGGCCAAATCTACGGCGAGCGCGCAAGCGAGGCGGCCGTGGTCGCCATGGCCGCGGCGAACCCGAACTTCATTGCGAAGCAGCGGACGCTCTACAATGCCACACGCGCCGCTCGCAACACAGAGCCGGGGAAGCCGGACACAGATGAGGCCGCTAGTTGCGTGTCCTACACACCACCGTCCAACTTTTGGGGGCGCACGTGACAGGTGGACAGTGATGATTTGTCCACGTTCATTATCGACTCACGTCCACCGGCGTCGGCGACGGACAGGTCACGGACTCCTACGAGAATGAGTAGGCCATGGAAGGCGGCAGGGCATTGTATCCCAAGTGGGCCCGTCCGTCTTTCATGTTCTACTCTTCCTTACCGAAGACCGCACCTCCATTTCACGGGTCTTGAACCCCACAGCCGTTCATGGAGACGGCAGATGGAGGACGTGGTTGCCTATGCGGAATAGAAAGGAAGTGGACGACGGCAGACGTCGTAGAATAGGTTTAGGGTTGAACCACTTTTTTGCTCTAAATGTTTGAAATGTAATGAAAATCCGTCATATTTGCATATGTATCTCGTCCAATTTATATGAAAATTTGACGTGTTTGCATGAACTTCGTCCGGTTAGTTAAATCGTTGTTTGAAATATATGCCGACAGAGTTGGTTGGCCGGCTCCCGCATCCATCCCATTCATAGCAGGCAGAAGGATAAGATCGATGGATTGTCCTGAAATGGAAGGCTGGAGAAGACAATAGCTCCTGTGGCTGCGAATGTGTTTCTTACTCAAGCTTATAACTGCCTCACACGCTGGAATCTAGGCTCTAGGCATGATCGCGTCGCCACACCGCCTACAGGCTACTGCGGAGAGCGTGGCCTCTCGTACGTCCAAGCAGACCACGCCGAGAGTGACGCCATTGGGATGCCCCCCCTGCGAGCCTCCCAACGTTCCCTTGGCTCCGGTGTGTGGAGCTGACGTGTAGCAGGCCGGCCGCGGGCGCACGGCTCCTGCAGCCTCCTGCTCGCCGTAGGTAGCTAGCTGATCGTCCTGTTCTCGTCGCGTTGTATTGGGTTCCTCGAGACATGCACGTATTGTTGAATGCCATGTATTTTACGCCATCTCCAGGGTCTATCCTCAAATCGTCCGCATACGTCCAGACCATCCTGTCCGACCGCAAAGACCATCCAACACGGTTCTATATCGATCCGCAGGGCAGTCCGCACACGTTTTTCCCGCAAATTAGAGACAAAGTGAGAGCGGGGTTTGCGGGAGTTCAGACAGCAGCCATGTAGGACTCCAACACCCCCTGCCCACCCAATTACCTCACGTCCCGGTCTCATTTTCTTCCACTACGCCCATTCTCCACCTTCGCCGCGGCAGTTGTACGTCTGCCACAGAGACATCGCCGGACGTCCACAAGTAGCACAGATGTGGCCGCTCGCTTTTACGACGCGACTGTCTACCCGGGATCCGTTTGCACCCAGGTACACTCTGCCCCCTGCCGACGACCTCCATGGCCAACACCACGCCCGGCAGGTGTTCGGTCAAATGCCATTGAGCTTATTTTCAAACCTATGTCGTTTTTTGGAGTATGAAGGATGCCGAGCTTCTCAACCATGGAGGATGAGTTGTGTGTGCCATGCGTGGTTGGTCGTATCCACGGATTTCATAGGCAGGAGCAGGGAAGACCTTTTGGCGGCAAGTGCATTAATCATTTCACGCACGAAAGCACATTGCGCCCTACGACATATGCATCATTCAAGAACGGAATGTGAGGTCGTTATTGTATCGCAGGTACGCTATCCGGGCCAGCGTCACGAAGTTTTGTAACGTGGTTCGTCAGCTGGAGGCAATGTGGCTATTGCAAGCGGTAGAGGACGAGATCGTAAGTTTTGCTTCCTTTTGCTCAACTTGTTGATCGATTTATTCACTCAATGTTGATCTACACATTATGTAGTCTGCAGGTGTTGCCGTGATGTATCACAGGACAGAGGGACGGTCATTTAAATACACATACTATTGGATGAAGCTGAACGGGGAGTATGTGTGGGATGACATGATCCGTTGATGAAAAACTTGTTAGACGTCCGGTTAATATAGTCGAATTTGAGACATTGTTGTACTAGACTTAAGTTGCATGCTATGTAGTATGGATGATTTGTGCTATTTTATTCACACTTTGATGAATATTGGTCGGTTTACATGAATTTCATACGGTTAGTTCAAATGTGGGTTGAAATGTATGCGGCCAGCGTTTTAGATGGCCGGCTCCCACGTCCGTGTCCGTAGACGGATGCTGAAGGAAATTTACGGGTTGCCGTTGGATGCCCTTATATTCGATTAATTGTATGTGGCACATCAAATCATTTTTACAAAACGACCGAACGCATTGATCGCCCTCCGATCCGCATCCTACACGCTCACGGTTCCGTCCTGCTACTCTCGCCCGTCTAATGGCGTCTGCTTTTTCCTGCTCACCCTAATTACTTCTGCCGCAGAATCACGCCCAATTTTTTTTGCGTGATATAAGGAGAGTTTCATCCTGTGGCAGTATCACGCCTAATTTTTTTCGCATGATTTAAGGAGAACTCCAATTCTCACTGAAGAAGAAAGGATGTTTTTTTTTTGCGTGATTTAAGGAGAGTTTCAGTTCTCATTAAAGAAGATACACGCTTGATTTACTTGCCTGATTTTTCGCGCGTGATTTAAGGGCAATTATAATTTTTATTTAGCTATAATAAGCTGAGTAGAGAGGATTTACAATTCCTGATTGATAAGATCTTAGCTAGAATTGCTTGGTGGAGAGGGAGGCTGCTTTCCTATCTAGGGAAGATCACTCTGATCAAATCCTGTTTAGCTAGCATCCCTCTTTATCTGTTATCTTTTGTTAAAATTCTCAAATGGGCTCTCCAACTTATAACTCCCACAAGGCAAATTGCTTATGGAGTGATAGTGAGGGGAACCATAAAATTCACTTAACTAACTGGTCTCCCATTTGTATGAAGAAAGAATTTGGTGGTATGGGGGTTTAAAATTTGCAAGATATGAATGTTTGTTTGATTCGTTCTTGAGTGAAGAGGTATATTTCTGGGGAAGGTTCTCTTTGGAGGAGGGTGGTAGATAGTAAGTATAACACCAAGAGCCCTAACATCACGTGTTGTCATGACAATAACTCTTCACAGTTTTGGAAACGTTTCATGTGGGCTATGCAGGCTGTTAAGATTGGTTATAAGTGGGTTGTAGACAATGGCAATATGGTTAGGTTTTGGGAAGATATTTGGCAAGGAAATTCTCCATTGGCCACTCTATTTTGGGATCTTAATTATTTGGTTAATGGAAAGAATAAGACTATTGTCGAGCTTTGGGATGGGCAAGAGCTTAAGTGTACCTTTAGGAGAGTTTTTTCTGGTGATCTGATGATTCAGTGGTTTGACTTAGTTAACATCTTTAAGCTTACTAGGTTTTGTCAGGATGAGGACTCTCTGATCTGGCAATATGAATCTAAGGGGGTTTACTCCACGAAATCTCTGTATGCTATAGTGAATTTTAGAGGGGTGCACCTATTTTCCTTCCTGCTGTCTGGAAGATCAAGGTCCTGCCCATAATACAAGGGTTTCTTTGGTTGTTTCTGTTGGGGAACACAGTAATTCAAAAAAAAAATTCCTACGATCACGCAAGATCTATCTAGGTGATGCATAGCAACGAGAGGGGAGAGTGTGTCCATGAACCTCGTAGACCGAAAGCGGAAGCGTTAGTTAACTCGGTTGATGTAGTCGAACGTCTTCGCGATCCAACCGATCCCAGTACCGAACGTACGGCACCTCTGCGTTCAGCACACGTTCAGCTCGATGACGTCCCTCGTACTCTTGATCCAGTTGATGCCGAGGGATAGTTTCGTCAGCACGACGGCGTGGCGGCGGTGATGATGAAGTTACCGGTGCAGGGCTTCGCCTAAGCACTACGACGATATGATCGAGGTATGTAATTATTGAAGGAAATATGCCCTAGAGGCAATAATAAAGTTATTATTTATTTCCTTATATCATGATAAATGTTTATTATTCATGCTAGAATTGTATTAACCGGAAACATAATACATGTGTGAATACATAGACAAACAAAGTGTCACTAGTATGCCTCTACTTGACTAGCTCGTTAATCAAAGATGGTTATGTTTCCTAACCATAGACATGAGTTGTCATTTGATTAACGGGATCACATCATTAGGAGAATGATCTGATTGACATGACCCATTCCGTTAGCCTAGCACCTGATCGTTTAGTATGTTGCCATTGCTTTTATCCATGACTTATACATGTTCCTATAACTATGAGAGTATGCAACTCCGTTTACGGAGGAACACTTTAGGTACTACCAAGCGTCACAACGTAACTGGGTGATTATAAAGGAGTACTACAGGTGTCTCCAAAGGTACATGTTGGGTTGGCGTATTTCGAGATTAGGTTTTGTCCTCCGATTGTCGGAGAGGTATCTCTGGGCCCTCTCGGTAATGCACATCACTATAAGCCTTGCAAGCAATGTAGCTAATGAGTTAGTTCACGGAATGATGCATTATGGAGCAGTAAAGAGACTTGCGATAGCGAGATTGAACTAGGTATTGGATATCGACGATCGAATCTCGGGCAAGTAACATACCGATGACAAAGGGAACAACGTATGTTGTTATGCGGTTTGACCGATAAAGATCTTCGTAGAATATGTAGGAGCCAATATGGGCATCCAGGTCCCGCTATTGGTTATTGACCGAGAATAGTTCTAGGTCATGTCTACATAGTTCTCGAACCCGTAGGGTCCGCATCGCAAGGTTTCGATGTGAGTTATATTATGAGTTTATGAGTTTTGATGTACCGAAGGAGTTCGGAGTCCCGGATGAGATTGGGAACATGACGAGGAGTCTCGAAATGGTCGAGACGTAAAGATCGATATATTGGACGACTATATTCGGAGTTCGGAAAGGTTCCGAATGATTCGGGTATTTTTCGGAGTACCGGAGAGTTACGAGAATTCGCCGGGGAGAAGTATTGGGCCTTTTTGGGCCCTGCGGGAAAGAGAGAGGGGCTGCCTAGGGCAGGCCGCGCGCCCCCCCATGGCCTAGTCCGAATTGGACTAGGGGGAGGGGCCGCACCCCCTCCTTCCTTCCCTTCTCTCTTCCCCTTCCTTGTCTCCTACTCCTAATACATGGAAGGACTCCTAGTTGGACTAGGAAAGGGGAAATCCTACTCCCGGTGGGAGTAGGACTCCCCATGGCGCCGCCCTCCTAGGGCGGCCTCCTCCTCCCTCCCTCCTTTATATCACGGGGCAGGGGCACCCCATGAACACACAAGTTGATCTACGGATCGTTCCTTAGCCGTGTCGGTGCCCCCTCCACCATATTCCACTTCGGTCATATCGTCATGAGCTTAGGTGAAGCCTGCGCCGGAGAAGTCATATCGTCAGCGGAGCTTAAGGCGAAGCCCTGCGTCGGTGGAGCATCATCATCGTCACCACGCCGTCGTCTTGTGGAACTCATCCCCGACACTTTGCTGGATCGGAGTCCGGGATCGTCATCGAGCTGAGCGTGTGCAGAACTTCGGAGGTGCCGTCGTTCGGTACTTGGATCGGTCGGATCGTGAAGACGCATTTACTACATCAACCGCGTTGTTATAACGCTTCCGCTTTCGGTCTACGAGGGTACGTAGACAACACTCTCCCCTCTCGTTGCTGTGCATCACCATGATCTTGCGTGTGCGTAGGAAATTTTTTGAAATTACTACGTTCCCCAACAATTATGGAGGGGGCACCGCACACGGCTAAAAGATGAACTCGTGTGTTCTAGGGTGCCCCCCTGCCCCTGTATATAAAGGAGCAAGGGGAGGCCGGCCGGCCCTCCTAGGGTGCGCCCCACAAGGGGAGTCCTGTCCTAGTAGGATTCCACCAAGAGCTAGAGGGGGGAAGGAAGGAGAGGGAGAGGGAGAAGGAAAGGGGGGCGCCGCCCCCCTTCCCTAGTCCAATTCGGACCCAAGGGGGAGGGGCGCGTGGCCTGCCCTGGCCGCCCCTCTCTCTCTCCACCAAGGCCCATGAGGCCCATTAGTTCCCCCGGGGGGGTTCCGGTAACCCTCCGGCACTCCGGTTTTATCCGAAACTTCTCCGGAACACTTCCGGTGTCCGAATATAGTCGTCCAATATATCAATCTTTATGTCTCGACCATTTCGAGACTCCTCGTCATGTCCTGATCTCATCCGGGACTCCGAACAAACTTGGGTCATCAAAACACGTAACTCATAATACAAATCGTCATCGAACGTTAAGCGTGCGGACCCTACGGGTTCGAGAACTATGTAGACATGACCGAGACACATCTCCGATCAATAACCAATAGCAGAACCTGGATGCTCATATTGGCTCCTACATATTCTACAAAGATCTTTTTCAGTCAAACCGCATAACAACATACGTTGTTCCCTTTGTCATCGGTATGTTACTTGCCCGAGATTCAATCGTCGGTATCATCATACCTAGTTCAATCTCGTTACCGGAAAGTCTCTTTACTCGTTCCGTAATACTTCATCCCGGAACTAACTCATTAGTTACAATGCTTGCAAGGCTTATAGTGATGAGCATTATCGAGAGGGCCTAGAGATACCTCTCCGATACACGGAGTGACAAATCCTAATCTCGATCTATGCCAACCCAACAAACACCTTCGGAGACAAATATAGAGCATCTTTATAATCACCCAGTTGCATTGTGACATTTGATATCACACAACGTGTTCCTCCGGTATTTGGGAGTTGCATAATCTCATAGTATGAGAAACATGTATAAGTCATGAAGAAAGCAGTAGCAAAAAAACTGTAACGATCATAATGCTAAGCTAACGGATGGGTCTTCTCCATCAAATCATTCTCCTAATGATGTGGTCCAGTTTATCAAATGACAACACATGTCTATGATTAGGAAACATAACCATCTTTGATTAACGAGCTAGTCAAGTAGAGGCAAACTAGGGACACTATGTTTTGTCTATGTATTCACACATGTACTATGTTTCCGGTTAATACAATTCTAGCATGAATTATAAACATTTATCATGAAATAAGGAAATAAATAATAACTTTGTTATTGCCTCTAGGGCATATTTCCTTCAGTCTCCCACTTGCACTAGAGTCAATAATATAGTTCACATCGCCATGTGATTTAACTGTTGGAGAACGTAGTAATTTCAAAAAATTTCCTACGCACACGCAAGATCATGGTGATGCATAGCAACGAGAGGGGAGAGTGTTGTCTCACGCACTCGTGAGACCGAAGCGAAGCGATCACAACGTAGAGGAAGTAGTCGTCGTTCTCCTCGCGATCCAACCGATCCCAAGCGCCCGTTACTCGGCGCCTCCGAGTTCTTGGCACACGTTCAGCTCGATGACGCTCCTCGGGCTCCGATCCAGCAAAGCTCCGGGAGAGAGAGTTCCACAAGATGACGGCGTGGTGACGATCTTGATGTTATACCGACGCAGGGCTTCGCCTAAGCACCGCTATGATATGACCGAGGTGGAATATGGTGGAGGGGGGCACCGCACACGGCTAAGGAACGATCTCAAGGATCAACTTGTGTGTTCATGGGGTGCCCCCTGCCCCCGTATATAAAGGAGTGGAGGAGGGAGGGCCGCCCTCTCTATGGCGCCCTAGGGGAGTCCTACTCCCACCGGGAGTAGGATTCCCCTTCGTAGTCCAACTAGGAAACCTTCCATGTAGTAGGAGTAGGAGAGAAGGAAAGGGAAGGGAAAAGGAGAAGGAAGGAAGGCGCCCCTTCCCTAGTCCACCCGGACCAGACCAAGGGAAGGGTGCGGCCACCCTTGAGGCCCTTTTCCTTCTTTTCCGTATGGCCCAAAAGGCCCAATACGTATTCCCGTAACTCTCCGGTACTCGAAAATACCCGAATCACTCGGAACCTTTCCGATGTCCGAATATAGTCGTCCAATATATCGATTTTTACGTCTCGACCATTTCGAGACTCCTCGTCATGTCCCTGATCTCATCCGGGACTCCGAACTCCTTCGGTACATCAAAACTCATAAACTCATAATATAACCGCCATCGAAACCTTAAGCGTGCGGACCCTACGGTTCGAGAACAATGTAGACATGACCGAGACACGTCTCCGGTCAATAACCAATAGCGGGACCTGGATGCCCATATTGGCTCCTACATATTCTACGAAGATCTTTATCGGTCGGACCGCATAACAACATACGTTGTTCCCTTTGTCATCGGTATGTTACTTGCCCGAGATTCGATCGTCGGTATCCAATACCTAGTTCAATCTCGTTCTTGGCAAGTCTCTTTACTCGTTCCGTAATACATCATCTCACAGCTAACTCATTAGTTGTAATGCTTGCAAGGCTTAGTGATGTGTATTACCGAGAGGGCCAGAGATACCTCTCCAGAGCAATCGGAGTGACAAATCCTAATATCGAAATACGCCAACCCAACATCTGCCTTTGGAGACACCTGTAGTACTCCTTTATAATCACCCGATTACGTTGTGACGTTTGGTAGCACCAAAGTGTTCCTCCGTAAACGGGAGTTGCATAATCTCATAGTTACAGGAACATGTATAAGTCATGAAGAAAGCAATAGCAACATACTAAGCGATCAAGTGCTAGGCTAACGGAATGGGTCATGTCAATCAGATCATTCAACTAATGATGTGATCCCGTTAATCAAATGACAACTCATGTCTATGGTTAGGAAACATAACCATCTTCGATTAACGAGCTAGTCAAGTAGAGGCATACTAGTGACACTGTTTGTCTATATATTCACACATGTATTATGTTTCCGGTTAATACAATTCTAGCATGAATAATAAACATTTATCATGATGTAAGGAAATAAATAATAACTTTATTATTGCCTCTAGGCATATTTCCTTCGATCTCCCACTTGCACTAGAGTCAATAATCTAGTTCACATCGCCATGTGATTTAACAGCAATAGTTCACATCACCATGTGATTAACACCCATAGTTTACATCGATATGTGATCAACACCCAAAGGGTTTACTAGAGTCAGTAATCTAGTTCACATCGCTATGTGATTAACACCCAAAGAGTACTAAGGTGTGATCATGTTTTGCTTGTGAGATAATTTTAGTCAACGGGTCTGTCACACTCGGATCCGTAAGTATTTTGCTAATTTCTATGTCAACAATGCTCGCAAGGAGCTATTCTAGCTAATTGCTCCCACTTTCAATATGTATCTAGATCGAGACTTAGAGTCATCCAGATCGGTGTCAAAACTTGCATCGACGTAACCCTTTACTTACCTAACCTTTTGTCACTTCCATAATTGAGAAACGTATCCTTATTCCACTAAGGGTAATTTTGACCGCTGTCCAGTGATCTACTCCTAGATCACTATTGTACTCCCTTGCCAAACTTAGTGTAGGGTATACAATAGATCTGGTACACAGCATGGCATACTTTATAGAACCTATGGCCAAGGCATAGGGAATGACTTTCATTCTCTTTCTATCTTCTGCCGTGGTCGGGTTTTGAGTCTTACTCAATTTCACACCTTGTAACACAGGCAAGAACTCTTTCTTTGACTGTTCCATTTTGAACTACTTCAAAATCTTGTCAAGGTATGTACTCATTGAAAAAACTTATCAAGCGTCTTGATCTATCTCTATAGATCTTGATGCTCAATATGTAAGCGGCTTCATCGAGGTCTTTCTTTGAAAAACTCCTTTTAAACACTCCTTTATGCTTTGCAGAATAATTCTACATTATTTCCGATCTACAATATGTCATTCACATATACTTATCGAAATATTGTAGTGCTCCCACTCACTTTCTAGTAAATACAGGCTTCACTGCAAGTCTGTATAAACTATATGCTTTGATCAACTTATCAAAGCGTATATTCCAACTCCGAGATGCTTGCACCAGTCCATAGATGGATCACTGGAGCTTGCACACTTTGTTAGCTCCCTTTGGATCGATAAAACCTTCTGTTGCATCATATACAACTCTTCTTCCGTAAACCCATTCAGGAATGCAGTTTTACATCCATTTTCCATATTTCCTATATTGTGTCAAGTGCTAACATGTTTCGTACAGTCTTAAGCATCGCTACATTTGAGAAAATCTCATTGTAGTTAACACCTTGAACTTGTCAAAAACCTTTTTGCGACAAGTCAAGCTTTGTAGATAGTAACACTACTATCAACGTCCGTCTTCCTCTTGAAGATCCATTTATTTTCTATTGCTTGCCGACCCTCGGGCAAGTCAACCAAAGTCCACACTTTGTTTTTATACATGGATCCCATCTCAGATTTCATGGCTTCTAGCCATTTAGCGGAATCTGGGCTCACCGTCGCTTCTTCATAGTTTGTAGGTTCGTCATGATCTAGTAGCATGACTTCCAGAACAGGATTGCCGTACCACACTGGTGCGGATCTCACTCTGGTTTACCTACGAGATTCGGTAGTGACTTGATCTGAAGTTACATGATCATCATCATTAGCTTCCTCACTAATTGGTGTAGGAATCACTGGAACTGATTTCCGTGATGAAATACTTTCCAATTCAGGAGAAGGTACAAATTACCTTATCAAGCTCCACTTTCCTCCCACTCACTTCTTTCGAGAGAAACTCCTTCTCTAGAAAGGATCCATTTATAAGCAACGAATGTTTTTGCCTTCGGATCTGTGATAGAAGGTATACCCAACAATTTCCTTTGAGTATTCTATGAAGACGCACTTCTCCGATTTGGGTTTGAGCTTATCAGGATAAAACTTTTTCACATAAGCATCACAACTTCCAAACTTTAAGAAACGACGGCTTAGGTTTACCGTTAAACCATAGTTCATACGGTGTCGCCTCAACGGATTTAGATGGTGCCCTATTAAACGTGAATGCAGCTGTCTCTAATGCATAACCCCAAAACGATAGTGGTAAACCGATAAGAGACATCATAGATCGCACCATATCCAATAAAGTGCGGTTACGACTTTCGGACACACCATTATGTTGTGGTGTTCCATATGGCGTGAGTTGCGTAAACTATTTCACATTGTTTCAAATGAAGACCAAACTCGGAACTCAAATATTTATCTCCACGATCAGATCGCAGAAACTTTATTTTCTTGTTACGATGATTTTCCACTTCACTCTGAAATTCTTTGAACTTTTCAATTATTTCAGACTTATGTTTCATCAAGTAGATATACCCATATCTGCTCAAATCATTTTGTGAAGGTCAGAAAATAACGATACTTGCCACGAGCATCAACACTCATTGAATCGCATACATCGGTATGTATTATTTCCAATAAGTCAAGAGCTTGTTCCATTGTTCCGGAGAACGGAGTTTTAGTCATCTTGCCCAAAAGGCACGGTTCGCAAGCATCAAATGATTCATAATCAAGTGATTCCAAAAGTCCATCGACATGGAGTTTTCTTCAAGCGCTTTACACCAATATGACCTAAACGGCAAGTGCCACAAATAAGTTGCACTATCATTATTAACTTTGCATCTTTTGGTTTCAATATTATGAATATGTGTATCACTATGATCGAGATCCAATGAACCATTTTCATTGGGTGTGTAACCATATAAGGTTTTATTCATGTAAGCAGAACAACAATTTATTCTCTTACTTAAATGAATAACCGTATTGCAATAAACATGATCAAATCATATTTATGCTCAACACCAAATAACACTTATTTAGGTTCCACACTAATCCCGAAAGTATAGGGAGTGTGCGATGATGATCATATCAATCTTGGAACTACTTCCAACACTCATCGTCACTTCCCCTTCAACTAGTTTCTGTTCATTCTCAGAACTCCGTTTCAAGTTACTACTCTTAGCAACTATACCAAAGTATCAAATACCGAGGGGTTGCTATGAACACTAGTAAAATACACATCAATAATCTGTATATCAAATATACCTTTGTTCACTTTGCCATCCTTCTTATCCACCAAATATTCAGGGGTAGTTCCGCTTCCGGTGACCAGTTCCATTGCAGCAAAAGTACTTAGTCTCGTGCTTAGGTCCAGACTTGGGCTTCTTCACTCGAGCAGCAACTTGCTTGTCGCTCCTTTTGAAGTTCCCCTTCTTCCCTTTGCCCTTTTCCTTGAGACTAGTGGTCTTGTCAATCATCAACACTTGATGCTCTTTCTTGATTTCTACCTTCGTTGATTTCAACATCACGAAGAGCTCGGGAATCGTTTTCGTCGTCCCTTGCATACTATAGTTCATCACGAAGTTCTAGTAACTTAGTGATGGTGACTAGAGAATTCTGTCAATCACTATCTTATCTGGAAGATTAACTCCCACTTGATTCAAGCGATTGAAGTATTCAGACAATCTGAGCACATGCTCACTAGTTGAGCGATTCTCCTCCATCTTTTAGCTATAGAACTTGTTGGAGACTTCATATATCTCAACTCGGGTATTTGCTTGAAATATTAACTTCAATTCCTGGAACATCTCATATGGTCCATGACGTTCAAAACGTCTTTGAAGTCCCGATTCTAAGCCGTTAAGTATGGTGCACTAAACTATCAAGTAGTCATCATATTGAGATAGCCAAACGTTCATAACGCCCGCATCTGCTCCCTGCAATAGGTCTGTCACCTAGCGGTGTATTAAGGACATAATTCTTACATGCAGCATTGAGGATAAACCTCAGATCGCGGATCCAATCCGCATCATTGCTACTAATATTTTTCAACACAATTTTCTCTAGGAACATATGAAAATAAACATATGAAAGCAACAACGCGAGCTATTGATCTACAACATAATTTGCAAAATACTACCAGGACTAAGTTCATGATAAATTTAAGTTCAATTAATCATATTACTTAAGAACTCCCACTTAGACAGACATCTCTCTAGTCATCTAAGTGATCACGTGATCCAAATCAACTAAACCATAACCGATCATCACGTGAGATGGAGTAGTTTTCAATGGTGAACATCACTATGTTGATCATATCTACTATATGATTCACGCTCGACCTTTCGGTCTCCGTGCTCTGAGGCCATATCTGCATATGCTAGGCTCGTCAAGTTTAACCTGAGTATTCCGCGTGTGCAAAACTAGCTTGCACCCGTTGTAGATGGACGTAGAGCTTATCACACCCGATCATCACGTGGTGTCTGGGCACGACGAACTTTGGCAACGGTGCATACTCATGTAGAACACTTCTTGATAATTAGTGAGAGATCATCTTAAAATGCTACCGTCAATCAAAGCAAGAATAAGATGTATAATAGATAAACATCACATGCAATCAAAATATGTGACATGATATGGCCATGATCATCTTGCGCCTTTGATCTCCATCTCCAAAGTACTGTCATGATCTCTATCGTCACCGCACGACACCATGATCTTCATCATCTTGATCTATATCAATGTGTCATCACATGGTTGTCTCGCCAACTATTGCTCTTGCAACTATTGCTATCGCATAGCGATAAAGTAAAGCAATTATTTGGCACTTGCATCTTATGCAACAAAGAGACAACCATAGGGCTTCTGCCATTGCCGATAACTTCAACAAAACATGATCATCTTATACAACAACTTATATCTCATCACGTCTTGACCATATCACATCACAACATGCCCTGCAAAAACAAGTTAGACGCCCTCTACTTTGTTGTTGCAAATTTTACGTGGCTGCTACGGGCTTAGCAAGAACCGTTCTCACCTATGCATCAAAACCACAACGATAGTTTGTCAAATAGACTCCGTTTAACCTTCGCAAGGACCGGGCGTAGTCACACTCGGTTCAACTAAAGTGAGAGAGACAGACACCCGCCAGCCACCTTTAAGCACGAGTGCTCGTAGCAGTGAAACCAGTCTCGCGTAAGCGTCTGCTGTAATGTCGGTCCGGCCGCTTCATCTCACAATACCGCTGAACCAAAGTATGACATGCTGGTAGGCGGTATGACTTGTATCGCCCACAACTCACTTGTGTTCTACTCGTGCAAAACATCAAACCATAAAACCTAGGCTCGGATGCCACTGTTGGAGAACGTAGTAATTTCAAAAATTTCCTACGCACACGCAAGATCATGGTGATGCATAGCAACGAGAGGGAGAGTGTTGTCTCACGTACCCTCGTGAGACCCGAAGCGGAAGCGATCACAACGTAGAGGAAGTAGTCGACGTTCTCCTCGCGATCCAACCGATCCCAGCGCCGTTACTCGGCGCCTCCGAAGTTCTTGGCACACGTTCAGCTCGATGACGATCCTCGGGCTCCGATCCAGCAAAGCTCCGGGAGAGAGAGTTCCACAAGACGACGGCGTGGTAGCGATCTTGATGTTATATCGACGCAGGGCTTCGCCTAAGCACCGCTATGATATGACCGAGGTGGAATATGGTGGAGGGGGGCACCGCACACGGCTAAGGAACGATCTCAAGGATCAACTTGTGTGTTCATGGGGTGCCCCTGCCCCCGTATATAAAGGAGTGGAGGAGGGGAGGGTCGGCCCTCTCTATGGCGCGCCCTAGGGGAGTCCTACTCCCACCGGGAGTAGGATTCCCCCTTTCCTAGTCCAACTAGGAAACCTTCCATGTAGTAGGAGTAGGAGAGAAGGAAAGGGAAGGGAAAAGGAGAAGGAAGGAAGAGGGCGCCCCCCTTCCCTAGTCCAATTCGGACCAGACCAAGGGAAGGGTGCGGCCACCCTTGAGGCCCTTTTCCTTCTTTTCCGTATGGCCCAAAAAGGCCCAATACGTATTCCCGTAACTCTCCGGTACTCCGAAAATACCCGAATCACTGGAACCTTTCCGATGTCCGAATATAGTCGTCCAATATATCGATCTTTACGTCTCGACCATTTCGAGACTCCTCGTCATGTCCCTGATCTCATCCGGGACTCCGAACTCCTTCGGTACATCAAAACTCATAAACTCATAATATAAGCATCATCGAAACCTTAAGCGTGCGGACCCTACGGTTCGAGAACAATGTAGACATGACCGAGACACGTCTCCGGTCAATAACCAATAGCGGGACCTGGATGCCCATATTGGCTCCTACATATTCTACTGTAAGATCTTTATCGGTTAGACCGCATAACAACATACGTTGTTCCCTTTGTCATCGGTATGTTACTTGCCCGAGATTCGATCGTCGGTATCCAATACCTAGTTCAATCTAGATTCTTGGCAAGTCTCTTTACTCGTTCCGTAATACATCATCTCACAGCTAACTCATTAGTTGTAATGCTTGCAAGGCTTAGTGATGTGTATTACCGAGAGGGCCCAGAGATACCTCTCCGACAATCGGAGTGACAAATCCTAATCTCGAAATCGCCAACCCAACATCTGCCTTTGGAGACACCTGTAGTACTCCTTTATAATCACCCAGATTCGTTGTGACGTTTGGTAGCACCCAAAGTGTTCCTTGTAAACGGGAGTTGCATAATCTCATAGTTACAGTGAACATGTATCACCATGAAGAAAGCAATAGCAACATACTAAACGATCAAGTGCTAGGCTAACGGAATGGGTCATGTCAATCAGATCATTCAACTAATGATGTGATCCCGTTAATCAAATGACAACTCATGTCTATGGTTAGGAAACATAACCATCTTCGATTAACGAGCTAGTCAAGTAGAGGCATACTAGTGACACTGTTTGTCTATATATTCACACATGTATTATGTTTCCGGTTAATACAATTCTAGCATGAATAATAAACATTTATCATGATGTAAGGAAATAAATAATAACTTTATTATTGCCTCTAGGGCATATTTCCTTCATTAACACCAATAGTTCACATCTGTATGTGATTAACACCCACAGTTCACATCGCCATGTGATTTAACACCAATAGTTCACATCTGTATGTGATTAACACCCACAGTTCACATCGCCAGGTGATCAACACCCAAAGGGTTTACTCGAGTCAATAATCTAGTTCACATTGCTATATGTTTAACACCCGTAGAGTACTAAGGTGTGATCATGTTTTGCTTATGAGAGAAGTTTAGTCAATGGGTCTGTCTCATTCGGAGCCGTATGTATTTTGCAAATATTCTATGTCTACAATGCTCTGCATAGAGCTACTCTAGCTAATTGCTCCCACTTTCAATATGTATCCAGATTGAGACTTAGAGTCATCTGGATCGGTGTAAAAGCTTGCATCAACGTAACTCTTTACGACGAACTCTTTATCACCCCCATCACCGAGAAACATTTCCTTAGTCCTCACTAAGGATAATTTTGACCGATGTCCAGTGATCTACTCTTAGATCACTATTTTACCCCCCTTGCCAAAATCATGGCAAGGTACACAATAGGTCTGGTACACAGCACAACATACTTTATAGAACCTATGACTGTGGCATAGAGAATGACTTTCATTCTCTTTCTATCTTCTGCCGTGGTCGGAATTTGAGTCTTACTCAACTTTACACCTTGTAATACAGACAAGAACTCCTTCTTTGACTGGTCCATTTTGAACTCTTTCAAAAACTTCTCAAGGTATATACTCATTAAAAAACTTATCAAGCGTATTGATCTATCTCTATAGATCTTGATGCCCAATATATAAGCAGCTTCACCGAGGTCTTTCATTGAAAATCTCTTATTCAAGTATCCCTTTATGCTATCCAGAAATTTTATATCATTTCCAATCAACAATATGTCATCCACATATAATATTAGAAATGCTACAGAGCTCCCACTCACTTTCTTGTAAATACAACCTTCCCCAAAAGTCTGTATAAAACCATATGCTTTGATCACACTATCAAAGCGTTAATTCCAACTCCGAGAGGCTTGCACCAGTCCATAAATGGATCGCTGGAGCTTGCACACTTTGTTAGCACCCTTTGGATCGACAAAACCTTCTGGTTGCATCATATACAACTCTTCTTCTAGAAATCCATTCAGGAATGCAGTTTTGACATCCATCTGCCAAATTTCATAATCATAAAATGCAGCAATTGCTAACATTATTCGAACAGACTTAAGCATCCCTACGGGTGAGAAAGTCTCATCGTAGTCAACTCCTTGAACTTGTCAAAAACCTTTTGCGACAGGTCAAGCTTTGTAGATAGTTACACTACTATCAGGGTCCGCTTCCTCTTGAAGATCCATTTATTCTTAATGGCTTGCCGATCATCGGGCAAGTCCACCAAAGTCCACACTTTGTCCTCATACATGGATCCCATCTCAGATTTCATGGCCTCAAGCCATTTTGCAGAATCTGGGCTCATCATCGCTTCCTCATAGTTCGTAGGTTCATCATGGTCTAGTAACATGACTTCCAAAATAGGATTACAGTACCACTCTGATGCGGATCATACTCTGATTGACCTACAAGGTTCGGTAGTAACTTGATCTGAAGTTTCGTGATCATCATCATTAGCTTCCTCACTAATTGGTGTAGGAATCACTAGAATATATTTCTTTGATGAACTACTTACCAATTCAGGAGAAGGTACAATTACCTCATCAAGTTCTACTTTCCTCCCACTCACTTCTTTTGAGAGAAAACTCCTTCTCTAGAAAGGATTCATTTTTAGCAAGGAATATCTTGCCTTCGGATCTGTGATAGAAGGTGTACCCAACAGTTTCCTTTGGGTATCCTATGAAGACGCATTTCTCCTATTTGGGTTCGATCTTATCAGGTTGAAGCTTTTTCACATAAGCATCGCAGCCCCAAACTTTAAGAAACGACAACTTTGGTTTCTTGCCAAACCACGGTTCATAAGGCGTCATCTCAACGGATTTTGATGGTGACCTATTTAAAGTGAATGCAGCTGTCTCTAATGCATAACCCCAAAACAATAGTGGTAAATTGGTAAGAGACATCATAGATCGCACCATATCTAATAAAGTGCGGTTACGACGTTCGGACACACCATTACGTTGTGGTGTTCCAGGTGGCGTGAGCTGTGAAACTATTCCGCATTGTTTTAAAGAAGGCCAAATTCGTAACTCAAATATTCGCCTGTGTGATCAGATCGTAGAAACTTTATTTTCTTGTTACGATGATTCCCCACTTCACTCTGAAATTCTTTGAACTTTTCAAATGTTTCAGACTTGTGTTTCATCAAGAAGATATACCCATATCTTCTTAAATCATATGTGAAGGTCAGAAAATAATGATACCAGCCACGAGCATCAACACTCATTGGACCGCATACATCAATATGTATTATTCCAATTAAGTCAGTAGCTCGTTCCATTGTTCCGGAGAACAGAGTTTTAGTCATCTTGCCCATAAGGCACGGTTTGCAAGTATCAAATGATTCATAATCAAGTGATTCCAAAAGTCCATCTTTATGGAGTTTCTTCATGCGCTTTACACCGATATGACCCAAATGGCAGTGCCACAAATAAGTTGCACTATCATTATCAACTTTGCATCTTTTGGCATTAATATTATGAATATGTGTATTACCACGATCGAGATTCAATAAACCATCAACATTGGGTGTATGACCATAGAAGGTTTTATTCATGTAAACAGAATAACAATTATTCTTTGTCTTAAATGAATAACCGTATTGCAATAAACATGATCTAATCATATTCATGCTCAACGCAAACACCAAATAACATTTATTTAGGTTCAACACTAATCCCGAAAGTATAGGGAGTGTGCGATGATGATCATAGCAATCTTGGAACAACTTCCAACACACATCATCACTTCATCCTCAACTAGTCTCTATTTATTCTGCAACTCCTGTTTCGAGTTACTAATTTTAGCAACCGAACAAGTATCAAAATCCCAGGGGTTACTACGAGCACTAGTAAGGTACATATCAATAACCTGTATATCAAATATACCTTTGTTCACTTTGCCATCCTTCTTATCCGCCAAATGTTTGGGGCAGTTCCATTTCCAGTGACTGTTTCCTTTGCAGTAAAAGCACTCAGTTTCAAGCTTAGGTTTAGCTTTGGGTTTCTTCACGGGAGTGACAACTTGCTTGCCATTCTACTTGATGTTCCCTTTCTTTCCCTTTGCCCTTTTCTTTAAACTAGTGGTCCTTTCAATCATCAACACTTGATGCTCTTTTCTTGATTTCTACCTTCGTCAATTTCAGCATCACGAAGAGCTCGGGAATCGTTTTCGTCATCCCTTGCATACTATAGTTCATCAAGAAGTTCCAGTAACTTGGTGATGGTGACTAGAGAACTCTGTCAATCACTATCTTATCTGGAAGATTAACTCCCACTTGATTCAAGCGATTGTAGTACCCAGACATTTAGAGCACATGCTCACTAGCTGAGCAATTCTCCTCCATCTTTTAGGTGAAGTATTTGTCAGAGGTCTCATACCTCTTGACACGTGCATGAGTCTGAAATACCAATTTCAGCTCTTGGAAGATCTTATATGCTCTGTGGCATTCAAAACGTTTTTGAAGTCCCGGTTCTAAGCCGTAAAGCATGGTGCACTAAACTATCAAGTAGTCATCATATTGAGCTAGCCAAACGTTCATAACGTCTGCGTCTACTCCTGCAATAGGTCTGTCACCTAGAGGTGCATCAAGGACATAATTCTTCTGTGCAGCAATGAGGATAAACCTCAGATCACGGACCCAGTCCGCATCATTGCTACTATCATCTTTCAACTTATTTTTCTCTAGGAGCATATCAAAAATAAAGGGAAGCTACAACGCGAGCTATTGATCTACAACATAATTTGTAAAATACTATCAGGACTAAGTTCATGATAAACTAAAGTTCAATTAATCATATTACTTAAGAAATCCCACTTAGATAGACATCCCTCTAGTCATCTAAATGATCACGTGATCCAAATCAACTAAACCATGTCCGATCATCACGTGAGATGGAGTAGTTTTCAATGGTGAACATCTCTATGTTGATCATATCTACTATATGATTCATGCTCGGCCTTTCGATCTCCAGTGTTCCGAGGCCATATATTCATATGCTAGGCTCGTCAAGTTTAACCCGAGTATTCTGCATGTGCAAAACTGACTTGCACCCGTTGTGTGTGAACGTATAGCTTATCACACCCGATCATCACGTGGTGTCTCGGCACGATGAACGGTAGCAACGGTGCATACTCAGGGAGAACACTTATACCTTGAAATTTAGTAAGGGATCATCTTATAATGCTACCGCCGTACTAAGCAAAATAATATGCATAAAAGATAAACATCACATGCAATCAAAATATATGACATGATATGGTCATCATCATCTTGTGCTCATGAGCTCCATCACCTAAGCATCGTCATGATCTCCATCGTCATCGGCGCGACACCTTGATCTCCATCGTAGCACCGTTGTCGTCTCGCCAACCATTGTTACTATGACTATCGCTACCGCTTAGTGATAAAGTAAAACAATTACATGGCGATTGCATTGCATACAATAAAGCGACAACCATATGGCTCCTGCCAGTTGCCGATAACTTTGTTACAAAACATGATCATATCATACAACAATTTATATCACATCATGCCTTGACCATATCACATCACAGCAAGCCCTGCAAAAACAAGTTAGAAATCCTCTACTTTGTTGTTGCAAGTTTTACGTGGCTGCTACGGGCTTCTAGCAAGAACCGTTCTTACCTACGCATCAAAACCACAACGATTTTTCGTCAAGTGTGCTATTTTAACCTTCAACA
Source organism: Aegilops bicornis (assembly GCA_021605145.1). Lineage (NCBI taxonomy): Eukaryota > Viridiplantae > Streptophyta > Magnoliopsida > Poales > Poaceae > Aegilops > Aegilops bicornis. Next base: position 747,856,935 of record CM038673.1, on the reverse strand, counting down.
AGAACCGACCGTAGTCAAACTCGATTCAAGTAAAGTTGGAGAAACAGACACCCGCCAGCCACCTATGTGCAAAAGCACGTCGGTAGAACCAGTCTCATGAACGCTGTCATGTAATGTCGGTCCGGGCCGCTTCATCCAACAATACCGCCGAATCAAAGTAAGACGTTGGTGGTAAGCAGTATGACTATTATCGCCCTCAACTCTTTGTGTTTTACTTGTGCATATAACATCTATGCATAGACCTGGCTCGGATGCCACTGTTGGAGAACGCGGTAATTTCAAAAAAATCCTACGATCATGCAAGATATATCTGGGTGACGCATAGCAACAAGAGGGGAGAGTGTGTCCACGTACCCTCGTAGACCGAAAGCGGAAGCGTTAGTTAACGCGGTTGATGTAGTCGAACGTCTTCGTGATCCAATCGATCTAAGTACCGAACGTACGGCACCTCCGCGTTCAGCACACGTTCAGCTCGATGACGTCCCTCGTACTCTTGATCTAGTTGAGTCCGAGGGAGAGTTTCGTCACGGTGATGATGAAGTTACTAGCGCAGGGCTTCGCCTAAGCACTACGACGATATGACCGAGGTGTGTAACTGTGGAGGGGGGCACCGCACACGGCTAAAAGATCAACTCGTGTGTTCTAGGGTGCCCCCCTGCCCCCATATATAAAGGAGAAAGGGGAGGCTGGCCGGCCCTCCTAGGGCGTGCCCCACATGGGGAGTCCTACTAGGACTACTAGTCCTAGTAGGATTCCACCAAGAGGGAGAGAGGGGGAAGGAAGGAGAGGGAGAGGGAGAAGGAAAGGGGGGCGCCACCCCCACTTCCCTAGTCCAATTCGGACCCAAGGGGGAGGGGGTGCGCGACCTGCCCTGGCCGCCCCTCTCTCTCTCTCCACCAAGGCCCATGAGGCCCATTAGTTCCCCCGGGGGGTTCCGGTAACTCTCCGGCAATCCGGTTTTATCCGAAACTTCTCTGGAACACTTCCGGTGTCCGAATATAGTCGTCCAATATATCAATATTTATGTCTCGACCATTTCGAAACTCCTCGTCATGTCTGCGATCTCATCCAGGACTCCGAACTAGCTTTGGGTCATCAAAACACATAACTCATAATACAAATCGTCATCGAACGTTAAGTGTGCCTACCCTACGGGTTCGAGAACTATGTAGACATGACCGAGACACATCTCCGGTCAATAACCAATAGCGGAACCTGGATGCTCATATTGGCTCCTACATATTCTACAAAGATCTTTATCAGTCAAACCGCATAACAACATACGTTGTTCCCTTTGTCATCGGTATGTTACTTGCCCGAGATTCGATCATCGGTATCATCATATCTAGTTCAATCTCGTTACCAGCAAGTCTCTTTACTCGTTCCGTAATACTTCATCCGGCAACTAACTCATTAGTTACAATGCTTGCAAGGCTTATAGTGATGAGCATTACCGAGAGGGCCCAGAGATACCTCTCCGATACACAGTGACAAATCCTAATCTCTATCTATGCCAACCCAACAAACACCTTCGGATACACCTGTACAGCATCTTTATAATCACCCAGTTACGTTGTGAAGTTTGATAGCACACAAGGTGTTCCTTCAGTATTCGGGAGTTGCATAATCTCATAGTCTGAGGAACATGTATAAGTCATGAAGAAAGCAGTAGCAATGAAACTGTAACGATCATAATGCTAAGCTAATGGATGGGTCTTGTCCATCACATCATTCTCCTAATGATGTGATCTGGTTTATCAAATGACAACACATGTCTATGGTTAGGAAACATAACCATCTTTGATTAACGAGCTAGTCAAGTAGAGGCATACTAGGGACACTATGTTTTGTCTATGTATTCACACATGTACTAAGTTTCCGGTTAATACAATTAGCATGAATAATAAACATGTTGAAGGAAATATGCCCTAGAGGCAATAATAAAGTTATTATTTATTTCCTCATATCATGATAAATGTTTATTATTCATGCTAGAATTGTATTAACCGGAAACATGATACATGTGTGAATACATAGACAAACTTAATGTCACTAGTATGCCTCTACTTGACTAGCTCATTAATCAAAGATGGTTATGTTTCCTAACCATAGACATGTGTTGTCATTTGATTAACGGGATCACATCATTAGAAGAATGATGTGATTGACTTGACCCATTACGTTAGCTTAGCACTTGATCTTTTAGTATGTTGCTATTGCTTTCTTCATGACTTATACAAGTTCCTATAACTATGAGATTATGCAACTCCCGTTTACCGGAGGAACACTTTGTGTGCTACCAAACGTCACAACGAATCGGGTGATTATAAAGGAGCTCTACAGGTGTCTCCAAAGGTACATGTTGAGTTGGCATATTTCAAGATTAGGTTTTGTCACTCCGATTGTCGGAGAGGTATCTCCGGCCCTCTCGGTAATGCACATCAATATAAGCCTTGCAAGCAATGTAGCTAATGAGTTAGTTACGGGATGATGCATTACGTAACGAGTAAAGAGACTTGCCGGTAACGAGATTGAACTAGGTATTGAGATACCGACGATCGAATCTCTGCAAGTAACATACCGATGACAAAGGGAACAACGATGTTGTTATACAGTTTGACCGATAAAGATCTTCGTGAGAATATGTAGGAGCCAATATGAGCATCTAGGTTCCGCTATTGGTTATTGACCGAAACAGTTCTAGGTCATGTCTACATAGTTCTCGAACCCGTAGGGTCCGCAGCCTTAAGGTTTCGGCGATGCTTATATTATGAGCTTATGATTTTGATGTACCAAGTTTGTTCGAGTCCCATGTGATTACGGACATAACGAGGAGTCTCGAAATGGTCGAGACATAAATATTGATATATTGGACGACTATATTCGACACCGGAATGGTTCCGGAGTTATCGGATATATACTGAGTACCGGGGTTACTGAACCCCTCCCCGGAGGTTAATGGGCCTCATGGGCCCAAGTGGTGGAAGAGGAGAGGCGGCCAAGGGGCAGCCGCGCACCCCTCCCCCCGCCCCCAAGTCCGAATTGGACAAGGAGGGGAGGCAGCGCCCCCCACCATTTCCTTTCCCCCTCTCTGTCCTTCCCTCTCCTCTCCTACTCCAACAAGGAAGGGAGGGAGTCCTACTCCCGGTGGGAGTAGGACTCCTCCTGGCGCGCCTCCTCCTGGCCGTCCGCACCTCCCCCCTTGCTCCTTTATATACGGGGGTAGGGGGCACCCTAGAGACACAACAATTGATCCCTTGGATCTCTTAGCCGTGTGCGGTGCCCCCCTCCACCATAGTCCTTGATAATATTGTAGCAGTGCTTAGGCGAAGCCCTGCGATGGTAGAACATCAAGATCTTCACCACGCCGTCGTGCTGACGGACTCTACCCCGACATTCTGCTGGATCGGAGTCCGGGGATCATCATCGAGCTGAACGTGTGCTAGAACTCGGAGGTGTCGTAGTTTCGGTGCTTGATCGGTCGGGCCGTGAAGACGTACGACTACATCAACCGCGTTGTTATAACGCTTCCGCTTTCGGTCTACGAGGGTATCTGGACAACACTCTCCCCTCTCGTTGCTATGCATCACCATGATCTTGCGTGTGCGTAGGCATTTTTTTGGAATTACTACGTTCCACAACAGTGGTATCAAAGCCTGGTTTTATGCGTAGATGTCATATGCACGAGTAGAACACAAGTGAGTTGTGGGCGATATAAGTCATACTGCTTACCAAAGATGTCATACTTTGGTTCGGGCGGTATTGTGAGATGAAGCGGCCGGACCGACATTACGCCAGACGCTTACGCGAGACTGGTTTCACCGCTATGCAGCACTCGTTGCTTAAAGGTGACCGGCGGGTGTCTGTCTCTCTCACTTTAGTTGAACCGAGTATGGCTACGCCTGGTCCTTGCGAAGGTTAAAACAACACCAACTTGACAAACTGTCATTGTGGTTTTGATGCGTAGGTAAGAACGGTTCTTGCTCAACCCATAGCAGCCACGTAAAATTTGCAACAACAAAGTAGAGGACGTCTAACTTGTTTTTGCAGGGCATGTTGTGATGTGATATGGTCAAGACATGATGCTATATTTTATTGTATGAGATGATCATGTTTTGTAACCAAAGTTATCGGCAACTGGCAGGAGCCATATGGTTGTCGCTCTATTGTATGAAATGCAAACGCCATGTAATTGCTTTACTTTATCACTAAGCGGTAGAGATAGTCGTAGAAGCAATAGGTGGCATAAACGACAACGATGCTACGATGGAGATCAAGGTGTCGCGCATGTGATGATGGTGATCATGACGGTGCTTCGGAGATGGAGATCACAAGCACAAGATGATGATGGCCATATCATATCACTTATATTGATTGCATGTGATGTTTATCCTTTATGCATCTTATCTTGCTTTGATTGACGGTAGCATTTTAAGATGATCTCTCACTAATTATCAAGAAGTGTTCTCCTGAGTATGCACCGCCAGAAAGTTCTTCGTCTTTGAGACACCACGTGATGATCGGGTGTGATAGGCTCTACGTTCAAATACAACGGGTGCAAAACAGTTGCACACGCGAATACTCGAGTTAAACTTGACGAGCCTAGCATATACAGATATGGCCTCGGAACACGGAGACCGAAAGGTCGAACGTGAATCATATAGTAGATATGATCAACATAGTGATGTTCACCATTGAAACTACTCCATCTCACGTGATGATCGGACATGGTTTAGTTGATTTGGATCACGTGATCACTTAGATGACTAGAGAGATGTCTGTCTAAGTGGGAGTTCTTAAGTAATATAATTAATTGAACTTAAATTTATCATGAACTTAGTACCTGATAGTATTTTGCTTGTCTATGTTTGTTGTAGATAGATGGCTCGTGCTATTGTTCCGTTGAATTTTAATGCGTTCCTTGAGAAAGTTAGTTGAAAGATGATGGTAGCAACTACACGGACTGGGTCCGTAACTTGAGGATTATCCTCATTGCTGCACAGAAGAATTACGTCCTGGAAGCACCGCTGGGTGCCAGGCCTGCTGCAGATGCTGCTGATGACGTTAAGAACGTCTGGCAGAGCAAAGCTGATGACTACTCGATAGTTCAATGTGCCATGCTTTACGGCTTGGAACCGGGTCTTCAACGACGTTTTGAACGTCATGGAGCATATGAGATGTTCCAGGAGTTGAAGTTAATATTTCAAGCAAATGCCCGGATTGAGAGATATGAAGTCTCCAATAAGTTCTATAGCTGTAAGATGGAGGAGAATAGTTCACAAGGAACACATACTCAAAATGTCTGGGTATAATAATCACTTGATTCAACTAGGAGTTAATCTTCCCGATGATAGTGTCATTGATGTAATTCTTCAATCACTGCCACCAAGCTACAAGAGCTTTGTGATGAACTATAATATGCAAGGGATGAACAAGACTATTCCCGAGCTCTTCGCAATGCTAAAAGCTGCGGAGGTAGAAATCAAGAAGGAGCATCAAGTGTTGATGGTCAATAAGACCACCTGTTTCAAGAAAAAGGGCAAAGGAAAGAAGAAGGGGAACTTCAAGAAGAACAGCAAGCAAGTTGATGCTCAAGAGAAGAAACCTAAGTCTGGACCTAAGCCTGAGACTGAGTGCTTCTACTGCAAACAGACTGGACACTGGAAGCGGAACTGCCCCAAGTATTTGGCGGATAAGAACGATGGCAAAGTGAACAAAGGTATATGTGATATACATGTTATTGATGTGTACCTTACTAATGCTCGCAGTAGCACCTGGGTATTTGATATTGGTTCTGTTGCTAATATTTGCAACTCGAAACAGGGACTACGGATTAAGCGAAGATGGCTAAGGACGAGGTGACGATGTGCGTGGGAAATGGTTCCAAAGTCGATGTGATCGCGGTCGGCATGCTACCTCTACATCTACCATCGGGATTAGTTTTAGACCTGAATAATTGTTATTTGGTGTCAGCGTTAAGCATGAACATTATATCTGGATCTTGTTTGATGCGAGACGGTTATTCATTTAAATCAGAGAATAATGGTTGTTCTATTTAAATGAATAATATCTTTTATGGTCATGCACCCTTGAAGAGTGGTCTATTTTTATTAAATCTCGATAGTAGTGACACACATATTCATAATGTTGAAGCCAAAAGATGCAGAGTTGATAATGATAGTGCAACTTATTTGTGGCACTGCCATTTGGGTCATATTGGTGTAAAGCGCATGAAGAAACTCCATACTGATGGACTTCTGGAATCACTTGATTATGAATCACTTGGTACTTGCAAACAATGCCTCGTGGGCAAGATGACTAAAACGCCGTTCTCCGGAACTATGGAGCGAGCAAAAGATTTATTGGAAATCATACATACTGATGTATGTGGTCCAATGAATATTGAAGCTCGCGGCGAGTATCGTTATTTTCTCACCTTCACAGATGATTTGAGCATATATGGGTATATCTACTTAATGAAACACAAGTCTAAAACATTTGAAAAGTTCAAAGAATTTCAGGGTGAAGTGGAAAAACATCGTAACAAGAAAATAAAATTTCTATGATCTGATCATGGAGGAGAATATTTGAGTTACGAGTTTGGTTTACATTTGAAGCAATGCGGAATAGTTTCGCAACTCACGCCGCCCGGAACACCACAACAAAATGGTGTGTCCGAACGTCGTAATCGTACTTTACTAGATATGGTGCAATCTATGATGTCTCTTACTGATTTACCGCTATCGTTTCGGGGTTATGCTTTAGAGACGGACGCATTCACATTAAATAGGGCACCGTCAAAATCCGTTGAGACGACGCCTTATGAACTGTGGTTTGGCAAGAAACCAAAGTTGTCATTTCTTAAAGTTTGGGGCTGTGATGCTTATGTGAAGAAACTTCAACCAGATAAGCTCGAACCCAAATCGGAGAAATGTGTCTTCATAGGATACCCAAAAGAGACTATTGGGTACACCTTCTATCACAAATCTGAGGGCAAGATTTTTGTTGCTAAATTCAGATCCTTTCTAGAGAAGGATTTTCTGTCGAAAGAAGTGAGTGGGAGGAAAGTAGAACTGGATGAGGTAACTGTACCTGCTCCATTATTGGAAAGTAGTTCATCACAAGAACCGGTTCCTGTGACAACTACACCAATCAGTGAGGAAGCTAATGATATTGATCATGAAACTTCGGATCAAGTTACTACCTAACCTCGTAGGTCTACCAGAGTAAGATCCGCACTGCAGTGGTACGGTAATCCTATTCGGAAGTCATGTTACTTGACCATGGCGAACCTACGAACTATGAGGAAGCGATGATGAGCCCAGATTCCGCAAAATGGCTTGAGGCCATGAAATCTGAGATGGGATCCATGTATGAAAACAAAGTATGGACTTTGGTTGACTTGCCCGATGATCGGCAAGCCATCGAGAATAAATGGATTTTCAAGAAGACTGCCACTGATGGTAATATAACTATCTACAAAGCTCGACTTGTTGCGAAAGGTTTTCGACGAGCTCAAGGGGTTGACTACGATGAGACTTTCTCACCCTTAGCGATGCTTAAGTCTGTCCGAATCATGTTAGCAATTGCCGCATTTTATGATTATGAAATTTGGCAAATGGATGTCAAAACTGCATTCCTGAATGGATTTCTGGAAGAAGAGTTGTATATGATGCAACCAGAAGGTTTTGTCGATCCAAAAGGTGCTAACAAAGTGTGCAAGCTCTAGTGATCCATTTATGGACTGGTGCAAGCCTCTCGGAGTTGGAATAAATTCTTTGATAGTGTGATCAAAGCATATGGTTTTATACAGACTTTTGGAGAAGCCTGTATTTACAAGAAAGTGAGTGGGAGCTCTGTAGCATTTCTGATATTATATGTAGATGACATATTATTATTTGGAAATGATATAGTATTTCTGGATAGCATAAAGGGATACTTGAATAAAAAAAATTCGATGAAAGACCTCGATGAAGCTGCTTACATATTGGGCATCAAAATCTATAGAGATAGATCAAGACGCTTAATTGGACTTTCACAAAGCACATACCTTGATAAAGTTTTGAAAAGGTTCAAAATGGATCAGGCAAAGAAAGGGTTCTTGCCTGTATTACAAGGTGTGAAATTGAGTCGACTCAATGCCCCACACGCAGAAGATAGAGAGAAAATGAAAGATGTTCCTATGCTTCAGCCATAGGCTCTATCATGTATGCAATGCCGTGTACTAGACACGACATATGCTTAGCAATAAGTTTGGCAGGGAGGTACCAAAGTAATCCAGAGTGGATCCTTTGGACAGCGGTCAAGAATATCCTGAAATACCAGAAAAGGAATAAGGATATGTTTCTCGTTTATGGAGGTGACAAAGAGCTAGTCGTAAATGGTTACGTCGATGCAAGCTTTGACACTGATCCGGACGATTCTAAATCGCAAACCGGATACGTGTTTATATTGAACGGTGGAGCTGTCAGTTGGTGCAGTTCTAAACAAAGCGTCGTGGCGGGATCTACATGCGAAGCGGAATACATAGCTGCTTCGGAAGCAGCAAATGAAGGAGTCTGGATGAAAGAGTTCATTTCCGATCTAGGTGTCATACCTAGTGCATCGGGACCAATGAAGATCTTCTGTGACAATACTGGTGCAATTGACTTGGCAAAGGAATCCATATTTCACAAGAGGACCAAACACATCAAGAGACGCTTCAATTCCATCCGGGACCAAGTCTAGGTGGGAGACATAGAAATTTGCAAGATACATACGGATCTGAATGTTGCAGACCCGTTGACTAAGCCTCTTCCATGAGCAAAACATGATCAGCACCAAGACTCCATGGGTGTTAGAATCATTACTGTGTAACCTAGATTATTGACTCTAGTGCAAGTGGGAGACTGGAGGAAATATGCCCTAGAGGCAATAATAAAGTTATTATTTATTTCCTCATATCATGATAAATGTTTATTATTCATGCTAGAATTGTATTAACTGGAAACATGATACATGTGTGAACACATAGACAAACTTAATGTCACTAGTATGCCTCTACTTGACTAGCTCATTAATCAAAGATGGTTATGTTTCCTAACCATAGACATGTGTTGTCATTTGATTAACGGGATCACATCATTAGAAGAATGATGTGATTGACTTGACCCATTCCGTTAGCTTAGCACTTGATCATTTAGTATGTTGCTATTGCTTTTTTCATGACTTATACAAGTTCCTAGAACTATGAGACTGGGTGATTATAAAGGAGCTCTACAGGTGTCTCCAAAGGTACATGTTGAGTTGGCGTATTTCAAGATTAGGTTTTGTCACTCCGATTGTCGGAGAGGTATCTCTAGGCCCTCTCGGTAATGCACATCAATATAAGCCTTGCAAGCAATGTAGCTAATGAGTTAGTTACAGAATGATGCATTACGTAACGAGTAAAGAGACTTGCCGGTAACAAGATTTAACTAGGTATTGAGATACCGACGATCGAATCTCGGGCAAGTAACATACCGATGACAAAGGGAACAACGTATGTTGTTATGCGGTTTGACCGATAAAGATCTTCGTAGAATATGTAGGAGCCAATATGAGCATCCAAGTTCCGCTATTGGTTATTGACCGGAAATAGTTCTAGGTCATGTCTACATAGTTCTCAAACACGTAGGGTCCGCACGCTTAAGGTTTCGATGACAGTTATATTATGAGTTTATGAGTTTTGATGTACCGAAGTTTGTTCGGAGTCCCGGATGTGATTACGGACATAACGAGGAGTCTCGAAATGGTCGAGACATAAAGATTGATATATTGGACGACTATATTCGAACACCGGAATGGTTCCGAGAGTTATCGGATATATACCGGAGTACCGGGAGTTCTTGGAACACCCCGGAGGTTAATGGGCCTCATGGGCCCAAGTGGTGGAAGAGGAGAGGCGTGAAGGAAATATGCCCTAGAGTCAAATAATAAAGTTATTATTTATTTCCTTATATCATGATAAATGTTTATTATTCATGCTAGAATTGTATTAACCGGAAACATAATACTTGTGTGAATACATAAACAAACTAAACGTCACTAGTATGCCTCTACTTAACTAGCTCGTTAATCGAAGATGGTTATGTTTCCTAACCATAGACATGTGTTGTCATTTGATTAACGAGAATGATGTGATTGACATGACCCATTCCGTTAGCTTAGCACTTGATCGTTTAGTATGTTGCTATTGCTTTCTTCATGACTTATACATGTTCCTATGACTATGAGATTATGCAACTCCCGTTTACCGGAGGAACACTTTGTGTGCTACCAAACGTCACAACATAACTGGGTGATTATAAAGGAGCTCTACAGGTGTCTCGGAAGGTACATGTTGGGTTGGCGTATTTCGAGATTAGGATTTGCCACTCCGATTGTCGGAGAGGTATCTCTGGGCCCACTCGGTAATGCACATCACTATAAGCCTTGCAAGCATGGCAACTAATTAGTTAGTTGCGGGATGATGCATTACAGAACGAGTAAAGAGACTTGCCGGTAACGAGATTGAACTAGGTATTGGATACCGACGATCAAATCTCGGGCAAGTAACATACCGATGACAAAGGGAACAACGTATGTTGTTATGCGGTTTGACCGATAAAGATCTTCGTAGAATATGTAGGAGCCAATATGAGCATCCAGGTTCCACTATTGGTTATTGACCGGAGACGTGTCTCGGTCATGTCTACATAGTTCTCGAACCCGTAGGGTCCGCATGCTTAAGGTTTCGATGACAGTTATATTATGAGTTTATGAGTTTTGATGTACCGAAGGAGTTCGGAGTCCCGGATGAGATCAAACATGACGAGGAGTCTCGAAATGGTCGAGACGTAAAGATCGATATATTGGACGACTATATTCGGAGTTCGGAAATGTTCCGGTGATTCGGTATTTTTCGAGTACCGAGAGTTACGGAATTCGCCGGGAGTATATGGGCCTTATTGGGCTTTAGGGAAAGAGAGAGGAGAGGTTGGGCGCCCCCAAGGCCTAGTCCGGGTGGACTAGGGGAGGTTGCGCCTCCTTCCTTCTCTTCTCTTCCCCTTTCCTTGACTCCTACTCCTACTACTTGGAAGGGAATCCTACTCCCGGTGGGAGTAGGACTCCTCCTTGGTGCGCCCCCTTCTAGGCCGGCCGCCCCCTCCCTTGCTCCTTTATATATGGGGGCATGGGGGCACCCCATAACACACAAGTTGATCTTCGTGATCGTTCCTTAGCCGTGTGCGGTGCCCCCCTCCACCATATTCCACCTCGGTCATATCGTCACGGAGATTAGGCGAAGCCCTGCGTCGGTAGAACATCATCATCGTCACCACGCCATCGTCTTGTGGAACTCATCCCGACACCCTGCTGGATCGGAGTCCGAGGATCGTCATCGAGCTGAGCGGTGCGAGAACACGGAGGTGCCGTCGTTCGGTGCTTGGATCGGTCGGATCGTGAAGACGCGTCGACTACATCAACCGCGTTGTCATAACGCTTCCGCTTTCGGTCTCACGAGTGCGTGGACTACACTCTCCCCTCTCGTTGCTATGCATCACCATGATCTTGCGTGTGCGTAGGGAATTTTTGAAATTACTACGTTCCCCAACAATGGCATCCGAGCCTGGTTTTATGCGTAGATGTTATATGCACGAGTAGAACACAAGTGAGTTATGGGCGATACAAGTCATACTGCTGACCAGCATGTCATACTTTGGTTCGGCGGTATTGTTGCATGAAGCGGCCCGGACCGACATTACGCGTACGCTTACGCGAGACTGGTTCTACCGACGTGCTTTGCACACAGGTGGCTGGCGGGTGTCTGTTTCTCCAACTTTAGTTGAATCAAGTGTGGCTACACCCGGTCCTTGCGAAGGTTAAAACAACACTAACTTGACGAACTATCGTTGTGGTTTTGATGCGTAGATAAGAACGGTTCTTGCTCAGCCCGTAGCAGCCACGTAAAATTTGCAACAACAAAGTAGAGGACGTCTAACTTGTTTTTGCAGGGCATGTTGTGATGTGATATGGTCAAGACGTGATGCTATATTTTATTGTATGAGATGATCATGTTTTGTAACCGAAGTTATCGGCAACTGGCAGGAGCCATATGAAGGAAATATGCCCTAGAGGCAATAATAAAGTTATTATTTATTTCCTTATATCATGATAAATGTTTATTATTCATGCTAGAATTGTATTAACCGGAAACATAATACATGTGTGAATATATAGACAAACAAGATGTCACTAGTATGCCTCTACTTGGCTAGCTTGTTAATCAAAGATGGTTATGTTTCCTAACCATAAACAAGGAGTTGTTATTTGATTAACAAGGTCACATCATTAGTTGAATGATCTGATTGACATGACCCATTCCGTTAGCTTAACACTTGATCGTTTAGTATGTTAATGCTTTCTTCATGACCCATACATGTTCCTGTAACTATGAGATTATGCAACTCCTGTTTACGGAGGAACACTTTGGGTACTACCAAACGTCACAACGTGAATCGGGTGATTATAAAGGAGTACTACAGGTGTCTCCAAAGGTACTTGTTGGGTTGGCGTATTTCGAGATTAGGTTTTGTCACTCCGATCGTCGGAGAGGTATCTCTAGGCCTTCTCGGTAATACACATCACCTAAGCCTTGCAAGCATTACAACTAATGAGTTAGTTGTGAGATGATGTATTACGGAACGAGTAAAGAGACTTACGGTAGCGAGATTGAACTAGGTATTGGATACCCGGCGATCGAATCTCGGGTAAGTAACATACCGATGACAAAGGGAACAACGTATGTCGTTATGCGGTTTGACCGATAAAGATCTTAAGTAGAATATGTAGGAACCAATATGGGCATCCAGGTTCCGCTATTGGTTATTGACCGAGAATGGTTCTAGGTCATGTCTACATAGTTCTCGAACCCGTAGGGTCCGCTTACGTTTAACGTTCGATGGCCAGTTCATAATGAGTTTATAAGTATTGATGCATCGAAGGTTGTTGAGTCCCGGATGTGATCACGGACATGACGAGGAGTCTCGAAATGGTCGAGACATAAAGATTGATATATTGGAAGCCTATGTTTGGACTTGAATGGTTCCGAGTGAAAGCAGGATGTTCTGGAACACCGGGGTTACTGGAACCCCTGGGGTATATGAGCCCTCATGGGCCTTGAGGGAGAAGGAGAAGGAAGGGCCGGCCAGGTGGGCTGCGCCCCCTCCCCTTCCGATCCGAATAGGACAAGGAGAGGGGGCGCGCCTTCCCCCTTTTTCCCTCCCAATCCTACTCCAACTAGGAGAAGGAGTCCTACTCCGGTGGGAGTAGGACTCCTCCTTAGTCTTGCGCCTCCTCTAGGGCCGCCACCTTCCCTTGTCTCCTTTATATCTGAGGGCAGGGGGCACCCCAAGACACACAAGTTGATCTACGGATCTTTCCTTAGCCGTGTGCGGTGCCCCCTTCCACCATATTCCACTTCGGTCATATTGTTGCGGAGCTTAGGCGAAGCCCTGCGCCGGAGAAGTCATATCGTCGCGGAGCTTAGGCGAAGCCCTGCGTCGGTGGAGCATCATCATCGTCACCACGCCCGTCGTCTTGTGGAACTCATCCCCGACACTTTGCCGGATCGGAGTCCGGGATCGTCATCGAGCTGAGCGTGTGCGAGAACTCGGAGGTGCCGTCGTTCGGTGCTTGGATCGGTCGGATCGTGAAGACGTCGACTACATCAACAGCGTTGTTATAACGCTTCGCTTTCGGTCTCACGAGTGCGTGGACGGACACTCTTCCCTCTCGTTGCTATGCCATCACCATGATCTTGCGTGATCGTAGGAAAATTTTGAAATTACTACGTTCCCCAACAGTGGCATCCGAGCCTAGGTTTTTATGGTTTGATGTTATTTGCACGAGTAGAACACAAGTGAGTTGTGGACGATACAAGTCATACTGCCTACCAGCATGTCATACTTTGGTTCAGCGGTATTGTTGGGCCGAGACGATCCGGACCAACCTTACGCAGCGTACTCTTCGCGAGACCGGTTCCCTCGGCGTGCTTTGCACATAGATGGCTTGGGAAGACTGTCTCTCCAACTTTAGTTGAACCGAGTGTGGCTACGCCCGGTCCTTGAGAAGGTTAAAAGCGAGTCTATTTGACAAACTATCGTTGTGGTTTTGATGCGTAGGTAAGATGAGTTCTTGCTTAAGCCCGTAGCAGCCACGTAAAACTTGCAACAACAAAGTAGAGGACGTCTAACTTGTTTTTGCAGGGCATGTTGTGATGTGATATGGTCAAGACGTGATGCTATATTTTATTGTATGAGATGATCATGTTTTGTAACCGAGTTATCGGCAACTGGCAGGAGCCATATGGTTGTCGCTTTATTGTATGAAATGCAAACGTCATGTAATTGCTTTACTTTATCACTAAGGAGTAGCGATAGTCGTAGAAGCAATAGTTGGCGAGACGACAACGATGCTACGATGAAGATCAAGGTGTCGCGCCCGGTGGCGATGGTGATCATGACGGTGCTTCGGCGATGGAGATCACAAGCACAAGATGATGATGACCATATCATATCACTTATATTGATTGCATGTGATGTTTATCCTTTATGCATCTTATCTTGCTTTGTTGTGGTAGCATTATAAGATGATCTCTCACTAAAAATTATCAAGAAGTGTTCTCCTGAGTATGCACCGTTGCCAAAGTTCGTAGTACCCGGACACCACGTGATGATCGGGTGTGATAAGTTCTACGTCCATCTACAACGGGTGCAAAACAGTTGCACACGCGAATACTCAGGTTAAACTTGACGAGCCTAGCATATAACAGATATGGCCTCGGAACACGGAGACCGAAGGTCGAGCGTGAATCATATAGTAGATATGATCAACATAGTGATGTTCACCGTTGAAACTACTACATCTCACGTGATGATCGGACACGGTTTAGTTAAATATGGATCACGTGATCACTTAGATGACTAGAGAGATGCCTGTCTAAGTGGGAGTTTTTAATATGATTAATTGAACTTAAATTTATCATGAACTTAGTACACGATAGTATTTTGCTTGTCTATATTTATGTAGATAGATGGCTCGTCTTTGTTGTTCCGTTGAATTTTAATGCGTTCCTTGAGAAAGCAAAGTTGAAAGATGATGGTAGCAATTACACGGATTCGGGTCCGTAATTTGAGGATTATCCTCATTGCTGCACGTAAAAATTAAATCTGGAAGCACCGCTGGGTAGCGAACTGCTGCGGAATCTTGAGCGAGAAGTTGTGAACGTCGCAAAGCAGAGCCGATGACTACTCTATAGTTCGATTGTGCCATGCTTTACGGCTTAGAACCGGGTCTTCAACGACGTTTTGAACGTCATGGAGCATATGAGATGTTCCAGGAGTTGAAGTTAATATTTCAAGCAAATGCCCGGATTGAGAGATATGAAGTCTCCAATAAGTTCTATAGCTGCAAGATGGAGGAGAATAGTTCTGTCAGAGAGCACATACTCAAAATGTCTGGGTATAACAATCACTTAATTCAGCTGGGAGTTAATCTTCCGGATGATAGTGTCATTGACAGAATTCTCCAATCACTGCCACCAAGCTATAAGAGCTTCGTGATGAACTATAATATGCAAGGGATGACTAAGACAATTCCTGAGCTCTTCGCGATGCTAAAAGCTGCGGAGGTAGAAATCAAGAAAGAGCATCAAGTATTGATGGTCAACAAGACCACTAGTTTCAAGAAAAAAGGGCAAAGGGAAGAAGAAGGGTAACTTCAAAAAGAACAGCAAGAAAGTTGCTGATCAAGAGAAGAAACCCAAGTCTGGACCTAAGCCTGAAATCGAAAGTGTTTTACCGCAAGCGCAGACGGACATCGAAGCGGAACTGCCCCAAGTATTTGGCGGATAAAAGGATGGCAAGGTGAACAAAGGTATATGTGATATACATGTTATTGATGTGTACCTTACTAGAGCTCGTAGTAGCACACTGGTATTTGATCTTTGGTTACATTGCTAATATTTGCAACTCGAAGCAGGACTACGGAATAAAGCGAAAGCACCGGCAAAGGACGAGGTGACGATGCGCGTGGGAAATGGTTCCAAGGTCAATGTGATCATGGTCGGCACGCTACCTCTACATCTACCTTCGGGATTAGTTTTAGACCTAAATAATTGTTATTTGGTGCCGGCGTTGAGCATGAACATTATATATGGATCTTGTTTAATGCGAGACGGTTATTCATTTAAATCGTAGAATAAAGGTTGTTCTATTTATATGAGTAATATCTTTTATGGTCATGCACCCTTGAAGAATGGTCTATTCTTGTTGAATCTCGGCGGTAGTGATACACATATTCATAATGTTGAAGCCAAAAGATGCAGAGTTGATAATGATAGTGCAACTTATTTGTGGCACCGCCGTTTAGGTCATATCGGTGTAGAACGCATGAAGAAACTCCATCTTGATGGGCTTCGAATCACTTGATTATGAATCACTTGGTACTTGCGAACCGTGCCTCATGGGCAAGATGACCAAAACGCCGTTCTCGGAACTATGGAGCGAGCAAGCGATTTATTGGAAATCATACATACCGATGTTTGTGGTCCAATGAATGTTGAGGCACGCTGGCGGGTATCGTTATTTTCTCACCTTCACAGATGATTTGAGCAGATATGGGTATATCTACTTAATGAAACACAAATCTGAAACATTTGAAAAGTTCAAAGAATTTCAGAGTGAAGTGGAAAATCATCGTAACAAGAAAATAAAATTTCTACGATCTGATCGTGGAGGAGAATATTTGAGTTACGAGTTTGGTTTACATTTGAAACAATGTGGAATAGTTTCGCAACTCACGCCACCGGAACACCACGGAGAAATGGTGTGTCCGAACGTCGTGTCGTACTTTACTAGATATGGTGCGATCTATGATGTCTATTTCCGATTTACCGCTATCGCTTTGGGGTTATGCTTTAGAGACGGCCGCATTCACGTTAAATAGGACACCATCAAAATCCGTTGAGACGACGCCTTATGAACTGTGGTTTGGCAAGAAACCAAAGTTGTCGTTTCTTAAAGTTTGGGGCTGCGATGCTTATGTAAAGAAACTTCAACCGGATAAGCTCGAACCCAAATCGGAAAAATGTGTCTTCATAGGATACCCAAAGGAGACTGTTGGGTACACCTTCTATCACAGATCTGAAGGCAAGATTTTCGTTGCTAAATTCGGATCCTTTCTAGAGAAAGAGTTTCTCTCGAAAGAAGTGAGTGGGAGGAAAGTAGAACTTGATGAGATAACTATATCTGCTCCCTTATTGGAAAGTAGTTCATCACAAGAAATGGTTCCTGTGACCACTACACCAATTAGTGAAGAAGCTAATGATGATGATCATGAAGCTTCAGATCAAGTTACTCTTGAACCTCGTGGGTCAACCAGAGTAAAATACGCACTGTGAGTGGTACGGTAATCCTATTACGGAAGTCATGTTACTTGACCATGGCGAACCTACAAACTATGAAGAAGCGATGGTGAGCCCAGATTCCATAAAATGGCTGGAAGCCATGAAATCTGAGATGGGATCCATGTATGAGAACAAAGTATGGACTTTGGTTGACTTGCCCGATGATCCGCAAGCCATTGAAAATAAATGGATCTTTAAGAAGAAGACAGACGCCGATGGTAATGTAACTGTCTACAAAGCTCGACTTGTTGCAAAAGGTTTTCGACAATTTCAAGGAGTTGACTACGATGAGACCTTCTCACACGTGGCGATGCTTAAGTCTGTCCGAATCATGTTAGCAATTGCCGCATTTTATGATTATGAAATTTGGCAAATGGATGTAAAAACTGCATTCTTGAATGGATTTCTAGAAGAAGAGTTGTATATGATGCAACCAGAAGGTTTTGTCGATCCAAAAGGTGCTAACAAAGTGTGCAAGCTCCAACGATCAATTTATGGTCCGTGCAAGCCTCTCGGAGTTGGAATAAACGCTTTGATAGTGTGATCAAAGCATATGGGTTTGTACAGACTTTTGGAGAAGCCTGTATTTACAAGAAAGTGAGTGGGAGCTCTGTAGCATTTCTAATATTATATGTGGACGACATATTATTGATTGGAAATGATATAGAATTTCTGGATGGCATAAAAGGATACTTGAATAAA
Source organism: Aegilops bicornis (assembly GCA_021605145.1). Lineage (NCBI taxonomy): Eukaryota > Viridiplantae > Streptophyta > Magnoliopsida > Poales > Poaceae > Aegilops > Aegilops bicornis. The sequence continues at coordinate 747,838,769 of CM038673.1, read as the reverse complement.
AGTTTTTCAATGAAAGACCTCGGTGAAGCTGCTTACATATTGGGCATCAAGATCTATAGAGATAGATCAAGACGCTTGATTGGACTTTCACAAAGCACATACCTTGATAAAGTTTTGAAAAAGTTCAAAATGGATCGAGCAAAGAAAGGTTTTTACCTGTGTTACAAGGTATAAGATTGAGTCGGACTCAATGCCCGACCACAATGCAGAAGATAGAGAGAAAATGAAAGATGTTCCCTATGCTTCAAACATAGGCTCTATCATGTATGCAATGCTGTGTACCGGACACGACATATGCTTAGCTGTAAGCTTGGCAGGAAGGTACCAAAGTAATCCAGAGTGGATCACTCGACAGCGGTCAAGAACATCCCGAAATACCGAAAAGGACTAAGGATATGTTTCTCGTATATGGAGGTGACAAAGAGCTAGTCGTAAATGGTTACGTCGATGCAAGCTTTGACACCCATCCGGACGATTCTAAATCGCAAACCCGGATACGTGTTTTTATTAAACGGTGGAGCTGTCGGTTGGTGCAGTTCTAAACAAAGCGTCGTGGCGGGATCTACATGTGAAGCGGAGTACATAGCTGCTTTAAGCAGCGAATGAAGGAGTCTGGATGAAAGAGTTCATTTCCGATCTAGGTGTCATACCTAATGCATCGGGACCGATGAAGATCTTCTGTGACAATACTGGTGCAATTGCCTTGGCAAAGGAATCCAGATTTCACAAGAGGACCAAACACATCAAGAGACGCTTCAATTCCATTCGGGACCAAGTCCAAGTGGGAGACATAGAGATTTGCAAAATACATACGGATCTGAATGTCGCAGACCCGTTGACTAAACCTCTTCCACGAGCAAAACATGATCAGCACCAAGACTCCATGGGTGTAAGGATCATTACTTTGTAATCTAGATTATTGACTCTAGTGCAAGTGGGAGACTGAAGGAAATATGCCCTAGAGGCAATAATAAAGTTATTATTTATTTCCTTATATCATGATAAATGTTTATTATTCATGCTAGAATTGTATTAACAGGAAACATAATACATGTGTGAATATATAGACAAACAAGATGTCACTAGTATGCCTCTACTTGGCTAGCTTGTTAATCAAAGATGGTTATGTTTCCTAACCATAAACAAGGAGTTGTTATTTGATTAACAAGGTCACATCATTAGTTGAATGATCTGATTGACATGACCCATTCCGTTAGCTTAACACTTGATGCGTTTAGTATGTTAATGCTTTCCTCATGACCCATACATGTTCCTGTAACTATGAGATTATGCAACTCCGTTTACGGAGGAACACTTTGGGTACTACCAAACGTCCACAACGTAATCGGGTGATTATAAAGGAGTACTACAGGTGTCTCCAAAGGTACTTGTTGGGTTGGCGTATTTCGAGATTAGGTTTTGTCACTCCGATCGTCGGAGAGGTATCTCTAGGCCTTCTCGGTAATACACATCACCTAAGCCTTGCAAGCATTACAACTAATGAGTTAGTTGTGAGATGATGTATTACGGAACGAGTAAAGAGACTTACTGGTAACGAGATTGAACTAGGTATTGGATACCGACGATCGAATCTCGGGTAAGTAACATACCGATGACAAAGGGAACAACGTATGTCGTTATGCGGTTTGACCGATAAAGATCTTCGTAGAATATGTAGGAACCAATATGGGCATCCAGGTTCCGCTATTGGTTATTGACCGAGAATGGTTCTAGGTCATGTCTACATAGTTCTCGAACCCGTAGGGTCCGCACGCTTAACGCTTCGATGACAGTTCATAATGAGTTTATAAGTATTGATGCACGAAGGTTGTTCGAGTCCCGGATGTGATCACGGACATGACGAGGAGTCTCGAAATGGTCGAGACATAAAGATTGATATATTGGAAGCCTATGTTTGGACTTGAATGGTTCCGAGTGAAAACAGGATGTTCTGCGGAACACCGGGGTTACGGAACCCCGGGGGTATATGGGCCCTCATGGGCCTTGAGGGAGAAGGAGAAGGGCCGGCCAGGTGGGCTGCGCCCCCTCCCCTTCCAGTCCGAATAGGACAAGGAGAGAGGCGGCGCCCTTCCCCTTTTCCCTCCCCAATCCTACTCCAACTAGGAGAAGGGAGTCCTACTCCCGGTGGGAGTAGGACTCCTCCTTGGTGCGCCTCCTCTAGGGCCGCCACCTTCCCTTGTCTCCTTTATATACGGGGGCAGGGGGCACCCCAAGACACACAAGTTGATCTACGGATCTTTCCTTAGTCGTGTGCGGTGCCCCCTTCCACCATATTCCACTTCGGTCATATTGTTGCGGAGCTTAGGCGAAGCCCTGCGCCGGAGAAGTCATATCGTCATGAGCTTAGGCGAAGCCCTGCGTCGGTGGAGCATCATCATCGTCCTGCGCCCGTCGTCTTGTGGAACTCATCCCGACACTTTGCTGGATCGGAGTCCGGGATCGTCATCGAGCTGAGCGTGTGCGTAACTCGGAGGTGCCGTCGTTCGGTGCTTGGATCGGTCGGATCGTGAAGACGTACGACTACATCAACCGCGTTGTTATAACGCTTCCGCTTTCGGTCTACGAGGGTACGTGGACGGACACTCTTCCCTCTCGTTGCTATGCCATCACCATGATCTTGCGTGATCGTAGGAAAATTTTGAAATTACTACGTTCCCCAACACCATATGGTTGTCGCTTTATTGTATGAAATGCAAACGCCCTGTAATGCTTTACTTTATCACTAAGCGGTAGCGATAGTCGTAGAAGCAATAGATGGCGTAACGACAACGATGCTACGATGGAGATCAAGGTGTCGCGCCCGGTGACGATGGTGATCACGACGGTGCTTGGAGATGGAGATCACAAGCACAAGATAATGATGGCCATATCATATCACTTATATTGATTGCATGTGATGTTTATCCTTTATGCATCTTATCTTGCTTTGATTGACGGTAGCATTTTAAGATGATCTCTCACTAAAAATTATCAAGAAGTGTTCTCCCGAGTATGCACCGTTGCGACAGTTCTTCGTCTTTGAGACACCACGTGATGATCGGGTGTGATAGGCTCTACGTTCAAATACAACGGGTGCAAAGCAGCTTGCACACGCGAATACTCAGGTTAAACTTGACGAGCCTAGCATATAACAGATATGGCCTCGGAACACGGAGACCGAAAAGTCGAGCGTGAATCATATAGTAGATATGATCAACATAGTGATGTTCACCATTGAAACTACTCCATCTCACGTGATGATCGGACATGGTTTAGTTGATTTGGATCACGTGATCACTTAGATGACTAGAGAGATGTCTGTCTAAGTGGGAGTTCTTAAGTAATATGATTAATTGAACTTAAATTTATCATGAACTTAGTACCTGGTAGTATTTTGCAAATTATGTTGTAGATCAATAGCTCACGTTGTTGCTTTCATATGTTTATTTTGATATGTTCCTAGAGAAAAATTATGTTGAAAAATGTTAGTAGCAATGATGCGGATTGGATCCGTGATCTGAGATTTATCCTCATTGCTGCACAGAAGAATAATGTCCTTGATGCACCACTAGGTGACAGACCTATTGCAGGAGCAGATGCAGACGTTACGAACGTTTGGCTAGCTCAATATGATGACTACTTGATAGTTTTGTGCACCATGCTTTATGGCTTAGAACCGGGACTACAAAAACGTTTTCGAAACGTCATGGAACATATAAGATGTTTCAAGAGATGAAATTAGTATTTTAGACTCATGCCCGTGTCAAGAGGTATGAGACCTCTGACAAATACTTCGCCTAAAAGATGGAGGAGAATTGCTCAACTAGTGAGCAAGTACTTAGATTGTCTGAGTACTACAATCACTTGAATCAAGTGGGAGTTAATCTTCCAGATAAGATAGTGATTGGCAGAGTTCTCTAGTCACCATCACCAAGTTACTGGAACTTCGTGATGAACTATAAAGCAAGGGATGACGAAAACGATTCCCGAGCTCTTCGTGATGCTGAAATCGACGAAGGTAGAAATCAAGAAAAGAGCATCAAGTGTTGATGATTGACAAGACCACTAGTTTCAAGAATAGGGCAAAGGAAAGAAAGGAAACTTCAAGTAGAATGGCAAACAAGTTGTCACTCCCGTGAAGAAGACCAAAGCTGGACCAAAGCCCTAAACCGAGTGCTTACATCGCAAAGGAAATGGTCACTTTGGAAGCGGAAATGCCCTGAATATTTGGTGGATAAGAAGGATGGCAAAGTGAACAAGGGTATATTTGATATACAGGTTATTGATGTGTGCCTTACTAGTGTTTATAGTAGCCCCTGAGTATTTGATACTTGTTCAGTTGCTAAAAATTAGTGACTCGGAACAGGAGTTACAGAATAAACAGAGACTAGTTGAGGGTGAAGTGATGATGTGTATTGGAAGTGGTTCCAAGATTGATATGATCATCATCGCACACTCCCTATACTTTCGGGATTAGTGTTAAACCTAAATAAATGTTATTTGGCGTTTGCGTTGAGCATGAATATGATTTGATCATGTTTATTGCAATACAGTTATTCATTTAAAGTCAAATAATAATTGTTGTTCTGTTTACATGAAAAAAACCTTCGATGGTCATACACCCAATCAAAATAGTTTGTTGGATCTCGATCGTAGTAATACACATATTCATAATATTGATGCCAAAAGATGCAAAGTTGATAATGATAGTGCAACTTATTTGTGGCACTGCCGTTTGGGTCATATCGGTGTAAAGCGCGTGAAGAAACTCCATAAAGATGGACTTTTAGAATCACTTGGTTATGAATCATTTGATGCTTGTGAACCGTGCCTTTTGGGCAAGATGACTAAAAATCCGTTCTCCGGAACAATGGAACGAGCTACTGACTTATTGGAAATAATACATACCGATGTATGCGATCCGATGAGTGTTAAGGCTCGTGGCAAGTATCATTATTTTCTGACCTTCACAGATGATTTGAGCAGATATACGTATATCTACTTGATGAAACATAAGTTTGAAATAGTTGAAAAGTTCAAAGAATTTCTGAGTGAAGTGGAAAATCATCGTAACAAGAAAATAAAGTTTCTGTGATCTGATCGTGGAGATGAATATTTGAGTTATGAGTTTGGCCTTCAGTTAAAATAATGTGGAATAGTTTCACAAACTCATGCCACCTGGAACACCACAACAGTAACGGTGTGTCCGAACGTCAGAACCGCACTTTATTGGATATTGTGTGACCTATGATGTCTCTTATCAGTTTACCACTATCGTTTTGGGGTTATGCATTAGAGACAGTTGCATTCACTTTAAATAGGGCGCCATCGAAATCCGTTGAGACGACGGCTTATGAACTGTGGTTTGGCAAGAAACCAAAGTTGTCGTTTGTTAAAGTTTGGGGCTGTGATGCTTATGTGAAAAAGTTTCAACCTGATAAGCTCGAACCTAAATCGGAGAAGTGCATCTTCATAGAATACCCAAAGGAAATTGTAGGGTACACCTTCTATCACTGATTCGAAAGCAAGATATTCATTGCTAAGATAGATCCTTTCTAGAGAAGGAGTTTTCTCTCCGAAAGAAGTGAGTGGGAGGAAAGTAGAGCTTGATAAGGTAATTGTACCTTCTCCCGAATTGGAAAGTAGTTCATCACAGAAATCAGTTCCTGTGATTCCTACACCAATCAGTGAGGAAGCTAATGATGATGATCATGAAGCTTCAGATCAAGTTACTACTGAACCTCGCAGGTCTTCCAGAATAAGATCCGCACCAAAGTGGTACGGTAATCCTATTCTAGAAGTCATGTTACTAGACCATGATGAACCTACGAACTATGAGGAAGCGATGGTGAGCCCAGATTCCGCGAAATGGCTTGAGGCCATAAAATCTGAGATAGGATCCATATATAAGAACAAAGTGTGGACTTTGGTTGACCTGCTTGATGATCAGCAAGTCAAGTTAAATAAATGGATCTTCAAGAGGAAGACGGACACTGATAGTAGTTTTAAAATCTACAAAGCTTGACTTGTTGCAAAAGGTTTTCGGCAAGTTCAAGGTGTTGAATACAATGAGATTTTCTCACTCGTAACGATGCTTAAGTCTGTCCGAATCATGTTAGCAATTGCCACATTTTATGAAATCTGGCAAATGGATGTCAAAACTGCAATCCTTAATGGATTTACTAAAGAAGAGTTGCATATGATGCAACGGAAGGTTTTGTCAATCCTAAAGATGCTAACAAAATGTGCAAGCTCCAAATGATCCATCTATGGACCGGTGCAAGCATCTCGAGTTGGAATACACGCTTTGATAAGTTGATCAAAGCATATAGTTTTATACATACTTGTGGTGAAGCCTGTATTTACAATAAAGTGAGTGGGAGCACTACCGCCTTTCGATAAATATATGTGAGTAACATATTGTTGATCGAAATGATGTATAATTTTTCCGAAAGCATAATGGAGTATTTGAAAGTAGTTCTTTAAAAGTATGTCCTATGTATAGCTTATTACATATTGAGCTTCAATATATATTGAGTTAGATCTAGTCGCTTGATAAGTTTTTTCAATAAGTACATACCTTGTCAAGATTTTGAAGTAGTTCAAAATGGAACAGTCAAAGAAAAGTTCTTGCTTCATTGCAAAGGTGTGAAATTGAGTAAGACTCAAATCCCGACCACGGCAGAAAATAGAAAAGAGAATGAAATTCATTCCCTATGCCTCGATCATAGGTTCTATAAAGTATGCTATGCTATGTACCAGACCTATTGTATACCTTGCTCTGAATTTGGCAAGGAGGTACAATAGTGATCTAGGAGTAGATCACCGTACATTGGTCAAGAACATCCTTAGTGAGGACTAAGGAAATATTTCTCGATTATGGAGGTGATAAAAGAGCCCGTCGTAAAGAGTTACATCGATGCAAGCTTTTTACACCGATCCGGATGACTCTAAGTCTCAATTCTGGATACATATTGAAAGTGGGAGCAATTAGCTAGAGTAGCTCCGTGCAGAGCATTGTAGACATAGAATATTTGCAAAATACATACGGCTCCGAATGTGACAGACCCGTTGACTAAGCTTCTCTCACGAGCAAAACATGATCACACCTAAGTACTCTTTGGATGTTAATCACATAGCGATGTGAACTAGATTATTAACTCTAGTAAACCCTTGGGGTGTTGGTCACATGACGATGTGAACTATGGGTGTTAATCACATACGAGATGTGAATCTTGGTGTTGAATCACATGATGATGTGAACTAGATTATTGACTCTAGTGCAAGTGGGAGACTGAAGGAAATTTGCCCTAGAGGCAATAATAAAGTTATTATTTATTTCCTTATATCATGATAAATGTTTATTATTCATGCTAGAATTGTATTAACTGGAAAAATAATACTTGTGTGAATACATAAACAAACGAAACGTCACTAGTATGCCTCTACTTGACTAGCTCGTTAATCGAAGATGGTTATGTTTCCTAACCATAGACATGTGTTGTCATTTGATTAACGAGATCACATCATTAGGAGAATGATGTGATTGACATGACCCATTCCGTTAGCTTAGCACTTGATCGTTTAGTATGTTGCTATTGCTTTCTTCATGACTTATACATGTTCCTATGACTATGAGATTATGCAACTCCCGTTTACCGGAGGAACACTTTGTGTGCTACCAAACGTCACAACATAACTGGGTGATTATAAAGGAGCTCTACAGGTGTCTCGGAAGGTACATGTTGGGTTTGAAGGAAATATGCCCTAGAGGCAATAATAAAGTTATTATTTATTTCCTTATATCATGATAAATGTTTATTATTCATGCTAGAATTGTATTAACCGGAAACATAATACATGTGTGAATATATAGACAAACAAGATGTCACTAGTATGCCTCTACCTGACTAGCTTGTTAATCAAAGATGGTTATGTTTCCTAACCATAAACAAGGAGTTGTTATTTGATTAACAAGGTCACATCATTAGTTGAATGATCTGATTGACATGACCCATTCCGTTAGCTTAACACTTGATCGCTTAGTATGTTAATGCTTTCTTCATGACCCATACATGTTCCTGTAACTATGAGATTATGCAACTCCCGTTTACGGAGGAACACTTTGGTACTACCAAACGTCACAACGTAATCGGGTGATTATAAAGGAGTACTACAGGTGTCTCCAAAGGTACTTGTTGGGTTGGCGTATTTCGAGATTAGGTTTTGTCACTCCAATCGTCGGAGAGGTATCTCTAGGCCTTCTCGGTAATACACATCACCTAAGCCTTGCAAGCATTACAACTAATGAATTAGTTGTGAGATGATGTATTACGGAACGAGTAAAGAGACTTACGATAACGAGATTGAACTAGGTATTGGATACCGACGATCGAATCTCGGGTAAGTAACATACCGATGACAAAGGGAACAACGTATGTCGTTATGCGGTTTGACCGATAAAGATCTTCGTAGAATATGTAGGAACCAATATGGGCATCCAGGTTCCGCTATTGGTTATTGACCGAGAATGGTTCTAGGTCATGTCTACATAGTTCTCGAACCCGTAGGGTCCGCACGCTTAACGCTTCGATGACAGTTCATAATGAGTTTATAAGTATTGATGCACCGAAGGTTGTTCGTGAGTCCCGGATGTGATCACGGACATGACGAGGAGTCTCGAAATGGTCGAGACATAAAGATTGATATATTGGAAGCCTATGTTTGGACTTGAATGGTTCCGAGTGAAAGCAGGATGTTACGGAACACCGGGGTTACGGAACCCCCGGGGTATATATGGGCCCTCATGGGCCTTGAGGGAGAAGGAGGAGGGCGGTCAGGTGGTGGTTCGCCCCCTCCCCTTCCGATCCGAATAGGACAAGGAGAGGGGCGGCGCCTTCCCCTTTCCTCCCCAAACCTACTCCAACTAGGAGATGGGGGGGGGGGGGGGGGTCCGACTCCCGGTGGGAGTAGGACACCGCCGTGGTGCGCCTCCGCGAGGGCCGGCCACCACCCCCTTGTATCCTTTATATACAGGGCAGGGGCACCCCAATACACACAAGTTGATCTACGGATCTTTCCTTAGCCGTGTCTGGTGCCCCTTCCACCATATTCCACTTCGGTCATATTGTTGCGGAGCTTAGGCGAAGCCCCGCCGGAGAAGTCATATCGTCATGAGCTTAGGCGAAGCCTGCGTCGGTGGAGCATCATCATCGTCACCACGCCGTCGTCTTGTGGAACTCATCCCGACACTTTGCTGGATCGAGTCCGGGATCATCATCGAGCTGAACGTGTGCGTAACTCGGAGGTGCCGTCGTTCGGTGCTTGGATCGATCGGATCGTGAAGACGTCTGACTACATCAACCGCGTTGTTATAACGCTTCCGCTTTCGGTCTACGAGGGTACGTGGACGGACACTCTTCCCTCTCGTTGCTATGCCATCACCATGGTCTTGCGTGATCGTAGGAAAATTTTGAAAATTACTACGTTCCCCAACAGTGGCATCCGAGCCTAGGTTTTTATGGTTTGATGTTATTTGCACGAGTAGAACACAAGTGAGTTGTGGACGATACAAGTCATACTGCCTACCAGCATGTCATACTTTGGTTCAGCGGTATTGTTGGGACGAGACGATCCGGACCAACCTTACGCGTACTCTTCTGTGAGACCGGTTCCCTCGACGTGCTTTGCACATAGATGGCTTATGGAAGACTGTCTCTCCAACTTTAGTTGAACTGAAAAGTGGCTACGCCCGGTCCTTGAGAAGGTTAAAACGGAGTCTATTTGACAAACTATCGTTGTGGTTTTGATGCGTAGGTAAGATGAGTTCTTGCTTAAGCCCGTAGCAGCCACGTAAAACTTGCAACAACAAAGTAGAGGACGTCTAACTTGTTTTTGCAGGGCATGTTGTGATGTGATATGGTCAAGACGTGATGCTATATTTTATTGTATGAGATGATCATGTTTTGTAACCGAGTTATCGGCAATCGCAGGAGCCATATGGTTGTCGCTTTATTGTATGAAATGCAAACGTCATGTAATTGCTTTACTTTATCACTAAGGAGTAGCGATAGTCGTAGAAGCAATAGTTGGCGAGACAACAACGATGCTACGATGGAGATCAAGGTGTCGCGCGGTGGCGATGGTGATCATGGCGGTGCTTGGCGATGGTGATCACAAGCACAAGATGATGATGACCATATCATATCACTTATATTGATTGCATGTGATGTTTATCCTTTATGCATCTTATCTTGCTTTGTTTGACGGTAGCATTATAAGATGATCTCTCACTAAAAATTATCAAGAAGTGTTCTCCCGAGTATGCACCGTTGCCAAAGTTCGTAGTACCCGGACACCACGTGATGATCGGGTGTGATAAGTTCTCGTCCATCTACAACGGGTGCAAAACAGTTGCACACGCGAATACTCGAGTTAAACTTGGACGAGCCTAGCATATAACAGATATGGCCTCGGAACACGGAGACCGAAATGTCGACCGTGAATCATATAGTAGATATGATCAACATAGTGATGTTCACCGTTGAAACTACTCCGTCTCACGTGATGATCGGACACGGTTTAGTTAAATATGGATCACGTGATCACTTAGATGACTAGAGAGATGCCTGTCTAAGTGGGAGTTTTTTAATATGATTAATTGAACTTAAATTTATCATGAACTTAGTACCTGATAGTATTTTGCTTGTCTATGTTTACTGTAGATAGATGGCTCGTGTTGTTGTTCCGTTGAATTTTAATGCGTTCCTTGAGAAAGCAAAGTTGAAAGATGATGGTAGCAATTACACGGACTGGGTCCGTAACTTGAGGATTATCCTCATTGCTGCACAGAAAAATTACGTCCTGGAAGCACCTCTGGGTGACACTGCTTTGCGGATCTTTGAGCGAGAAGTTGTGAACGTCTGGCAAAGCAGAGCTGATGACTACTCTATAGTTCGATGTGCCATGCTTTACGGCTTAGAACCGGGTCTTCAACGACGTTTTGAGCGTCATGGAGCATATGAGATGTTCCAGGAGTTGAAGTTAATATTTCAAGCAAATGCCCGGATTGAGAGATATGAAGTCTCCAATAAGTTCTATAGCTGCAAGATGGAGGAGAATAGTTACATCGGTGAGCACATACTCAAAATGTCCGGGTATAACAATCACTTAATTCAGCTGGGAGTTAATCTTCCGGATGATAGTGTCATTGATGTAATTCTCCAATCACCGCCACCAAGCTATAAGAGCTTCGTGATGAACTATAATATGCAAGGGATGACTAAGACAATTCCTGAGCTCTTCGCGATGCTAAAAGCTGCGGAGGTAGAAATCAAGAAAGAACATCAAGTATTGATGGTCAACAAGACCACTAGTTCCAAGAAAAAGGGCAAAGGGAAGAAGAAGGGTAACTTCAAAAGGAACAGCAAGAAAGTTGCTGATCAAGAGAAGAAACCCAAGTCTGGACCTAAGCCCTAAATCGAGTGTTTTACCGCAAGCAGACCGGACCTTTGGAAGCGGAACTGCCCCAAGTATTTGGCGGATAAAAAGGATTGCAAGGTGAACAAAGGTATATGTGATATACATGTTATTGTTGTGTACCTTACTAGTGCTCGTAGTATCACCTGGGTATTTGTTACTGGTTACATTGCTAATATTTGCAACTCGAAGCAGGGACTACGGAATAAACGAGCACTGGCAAAGGACGAGGTGACGATGCGCGTGGGAAATGGTTCCAAGGTCAATGTGATCGCGGTCGGCACGCTACCTCTACATCTACCTTCGGGATTAGTTTTAGACCTAAATAATTGTTATTTGGTGCCAGCGTTGAGCATGAACATTATATCTGGATCTTGTTTAATGCGAGACGGTTATTCATTTAAATCAGAGAATAAAGGTTGTTCTATTTATATGAGTAATATCTTTTATGGTCATGCACCCTTGAAGAATGGTCTATTCTTGTTGAATCTCGATAGTAGTGATACACATATTCATAATGTTGAAGCCAAAAGATGCAGAGTTGATAATGATAGTGCAACTTATTTGTGGCACTTGCCGTTTAGGTCATATCGGTGTAAAACACATGAAGAAACTCCATCTTGATGGGCTTCGGAATCACTTGATTATGAATCACTTGGTACTTATGAACCGTGCCTCATGGGCAAGATGACCAAAACGCCGTTCTCCGGAACTATGGAGCGAGCAACTGATTTATTGGAAATCATACATACCGATGTTTGTGGTCCAATGAATGTTGAGGCACGCCTTGGCGGTATCGTTATTTTCTCACCTTCACAGATGATTTGAGCAGATATGGGTATATCTACTTAATGAAACACAAATCTGAAACATTTGAAAAGTTCAAAGAATTTCAGAGTGAAGTGGAAAATCATCGTAACAAGAAAATAAAATTTCTACGATCTGATCGTGGAGGAGAATATTTGAGTTACGAGTTTGGTTTACATTTGAAACAATGTGGAATAGTTTCAACTCACGCCACCCGAACACCACGGAGAAATGGTGTGTCCGAACGTCAGAATCGTACTTTACTAGATATGGTGCGATCTATGATGTCTATTTCCGATTTACCGCTATCGTTTTGGGGTTATGCTTTAGAGACGGCCGCATTCACGTTAAATAGGACACCATCAAAATCCGTTGAGACGACGCCTTATGAACTGTGGTTTGGCAAGAAACCAAAGTTGTCGTTTCTTAAAGTTTGGGGCTGCGATGCTTATGTAAAGAAACTTCAACCAGATAAGCTCGAACCCAAATCGGAAAAATGTGTCTTCATAGGATACCCAAAGGAGATCATGGGTACACCTTCTATCACAGATCTGAAGGCAAGATTTTCGTTGCTAAATTCGGATCCTTTCTAGAGAAAGAGTTTCTCTCGAAAGAAGTGAGTGGGAGGAAAGTAGAACTTGATGAGATAACTATATCTGCTCCCTTATTGGAAAGTAGTTCATCACAAGAAATGGTTCCTGTGACCACTACACCAATTAGTGAAGAAGCTAATGATGATGATCATGAAGCTTCAGATCAAGTTGCTCTTGAACCTCGTGAGGTCAACCAGAGTAAAATACGCACTGCAGTGGTACGGTAATCCTATTCGAAGTCATGTTACTTGACCATGGCGAACCTACAAACTATGAAGAAGCGATGGTGAGCCCAGATTCGCAAAATGGCTGGAAGCCATGAAATCTGAGATGGGATCCATGTATGAGAACAAAGTATGGACTTTGGTTGACTTGCCCGATGATCGGCAAGCCATTGAAAATAAATGGATCTTTAAGAAGAAGACAGACGCCGATGGTAATGTAACTGTCTACAAAGCTCGACTTGTTGCAAAAGGTTTTCGACAAGTTCAAGGAGTTGACTACGATGAGACTTTCTCACCAGTAGCGATGCTTAAGTCTGTCCGAATCATGTTAGCAATTGCCGCATTTTATGATTATGAAATTTGGCAAATGGATGTAAAACTGCATTCTTGAATGGATTTCTAGAAGAAGAGTTGTATATGATGCAACCGTAAGGTTTTGTCGATCCAAAAGGTGCTAACAAAGTGTGCAAGCTCCAACGATCAATTTATGGTCCGGCAAGCCTCTCGGAGTTGGAATAAACGCTTTGATAGTGTGATCAAAGCATATGGGTTTGTACAGACTTTTGGAGAAGCCTGTATTTACAAGAAAGTGAGTGGGAGCTCAGAGCATTTCTAATATTATATGTGGACGACATATTATTGATTGGAAATGATATAGAATTCTGGATGGCATAAAAGGATACTTGAATAAAAGTTTTTCAATGAAAGACCTCGGTGAAGCTGCTTACATATTGGGCATCAAGATCTATAGAGATAGATCAAGACGCTTGATTGGCCTTTCACAAAGCACATACCTTGATAAAGTTTTGAAAAAGTTCAAGATGGATCGAGCAAAGAAAGGTTTTTACCTGTGTTACAAGATATAAGATTGAGTCGACTCAATGCCCGACCACAAAGCAGAAGATAGAGAGAAAATGAAAGATGTTCCTATGCTTCAGCCATAGGCTCTATCATGTATGCAATGCTGTGTACCAGACACGACATATGCTTAGCTGTAAGCTTGGCAGGAAGGTACCAAAGTAATCCAGAGTGGATCATCGGACAGCGGTCAAGAACATCCTGAAATACCCGAAAAGGACTAAGGATATGTTTCAGATATGGAGGTGACAAAGAGCTAGTCGTAAAGGGTTACGTCGATGTAAGCTTTGACACCTGATCCGGACGATTCTAAATCGCAAACCGGATACGTGTTTTTATTAAACGGTGGAGCCGTCGGTTGGTGCAGTTCTAAACAAAGCGTCGTGGCGGGATCTACATGTGAAGCGGAGTACATAGTCGCTTGAAGCAGCGAATGAAGGAGTCTGGATGAAAGAGTTCATTTCCGATCTAGGTGTCATACCTAGTGCATCGGGACCGATGAAGATCTTCTGTGACAATACTGGTGCAATTGCCTTGGCAAAGGAATCCAGATTTCACAAGAGGACCAAACACATCAAGAGACGCTTCAATTCCATTCGGGACCAAGTCCAAGTGGGAGACATAGAGATTTGCAAAATACATACGGATCTGAATGTCGCAGACCGTTGACTAAACCTCTTCCACGAGCAAAACATGATCAAGACCAAGACTCCATGGGTGTAAGGATCATTACTTTGTAATCTAGATTATTGACTCTAGTGCAAGTGGGAGATCAAGGAAATATGCCCTAGAGGCAATAATAAAGTTATTATTTATTTCCTTATATCATGATAAATGTTTATTATTCATGCTAGAATTGTATTAACCGGAAACATAATACATGTGTGAATATATAGACAAACAGTATGTCACTAGTATGCCTCTACTTGACTAGCTTGTTAATCAAAGATGGTTATGTTTCCTAACCATAAACAAGGAGTTGTTATTTGATTAACAAGGTCACATCATTAGTTGAATGATCTGATTGACATGACCCATTCCGTTAGCTTAACACTTGATCGCTTAGTATGTTAATGCTTTCTTCATGACCCATACATGTTCCTGTAACTATGAGATTATGCAACTCCTGCCACCGGAGGAACACTTTGGGTACTACCAAACGTCACAACGTGAATCGGGTGATTATAAAGGAGTACTACAGGTGTCTCCAAAGGTACTTGTTGGGTTGGCGTATTTCGAGATTAGGTTTTGTCACTCCGATCGTCGGAGAGGTATCTCTAGGCCTTCTCGGTAATACACATCACCTAAGCCTTGCAAGCATTACAACTAATGAATTAGTTGTGAGATGATGTATTACGGAGCAGTAAAGAGACTTACCGCAACGAGATTGAACTAGGTATTGGATACCGACGATCGAATCTCGGGTAAGTAACATACCGATGACAAAGGGAACAACGTATGTCGTTATGCGGTTTGACCGATAAAGATCTTTGTAGAATATGTAGGAACCAATATGGGCATCCAGGTTCCGCTATTGGTTATTGACCGAGAATGGTTCTAGGTCATGTCTACATAGTTCTCGAACCCGTAGGGTCCGCACGCTTAACGCTTCGATGACAGTTCATAATGAGTTTATAAGTATTGATGCACCGAAGGTTGTTCGAGTCCCGGATGTGATCACGGACATGACGAGGAGTCTCGAAATGGTCGAGACATAAAGATTGATATATTGGAAGCCTATGTTTGGACTTGGAATGGTTCCGAGTGAAAACAGGATGTTACCAAACACCGGGGTTACGGAACCCCGGGGTATATGGGCCCTCATGGGCCTTGAGGGAGAAGGAGGAGGGCCGGTCAGGTGGGCTGCGCGCCTCCCCTTCCGATCCGAATAGGACAAGGAGAGGGGCGGCGCCTTCCCCTTTCCCTCCCCAATCCTACTCCAACTAGGAGAAGGGAGTCCTACTCCCTGGGAGTAGGACTCCTCCTTGGTGCGCCTCCTCTAGGGCCGGCCACCTCCCCTTGTCTCCTTTATATCTCTGAGGGCAGGGGCACCCCAATACACACAAGTTGATCTACGGATCTTTCCTTAGCCGTGTCTGGTGCCCCTTCCACCATATTCCACTTCGGTCATATTGTTGCGGAGCTTAAGCGAAGCCCTCTACCGGAGAAGTCATATCGTCATGAACTTAGGCGAAGCCCTGCGTCGGTGGAGCATCATCATCGCCACCACGCCGTCGTCTTGACGGAACTCATCCCGACACTTTGCTGGATCGGAGTCCGGGATCATCATCGAGCTGAACGTGTGCACAACTCCGAGGTGCCGTGCGTTCGGTGCTTGGATCGGTCGGATCGTGAAGACGTACGACTACATCAACCGCGTTGTTATAACGCTTCCGCTTTCGGTCTACGAGGGTACGTGGACGGACACTCTTCCCTCTCGTTGCTATGCCATCACCATGGTCTTGCGTGATCGTAGGAAAATTTTGAAAATTACTACGTTCCCCAACAGGGTTGGCGTATTTCGAGATTAGGATTTGCCACTCCGATTGTCGAAGAGGTATCTCTGGGCCCACTCGGTAATGCACATCACTATAAGCCTTGCAAGCATTGCAACTAATTAGTTAGTTGCGGGATGATGCATTACAGAACGAGTAAAGAGACTTGCCGGTAACGAGATTGAACTAGGTATTGGATACCGACGATCAAATCTCGGGCAAGTAACATACCGATGACAAAGGGAACAACGTATGTTGTTATGCGGTTTGACCGATAAAGATCTTCGTAGAATATGTGGGAGCCAATATGAGCATCCCGGTTCCACTATTGGTTATTGACCGGAGACGTGTCTCGGTCATGTCTACATAGTTCTCGAACCCGTAGGGTCCGCACGCTTAAGGTTTCGATGGCGATGCTTATATTATGAGTTTATGAGTTTTGATGTACCGAAGGAGTTCGGAGTCCCGGATGAGATCGGGGACATGACGAGGAGTCTCGAAATGGTCGATACGTAAAGATCGATATATTGGACGACTATATTCGGAGTTCGGAAATGTTCCGGGTGATTCGGGTATTTTTGGAGTACCGGAGAGTTACGGGAATTCGCCGGGGAGTATATGGGCCTTATTGGGCTTTAGGGGAAAGAGAGAGGAGAGGTTGGGCGCCCCAAGGCCTAGTCCGAATTGGACTAGGGGAGGGGCTGCCTCCTTCCTTCTCTTCTCTTCCCCCTTTCCTTGACTCCTACTCCTACTACTTGGAAGGGGGGGAATTCTACTCCCGGTGGGAGTAGGACTCCTCCTTGGTGCGCCCCTTCTAGGACCGGCCGCCCCCTCCCTTGCTCCTTTATATACGGGGGCAGGGGGCACCCCGGAACACACAAGTTGATCTTCGTGATCGTTCCTTAGCCGTGTGCGGTGCCCCCCTCCACCATATTCCACCTCGGTCATATCGTCGCGGAGTTTAGGCGAAGCCTGCGTCGGTAGAACATCATCATCGCCACCACGCCGTCGTCGACGGAACTCATCCCCAACACCTGCTGGATCGGAGTCCGAGGATCGTCATCGAGCTGAGCGATGTGCGTAACACGGAGGTGCCGTACGTTCGGTGCTTGGATCGGTCGGATCGTGAAGACGTACGACTAAATCAACCGCGTTGTCATAACGCTTCCGCTTTCGGTCTACGAGGGTACGTGGACTACACTCTTCCCTCTCGTTGCTATCCATCACCATGATCTTGCGTGTGCGTAGGAAATTTTTTGAAATTACTACGTTCCCCAACAAGGCGGCCAAGGGGCAGCCGCCCCAAGTCCGAATTGGACAAGGAGGCGGCGCCTTTCCTTTCCCCTCTCTCCTTCCCTCTCCTCTCCTACTCCAACAAGGAAGGGAGGAGTCCTACTCGGTGGGAGTAGGACTCCTCCTGGCGCGCCTCCTCCTGGCCGGCTGCACCTCCCCCCTTGCTCCTTTATATACGGGGGCAGGGGGGCATCCTAGAGACACAACAATTGATCCCTTGGATCTCTTAGCCGTGTGCGGTCCCCCCCCCCTCCACCATAGTCCTTGATAATATTGTAGCAGTGCTTAGGCGAAGCCCTGCGACGGTAGAACATCAAGATCGTCACCACGCCGTCGTGCTGACGGAACTCTTCCCCGACATTCTGCTGGATCGGAGTCCGGGGATCGTCATCGAGCTGAACGTGTGCTAGAACTCGGAGGTGCCGTAGTTTCGGTGCTTGATTGGTCGGGCCGTGAAGACGTAAGACTACATCAACCACGTTGTTATAACGCTTCCGCTTTCGATCTACGAGGGTACGTGGACAACACTCTCCCCTCTTGTTGCTATGCATCACCATGATCTTGCGTGTGCGTAGGAATTTTTTTGAAATTACTACGTTCCCCAACACATGTATCATGAAATAAGTAAATAAATAATAACTTTATTATTGCCTCTAGGGCATATTTCCTTCAATTTCCTCAGAATAAGATTATGGCTTGTGATTATTTGAGGAAGAGGGGGTTGGTTAAACCTCTTGAATGTGTGAGGGGGTTGGTTAAACCTCTTGAATGTGTGTCCAGATCACATTCAGTCAATGAAATAAATATACTACCCAAATAAGCCCGTAGAGTAGACTATTTGGAGTTACATCTTCTATAAACTGATCTTTATATAATACATAAGCAACATCTGGCACTAAGTAATGAATACACAAGATTTAAAACATCAAGCAAGAAAATTACCCATTATTGCTAGATTAACTCTACCTTTTTATTAATCCAACACTGATTCCTCTTAAACCTGAAAAATCATCAAAATCTTCACCTTATTCCTATTTGTCGCTGCCATCAAGCTATGGACCAATGTTGCCAAAACCTCCAATATTTTCGTTTCTTGAGTTGTGGTGTTTGCGGACCAAAATTATAATGGCCAGCGCTTGCATTATGGGCGAAAACAATGGCAAGACGAAGATATACCTGAATCTTGTTTAGAAAAGTAGCACCAAAAGGCATTGTCTATCCCACACCACCAGCGGCAACTCCATCTCTTCATAGAAATGGGTTTAAGATTATCTTTGAATCTATGTGGTTAATTGTACATGCAAGTAACCAGATGAGGGGCACATACCTCGTCCTCAAACTGCCAGAGAGCAAATCTGAAAATGTAAGCACAATCCATTCAAATTAGTTCAACTGATCCACTACCCAGCTGCTATCAAAAGTTCCAATTCAGTGCTTAAAGTTCTTGTTTTATGGAGCATCATCCATGAGAAACCACTACTTCCGCAGCCATGGACCCCTTGCACGGCCAAGTAATTAGGCCAATGGTACATAAGATATGATTCGGATCAAACCTGAACACGCTAGAATAAAATGAGCACACGTCCGGATCACATTCACCAATGAAATAAATATACTACCCAAATAAGCCCGTAGAGTAGACTATTTGGAGTTACATCTTCTATAAAATTAAGGGGGAAACATGAACAGATTGTTTTTCAAAATCTATTAGCCTACCTTGACGAACATAATTACCTGAATCATGGGTGGCATCGAGCTGCCGAGGCGACCGGTGGATGTCATGCGGCCCGACGACGTGCAAGGCGTTGTAGGAGGCGCCCCAAGGGCCTTAGGCGGTGTAGGAGGTGGCTGCCGGACGGCCGGCTGTCAGACGGAGATGCGCCCGTTCCGCCGCCGGCCAGGAGGAGTAGGAGGAGGTCTCATCCCCAATGGCCGGCCAAGCGGTGTAGGGAGGCGGCGCCACCCACGGCCGAGGCGAGGCGAGACGATGGGTTGGAGCGACATGGAGATGTGAGGGGCGACATCCTTCAAGGTGCAGCGGGTGGAGGAGATGTGGGCGGCGTCCTTCAAGGTGTGGCGGCTTGAGGCGATGGGGGCGAGGTCCTAAAGGTCCGACGGGTCGAGGCGATTGGGAGTGGAGCGATGGTGCGGCAGTTCCTTTCCTTTCGTGTGTGGCAGTTCCTTCCCTATTTCTACGTGGGCAGTAAGGAAGGGGATCATCGGGAAGGGAAAAAATTGCTTAGCGCTAAACGTGTTTGATCGCTTACCATTAGAGCAATATGGACTGTTGGATTAACACGAATGGATGGCCGAGATCTGTTGGATCTGCCTCTTTGGGTCTTTTTATATTGGTATAGATGTATAGTGGCTAGGCTGGTTTGGAGAGAGGTGGAAGATTTGTTTGATATTTCTATTACTAACTTTGAATCGATTGCTAGGTGGTGGCTTTGTGAGAAAAAATGCTTGCATATGAATGTTGTTACCTCAACAATCATGTGGGGATTGTGGAATTGTAGGAATTCTCTAGTTTTGATAAATGCTCTTGGATCTCTATGAAGCAGGTGTTTGGATTAGCCCGCATTACTGAAGGACTTGACAAAACCCTTCGAGGATCTAGAGGAGGCAGGTTGTTGGAGTTCCACGATCTGATCTGAAGAAAATGGAAAAATCATGTGGAGCTGGAACCAGACTGACGACCCGCAAACAAGGCCTTGGTTCTCTGTCATGGGCTAAGGCGGTCCAAGGGGCGGCGCACGAGGGGGCAAGGGGAGCACACTGGATGTAACATCCCAAATTTTCAATTTGGAATGTTATATATTAGATCATCATTTCATATCATATTTTATTGCATTTTGGCTTGATCCTAGAAATTCTAAGCAACTCAAGGACCCATGGCGAGAGTTGGGGATTTCGTTATTTTCATATTTGAGTTTTTCTCCAATTTTGAAAATAGGATCATTTGATTTTAATTATTTTATCCTCGTATATTTCTTTTATAAAAATAAAAGAGAGGGAATAAAATGACTTTTCCAAAATAAAGAAATATTAGAGATTTAATAATAAAATCAAATAAGATTTTATTTCGGAGTTTTATCGCTATATTATTTGAATTAGGAAAAATATGCGTTTTCCAAAATTGCATTTTAGGCCCAAATAAATGTTCATCTTGTCCGGCTAATTTTTAGAGGACGGGGACAATATATTTCGGGATTTTTAGAGTCCGTTTAGTATTTCTTTTCTTTCTTTTTCTGCACGTCCGATTTATTAAAAAAGCGAACCGACTCGGGCCGCCGTGGGCGACCCGGACTCTGCCTCCGCCCGGCTTTATAAGCCGCCCACCCCGCCGCCAGCCCACCCCAGCCCACGCCGCCCCAAACCCTAGCCCCGCCGCCGCCACCGCCACCGCCTGCCCGCCGCCGCCTCCCGCCGCCCGCCGCCTACCGCCGCCACCCGCCGGAGCCCCGCCGCCCCTCGCCGGAGGAAGCCACCCGCGTCGCCGCCGGTTTTCTTCGGAAAACCATGGTTTTTTTTAGAAAATCGCGGTTTATTTTTTATTAGATCGGTTTAGTTTTTTTTGGTTTATTTATTTTGTGGATGTTCGTCCGTACATTCGTTTTAACGAAAGATTTTTGTCGTTTAGCCACAAACACCGAGCGTTCATTCGTTATCCTGTTCGTCCGTTATTCTTTTTCTCGGATTTTTCCGTGATTATTTTCGATCGCGATTTCTGATCCGATTTTCGTTCTAGTATAACTTTTTGCTCGTTTATCAGAATCAGGCGATTCAAGCGCCTAGAGTTTCGTCTCGAAACTCTCTTTCCGTTTAACCAACTCAAACAAGTTTTTGCTACTGTAAATTTGACTTAGGTCCAGATTAGTAAACGAAGCTTGTTTCTTTCGCCGTTTGACTTTCGTTACTTCGTTTGATTTGATTCTTTTTGCAAACCGGAGTTCTTAAGTTGAACTTTCTGGTTGGACCTCTTAGTTGAGTTTTACCTTTGCATTAGTTGAGTGCTTATTGTATGCTTGTTTGTTTGCGATAGAGTACCCAGAGTGCGCCGCTTGCTACTACGAGTCTCTAGGTTTCACGGATCATCAGCAAGGCAAGTAACACTTTGATCATACCTTTTTACTACCCAGTTTTATTGCATTAGATCAATCCTCAAACAATTACATGATTGGGATCTGATTAATATCTGGGTTTTGGGAAGTAGATGAGGTATAACCTATTACCTGTTTATTATCAAACCTTTGGGAGTTACTTCTATGTTTGCTTATATTGCCATGCTATGCTAGTAGACGTGGATTGGGTGAGTGTATCCATGACAGATGTGAGATTGATAATTAATGGTTTATTTAAGGTGGCAACTTTAATACACATCTGGGTGGATTGAGGCACCTGGGGAACCCAGTGTTGCCTGTATTTTTGGAAATCCCGGGGTACCGTGTGATTCTCCTATGGACCGCCACCCAGACTCAAAGGGATCATGAGATTATTCATGCTAGAAACTTCTGTGTGCAGCCGCAAGCTACTATGGGCTCTAGCATAGTTGATTAAGTCATGTGAACTCTTACAGTGGTAGATTAGCAGATGTAGGGGAAAGTAGGTGTAACTGTCTACCCATCGTAAGGTGCAAACGCTTACGAAGACTATGTCTCGGTCATTCGTTTCTCAAACACCTTGTAGTGCGAGAATTCCAACGGAGGAGATCGAGTCTTGCGGGGAAAAGTGCGCAAACCTCTGCAGAGTGTATAAACTAATCATGGTTAGCCGTGTCCCCGGTTATGGACATCTTGAGTATCTAGTATTTGGATTATCATGTGTATCTCATCATGTTACTTAAATTAAATTTTTTTGGGTTTATGATGATGCTTAATTGGGATTGAGTTGGGAGAACCTTCTCAATGTTTAACAACCACCATGATAGTTAAATAAAATTTATTTCTTTGTTGTACGGGAAAATTGGCTTTATGCAAAACTGTAACCATAGAGCTTTCCACCAGCCATATATGCATGTAGTGATAGCATTATTCTGTTCATTACTCTCTATGTGTTACATTGCCAGCATATTCCATGTGCTGGCCCGTTTCGGGCTGCAACGTTCATGTTGCAGACTTTTCAGACGACGAGTAAGGTGCCTTAGTTCGTGATCTTATACTCAGTGATGCCGTTGGAGTTGATGGACTCACTTTATCTTCCAAGCCTTCCGTTGTTATCGTTATTTAGATGGCCTTAAGCCATATTTATTATAATAAGTTCTCTTTTGAGACATTCGATGTAATAAGTGTGTGATTGCTACTCTGTTATAAATCCTTCAAGTATTGTGCGTGTCAGCATTACCGATCCAGGGATGACACTTGCATAGAGATCGGACTGTTTGAGGTCTGGTCGCTACACTGAAGTACCAGCACAAGAACCCTCAAGAAGCTGATTTCATTCATGTGGTCTTCTTGGGCTGGTGAGGGTGTAGATTCAAATCTTCTGAAGGAGGAGGCTGGCTTTTGCTTAGGGGGAGATACAAGCTTTTAGGTATGTAATAAGGCATGCAGGGGCTGTTTCAACCCCTGTTTTGGTTTCCACTAAGATTTGTGTCTAGTTTTCTGTTGTTGTGGTACTCGTATGATTTCTCTTTCTTCAATGAAATTTGGAGCGTGGGGGTGGGCGGTGGGTGCTGATTTTTGAAAAAAAAATCATTTTTCTCTACTACTTAAAAAGAATGTAAGGTTCTCGTTTTGTCTTTCTTCTCACCATCCCTTCGTCCAACCTTCCTCGTATAATAATCAATCACATTAAGTTACTTACCTTAAGCAATTTTACTTTAATTTACTTAGGACCAAACATCTGAATTCTATATAAGTTAAATCGCAGACATAATTAGTGAACATTTATTTACACAATCGCATACTATGGCCAGGTAAATCACTTCTGATCATAATATATGGTAAATCGCTTTTGATGAACATTTATTTACACAATCGCATATTACTGACAGATAAATCACAAGCTAACGTATTAAAATATTTATATAGCATTGCAATGCATGGCATTGTTCTAGTATCCAGAGCGGACGTTTGGCTCCCGGGTGCCATGGAGGCCTTTTTATGGAAACAAGTCAAAATTCAAACTTTTCAGTTACAAAAAAATCTGAAAAAATTTGTGCAAGTAAACAAGTATGTTATGTCTATGTGTGTAAAATTTCAGAATGAAAAATGTTGAAATGCAACCTGTACAAAAAAGACAAATTCATGGTCTGGGAGGATGAATAGTATCATGTGCTAAAAAGCCTCAGATTTGTCTTTTTTGCACAGTCCTCATTTCAACGTATTTTACCCTGAAAATTTACACACAAGTGTGTTATGTCTTCATGTATATGTGTGTTTTTTTTCATAATTTTTTGAAATGTAGAAAATAGGAAAATTGACAAAATTCAAAATTTTCAAAACTGAGCTCCATGGAGCCCGGCCTCCAAGGACAATATCCGTCTAGTATCATTTTATAAACCGATAAGATGAAATTATGCTACTATCGAGCACCCAACGTCGAAGTGACTCAGCCGGTTAGGTTAACCAACGGCGAGACCCCGCCGGTTTGTAACCGCAGTCTCGGCCCGCCGGCGTGCGGCCGGCACGCTCGAGTTTTATATACCAGGTCATCAGTTCAGCGCCAAGTGTGCCTCATCGCCGTCCATTCCGACAGCCCGGTCCACGATGTCGTCCGCCCCGGCCAGCAGCGAGCCGCACGACGCGCCGCGCGCCGCCGACAGCAGCGTGCCGGCGTCGAGGTCGATCGCGGAGCGGTGGAAGATGGAGGCCGCTCCGGTGCGGGCGCGGCTGCTGCTCCGGGCCTTCGCGTGGCTCTTCTCCCTGCTGGCCCTCGTCGTCATGGCCACCGACGTGCACGGCCGCGGCGGCGCCCAGGATTTCAGCACCTACCCGGAATACAAGCACGTCGTCCAGATCCATCCATCGACCCCCATCTCATCACCCGTCACCTGATCTGACCCCTTTCTTTCACCTGCCGAGCAGCTACTGCCTGGGCATGTCGATCATCGCGCTCCTGTACGCCACGGCGCAGCTGCTGCGCGACGCGCACAGGCTCAGCTCCGGCCGGGACCTCGTCGCCGGGCGGAAGGCGGCCGCCGTCCTCGACTTCGCCGGAGATCAGGTACCAACCCCCAGCCAGATGTCTGTCAGTCTAACCACCAATATCGCCAACCGGCTTTGACCCAACAACCTGAACGTGTTTCCTGGTCTGAAACTTTATCGTGGCAGGTGGTGGCCTACTCGCTGATATCGGGCTTGTCCGCGGCGGCGCCGGTGACGGACTACATGCGCCAGGCCGCCGACAACCTGTTCAACGACTCGGCCGCGGCCGCCATTAGCCTGGCCTTCTTCGCCTTCTTGGCCATCGGCCTCTCTGCCCTCATCTCTGGGTACAATCTTTCCTTAGAAGCCCTTGTTTAGCAGAAGCACGCATGATTCTCAGATCCCCTGTGCATGTCACCTAGGGAAAGGACCTGTATAATTGGATCAAATGAACACTCAGAATTTTGAAAAATTGTAAATCAATTTCCACATGGCATCAATCCAAGTGAGGGGATGATCACAGCACACTAACCCATTTCGCATTTCAAGATAAACCTACCACTCCCTACATTCCAAAATACTTGTCATGGTTTTAGTTCTAAAACCACGACAAGTATTTTGGAACGGAGGGAGTACAAATCTATAATGCAAACAAAGGTTAAGAGAGGTTAACGATTTACAACAGACCTGAACAAATTGGTCTCCTAAGAACATGCCTACCTTCAACAGCCTTTTGCTGCCCGGGGAGGCAAGTATACACACAGTGAGGCCAAAAAGAATGGAGAGAAGAATGGCAAAAAGAGATAAAGATATTGGCATTTCCCTATACTATATATACAAGAGACAAGGCCTAAGAATGTTAGGACCATAAGATGGCATGGCTGTGCACCCTGTCCAAGATCTTGCTGGTTTGGCACCTTTCTGCCAAGAAAAGAACACCAGGAGGGCAAAATAATGGGTGCTCTATGTGTCGCTCCAGTTATCGTCGTCTTCGTCATCGCTTCCCACCGCCTGCTCCATAACAGGAACATATATAAGAGACAAATAACTGAAAAGATGATGACAACACATTGCGAAGTTAACTTCAGATGGGCAACCTGGCGTATGGCATTTGCTTTCTCTATTATTGCAGCAACTCTCAGGTTTCCACTAGAGGCCCTAGCAGGGGCTCTCATGGATGTTGGTATAGCAGAACCCACTGGTTTCAGGTCAAAGGTCTGATCAAGTTCAACCAACAAACGAGTCAGGGAGATAGTGAGAGGATCTATATGGCAAAAGGAAGATATTTCTATTTACTAACCTTGTTCCTTATTTGCTCAAGCCACAAGTTTTTGTCGTTGGTATTTGCCTTATCTGCGGTGGGGGCAAGTTCTCCAACCTTGTTCCTTATCTGCTCTAGCCACAAGTTTTTATCATTGGTGTTTGGCTTATCTGTGGCGGGAGCAAGTTCTGAAACCTTGCGCATCTGCGAAAAATATAAATGGGGTTAGGGTAAACACAGGAAAGATAAGCAGAGCACACACACGAGAATGTTCAAGAGGAAGGCAGACGAGTACCGTGCTTCTATCATGAGCAGCAACAGCATCAACCAGTGGATTTCTTGGGATGTTTCTCACTGAAACTGGCTTTCTGGTCAACCGATAATCTGTGACCTCTGGTTCAAATCTGCTCCCTTCCGTTGATATTCCATAATTAGGATGAAGCATCTGAGGTCCAACAGTCCATCCCATCACTGGTGGCTGCTCAGCGTGTGCATAGCCGCCTTCATCAAGGTCACCAAGATATTTACTTAAATTGCTAGGCCACGACGGGTTTGGCTGAAGTATACTCTCTGTGTCCAAATTATGATCACCATGGGGATAATCTTCAGATACCATTGATTCTGCAGTATGTGACTGGCCTTCAGACGGACCACCCTTGAGGCTATCCGCATGTTGTTCCTGTAACTGACTCTCCTCGCTATTGCCTTCTAACACTGAGCCTGATGCAGTATGTTTTGTTGTGTCTAAAGGTAACCCACTTGTGATTGACTGGTCTTTCAGATTCTTCTCCTCATCTGATGCATTTGAACTATGCTCCTCATTGTCTGAAGTCCCTGATAATGATTCGCCGTGCTGAGATTGCTGGCAACTACCATTTTCAGAAACATGCCCTGGCATTGAAGAGCTCACTTTGTGGAAATGCACGTTACGTGCAGCATTGTGATCATCCACCTTTTTGTCATCCTCAGATGCAGCTGGATCTGTAGAACTGAGATGCTCAGCGATGTCTGAAATATCTGAACACAAGAGGTGCTGTTGACGATCTTGCTGGTTAATTACATGTGCAGTGGCCCCACTGTCATTCAGATGTTCTTCAGCCTCCGATGGTGATGAAGTGATATGCCCCTGATGCTTGATGTTCCCACAAGCCTCTGAAAATGGCCTGTCATGTTCCCCTGGCAATCCAGATTCTACCCTTTGATCACTATTGTCCACCACAGAATTCTGATACTTCGCTTTGATATCTTGAGAGGAAACTGACGCTATTGGTTCTGCCATTCTGTCAAGTGAAACCAGGCCATTATCCATATCTTGACTCGATACAGGCAAAATGGAAGTTGTTCTGCTTGCAGGCTCAGGCACACGGTCTTTTTTACTCAGAAGTCCCAAACGAGGCCTTCCAAGCCTCCACTGAAGAGGAGGAAGAGGGGGTAGCTTCTGAGGATCTTCACTGCATACACTTTGAAGCGGTTCAGTGTGTGGTGGAACAGGAGAAACCTGATCGATTTCCTTGGTACTATGCATGACAGAAGTAGAAGCCACTGTTGATCTCTCAGCTAGCGCACTGGAATTCAAAGAACCCGGTGCAATTTGGGAATCAGATTCAGGTGAGCAATAGGATGCCTTCTCTGCTTCCACTTGGACATTGCATGACGAAGATACATCTAGTTCACCAACCTTGTCCTCACCCATGGGGCACGGAGCAATTTGAGAATCCAATTCAGGGGATGCACATGCTTCCCACCCTTGCTCTACCTCCATATCATGTATTGATGTAGCAGCACCTGGTACATCAATCTTATCATTTACTGAAGAATATGGAGCAATTCGGGTACCAAATTGAGGTGAGTGATAGGGTCCATTCTCTGCTTCCACTTGGACATTGCATGATGAAGATCCATCTAGTTCACCAATCCTGTTCTCACTCACGGGGCACGGGGTAATTTGAGAATCCAATTCAGGGGATGCACATGCTTCCCACCCTTGCTCTACCTCCATACCATGTATTGATGCAGCAGCACCTGGTACATCAATCTTATCATTTACTGAAGAGTCCATACCATGTATTGATGCAGCAGCACCTGGTACATCAATCTTATCATTTACTGAAGAGTATGGAGCAAATCGGGTACCAAATTCAGGTGAGTTATAGGGTCCATTCTCTGCTTCCACTTGGACATGGCATGATGGAGTCCCATCTAGTTCACCAACATTGTAATCACTTAAGGGACATGGAGCAAACTGAGGATCCAATTCAGGAGACGGACAAGTTTCCCACCCTGCCTCTGTATCATTTAATGATGTAGAAGCACCTGGTCCAACAATCTTATCATTTACTGAAGAATATGGAGCAATTTGAGAATCAGGAACACCAGAGATATGATCTTCCGACTCATCTTCTATCAATGCAGAACCACTCAAAGGAGGACAATCTAGTTCGTCTATTTTCTTGTTAGGCAAAGAACATGAAGCAATTTGAGAATCAAGTTCACTTGGAGCACAAACTTCTGCCTCCTTTTCAACAAGAACAGCATTGCTTGGAGGGGCAGCAGGTTCTTCAGTCTTCTCACAAACATAAGATGTAGCAATCTGAGAATCATTTTCACCTGTAAACTGATCTTCTGACTCCTCAGCTTCAAGAGCAATCCTCAGAGGAGTGACATCTAGATCGTCAACCGTCTTATCCGTTGAGGAAGATGGAACACTTTGAGAGTTAGGTCCATCTAAGACACGTGAGTCTGATTCCTGGGTTGGAATAGGTTTCCTTAAAGGAAGGACATCCAGTTCATCCAAGCCACGTGCTCCTACCAACGGTTCCACTGGCGAGTTACTCAAGTGAACATCCAATTCACCTACCTTTTCATTTATAAAAGTGTGTGGAGGAAGGTTAGCACAGGGGTCCTGCTCTTCTTTCACTGGAACAACCTCAGGCAAGGGATGTTGTTCCTGCTCTGATTTCACTGGAATGGAAAAGATGTCCAGTTCAAGATTTTTCTCATCGCCGAAAGACTCGTGAGATCTCAAGTCAGAATCCACTGCCTGTTTCTCACCATCAGGAACTTTCATGGCGGATAAGGGCATGATTGTCTCGCCTGTTATATCCCTGGCAGATGAACATTCAGCAAGTTGAGAATCCGGCTTAGAACAAACCACTTCCTGGTCTAATGCCGCTGGCAGCACAGAGACAGAACTAGGGGAGTCCAATACACTGACCACACAATCATTTGCAATATTGTTAGAATCTGAGGATGGTTTATAATCAAAGCCTTCTGCGGCAGCAGTAAAATCAATCTCATGGTATTCATGGCACAAGGATCTGAAGTCCTGTTCAGTCATGACTTCTGACGGTAATGGTGCTTCATCAGGTGGAGTTGCAGGTTCCCAAAGAGAATCATCAAGTGGATACAGGTTCTCCTTTGCTTCAATGTTACACTGCTGGATTAGAAGTTCTGAGAGAAAATCATCTTCTTCTTCAGAGCAACATGGTTGATAGCTCATACTGGGCAAAGGATCAGTAGAGCTCACTATGTACCCAGGATCGACGAATGGGTTTGTACCATAAAAATCTTGAGCAGATAACTCCCTCACCAAGTCTTGATCGACATCTGATAGTCGCTCCCACGCCATGTTACTGTTTGGGCTTACTGTAACATCCTTGTCCAAATCACTCTGACATGGAATTTCTTCAGCAATTAGAGTGGTTTCTTCTGGTAATTCCTCTTGACAAGAAGATTCTTCTGGAAAATGCGATGGTGGAATATATAGAATATCATCACTGCCACCCAGTGTTCCGCCTGATGTTTCTATTTCAATAGGCTGTGGAAGATTGGCTGTCTGCAACATACTTTCTCTAAAGATATGTTCTCTTGACTCTTCTAGTGATCCAAGGTTTTCACAGGTAGCTTCAACTGCTTCAATGTCTTCTCTGCAAGGACTGGATTGCAATGGTATATCATGACTAGAATTTGTAGGCAGAACCTCTGCTTTCTCGGTATGTTTGGCACCATCAGTATGCTCCTCTTCAGAAGGTATCATGTCATCATCAAACCTGCCGGTAGTCGAATCTTCTACAACCTTAGCATCAACCTCTGCTTTCTCGGTATGTTTGGCACCATCAGTATGCTCCTCTTCAGAAGGTATCATGTCATCATCAAACCTGCTGGTAGTCGATTCTTCTACAACCCCAGCATCAACCGGAACTTCACTGTGCTCCACATTTTTCACCGTTTCAATGGATTCATGGTATTCCATGCAGGACTTGACGGTATCAAGTATAGGGGAAGTACTAGAAGCTGATGGGCCATCAATCAATGATGATATTGTATCATCATTCAATACTTGTGGAGATTGTTCCAGCATCTCACTTGTATGAGCTTCTGTGTCATCTTGAAAAGTAGGTACAGATTCAGTAAGTCCTGGGATCACCTGAATATTAGAGAAGTGCATGGGCACAGCAGACGCCTGCATAGAATCTTCTTGGTGCGCGTCGAGCCTAACTGAACAGGGCCCTTTTTCCAGTGCAGCTATTTCTTGATCCTCTGTAATATGCTTATATAGGTCTTCATCTGGCAAACAGTGTAATTCCTCAACCAGATCACCGTGATCTGATTCATGCGATGGATTATCTGGTGTGATTGAATGAATAGGTATAACTCCTGAATCAAGCTCTACAAAAAAATTGTTCCAATAAACCAATGTAATATAGTAAACCACGGAGCTAAACACATAATTTAAGTACAACGATGCGAAGATGAAAGAAAAGCAAATGGTTGACTTACTGTCAGGGTGCTTGTGGGTAACATCAGGATCCAAAGTAGTTGGTGTTGTACTCATATCAATATCTGCAGGAAGTGCAACATTGTTGAACTCCAAGTCATTCATGTGCACAACAGGATCCATGTCTGGCAGTGATGCAACTTTGGTATCTGTTTCTTGGACAACTGTAGCTAGAGATGTGCATTCTTCAAACGGTTTCTTGGACAACTGTATTTGTTCTTGATTGTGTGTGCTACTCTGGAGTAACAAATCATCAGCATGTGGAACTTCAACTTCTCCACCAGCATGTGAAACATCATTGGGTTGTCCAGATATCATAGAAGTACCATCTACCACATTATTTTGGCCATCTTCCGCTGAGCGATATGCTATTTCGTGGTAATCACTGCTAATGCTAGCCAAACCTGCCAACACAATAACTATGTAAGGTCAAAGAGAAGAGAAAGAGAACTCATTGACGCAATTTGGGTCTATCCAAACATATACAAGAAGATAGAAAGAATTACCATCCAAGCCACTAGATGTCTGGGATAACTGTTTTTCAGAACTAGGGATAGCACCAGCATGATAATCGTTGGAAGGGAGAAAAGACACCTCCTGGTTTTGTACACAGCCATTGAGATTAGTGTCAGTTTGAAAGTTACCATTGTCATCAGAGGTCACACTGGATGATGAGCTGACATCCATTAGATCAACATCGTTACAAGATTCTTTGTCGTTGATCCAATTATCACCACTCAATTGTTTGCAAGAATCTGAATCAGAGTCTGTATCTTTTGTGTCTGACACTGCAGAAGGAGAAGAGTCACTTAGCAGAAATGAGTCTGCACGGGTTGGTTCTGTGTCATTGCATGGATTGCTCAACCCTGATGACAGGTCTTCCGCAGGACCTAGTTCTGAAAACTGTACATCCAGCACACTTTCAGCTTCCTTGCCATCACAGTTCAAATTATCCACTTCCATTTCGGCACTAAGATTCTTCTGACTTTTCATGCTATGATCGGCTTCACCTTCTGATTCTGTATTAAGGGTGTCAATAAACTTGTCTTGATCACTACCAATATCATCAGGCCTGCAGGGATCATCGTCATGGTAAACAGGAACTACAGCCAATTGAAGTTTCTCTTCCTGCACTGACTGCAATGGAGATCCCTTGCAGATCTGTTCCATTTCGAAACGTTCCTGTTGTGTTGCCAGAAATTGACCACCATCTACCTCAAGATGAATCGGCCCATTAATGGGTGCAGATGCAGTCACCAAAGTATCAGATTCGTCTACTGGGACAACCTTCGTCAGTTCATGTTTAGTAAAAGACTGGGCAGGGGCACTGAAATTGTCTAATTCTCCAAATGAAGATATTATTTCACTTGAGTCAGTTGACCTAAATTTTGCATGGAAGTTCCTTGCAGAATAATTTGACAAGATCTTCTGTTGTGATGAAATTACTTCTTGCAATTGTTCCTTGCAGATTCTGCTTATAGTTTTATTATAAGAATCCCGTAAATGCCTGGATTTCAGTTTTGTTGTCCTTGGTGGAACTTTTCTAGAAGATCGATCCTTTGATGACGTAATTTGAGACCTGCAGGTTTTGCAACAAATAGTATTACACTGTGTCATGGTAAATACAGTCTAAAATCGTTTCGAACGAAATCTCCCCTAGCATATAGGCTCCTTTTGGTGAATCTTATGCACATGACCAATCCAGTGGCCCTAAACTTACTCAGAGTTCGCAATCAGCAATGATTCGAGTGTTTCCCCTTTCCTTCGCATAGCCTTTTTCTGAAAGAGAAAGACTTCGGTAAGTTTCTAACTTCAAGGAAATTGTTCTGGTTTGACAAACATTATGGACCGTGAAGATCCGCATATATTTAAACAGAGTAAATGATATGACGAACATACCACGGGTAAAGAACCGGTTCTACTCTCAAAAGTCCAAGGCAAGTTGAGATGATAACTTATTATCAGCTATTGATAGACGAAAAATGCAATTTCGCTTGACAGCGCTTCAAAATCAATAAATACTACTGTGTGGCAGCTTTTCTTGCATCAATATTTTTTGTGTTGTCCAATTCGGATGAACCCGGATCTCAAACTAAAGCTAAGCTCAAGTGTTGTAACTTGTAAAGACGATTCTAAACTTCATGTGCTCATGGTCAATTTGGTAAAATACTACACGAGCATTTTCCAAATAGATAAGTTATTTAAGTTCATGAAGGATGTAGCAACTACCATCGCATTTTACTTGGAGGGGGCTCTCCCGGTAAAGTGTCTAGCACAAAGTGAAACTACCAGAGAAATGTTGGCAATAATTGAGAATGTATTACTTGCCTTTACCCTACGGGGCTTCTTCTCTCTTAAGTAATCCGGCTCAATCATGCTGGAGGTCTGTCCCATCTTAAAGAAAGATGGGTCTGAATATCGTTTTAAGGAGGCCCCAGCACCAGCAACATCGAACCTGAAGAACAATTCTGGTATTAAATTGCCGATAACACATCCATGGTACATACCCACATAAAAAGACAGAAAGCATCCACATACTTATCCAACGTGAATAAATGTGGTGGGCCACGACATTCTTCATATGAATCCAAAATGAAACGAGGCATATCTCCTATCGTGATCAAATTCTGATTAAGCTGCAGATTTGAATGCCACTCAATACCTACAAGAGAATGCACCAAGAACTTCAGATGTAAGAACCATAGCAGTACAAAATAGTAATCATAAAATGTGGTCGTTTTCCACTTTCAACTAACCATCATCATGTAGGTAAGTTGAATGGTCGGTCTGTGCTATGATTGCCTTCTCAACTGCAGGAAAATCTGCCTCTAGCTGCTGCAATCTAAGCATCAAACCATGCCCTCTAGAAGCAGTGGCCATCACATCTTCATGCAGGTCATGAAATATTTCTGCAGCGAACCTTTTTTGCACAAGGAAACACAAAAGTTCTTCAGTACGAATGGAAAGAATGGCATATCCACTTCTAGAACAATGTTTGGCACACATATTAGAACATGGATGGAAGCATTGGCAATCGACAAGATACACATCTACACTGCAAACTATTCCAACAAAATTTCAAGAGGAAAGTAAAACTAACAACAAACCTGCTGAAAGCCAGTAGAAGTGTTAACATAACAATTCGCATTTGTGTACTTCTAATTGGGAACATGATGGGTTAGGATAGATGTTTTTTTCCCAAAGAATGACTTTATTTACTTGACCAAAATTTACATCGAGAACACTACGAAATCCAGAGACTACGATGAAAACACTATACCATCATCTAGGAAGCATGGGAACAAGGATGCCAGAAATCCTATTATAATTAACTCCATCCACAAATATCGAGGGCACTCTCATCTTAATCATAAGAATTTATTTTATGTTCTGTAATGAGATTCACAACAATGCTATCCTTTGGCGGTTGTCCAGATAAAATCCCATTTCTGACATAAAGTTGTGCAGAAATAGAAGGAAAATGAAGGCTAGCATCTTTCTACTGCAACTCAAGCGCGTTACCTACCTACCAAATTCTGACTTGTGTCCTGAAGTGCAAGCTCAATGCTGTATCTGATAACTAAAATTCTTGTCAAAATCAACAACCAACTGCAGCACGCGGAAAATGAATCTCCGCAAAACCGCAAAGCATGCAGTAGAGAACCAAAACCTGACGCGACGTCGGCATTGGCCCAGCTCACAACGCAGGGAGACAGTTCCACTCCCCCTCCTCCTTCTATGAATGGGGAAACAATTCCGCACCCTCAAAGCCGAAAGTGCTAAAGGTCGCCCAAATCAGACTGAAAAATTCTGAGGCGCATCCATCAATAGTTCAGAAATTCGGAGCAAAATGCTGCCCGTGAAGCGAATTCCCCAGCCAATTGACGCCTTCGAATAGCGCAGACTAGACCAACCACCCGCCCAGAACCAGAATGCGCAGAAACCTCCCACAAAACTAAAAGGCATTAAACTAGACTAAACTCATAAAGTTATCTATCTACACATAGATACTCCCAAAAACAGCATACGCCCGCCCAATTATTTTAATTTTTGTTTCGCAGAATCGCACGCCGCGGCGACGCCAGCCACGCGACTCGCTCGCCCGGCGCAGCACGAACGAACGAACCCGGGTTGGTGCCCTTGCAGGTTGCAGCCCAGAAGGAGGCGGAGGCGGAGGCGGAGGCGGGGGGTACAGTAGCGGCACTTACTCGGCGAGATCCCCGAGTTGGCGGAGCAGGCCGACGAGGCCGGCCATGGCGACGCCCTCGAGCAGCGCCTCCGGATCATCCTCCTCCTCCTCCGGCGCGTACAGCGCCGGATCCGCCAGCCCGTACTCGTTCCGCACCTGGTACCGTATCATCTCCGCGCCCGCCCCTGAGCCTTCAGGACTCCGCCACCATTGGAGGAGCGCCCCGCCCTCCTCCTCCTCCTCCTCCTCCCCCGCCTTCCTTCAGGACAACTCCACTCGCAGCAGCGCGTGAGCTCGGGTGGATTGGCGCGGGGTGGCCGTAGCGCGTGGAAAAGAAAAATATTCCGCCACCACTACTCGATTCAGTGTAGACGGGAGGAAGACGAGGTGGGGCGTCAGAGAAAGTGAGAACACATTCTTATCACGGGGCGCGCTCTCTGGCACGTGGGCCCTCGTGCTCCCCGCGGCCGCCCGTGACCCCTCCCAGGTTTGCTTGCACCCGCGCAAGGCTCCTCTGCCCTCCTCGCTGACGGGCGGGCCTGGCGTACGGTGGGGCCAGCAGGCCAGTGAGTCTCTGGGTAGGGTAGGTTTGGATCAAAGTCGCTCCGGCCGCGTTGTCTGATTAGGGCGGGTGTTAAATTTGAGTCGTAGTAGAATGCGTAAGTAATAGCGAGTAGATCTTGGCGTAAGCGATGTGTCATGTAATTAAAGAAGAGAGAGACAAATAGAGTAACATAATATGTTATCATCACATAGCGATTTTCAACACAAAATAAGTCTACAAAACAATAAATGAAGATATGCATGTTAGTACATCTATGACACTTCCCACTATGAAGGTGGTAACATAAATTAGTAACATAATATATTACTTACTAGTCTAAGTTACTCCCCTATGACTAGCCTTAGGGGTTCCACGGAGTAGATTAGGCTTTGACGGTGGTGGAGCCGAGGCCGGATCGTGCTCAGCTGGGGGGGGGGGCGAGGGAGAGTGCCTATTTATTCCTTCGGGCCAGTGACAGTGAGCACTTGGAAGCCGGGAGCTCATCATCTCATGATTCGATAAGGCAGCAACTGGCCTAGCAACAGCGAGTGGGTTGGGCGAGGCTCCAACCCAACCCAACCAAACATTTATTAGCGAGCCACAAATGCAGATGAGATTTGTTCTCTTCCATCTCCCCGAGTGCAATACATGTGTATGGCCGTCACTCATCTCATCAGCAGAGGCAACACGCGACACAAGCGCGCACTGCTGCCGGCCTAAACTTATCGGTTATCAAATTCAGGTGCCTGCCTGTCAGGTGTCGCTTAATCGCGCAGCTAAGCTCGATCTGCACTACTAAGTGCGCCTGAAATCACATATCGACCTGGCAATCAAATCATGGCCAGTCGCGAAAAAATTTCACTTTCTTGACCCTTTGGTGTGGCGCCCGGCCATTGGTAGCCGCCTCTTATCTGGCGCCCTTCCCATAAGCGTCACGCGTCTTGCCAGTAATAGCGCCTGGTCGATTCGGCCCCGCACATGTCGCGGCCTAAGGCTAAGCGCCACACTTTGACGTCTGACGCCTAGCCCTTTATTGCCAGACGGTGACTTCATGGCCGACCCGGCCCGACCAGGCGGTTCCTCATCTCTCCTCTCTCGGCCGAAGCGGCGGCGGCGCCCCATCTAATCCACCCCCATCCCTCTCGGATCGGAAGATTTGATCCGTGGATTCGATCCCCAATTCATCCTACTAGGTAAACTCTTCCCTTATCTTTCTTTTGCTCCGTAAAATTGTTGCCATTCTAGAGATTTGTCCAAGATTTGATGGAACCCTTGATTTGTTTGGTTTGCTCGATTTAGGATGTGTATTCATATTGGTAGTACCGTAGTGTTATTTATTAGTTCACAATATATGATTCTTGTTGGTGAAAGCCTATATTGTTTAGTTTTTTTAGATATGTATGAGATGCCTATTTCTATAGATAACTATGAGATGTTGATTTTTGTAGACATATATGAGAAGTTTGTTTAGATATATATTAGATGTTGAGTTTATTTCAAATATTAGATGTTGAGTTTATTTGAAACATTAGATGTTTAGTTTATTTGAACACATATGACATATTCATTGTGTGAGAAGGAGATGTTGAGATTCTTGTAGTTGAACACATGTTATATGTTTAATGTATACCGATATTTGAGATGAAGATGAACTCTTATATGTTTATTGTTTGAAATTGTAAGGATGGTTTGGCTTACGGGCGATGTCTCTGACGTGCAACACCGGGCCTACATGATGCTTGTGAGAAGGATAAGGTAATAATGAGTAATCTAAATATTTTGCAAATTTGCCTTTAGTTGAAATTTACATGCCCTAATATTTGTCATTACTTGTTTTTGCGTAAGCTTGAACCTCTGAAGATTCGGTATCCAGGGTCTCTGGTCCTGCCATGCCTTACGATGAGCGGTACACCGTACATCAAGCGGCGAGACTACTCCCGTGGATTCGTTGGTCACCGGTCCACGCGCCGAATCTGAGCGCTTCCGGTGTCCGCTCTTGTTGATCGGTGGAGGCGAGACCCACAGCTTCCATCTTGGACGGGGAGATGACCGTGGCGCTCGAGGATGTCTCGTTGATCACGGGCTTGCTATCGACGGAGGCCTCTCTGTATGAGCACCGATTACGATGGGTGGCGCGAGCGAATGATTGCTCTTATCGGTATGGCTCCTACCGAGGCCGAGGATGATGTAGAGGAGGAGAAGAGAAGAAGAAGAGGGAAAGGAAAGCGGCGGAGCTGCTTTCACGTGGATTCAAAATAACTGCGGCGTGCCCTCCGGATGCCACCGATGATGTGATCCGGACACATGCTCGTGTGTATATGTGGTACATTGTGTCGAGGACTTTGTTTCCTGACTCCTTTGGCAAGAACGCTCCATGGATGTGGTCAAGGCGTTGGCCGTCTTCGATAGCAAATGGAGCTGGGGTTCGGCGACTCTTGCCTACTTGTACCGGCAGGTGGTTAGTGCATTTTGTGATCAACTCATTTCATTAGCAATGCAAGCTTGCTGTCAAGTTAACATTGTTTTTCTTTCATATGTAGTGGACGATCGTGTTGCGAGGATCACACCTAGAGCGAGCATTGGTGGTAATCTGCTTCTACTTTACGTATGGAGCTGGGGCGTCTGCTGTTGGGCCTTGAGCGTCGAGTTTGATCCTTGGTATGCGAGATGAACATGATTTAATTACGGCGCCCATTGGGCTTACAAGTGGGATATCGTTTAGAGATGACGACGATGTCAATCTCGTGTACCAAAAGTACATTGCCGAGTTGGACCACGATTACGCTCGAAAGGTGTAAGGAGGTCATTACTTTAGTCCTTTCTCATGCTTGGTTGAAAAATAGTCATCAAATTTGCATTGTTGCCTGTTTCATAGGTTGAATGGCAGCCATATGGCGCGGGTGAGAGCTTAGGGTACACCGGAGTTCCGCCTCAACCCGATGTGCTTGCGGGATAAGGATCTACGGCTTATGCGGTGCCCATTGATATGCAAGCTGGGCGGTTGAGTTTCATTTGCCGCATCGCGTGTATCGTCGATTTGGTCTTTTCGGCCTCACCGCGGAATGGGTGGACACGGATAAAGCACTTCATAGGTAAGAGAGCATGTCTGCGTATTGTCTAATCATCGGGACTCCTTTTGATTGTGCTAATGTTTGGTTTTATACCACGCAGTTGGACGAGGAGAAAAGGCGGAAGATAAAGGCTGGGACAAGCATCATTACTGCGTATGTTACCCGCTTCGACTTTGTGTGGAGCAAGCTTCGTATGCCTTGCAGCGCCCGCTTCGTGAGCACAACCCAATTGCTTTTGATAACTACGTCACGATGGTTTATTGGAAATACTCGAGTTGAGATATGCCCGCCCGGCATATAATGAGGATATTCTTGAAGAACCCGTAAACTTTGAGGATCTAGCAAAGGGAAGTACAACAGAGATGTCGTGCAAGGGCAAGGAGTCCCTGCTGTTCGATGATTAACTATGTGGTAAAGTGTTCCCCTCTTTACTTTCACATTGACCGTATTACACATGTTTGAATGGCTAACGCATTCATTCTTTCTCATCCATGACCTTGAGATCAAGAAAGCGGTGATGAGAGCCAGTCTATTCGGAGAAGACACGGTTGGGCGGCAATGATGATGGTTCACTCTGAGCATTCCTTAAGGTACATATCGCAATCACTATGAGAGGCGGTCTATGTTGCGAAGTTTCATATCTTACACACTTGTTCATGTTACAGTTGTCGGGCCAAGAAGTTAAAGGCGGTTATCGAACCTTCTCGGTTGCCGTGATCACGAATATGATGAACCATACGCCTCTAGGTGCAGTACACCATCGGACCCGCATCTCACCATGAGGGGGCGGTGTGAGTTCCTCATATGCTTATATGGATGATGAGGGTGGGATCACCCAAGAGGTATGACTAATCCTTTAGATGTGATTCTCACTTGATTACGACACCGGCCTTCACCATATTGTTTCGTTGTGTGATAGAGGCGATGAGCTTGATGATGACATGACTTTGGCGGACGCTCAAGCTCGGTCGCATATGTGTTGAAGCCTAGGCAGCCCAGACGCCGGTACACGCCCAACGACTATGACAACAGAGGCAACCCAAAGGTGGTCCTAGGGACCTCGCGGATGGCTAGCTTGGATGATGAGGCGGAGGAGGAGGCGGAGGCGGAGGGGGAGGAGGAAGTGCACGAAGAGGAGCCTCGTGCTCCTAAGAAGAAGAAGCTTACTGCAGGCGTGCCACCAGGAACACGCGGAAGGAATTAGTGCTTGTTCATGTTAATTGTAGCCGTTTAATTAGGTTGATGAACTTGTGAGGTTATGTTATATGTTGGTGAACTCTTACTAGTGTGGTATTTGTGTTTGCGAACCTGAAGTCATGTTGAATTGTCTTAAATGATATGATGTTCAAGTTATTAGTTCTCTTTGCTTAGCATGTGCGGTTCTGATACTTTTATTATGTGAGTCTTTGCTGCGGAGGCCAAAATGGCATCTGTTTACTGCGGTTTAGCTTATAGCAACCTTTGCAGCGCCTAACGATTAGGCTTTGCAGATCTTATGTGGCGCCCAACACTTGGGCGCAGCCTTTATGGTCTGACGCATACGACCTTAAATGTTGCACTACTACCATGACCATCCAGAGAGCCACGGTTGGCTTGCATCACATCCACAATACTTACAATGACTGCAGCATCACAACAATTTGAACAAACACAAATTTCATGCCGACGAGTTCATAACTTAAGACAATTCAAACATTACTACGACATGGTTCACGACACATTCATTACAAATGACAAATGGCAGCTTGCCCTAGAAGATAGTTCACCAACATCTCACATGCCCTCACAACTTCATGACACATTCATTAGAAGCGAAGTCCCCTCTTGAGTAGAGCGAGGCCATTTCCCTTCTTGTCACATGCCGAGTCCTCCTCTTGTGCCTCATGAGCCTTTGCAAGCTTTCTTGCCCTCTCCTCCTCCACGAGCAAGTTTAAGCTTGGCGTGCCCTCTCCTCCTCTCGTTTCTTCCGCTCCATCCTCTCCTTCGGCGACACTCTTCCTCCAAGCCTCTTGAAGCGATTCTTCAAACCGTCGTTGCCGCCTAAGACAATCTGCGTATTGGTCCTTTTTCACATCTTCGGCACTTCAAGATCTATCCACGTGAAGTACTTGCATAGAGGCGGTGGCGCATAAAAATTTGTTGTTAGTGTTGACACACATTTGAGAGTAACATTTTACTTCTCGAGCTTACGGTGGTTGGTCATAGGCGTTAGTTGGAAGTGCACGATCATAAGCATAGTTCGGGCATACAAAATATCTCCGCCCTTCCGTCCATGCTTTCTTTGATTCGGTGGACACCTTCACCTTGCAAACATCTCCACACCAACATGGCGGGATGTTGACATCTTTCTCCTTCACCTTGTCCAAAGATCCGTCCTCCCACTTGTTCGGCATGTCTTCTTGGTTAGCACACGGTGGCCTCGTCATGGAACCGGATGAAGCCATGCCTACAAAACCGAGAATTATTGGTCAACCCTAACCCCCACTTAACAATAACCACAACCCTAACACCAACATAACCCTAACACCAACATCAAACACACATAACTCTAACCCTAGCATACTATGGAAGCCTAACCATAACAAATTAGTAAAGAAACACAAATTTCCAAATCCTATCAAAACTAGGGTTTCCCCCAAACTAGCAAGATTTGAGCAAATGTGACAATTCCTATGGATGAAAGCGAGGGATCGGAGGAGATTACCTTAAGGGAGGGTTGGCTTGAAATCCACGTTCAAATACTCCGGATCTGAGAAGGATTTGAGAGGGAGAGAGGAGAGGCGGAGGGAGGCTTGAGCTTCGGGTTTGTGTGGAGGGTGGGGTGTGTGGGGTGGGGATGGGTGGGAGGAGTTAGTGCAGCCTAATAAATGTCAGGTGTGCGGCGCCCTAAGGTCAAGGCGCCACACTACACGGTCTGCAGCGCCTCGCCCTTAGGCGGCAGTATAGTGTGGCGCCTTGACCTTGGCCTGCCTGTAACTTTCAATTCTGGGGTGGAAAAGCAAGCTGGGCAGCTCACGGTGTTCTCTGGAATGATTTCTGTTGCTCTGGATCGCCATGTCCAGTGTGCAGCGCCAAGGCCAAGCGCTGCTTTGTGTAGTGTGGCGCCTTGCCCTAGGCGCTGCACAGACATGGCAGTCGAGAGCAGAAACATTCGAGAGAGCACCGGGAGCATTCCAGTTGGTTTTGCACCTAGAAATTGCTAAGTCGTGTCTGCGCCAAGGGCAAGGCGCCACAGCATGCAACGCCTGTCCCATGGTCGCTGCACTTTACTGTGTGGCGCCTTGCCTTCGCTACCTGTGACTTTTCCAATTCACAGGGTGGAAAAAGCAAGCTGGGCAGCTCTGGTGCTCTCTGGAATGATTACATTGCTCTCTGGACTGCCATGTCCGGTGTGCAGCGCCTAAGGCCAAAGGCGCTGCCTTTGTGTAGTGTGGCGCCTTGCCCTAGGCGCTGCACTAACTTCTGTTTTCAAATAACTACTGGTTTTTTTGTTTTGTGATTCATAATGATGCCACATAATCACATAGTTATACACACATAGCACATATACTTGTCCAAATCACATAGTCATACACACATAGGGATCTCACATAGTCATACACGAAATAGTAGTCTAAATCACATAGTCATACACACATAGGGATCTCACATAGTCATACACGTAAATATTAGTCCCCTCACATAGTCATACACAAATAGCACATATACTTCTCCTCCTCCCACCACCAAGGGATCTCACCTTCCCTCCGTGTCCTCCACCCCTTCATTGTTTCCATACCTATGAAAATGGCAATATAATAGTTAGTCACACAATACAAAATGACAACATAAGCATTGAGCCAAAATAACAAGATCATAGTAAGTCACATACGACAATGGTCCATTGAGCCAAGTGAACATTCCTCCACTACGGCCGCCGCCAAGGCCAAGATCAACACTGCCTCCACCATCACCACGGCCTACACCACCACCGTGGCCTCTACCGCCACCACCACGGCCTATACCACCACCACCACCACGGCCTCTACCAGCAGCACGACCAAGACCACCACCACGACCTCTACCACCACCACGGCCAAGACCTTCACCAAGACCAACACCATCACCACGACCTCTACCACCAGCACCACCTCCGGCCATCTTCATCGAAAGCACGTGCCCACATATTCCTTTCGGCAATGTTCCTATTGAGAAACTCCTGACCGCCGGGGTCAAGTTTCTTGTGTCTGAGCAATGCATTGAACAATGCGGCAAACCGCTTGTTGGTGAAAGCGAGACAACAATCCACGAAGATCATCGGCCAACTCCTTGATACCACATGCCCTATAGAAGTTTGCACAAAAGTGCCTCATGCACCATCGATGATGCAACTTTGTATGTCCAGAATGTCAACCACCACCGCATTTAGAATTAGGGATGGCGATCCGATATGACACAAATTTCCCTTTTCGAGGTAATACCCTTGTTCTCGGTTGACGCCAAGAACCACTCCCGATTATCATTGTTCTCCACCTCAACCAAAGCGAAAGCCAAAGGCAACACCGGTTATTGGCATCACTTGCTATTGCAACCAATAAAGTGCCCTTGTATTGTCCGGTCAAGAACGTGCCATCAATGGCGATGACGGGCCGACAATGCTCAAAAGCCCTCACGCATTGCTCAAAGGCCCAAAATGCACGGCGAATACTGCCACGGTCCTCCGTTATGAATCAATGTTTGGTGCCCATGAGGCTCAACCACGTGAACCATGCACAGGTTTGTGGCGGCCATAGCTAACAACAACCTAGAAGTCGGTTGTATGCTTCCTCCCAATTGCCATACAACATCTTGAATGCGGCTGCTTCGCCTTCCATGCCTTGCCGTACTTCACCTTGTAATGAAAGATGGCTTTCACAAGGTCAATGACACTCTTGATGCTCATTGTTGGAAGTGTGGATACTTGGTTGGAAAGCACATGGCGATGAACTTCGGATGTGAGTTATGCATGTTGTTGGTACACAAGCTTGCCATCCGCCCTCTTGTGCGGCACATGTGAGTTGGTAGACAACTCACTATGCGCCAAGTGGGACCTCCTTTCCATGGCCTTGCACGCACAATCCATGGACATGTTGGCACTTCACATTTGGCCGTGTAGCATACATTCACGTCCGAGTTGGCCACTTTATGTGGGCGATAATGTAATAATAACCGAGTAGTTGTCGAGCCACATCTTCAATTCCAAGAAGGATTGAAACTCACAACCGGGATATATCCCGTTCTTGCCGTCTTCAAATCACGGTGAGAACTTGGCCTAGCTCCAAGAGATATGCATTTGCCACCATCCACAACGGCTTCATCCATGAGACTAAGATCCTTGAACAACGGTGTCTTGTGATCCCGCCCGAATACCTTCTTGAATGCTTGACCTCCTTGGTAGCGAACCCATCCTCATCAACTTCTTCATCGGGACCATCATCATCCGAGTCCGATGCATATGCAGGGAAAAAGGGATGGATTGGTCCATTGTCTCTTGCACATGATATTGGTCGAGATCACCCACATTGTTGTCATGGAGGTCAACTTCGTTGTCATCCTCCTCGTACTCATCATTCTCCTCTTCAAAACCTTCATTTTGGTTGTTTGGAGTCGGGCTCATTGTTGGCCAATCTTGTTGCGTGAATTGAGGTTCACTCATTTGATCTTGGTTCATGGGTGGGGAGTGCTAGCAACCAGCGGGGAGGGTTCGGTTCAAATCTACATTCAA
This sequence comes from Aegilops bicornis, assembly GCA_021605145.1. NCBI lineage: Eukaryota > Viridiplantae > Streptophyta > Magnoliopsida > Poales > Poaceae > Aegilops > Aegilops bicornis. The sequence goes on along the minus strand of CM038673.1, from coordinate 747,794,351 downwards.
AGTAGACTCAACCTTCTTGAGGCAAATAACTCAAGAGCCTTGTCTAGAGATTCGGCAAATCTCTTTGTATGCAACCCAACGTTGCTCGGAGTTCATACGCATTGTCTTCCAACGGATGTGCATTCCAAAACCAACATTATGCCTTCCCTCGAACTCAACAACGTCACTTGGGTCAATCCAATTCAAATCTTTCCTCACTTGTTCCAAGAGCTCGCATAGCTAGGACTACTCTCAAACACCATGTCAAGCTCATCAAGGTCCGTCTCAACATTGCCTTTCAAAAGGCCTCTTTATCCACATGATGAACATAAACACATGTTCTCCCCATCCCTACAATAATAAAAAACACACATATATCAAGTAAATACTTAAGAAAAATATTTGCACACATATGCCCTAACATATATATGAATTAATAACCCTAACCCCCACATAACAATTACCACAACCCTAACCATAACATAACCCTAACACCAACATCAAACACACATAACCCTAACCCTAGCATACTATGGAAGCCTAAACAACCCAAATTAGCAAAGAAATATAACATCATTCAACACAAATTTGCAAATCCAAGCAAAAACAAGGGTTGCCCATAAACTAGCAAGTTTTGAGCAAATGTGACAATTCCTATGGATGAAAGCAGGGGATCGGAGGAGATTACCTTAAGGGAGGTTGGCTTGAAATCCACGGTCAAACACTCCGGATTTGCAAGATTTGAGAAAGATTTGATAGGGGAGAGGGAAGAGAGGAGGGCCATAAGGGTTTTGGTGGGAGTAGGGGTGTGTGGAGTGGGGTGGGAGGAGAGAGGTGGGGCCAGCCCAAGTGGAACCTGAGTCTGGCCAAGAGATAAGTGCACATTCTGGTGTGGCGCTAAGTCTTAAGCATTGCAGTCTTTGTCTGTGGGGCCATAATGGACCCAGTATCGCCTGTTGGCGAGGAAGTCTGACGCTTGAAGGAAGAGGCTGCTTTGTGTGGGGTCTGTGGCCGGTATGTCGGTACCAAAGGTCAGGAAAGTGAAATTTTTTCGTGAGCAGGTCAGTTTGTGATTTGATTTCTGCCTCAGGTCAGATATGTGATTTCTGCCACTAAGTGCCAGGTTTTTTTTACAACCACCACTAAATGTCAGGTCGGTTTCGTACATGTGCTGCCACTGATGGCGCTACGTGTGCAGACGCGTGTTGTGGAGCTGAAGATAGGTCGATTACATCCTTGGTGTTGTTATTTCTGGCTTAGTTTGGCTTAAGCTGTGCTTCACCTTTCCCTTTTTGCCATGGCACGCTCTACGTCTGCCTGCCATGTGCGGAGTCAAACGCTTCTTAAATTCCTCTTGCGACCGATCGGCATCCACACTCGTAATTTATTCAGCTCAATCTGTTAAAGGAGCAGTACGCTTGTGCCTAACTGGATGTGGACTGCGCCTTGAAAAATACTCTAATTTTCTTGGCTGCCTGCAATAATCAACCTGGCATTTAAAATGGAAACAGACACGAGCAGTACGTACGTACGGGGCTCCACCGAGCTTATTAATCACCTGACCCGGCTAGCTGATTCCCTCCCTAATCAAGCAACAAAGACTGTTGATGAGTGTTGAGTATTGTCACGTACAGTACAGTCCTTTGATGCGTCTCACGTGTTCACCCGCTACTTGACGCCAAACAAAAAGGTGTACGTACGTACGTGCTGCCGCTGGCTTGTCACCTTCTCCTTGTCTCTCCGATAAGCCAAGAGGAGATCCAGCCCAGCCCAGTCCACTTCTGCCTTTTGCTGAATGAATCCCATCAACGTTTGCCTTCACGTGCTCACGATAAAACATCATCATAGATTCAGATGAGCAAGAGCAACGGACAGTTTCCAAGCCGCGACGTGAGCAAGACCGCGAGAGGCGCGCGCTGTCGGCCGGCCGGTCGCCACAGCCAGCTCGCCACCGCCGGTTCGTCCCGACGCCTCACGGCCGGAAAGCGACGGCGTCGGCGAGGACGGACGTTTGGTGTACCCCATGCGCCATGCGGGCTGCTGTCGTCCGCACAGTAGTTTCCCTATGCAATGCATGGGTGGGTGGATGGATCGGCCCCATCGCCCCCGTCGTCTAGCCTCGGCATCGACCGAGATCGCGCTGCCGCCAATAATGGCGTGCCTGCCGGGCCACACTCGGCGCTAGTCCGGCGGTCGGGCTTTACTGCCTTGTCGCCCTCCTCCACCGGCCATCGCACCAGCGGAGAGGTTTCATTTCACCGGACGCGGAGTTCGTTCGTTCCTCCGTGGTTTTACCACAGTTCGTTCGTTACTTGCTGCTGGCCCCGGCCAGAACTGGAAAACGGGAGCGCTCCGACCATCGCACCCACGGTCACGTGCCTGGGTGCTCCGGGGATACGGTTTGTGTACTCACAACGAGGCCGGCTCTTTGGGTCCCGGCATGGCATGGCAGTGCCGCAGCTACAGTTTCGCGCTTGCGGCAACGTTGTGAGAGTTTTATTTATGTCTCGAATTTAATTGACAAGACCGTATAACCAACTGTACTGTACTTGTACTACGGAGTGACTGATCGCTTTACAGATGGTCTTTCATCTTCTTCTTTTTCCCTTCGTTGCCTGTTTTGTCATCAGGCTGTGGGAAATTTGAGCTGCGTCAAATCTGTGGATGCGGGATCTTTTTTCTTTAAGAAACACCCGTAACTTTATTGATACTCGTAGCAATTATAGGTATATTGATTTAGATCTAGGATCCAAGAAAGTATAAAGCAACTCCTATCACTAAGAATTACAATGAAGTCTCTTGTAAACACCTACTTCACAGTATCAATCTCTGCTCGAAGAAATACTCCAAATGCTTCGGTAAAGAGGCTACAATTAGACTGGAGCAACGATGTTATCACTCTTTCACCCGCATAAATATTATCAATAATGGTTTTGAAAGCGCCTTGAGTCACCCATCTAAACAGATGGGCAACCTTGATCGATGAACGTACATGGACCGATGATGATCCCCTAGAAGTGCAGGTCGTCGAATCACATCTACACCATAGTGTCGATGAAAGATTTCATCTCCACAAAGAATTAAACCAACAAAAAAAGTTTGACACGGCAACATAAACTCATCAGATTTGAATAATTGAATCTGCTAAAGGACAGAAAACTCTCTAACCTCACGGCACTGACAAAAGAAGGAGATGAAGTTTATTCTCACAAAACTATGATGATCACTAGGCGTTGACGAAGAACATAGAGGTCTTAAAAATCCGAGGTCCCCCCACCTCTTAGCGCCAAGATAGCAGTTGGAGGCGAGGGGACCAAAATTTCTCAGATGGTGGCGGCGACGGCGGCACGAGAAACCCTAGCTAGACATGGGAGAAACAATCGCAACCACGGTGCAAATATTGGATACCTGGATTTTGCGAGATCCAGCATGATGATCACTGAACAAGGCCGTAAGCGGGCAATTAGCGTTGTCTTTTGTATTCAAATGTTGGGCCAAATGAGGCGGCTTTAGCCGGGCCTCGATGTTTTGCTTGGGCTCATTGTTGCCTGCATAGTGATCAACATACTATTTTCTTGTTTGAAAAGGAGGATTGCACCGGAAATTTCTATTCTAGGATCATTGTGTAGAGTAGTATTTTTTAGGGGTTGTAAATTAGTACTACCTCCAATCCATGACAAGTGTTGTAGTTTTGAACTTACCCCGATTCAAAACTGCGACACTTATTTTGGTTCGGAGGGAATACTTTTTCTAGAAACTTGCTAAGCTTTATCGATCAAAAGAAATATTCATCAGGATACAAACTAGGTCCTGAGAAACTTCTAGCCACAAGTTGCAACCCTGATCAATAGAAAAAACATACTTAGCAAAGGTTGTGTGCTTTATGCTTTGATGCATGCCCCTCGAAATTAAAAACATAGCAAGCAAAGTTATGTTTCCTAGCTATAATCTCCTTAATAATAGTATTGTGCTATGTGGACCTTTTGTCTCATTCTCAATGTCATCAATGACTGGCTTGCAGTCACATGCGATTGAGATCTTCTTCAAATAGAGGTCATGGGCCACGACTTGAGCTTCATAGCATGCCAATGATTGTAAATTAGTACTTATCGGTGTACGAATCGTGCATGAAAGCTACACGACGGGCCGGCCCAACTTGACCAAATGGCACCGGTGCATGGGCGTTTTTCTTCTGCAAATGCTAGATATCACCCACTTGCCTCTGACACTCCCGCATATTGCAGCTTCCTGGAAACTGTTATGTGAAGCTTCTATAGACAGGTTCAGACCAATTTTTGAAACTTCCGACCAGTTTTGTTTTTATGTGTGTGTTTTGTATCAGTTTTCTTTGCATTTTGGTTTTTTTGTTTGTTTTTTGTTTTTCTTCCTTTTTACAGTTACATGTCGGCTTTTTATATACAAGTTAGACATTTTTTAATACACGATGAATATTTTTTAGATACAAGTTGAACATTTTTCAAATATATGTTGAACTTTTCATCCAAATACATGTTGAACATCTATCAAATGCACACTGAACATCTTTTCTATACATGTTGAACATTTTTTCTATACATGTTGAACGTTTTTCAGATATGAGTTAAATATTCTCAAAATACACATTAAATATTTCTTCGAATACATGTTGAACATTTGATAAATTCCCATTGAACATTTTTTAAATACACAATGAACATTTTTTTGAATAGATGTTGAACATTTGTTAAATGCTCATTGAACATTTTTAAATACACGATGAATATTGTTCCAACATATATTGAACATTTTGCATAAATTCCATGATTTGTTTAAAGTTGTGAAACATTTTCTGAGTGTTACCAGCATTTTTGAAATGTCACAAACTTTTTGTAATGGTACAAAACATTTAAAAAATTACACAAACAAAATTATATATTGTATCAGTTTTAAATGCCACAAAACATATTTTGAGACGTGTGAACATTTTTTATTATTTTGATAAAGCTAATATTTTGAATGATATGAACTTTCTTATAAATTACGTGAACAAATTGATTCAATCACATGAACATTATTAATTTGCAATGAATTTTTTTAAAACTAGGTAAAGTATTTTTTTTATAAATATATACATTTAGAATATTTAATATTTAAAGAAAAAAAGAACGAGAAGAAAAGAGTGAAGCAAACCAACTGCTCTCTACTTGGCCATTCCACTATGAGCTCTTCGAGGCGAGCCGTTTATCCATCTCGCTAGTAGCGAGATAAAGATGCGTCCGTTTTCTGCTATTTCATGTCTGGTCTTCTTCCTATGTTTCTTCTACCAACTTTTCTTGTTTTATTCTTATGCTTTATGATTTTTCCTTACTTATTTTTCAGTTATATTTTGAAAAATTGATGGCATTTTTATTTGTGAACAGTTATAAAAATTTACCAATATGTATTTTTTTTGATTTTTTTTAAAATTATGCAATATTTTGTAATTCTTTAATATTTTAAATTTTATGAACAACAACGAGAACAACAAATTCTTTAGTCCCAAATAAGTTGGGATAGGCTAGAGGTAAAACCCATAAGATCTCGCAACCAACTCATGGTTCGCGACCAACCCATAAGTTGGGATAGGTTAGAGGTGAAACCCATAAGATCTACTAATTTTTAATTTTATGAATATTTTTAAAATATGCAAATATTTTCAAATTTTCAAGAAGCTTATTTACATCTTTGAGTAATTTAAAAATTCATGAATATTTCACAAACTCGTTGCTTTTTTTCATTTAGGTATTTTCTTAAGGAGCACATAATTTCTTTCGCACTAAAAAAGAAGATCAGCACATGCTACCGATCCCCATACATAATTTTTTTCCCAGTGGGTAAATGGACATAGCTATCTAAGGAACGTAAAAGGCATCTTGTTTTGGATATAGCGCACCATTTATGCCGAATGGTAAACTGAAAAAACATCTGATATGTTACACAAAAATCAAAATTAAACTGTAGAACTGATCGGCAATAAGATACATGGTTGTCATCCAAACCTGTTTAATTAAACCCATGAGATTGTCTCCCACTGGTTGCTCCCAAAGTCTATTTATGATGGGGTGACGTATTTTGAGCGTCGATGGGCCGAGCCAACACCAGATACAACAACTAGAACCTCTTAGGACTCCACAAGCTTTGCTCTACAACTCCCACACAACTGCCTCATCACCATGCCGTCGATTTGGCCAACCCTGGCCTCACTGCCATCAGATTTGGTTGTCTACGACACAACTTTGGTTATCTCCAACCACACAGCCATCCGATCTGGTCTTACTCCACTTTTGATCCAGCATTGTTTCATTTGATGGTGGCGCCATGAGCTGCTGCCTATTCCCCGTGCGTGAGGTGGCAGTCATTCGGTGAAAGAGCCAGTGGTTGTCGCGCCTGCGCAACTCAAGGAGACAAGGACCATTGGGAGGCAGTGTTCGTGAGGACTAGCGGGAAGCGGCAATAGTGGCAATGGTCAGGGCAAGACAGAGGAGGCATCAACGGACGATGATGGCGGCTTGAGAGTCATCTGCCATGATGAGACCATGGTCTGACGCCGTGAGTTTTAAGTTAATGGGCTTTATACCGTAGGAAAAAAGCTAAAACATAATAGAAAAAAATAAAATTATATGTATGATTGCACTGTTGGCCCACCCTGGCCCAGTGTGCTAGGTCCGCCACTGGCTTTAACGGTGTTTGTGTTCTTTTTTATGTGTTTTTTGCCGTATGGGCATTAATGGGCATGATGTTGGTCACGTTTTTTTACTTCCACTAATCATACCCTAACCCGTTAGTGGTGCTACTTTTTGGCCTGTCGGTGGAGCGGTCATATGGCGTAGTAATTCTTTGAGGTTGGACATTTTTTTACAAAAGGAGGATTACCCCCGGCCTCTGCATCTGGTGAGGCATGCATCTATTTTATTAATTATTCACAAAGACCTTATAAAGTAATACATCAGCTAGTCTGAAGCCACCATCTTAGCAACAACTGTCGCTAGTCCTATCCTCTTGATGAAGGGGTGCCGATAGCCCGAGTCTAATACCAAACAAACATCACATCAAAGCCTAACATCTAAAGCCGAAGGCCCCAACCAAGCCACGTACTCAGTTTAGGCTACAAACCGGTCCGACGCACTCGCATGTGTCATCACCGCCGTCTTCCACCAATCCATCTTCAGAGCAGAAACTAACGCACCAACCTTGCTAGTCCTCTATGTCATTCGAGGTTGGACTTGGAGTAAATGATTTTTTAATCAAACCTAGTGCAAATGAGTTTTAAAGAAATTTTTCCATGAATCTTACCGGCATAGGAAAAAAATGATAACGATGCAAACATATTATTTTTTGGATTAAAAATATTCTAGAAATCCTTTGAACTGAAGAGGCCCTAAAGGGAAGCAATGTACATGCATTATGCCGTACTTACAAGAGCAAACTTGTTTAAATCACGCACCTACATTGCAAGTGGGAGTTGCCTATCTAATATATAGACTGTTTCAGTTCCAATAATAATGTGAAGTCTTGTCGATTACACTTAATTTGCAGCTTTAAAGTACTCTTACTGGCGAAAACATGCAGACCATCATCTTAGACATGGAATTAGTGCTTCCGATGGAAGAGTGTGGCCACGATTCCAGCCACTTGCCAGGCATGTCGTACCCGTACGAAGTGCACTAATCCAACCCTGGAACCCTAGAGGGGGGAACGCGACGTGAACACCATCATCATCTTTCGAACGATCGTGGACGCCATCATTTATTTGTCCTATACAATTGTAGCGCGAATGGATCAACCGTAGACCTGTGGGCAGTCGAATGGACGGAAGTCGTCGTTATTTAAACCTGGCAACATCCAGTGTCGATCTCATTGTAAGTAGTGCACTACTCGCAGAGTCGCAGGTCGAAACTAGCTAGGATATCCATGGCGCCAACCAGCTCGGTAGCCGCGCTGGCTGCAGTGCTCGTGGCGCTGCAGCTGTCTGCGGCGGCGGCGGCGGCGGTTGATGCGCACGGTTGCACCCGGAAGTGCGGCGACGTGGCCGTGCCGTACCCGTTCGGCGTCTTCGGCGATCCTGGCGGGGCAGCCTGCTACCTGCCGGGCCTGAATCTCACCTGCGAGACACCTCGCGACAACGGCCCACCTCGGCTGCTGCTCGGCGACGGCACCCTCCAGGTCGTCGAGATCTCCCTCAAGAACGAATCCGTGCGCGTCGTACAAGCCGGCGACATAAAGATAGACGCCGACGGCAACGGAACGTTCGGCGGCGGACTCAGGGTCCACGGGCCATACAAGCTGTCCATCCACAACGAGCTCGTTGTGACGGGTTGCAACGTGATGGCGACGCTGTACGAGGAGAGCAGCCACATCATCATGAGCGCATGTGCCTCCTTCTGTCCAGACCCCGATGGCGCCTTCGAGGTCATTGGAGAGCGCCATGGCCCCGGCACGTACTGCCATGGCAAGCAGTGCTGCCAGGCGCCCATCGCCGTCATCCGTGACGAGGCTGCGGGCTACGTAACGTTCAAATGGTTCGGCCAGAACAGAAGCGCGGATCACGAGAATCACGATTGGTGGCGGCCCGCCCCCCGCGTGTTCGTCTCTGAGGAGGGGTGGTTCGATAACTATCACGATAGTGTGATGGATCCTTTGTCAAAAGATGTGATGGCAGTTCCCATTCTTCTTGACTGGGACATTGTCGATGTAGACCCACCCCCATCGACAGATTACACCAAGTGGTTCAACGAACCCAGTGAGTGCCCCAGCAGAGTGGCCACCAGCCTATGCAAGAGCAACAACAGCGTGTGCGACAAGGGTAGAGGCTATTCCTGCTACTGCGAAGAGGGGTACGAAGGCAATCCCTACGTCCCCGGCGGCTGCCGAGGTTAGTTAATTAGTACTCTCTCTTTGTCTTTTACTCCCTCCGTTCCTAAATACTCCCTCCGTTTCAAAATAGATGAATTAGTACAAAGTTAAGTCATCTATTTTGGAACAGAGGGAGTATAAGTCTTTTTAGACATTTCAAATGGTCTATAACATACGGATGTATGTAGACATATTTTGAGTATAGATTCACTCATTTTGTTTCATATGTATTCACTTATTGAATCTCTAAAAAGACTTATATTTGGGAACGGAAAGAGTACTTTGCACATAGTCTTTTTTTTAAGAAAATTTCCTATCTATTCATTTTCAATCATGGTAGTACAGCGAACACCAGAAATAATAAAAAAATACATCCAAATCCGTAGACCACCTAGCGACGACTACAAACACTGAAGCGAGCTGAAGGCGCACCGCTGTCATATCCCCTACCTCGCCGGAGCCGGGCAAAACTTGTTGTAATAGACAGTCGGGAAGTCGCCATGCTAAAGCCCATAGGACCAGTGCAGCAGAACAGCAACCGTCGCCGATAAAGAGCAGCGTAGATCAGAAGGATCCAACCTGAAGACACATGAACGTAGATGAACTACGACCAGATTCGAGCAAATCCACCAAGGACAGATCCGCCGGAGGCATACCTCCACACGCCCACTGACAATGCTAAACACATCATCGAGACGGGGGCTAGATGGGGTGAACCTTATTCCATCTTTAAGGAGCCGCCGTCGTCTCGTCTTCTCTAGTACTCCCTCCGTCCGGAAATACTTGTCCAAGGAATGAATGTATCTAGATGTATTTTAATTCTAGATACACCTATTTGTATCCATTTCTATGACAAGTATTTCCGGATGGAGGGAGTAGGACACAAACCCTAACAAAACACGAAGAAACAACTGAAAACAGAGCCCTCCCGCCGGCAAGGGCCAAGATCTAGCGCGCTGCCATGGCCCTAAGGCCACCAGAGACGAGACGGACCGACGGCATCGCCGGCGGTAGGCAGGGAAACCTAGACTTTTCTTGGGGAAGAGGCGGCTCCAAGTCACTCAATAAAACTGCTGTTTCCCCCACTACTTTGCACATAGTCTTATCCTGAGCTAAATTTTGTAAAGTTGAGGCGGGCGGGCACTAAGATGGAACAAGCTCGCTAATATATACCCAATGTACCCACATCACTATCAAAATCGTAAGTACCTCACACTGTTCATTCTAACTTACATTGATTTTGTATTGTGAATGTTGATTTTTTTTCCAATAAATTTGATTACACTTCAGAAATTTTAACTTAAGATAAGACAAAGCTAAATTGAACTTACAAATTTTGATTAAAATCAAATAGTGTAAAAAGTTGACCAAGTTTATACAAGTCCATCAAAAACTGTAATAGTACCTCCTTTTGGCTTTAAAAGATCCACGCGTATGTACTAACACGAGTTTTGTTTCACAAAAATTATATCATTAGAAACTTCAAATGTTCTACTTTTTTTTTGAAAGAAAGGGATCTTTCCCCCGATTTCATTAAAGAAACCAAGTAGTTCGATACATCCAAAACGCAACACAAACGGCCACCTTCAACGCCTGCTAAGAAAGAAACATGCCTTACTACACAAGCGCATAGCATACCCCCCCCCCCCCCCCTCACCCACGCCTGCTGACAGCACGTAGGAGGGAGGGAAGACCACCATCAATTCCCAGACTACCTTATTACAGCAAAGGAAACTCAAAGAACCATCAGGCAACAAGATAAGCAAAACTATCCGAACTTCGGCTTCAACCATTCTCCAGTCTTGGTACCCAAGTCGCCCATCCTCGTCTTGACTAAAATAGATCACTGGCGACTCGATCCAGCAGCTTTGCGCCCCGTTGCAGCTCCACTTTTGCGTCCTCCTTCACCTGCAAGCAACTCCAATCATTAATCCAATGTGACATTTTAAACATCAAGACACTAGGATCATTAGGCCAAACATGTTGAAAACACGCTGAGTTTCTAGCTTTCCAAATGCTCCAGATTAGTGCTGCTATCCCGACAAAGATTTTCTTTTTATGTTCTTTCCCAAAGGCATCTAACCAGATATGTATGCACGTGTCCATGTCACTGAAATCACATCTGAATCCAGTGCAATAACTGACTACGTTCCACATATATCTAGCAAGCGGACATCGGAAAAAAAGGTGGTTAATTGATTCTTTTTTGTTATAAAAAAGACATTTCGTTTCACATTTCCCTCCTCTATGTAACAGAACATCTCTAGTTAGTATACTCTTGTTCAAGACCAACCAGACAAAGGTTTTGATTTTCGGAGGAATTTTAACTTTCCAAAGAAAACTGTTAGGCCATTTGTCTCCTATTTGAAGAACAGAGTAGAAAGATTTCACACTAAACACCCCTGTTTTATCAGGAATCCAGTGTAATTTATCACTCTCCTCGGTTAACTTCACTAATGTACACAATTCAATCATGTCTCGCCATTGAATTTCTTTTTGCCCCACCAATGCTCTTCTAAAACGAAGAGTAGACATTTTGGAGGAAACAACTTCATGCACTGTAATGTGTTGATTTAGGGAAATATTATATAAACTAGGGAAAGCGTCGGATAACCTCTGTTTCCCCCGCCATAAATCTTCCCAAAATCTAGTTTTCTTTCCTTTTCCCACCTTAATCTGCAACAGTTTTAAAACAAAGGTTTGCATCTTAGCAGACCCTGCCAAAAATGCGAGTCACCTTGTTTTTTATTAACCTGTCCGAGGATGGAATTCTTAACATATTTATCCCACAACAATCTTTGCCATAAGCTTTCTTCATTAAAAAGCTTCCACAACCACTTAGATAGCAGTGCAATATTCATAAAATCCAAATCTAAAATCCCCAAACCACCTAAATCTTTTGGTCTGCACACTCTCTCCCAGGCAACTAGATGATATTTATGTTTGTTTTCCTCACCACTCCAAAGAAAATTTGATCTGGGCCTCTCCAATCTTTTTTTGACTCCCTTTGGTAACCCATAAAAGGAGATCATAAAAAGGACTAGGCTAGTCAGGGAAGAATTAATCAGGGTCGTACGCCCAGCCATGTTAAGAAACCTCCCTAGCCAGCCCCCCATTCTCTTCTCAGTTTTGTTAATTGAAGGATTCCAATCACTATTCTTCAACCTATGATCATCGACTGGGATTCCAAGATATTTAAACGGGAGTGCCCCTCTCTTGCAAGTGAGAATCTCCTCAAAAAGTTTAGCTCTATCATCCTCCAGGCCCACACATATTACTTCACTTTTATGAAAGTTGATTTTTAGTCCCGACATGATTTCAAAAATGCTTAGGATTCTCTTGATGTTTCTAGCCTGTTCCAAGTCATCTTGGAAAAGGAGTATAGTGTCGTCTGCATACTGCAGAATGCAAATATCATTCTCTTTATGATTTTTGGCCAGGCCACAGACCAGACCCCCTTCAAACGCTCTATCCATCATAATAGCTAAATTATCCACAGCAAGATCAAAAAGCAAGGGTGACATCGAGTCACCCTGCCGTAATCCTTGATGTGTTTTGAAATAAGGTCCGATTTCTCCATTCACCTTGACAGCTACCTTTCCTCCCACCACAGTTTTCATCACCCAATTTATCCATTTCTCTGGGATTTTTTTCATTTTAAGAGTTTGAAAAAGAAAAGGCCATTTAACCTTGTCAAACGCCTTCTCAAAATCAATCTTAAAAAGAACCCCCCGTTTCTTTGCTTTGTGCATGGAGTTCAAGGTTTCATGTAACACCAGAACCCCTTCTAAAATGTACCTTCCTTTTATAAAAGCAGTTTGAGAATCTCTAATTACTCCAGAAATTATTATAATCAATCTATTCACCAAAATTTTGGTGATTATCTTGAAAATAACATTCAGGAGGCAAATTGCTCTATATTTTTGTATCTTATCCGCATCACTCCCTTTAGGCAAAAGAGAAATCACTCCATAATTCAGCCTGTCTAGATCTAGATTATGTTCGTAAAATTCCTCAAGTAGTGCAAACAGATCATCCTTAACAAGCCCCCAAAAATGCTGATAGAATTCAATGTTAAAACCATCCGGACCAGCCACCTTGTTCTTCTCCATACCAAAAACAGCTTTTTTCAGTTCATCCATTGTGAATTTCTTAACAAGAAATTCCTGTTCATTTGCAGTGAGTGTTTCCACACCACTGGAGTCCATGTTTAAAGTCCTGATCTCAGGTTCATTAAAAAGTTCTTTGTAAAACAGGGTGATATACTTCTTGATTCTCCTGCCCTTCAATCACACCATCATCTTGCACAAGCTTAATGATTCTATTTTTCCTAAGTCTGCCATTCGCTTTAGCATGATAATATTTAGTGTTAGCATCTCCCTTCAGCAACTCTGTGTCATGTGATCTCTGAAGCCATTTAATTTCTTCTTCTTTAAGAATTTCCTTCAGAGACTCCTGGCATTCCTTTTTTACTTCCTTGTCATTAACACATAATTTCTCTTCTTCTTCCATTTTGTCAAATCTATTCAACTCCTCCAAGATTTCTTTTTTTCTTTCTTCTAAATATTCAAATTCCACCCTTTAAAAACCTTCCTTAGCTCTTTCATTTTGTTATGAAACCTGTCCAGGATGGAATTCCCAGGAAAATTTGTTTCCCACACTTTCCTAACTATCTCATCTAAATCTGGCCTTTGAAACCAACTGTTTTCAAACATGAAAACTGAAGTTTTCGTAGGTGCATTTCCAGTTTTCACGAGCAGAGGAGTGTGATCAGAGAGTTCTCTGGGCAAGTCTTCAATATAAACCAAAGGATATTTATCCTCCCATGAGGTGGAAATTAGTACTCTGTCTAATAAGGCATAAGTGGGATCCTCGTGATTATTAGACCAAGTATATTTCATCCCTACTAAGGGAAGCTCCATCATTTCCCCAAAAGTAATTACCGAATTAAAAAGCATACTCCATTTGTTATAACCACCTGGCTTGTTTTTATCACTATCTTTCCTAGTCATGTTAAAATCTCCCCCTACCAGCATGGGACGTTTTGAATTTTTGAAGATGTGAACCAGCTCCACTAGGAATTTAGGTTTGCCTCTTGGTTTGGCATCTCCATATACCACAACCAGGTCCCAGCAAAACCCATCCCTAATGTTTTTGACTTTAATCTTGACAAAATATTCCCCTTGTTCTTTTTACTCCTTAATGAGAGTTGCACTATTAATGCCAACTAGAATTCCCCCAGATCTTCCTTTAGAAGGCAGAAAATCCCACTCAAACTTTACTGATGCACTAAGATCAGACAAATCCAACTTGTTGAAATCTGTCATCATAGTTTCCTGTATGCCCACAAAATCTAAATTACTCTTCCCAATTTGTTCTTTAATAAAATCTCTCTTCTTCTTCTCTCCAATCCCTCTAGAGTTCCAAATTAAACCACTTAACATCTTAGCTGAAAAAACTGCGAGACCACCCCAATTATCCTCGAAGTAAAATTGACTATAACCCAAAGAGAAGAAAACACTAAAAGGGCACAAGAACACTTTTTCCCAACTGGGGATTAGTGAATGTTCCTTTTCTTCTTTCTTCTCACTACAGTTTTTACTGGGGTTTCAACAACTACAGCCTCAAAATGAGCACTATTAGCTTTAAGCCCCGTCCTAATCCCTCCAAAAATGCCATCCATCCTCTCATCCATATTTTCATCTTCACCATCTTTACTCAAACTTAAGAGGTCCTGAAGGATGTCATTAACATCTTCAGGTTCCAAAACGAGATCTTCCTCTTGATTATTAGGTCGCTCTCTAGAGCTGGCCAAAAAAAGGTCTCTCCTAGCCTGTCCTAAAGAGGACATCAAATCCAAATTATGCTCCACCATGTCTAAAGTAACCCCCAAATCTATGCCTAAAACATCAGCTACATCAATAAGTTTTAAATTTTCGGCATAAATATTTTCAGAAATCTCAGGATTGGAAGCCATACCTTCAGATAGAACCATATTTTTGGCTCTGGCTAAAGTCATGGCTCTGTCCAGAATAGGTATGTCATCTCTGTTTTTTGACGCAATTCTCCCACTGTACCTCTGTCCCCCTTGATCTGTATTGTTAATTTTTCATTCTCTTTATTCTCCCCATCAGGATTTGATATCCCAAGTTTAGTACCAAAACTAACGGATTGAGATGCTTCGTATTCCTCTTCCTTATCCTCACCAGATCCATCATTTAGCAACTTTTCTCCCTCAGTTTTTCCCCTTCCCCATTAATAGACGCCGATCCAACCTCCTCATCCATGTTACCTGTCTTGTCTTTGTTTGTATTTTTGCTATACATCCACATATCAGCAGCTTCCTGTTCTTTCAGAGCAACATCTCTCTCTTCCGCAGCTATCTTGGTTCTTGTGCTTGCACACAACTGGTTCTGGGACACCCCCTCTTCATTGATCTTTGCCTTTTTAGCCTCTCTGCTTTCCTCTTCTTCTTGCTGAAAATCCATCCACTCCTCATATCCTTGTGACATCTCATCTTCCTCTTTAGCCCAACCATTTTCCACCACTTCTTCAACCTCAAAGAAAATCCTGAACACCATTAAGTCAGGGGTTGTTAGCTTGGTCCATCTGGGAATTTTTGGTGTGATCCACCACTACAACTTTGAGGCGAACCTGACCAGTTTTTCCCATCAGCTCCATGTCAACCGCTTGGAGATAACCAATAGTTGAACCAATTTCACACAAACCATGGTAGTTCTTCATTGTTTTTGGAACTCCTTTCGCTTTGATCCAGACCACCGATAGTTTGCCCACCGCCATTGCATCATCATTCCAAACCCTGACATTCACAGTGATGTTTCCACCTTTCAGAGGAACCCAGTCATACACAACAACTTCATTGATTCTTGCCGTTGAGGGAAAATTAACCAAGAACACCCCATCAGAAACCTTGTTAGCTTTCCAGTCCCATCTCCACGGGTAAGTTTTCGCCAAGCATTTGATCAAGTTTTCAGCTTCAATTTCCAGATCTGTAGGACCTTGAAGTATGTCTAGAGGGGGGGGGGTGATTAGACTACTTGACCAATTAAAAACTTAACCTTTTCCCAATTTTAGAGTTTGACAGATTTTAGCTATCTTAGGACAAGTCAAGCAATCATCACACAAATCAAGCAAGCATGCAAAGAGTATATAGGCAACGGAAATTAAAGCATGCAACTTGCAAGAAAGTAAAGGGAAGGGTTTGGAGGATTCAAACGCAATTGGAGACACGGATGTTTTTGGCGTGGTTCCGATAGGTGGTGCTATCGTACCTCCACGTTGATGGAGACTTCAACCCACGAAGGGTAAGCAGTTCTTGTGAGTCCACGGAGGGCTCCACCCACGAAGGGTCCACGAAGAAGTAACCTTGTCTATCCCACCATGGCCGTCGCCCACGAAGGACTTGCCTCACTAGCGGTAGATCTTCACGAAGTAGGCGATCTCCTTGCCCTTACAAACTCCTTGGTTCAACTCCACAATCTTGTCGGAGGCTCCCAAGTGACACCTAGCCAATCTAGGAGACACCACTCTCCAAGAAGTAACAAATGATGTGTTGATGATGAACTCCTTGCTCTTGTGCTTCAAATGATAGTCTCCCCAACACTCAACTCTCTCTCATAGGATTTGGATCTGGTGGAAAGAGGGTTTGAGTGGAAAGCAACTTGGGGAAGGCTAGAGATCAAGATTCATATGGTAGGAATGGAATATCTTGGCCTCAACACATGAGTAGGTAGTTCTTTCTCAAAAATGGTAAGTTGGAAGTGAAGGTTCAGTCTGATGGCTCTCTCCACGAATGAATACGACGTGGATGGGTATATAAATCCTCCACACCCAATATAACTGTTACACACAATTTACCAAACTCGGTGGGACCGATTCAACAGACTCGGTCGGACCGACTTAGTAAACCTAGTGACCGTTAGTGATTTTCGGTGGGACTGACATGCATCTCGGTGAGACCGATTCGGTTAGGGTTAGGGCATAACGTAATCTCGGTAAGACCGATTACACAAAATCAGTGAGACCGATTTTGGTAATAAGCTTTCCAGAGAGTTGTTCAGGTAAACTCGGTGGGACCGATTTGCTCTTTTCGGTGAGACCGAAATGTTACAAAAGGGAAACAAAGAGTTTACATTGCGATCTCGGTGGGACCGATCGCTCACTTCGGTTAGACCAAAACGTTACAAAGGGAAACAGAGAGATTACAATCCCATCTCGGTGAGACCGAGATCCCTATCGGTAGGACCGATTTGCCTAGGGTTTGTGGCAGTGGCTATGACTTTTGAAATCGGTGGCGTCGGGTAGGAAGAATCGGTGTGACCGATTTTGGCTTTAGGTTTAGGTCATTTGTGGATTGTGAGAAAGTAGCTGAGGGTTTTGGAGCATATCACTAAGCACATGAAGCAAGAGGCTCATTAAGCAACACCTCATCCCTCCTTGATAGTATTGGCTTTTCCTATAGACTCAATGTGATCTTGGACCACTAAAATGTAAAATGAAGAGTCTTGAGCTTTTGAGCTTGAGCCAATCCTTTGTCCTTAGTATTTTGAGGATCCACTTTCATCATCCATGCCATGTCATTCATTGAGCTTTCCTGAAATAATAGTCTTGGAATAGCATTAGCTCAATGAGCTATATGTTGTTATGAATTACCAAAACCACCTAGGGATAGTTGCACTTTAAATCTCCCTTTTGGTAATTGATGACAACATATAGATCAAAGCTTCGACAAATGATAATAAGATTGAAAAACATCGTCGCTTTGAGAAGTATGTGATAAGCAAGAGCTCCCCCTAAATTTTTGCATAGTTTAAGATTTGCTTTGGACTGCAAATGCACAAGGAATTAGGCTCATGGGTTACTCTTCAATGTCACATACATCTTGGTGGAGCGCTCAAAATGATAAAGATTGAATACATGCACTCATCACCAAGCAAAGTGAATGATCACATAGGATAGATAAGATAATATCATCAAACATGCATAAGTGTAGCTTATGATCAAACACATGATCATCAATGTCTCACAAGAATAGCATAGTATCTCAAGCAATCAAAAGCAAACAAGTTTGAACCACCAAATCAAGAGAGAACAAAAGCAACACTCTCTCTCTCTCTCTCGAAGCCTATGATCTATACATTTTTCTCCCCCTTTGGCAACAAGTTACGAAAAAGTTCATAGAAAATGCATAGTGCTAGATCGACTCTCGGGCTTGATCTTGGTGGTGGTGTAGAGATGGCTCCTTGGGACGAAGACTTGATTGATGTAGAGGGAGCTGGAGGAGCTGGTGCTGGAGCTGGTTGCCCTGGAGCTGTAGGAGTTGTAGCTGGTGCAGATGATGTTGCTCTAGTGTCTGGTACTGGCACTGCATCTGATCTCTGAGCTCTAGGCACTCTAGCAAAAACATTGGTGGTAGTCTTGCCCTTCCTCTCTGCATGTCATCCTGCAATTTGCTCCACAACAGATCAATCTCGCCATTTTGACATCTAGATCATAGAATTTTTGTTCCATGATTTTTTCCAAGCTCTCCTGATTTTGAGTGAGGGTGGCCAATCCCTTCTCAATCCTCAGAGATGATGCTATCAAGTAACCAAGCTGCTCCTGCTTGTTCTTCAAGAAATACTCAGATGCCTCTTCTTGAGTTGGCATCTTGGCAGCCTTCTCCTTCTTCTCTTGAGCTTGAACTGATGATGGATCATTCTCATTCATGACAACCTGATTGTCCTCAAAGTCTGGATAAAGTGGAAAATGTTCCTTATCCAATAGATATTTGCCAGTGCCCATCTTTGAGTTAATCAACTCCTGAATCTGAGGGGCATATCCACAACTCCTCTTATGATCTGCTGCAGTCCTCTTAATGGTTTCAACTATAAGGCTCATGACCCTGAATTTCTGAGGTACATCAAATAGATGCAACATATTGATTGCATGCCCTCTGATCATGTTGTGGTCACCGACTTAGGCAATAGAGTGTGCCTTAGGATCCAATTGATTGTAGGCAGCCCCTGACAAGAAAGTGGACTGATCCAAAAGAGAAAGTCTCTAGGGCTTTGTCTGGGATCTCCTTGTACATATGTGCCATGGTATTGTGTCCCATTTTCTTCTTGGCATATACATCCAGGTCATCATCATTTTCCTTTGGGGCATTTATCAGTTTTGCCCACTCCTCAACAGTTGAGTGGTACCTTGTACCTTCACACATCCAAACTATCCTCCCATCTGGATAGAAGTGTGCTGTGGAGTGGAATTGCATGATAAGTTCATCATTCCAGTTGGTGAGCTTCTGCCCAACAAAATCAGCAACTCCACAAGCACTGAAGCTGTCATATACTCCAGGGTAGTGTTCTGCGTTCTCCTTCATGTAGGTCCAGTTGACCCATCTCATATCGCAAACTATGGGCTTCTTATCCAGCAAGATAGTCTCATAAAAGTCCTGCTGCTCCTTGGTGTGGAACCTGTAATCCACATCAGTCCTTCTCCTCGTGGCATATGGATTTGTCTCTCTGCATAGCCTCAACCCATTGTCTCTCCTGATCTTCATGTTTTCAGCCACAGGATGAGCATCATTGTGGTCTGGGATCTTGGGTTTGAGCTTCCTCAGAACTTGTCCTTCTTCATCTTCCTCCTCAGCAACCTCAGGCACTGGGGCCTTGTTCTTTTTAGCTGCTGGTATGCTCCTGGTATTCCTCTTGGGTGCATTCTTGGGCTTGGAGGCAACTTTGGGCTTGGAAGTTGCAGCTCCTGACTTGATTGCATCACCCATCAGCTTTTGTGCCTTGGGTGCTGGCTCTGCAACCTCTTCTTCTTCTTCCTCTTCCATCATGGAAGGCTTCCCAATCACTCTTGCCATGGTTTTCTTGACCCTTTCTTTCCTTTTCTTTCCCTCTGCATCAACAGGCTCTTTGGGTTGATATTCCAAAGGAGCTTGAGTAGACACTCTGGCTTTGGACATTGGTTGTCTTCCTGCTGGCCTTTTGATTTTCAAGCCAGGCTTTACTGCAGATGAACTGATCTCCCTCTTGAGAACTTTCTTCTTGGAGCTTGCCTCATCCTCAACTGCCACGTAATCCTCATCTTCAGACTCTAAGGTCTTCTTCTTTCTTGACCTTGTGGCAGCCTTGGGCAAATTGCTCGGAGTGCTTCTGCTCCCCTCATCTGAGCTGCTTGAGGGACTAGTGCCCTCACTCATGTGCATCTGCCCTTCTGACATGTTCTGACTATCACTCAGTGCGACATCATGCCGCAAACACCGCTCTTGACCACAGTGAAGAGTTATAGATGAGATAGAGTGGATGAGCATCACAAAATGCAGAGATTTTTGCAAAAGAATGATTCAAAAATTCAGTTTTAGTTTTCCATAGAAAGCATTTCGGATCAACCGATTTTCAAACTCGGTGACACCAAAGCAGTTTTGGAACCTAAACTGATGAACTCGGTTGGACCGAGTCACAGTTCGGTGGCACCGAGACTGCTAGGGTTTCACAAAGTCCTAAAATTGGTCGCACCGATTAGCAATTCTCGGTCGGTGAGAGTTACTAGTGCAATGGCATAAGCCAAATCGGTGGGACCGAGTTTTTCAACTCAAGGGTCCGAGATGGTTTCATGAAACCTAACCCTAAATTTTCAAATCTCATCTAATCTATGGAATGCATTGACTGGATAGGAGTGTTTCAATCGTGGCAAGAATCAATAAGAACACAATGTTCTAGGAATCGGACGAGGATAGCACTGTGATCGAGTCCATACCCTAGCTCGGCGATGAACTCGCTTCTGGCAACCAAGGGGTTGAATTCCGTTAATGGCGGAGACCAGCGACAGGAGGCGGTGGCGACGAGGAGGCGATCTGGAGACCTTGGAGGCAGAGCGAGCTATTTCATGAGCGAAGGGGTTCGGAGAAATTTCCAAAATTTTGCCCGTGACTATATATAGCCCGACTGTCGGTGTGACCGAGTGGAACAACTTCGATGGCACCGAGATGCATAAGCGTGTTCGATTCTGACAACTCGGTGTGACCGAAAAGTTCAAATCGGTTGCACCGAGATTGAAAACCTAGATCGACTTAGTGATTTCGGTAGGACCGAAATGGAGGAATCGGTCAGACCGAGAATCACAAAGAATTTTTGGAAGTTTAAGTCTATGACGAATCGGGGACTCCGAGTGCTCCTCACACAGAGTGGTTCGATCTGACTTGATCAATTTTTTTGATATAGCATGAATAGAGTTTGAGACGAGAAAAGCATAGATAGCTAGAGAAGGTTCTTAGGCATTCTTGTCCATCCACTTGGCCAAAAGAAGAAAGAACCAAACAATCAAAACAACAAGTGGATGTCCTCGAATGAGTAAAATCTGCACCAACATGCTCACACAATAAGATGACAAATAAAGTATGTGATAAAGCATGCACAACCAATTCTAGCATCTATCAAACAAATGGCGATGACTAGGTCATCTATATATGAGTATATTGACTTAGGAGTCAAATGAGAAACATTTGATCATAGGTCATACTCATCGTTTAAGCTCAAGTGGGGTTACCACTTTTACATAATGCATTGATGTGTTCACACCATTAGAGTTGCTTTGACTCAAATCTTAGAGTTAAGCTCCCCTAGATGTGAGATCCCCTTAGAGGGATGAACTAACCTTGGGTTTTGTCGATGATGACTTCATGTAGGTGTTGAAGATGTGGATGCTCAATGTTGATGTAGATCAATTGGAGCAATCCTTTGG
Organism: Aegilops bicornis; assembly: GCA_021605145.1. Lineage (NCBI taxonomy): Eukaryota > Viridiplantae > Streptophyta > Magnoliopsida > Poales > Poaceae > Aegilops > Aegilops bicornis. Next base: position 747,772,751 of record CM038673.1, on the reverse strand, counting down.
AGTGAGTTGCACTTTCAACTTGCCTACATGGGTTAGTCCCACAAGGAACAAACAAGAATATCCATAGACATAGAGTGATGCACACACAAGATGATGTCCATGAAATCATTAGGTTACCTTGTCCCTTGCCTTACCAACATGAGGGTTTGTGACTCCTTGAACTAGTGCAAGATGTGGAAGTTGATTGCACTTGTCCTTGCCATAATGATATGAGTGAAGAACGTTGGCGGAGTCACCCTCAAGAACTCTCTAGTTCTTCTTCTTAGGGATCCACATCATCTTGATGGGAATCCTTGGAGTTGTAGTTGTACTTGATGAAGTAGAACTTGACGTAGTCTTGGGAATCCACTTGAACGAGGCCTTAGGTGCTTCTTCAAATGCATCAATCTCCTCTGGAAGCTTGTTCTTGCCCTTGTTCTTGTGGTCTTGTGGTGGAAGATCATCTTGTGCTTGTGTTCCCTTGAAGGAAGTAGGATCATACTTCTCTTGTTGAGGAACAAACTTCGTCTTGGGGTATTGATCTTCTTCCCACTCAACTCCATTTGCATTGAACTTTCGTTCAAAACCAACACCTTGATTCTTCCGGTGTCTTCCTTGCTTGCGTACAATTTCCTCGAATTGCTTACTCCCGACAAGGCTCTTGTAAACACCTTTCTCTATAATTCCCTTCAATAAGCTATTTTCTTGCTCAAGTGTAACTTGGCTAAGAGAATCATTAGTGGAATCAAGAGAACTACTAGAAGCAACAATATTGGATTTGACATTATTATTGTTACTACTAGAGGAAGTATCTTTCTTGTACTTGTTACTAGACTTGACTTGAGGCATGTAAGTAGATAGGAGTAAACGCTTGGCAATGTAAGAAGAACTTTTCTTACGGAGATCATCATTGATTGCTTTTAAGAACTCATGCTCTTGCTCAAGATTGAGCTTTTCAAAGCGTAACTTCTCATAAGCCCTTAAAAGTTCTCGATGATCTTGAAGATAGTTTCATGAGCCAACTTAAGAGTGTTTAGTTCTTTAGTTAGACGCTCAATCTTCTCCTTATCATTGTCATTCGTTTCATCTTGATTAGCATGATTAATTGACGTTTCATCATAGTATTCATCACTAGAGTTGTCAACAAGTAAATCATCATCCACAAGCAAGTCATCTTCATCACTATTGAAATCAACATACTCGGATGTGTTACCTTTGGACCTTTGGCCATGAAGCATCTTCCAATTCCTTCATTTGGTGAATCAAATATGTCGTAGGAGTTGGTTGATACAAGTGCTAGACCGGCAACACCTTCATCTTGAGTAATTTCGGAGTCGGAGTGATAGCTTCTCTCGGAGTGATTGTCGAGTCGGAGCGGATACCCATTCACCAACATGAGCTTGATGTCTTCGTTTTGTGTAGCTCTTTGATGACTTGTCCTTCCTTTCCGAATCCTTGCTTCTCCGTGAGGATCTTCGTTCATAACGATCATCTCTACTCCTCCTCTCTCTTGGTGGCGATTCTTCTCTTTTGCTTCTTCTTCTTGGAGAATCTTCTCTTCTTTTGTAGGGTGCCGTACACTCATTGGAATAGTGTCCAGGCCTCCCACAATTGTAGCAATTGCGCTCTCGACTAGAAGATCTTTTGTCATGGTAAGTCCTTGACTTGGAGCTTCTTTCTTTGCTTCTACTCTTGTAGAATTTGTTGAAGTTCTTCACCATTAAGCTCAATTCTTCATTGAAGGTTTGTTTCTCACTTGATGATGTGGGGGCTTCACTTGAGGCTTTGTAAGCACCAATTGACTTGTTGTGAAGTTCCTCCTTATCCTTGAGTGACATCTCATGAGCAACAATTCTTCCAATGACTTCCGTTGGCTTGAGATCTTTGTAGTTTGGCATCATTTGGATCAATGTGCACACGGTATCATACTTTCCATCCAATGCTCTTAGGATCTTCTTGATGATGAATCATGGGTCATCTCTTCACTCCCTAAGCCGGCAATCTAATTTGTAATAAGAGCAAGCCTAGAGTACATTTCAGCGACACCTTCACCATCCTTTATTTTGAACTTGTCAAGCTGACTTTGGAGCACATCCAACTTGGATTCCTTGACGGATTCGGTACCTTCATGCATATCAATCAAAGTATCCCAAATTTCTTTTGCATTCTCAAGACGGCCGATTTTGTTGAATTCTTCGGGGCACAATCCATTGAAGATGATATCACAAGCTTGAGCGTTGTATTGCAACATCTTCAATTCTTCAGCATTAGCTTCACGGTTCGGCTCTCTCCCATCAAAGAATTCACCATGCAAGCCAATACAAATAATTTCCCAAACGGAGGGGTTATGTCCGAGAATATGCATTTTCATCTTATGCTTCCAACTAGCAAAGTTAGTACCATCAAAGTAAGGACCTCTACGGTGATAATTTCCCTCGCTAGACGCCATACTCTCCTAGGTTGTGAAACCAAGGCTATGACCACCAAAAGCTATGGAAATCAAGGCAAATGGAGACCAAAGCTCGATACCACTTGTAGGACCTTGAAGTATGTCTAGAGGGGGTGATTAGACTACTTGACCAATTAAAAACTTAACCTTTTCCCAATTTTAGAGTTTGACAGATTTTAGCTATCTTAGGACAAGTCAAGCAATCATCACACAAATCAAGCAAGCATGCAAAGAGTATATAGGCAGCGGAAATTAAAGCATGCAACTTGCAAGAAAGTAAAGGGAAGGGTTTGGAGGATTCAAACGCAATTGGAGACACGGATGTTTTTGGCGTGGTTCCGATAGGTGGTGCTATCATACCTCACGTTGATGGAGACTTCAACCCACGAAGGGTAGCAGTTGCTTGTGAGTCCACGGAGGGCTCCACCCACGAAGGGTCCACGAAGAAGCAACCTTGTCTATCCCACCATGGCCGTCGCCCATGAAGGACTTGCCTCACTAGCGGTAGATCTTCACGAAGTAGGCGATCTCCTTGCCCTTACAAACTCCTTGGTTCAACTCCACAATCTTGTCGGAGGCTCCCAAGTGACACCTAGCCAATCTAGGAGACACCACTCTCCAAGAAGTAACAAATGGTGTGTTGATGATGAACTCCTTGCTCTTGTGCTTCAAATGATTGTCTCCCCAACACTCAACTCTCTCTCATAGGATTTGGATCTGGTGGAAAGAGGGTTTGAGTGGAAAGCAACTTGGGGAAGGCTAGAGATCAAGATTCATATGGTAGGAATGGAATATCTTGGCCTCAACACATGAGTAGGTAGTTCTTTCTCAAAATGGTAAGTTGGAAGTGAAGGTTCGGTCGATGGCTCTCTCCACGAATGAAGAGGAGGTGGAGGGGTATATATAGCCTCCACACAAAATCTAACCGTTACACACAATTTACCAAACTCGATGGGACCGATTCAACAGACTCGGTCAGACCGATTTAGTAAACCTAGTGACCGTTAGTGATTTTCGGTGGGACTGACATGCATCTCGGTGAGACCGACTCGGTTAGGGTTAGGGCATAACGTAATCTCGGTAAGACCGATTACACAAAATCAGTGAGACCGATTTTGGTAATAAGATTTCCAGAGAGTTGGTCAGGTAAACTCGGTGGGACCGATTTGCTCTTTTCGATGAGACCGAAATGTTAAAAAAGGGAAACAAAGAGTTTACATTGCAATCTCGGTGGGACCGATCGCTCACTTTGTTAGACCGAAACGTTACGAAGGGAAACAAAGAGATTACAATCCCATCTCGGTGAGACCGAGATCCCTATCGGTAGGACCGATTTGCCTAGGGTTTGTGGCAGTGGCTATGACTTTTGAAATCGGTGGCGCCGGGTAGGAAGAATCGGTGTGACCTATTTTGGCTTTAGGTTTAGGTCATTTGTGGATTGTGAGAAAGTAGTTGAGGGTTTTGGAGCATATCACTAAGCACATGAAGCAAGAGGCTCATTAAGCAACACCTCATCCCTCCTTGATAGTATTGGCTTTTCCTATAGACTCAATGTGATCTTGGACGACTAAAATGTAAAATGAAGAGTCTTGAGCTTTTGAGCTTGAGCCAATCCTTTGTCCTTATATTTTGAGGGATCCACTTTCATCATCCATGCCATGCCATTCATTGAGCTTTCCTGAAATAATAGTCTTGGAATAGCATTAGCTCAATGAGCTATATGTTGTTATGAATTACCAAAACCACCTAGGGATAGTTGCACTTTCAAGATCACATCCCTCTCTTAATCTCACCAGAGCCACTGAGTCATTCTTACCACTGCCTATCATCTCCTTGGCATGTTCAGCCACAAAAATGCCGAGCCCTTCCTCTCCAAAACCAACCAATGTGGCAACTGGTTTTTTCTGATGCAGCCAGGCACAGAAGTCAGAGATGTGGGTATCTTTAGAACAGATCACACACTTAACTTTTGCTTCACAACCCTTGGAGTTATGTCCTTTTTTTCCACACTTGTGACACACGATCTTGTTATCCGTTGGTGTTTTGCTCTCAGAAACAACCACAGATCCTTGATTCCCTGTCAACACAGCACCTGCTGAATTTGCTTTGGAGACTTGAGCATCGCTGCCTCCTCCCCCACTGGCTGTGTTCACCTTCTGCTGGTAAGTGTTGGCCGTTGTGGGCAAAGTATTCTGAACAAAAGGCCTGCGGGGAGGGGGACGCGCATCCCAATTCCCCCCGTTCTGATTCCAATCTCCAAAGCCCTCCCTTCTACCATAAGATTGATTGTGTTAGTTACCTGGGAAGTTCCTGAAAGGGGGTCTCGGACGCGCCTGGAAGCCCTGATCGAAACGATCTTACGCTGGATCTCTTCCAAATCCATGCGTCGGCCTCCAATTGTTCCCACCTCCTCCATCTCTCCCACCACCACCACGACCAGGACCGAAACGATCAGCCATGTCTTCTTGGCTCTCTCCGCTACTCTCTGCGGCGACCCGAGAGGGAGCGCACCACAGGTGGGAAACCCTAGACCTCAAGAACTAGTTAGGATCCACATCTCGACTCTGGTCAGGATGTACAGCCACGCCACCGTTCTTAGGTCGTGTGGGCTTTCCAAACAACAAGCCCGTGGGCCGGCCTGTTTCCCTCCGCCGGCCCATAGTAGGAATAGAAACGCGAATATCCCCTGTTTTTTCAAAATCATCCCCTGTCTCTCCCACCTGGCGTGCAGGCGATCGTATGGAAAGGGGGAAATCAGTTAACGACCTCGTTAATCTGATTTTCCCCTTCCGCCCACGTCCCATAAGCACCCAGTTAGGCTCTAAACCAATCCCAGCATCAACCATTTTACCCTGAACTACTTGATACCATCTATCAATCTGAACAGAATTGTAATGAACATGAGGGAAGGTGCTTTTTCTGTAGCGATCAGTACCTGACATTCTGTGTTTCGCTAGGATTTTCTTCGTCGAGTTGTTGCTTGACTGCATCAATGCTGGTTCTCTGTCTTCTTTCTCTTTCTGAATCTTCGCACCTCTGTTTTGTTGGGGAACGTTGCATAAAATAAATTTTTTCCTACGTTCACCAAGATCCATCTATGAGTTCAATTAGCAACGAGTGAGAGAGATGCATCTACATACCCTTTGTAGATCGCGTGCGGAAGCGTTCAAAAGAACGGGGTTGAGGGAGTCGTTCTCGTCGTGATCCAAATCACCGGAGATCCTAGCGCCGAACGGACGGCACCTTCGCGTTCAACACACGTACGGTCAGCGTGACGTCTCCTACGTCTTGATCCAAGCAAGGGGAAGGAGAGGTTGATGAAGATCCGGCAACCTGACGGCGTGGTGGTGGATGCAAGAAGATCTCGGCAGGCTTCGCCAAGCAAGCTGGGAGGAGGAAGAGGTGTAGCGGGGGGAGGCGCCAAGTGCAAGGGTGTGGCTGCCCTCCCTCCCCCTCTATATATAGGGTCCCCGGCGGCCAAGGGGTTGGAGTGCCCCCAAGGCAAGTGGGCGCCCCCCTAGGGTTCCCAACCCTAGGCGTGAGGGGCCAGGGGCGCACCAGCCCACCAGGCTGGTTCACCTCCCACTTCAGCCCATGGGGCCCTCCGGGATAGGTGGCCCCACCCGGTGGACCCAGGACCCTTCCGGTGGTCCCAGACAATACCGGTGACCGAAACTTTCCGATGGCGAAACAACACTTCCTATATATAATTCTTTACCTCCGGACCATTCCGAACTCCTCGTGACATCCAGATCTCATCCGGATTCGAACAACTTCGGTTTGCTGCATACTCATATTCATACAACCCTAAGCGTCACCGAACCTTAAGTGTGTAGACCCTACGGGTTCAGGAGACATGCGGACATGACCGAGACGGCTCTCCGGTCAATAACCAACAGCAGGATCTGGATACCCATGTTGGCTCCCACATACTCCTCGATGATCTCATCGGATGAACCACGATGTCGAGGATTCAAGCAACCCCGTATACTATTCCCTTTGTCGGACGATATGTTACTTGCGAGATTCGATCTTGATATCCCAATACCTCGTTCAATCTCGTTACCGGCAAGTCACTTTACTCGCACTGTAATGCATGATCCCGTGACCGGACACTTGGTCACTTTGAGCTCATTATGATGATGCACTACCGAGTGGGCCCGGTGATACCTCTCCGTAAAGCGGAGTGACAAATCCAGTCTCGATCCGTGTCAACCCAATGTACACTTTCGGAGATACCGTAGTGCACCTTTATAGTCACCCGATTACGTTGTGGCGTTTGGTACACCCAAAGCACTCCTACAAATGATCCGGAAGTTACGCGATCTCATGGTCTAAGGAAAAGATACTTGACATTGGAAAAGCTCTAGCAAAACGAACTACACGATCTTGTGCTATGCTTAGGATTGGGTCTTGTCCATCACATCATTCTCCTAATGATGTGATCCCATTATCAATGACATCCAATGTCCATAGTCGTGAAACCATGACTATCTATTGATCAACGAGCGATCAACTAGAGGCTCACTAGGGACATGTTGTGGTCTATCTATTCACACGTGTATTATGATTTCCGGATAATACAATTATAGCATGAATAAAAGACAATTATCACGAACAAGGAAATATAATAATAATCCTTTTATTATTGCCTCTAGGGCATATTTCCAACAGTCTCCCACTTGCACTAGAGCCAATAATCTAGTTACATTGTGATGAATCGAACACCCATAGAGTTCTGGTGTTGATCATGTTTTGCTTGCGGAAGAGGTTTAGTCAACGGATCTGCGACATTCAGATCCGTATGCACCTTGCAAATTTCTATGGCTCCATCTTGAACATTTTCACGAATGGAGTTGAAGCGACGCTTGATGTGCCTGGTCTTCTTGTGAAACCTGGGCTCCTTGGCAAGTGCAATAGCTCCAGTGTTATCACAGAAGAGTTTGATCGACCCCGACGCATTGGGTATGACTCCTAGGTCGGTGATGAACTCCTTCACCCAGATTGCTTCATGCGCTGCCTCCGAGGCTGCCATGTATTCCGCTTCACATGTAGATCCCGCCACGACGCTCTGCTTGTAGCTGCACCAGCTTACTGCTCCACCATTCAACATATACACGTATCCGGTTTGTGACTTAGAGTCATCCAGATCTGTGTCGAAGCTAGCGTCGACGTAACCCTTCTGACGAGCTCTTCGTCACCTCCATAAACGAGAAACATGTCCTTAGTCCTTTTCGTGTACTTCAGATATTCTTGACCGCTGTCCGGTGTTCCTTGCGGGATTACTTTGGTACCTTCCTACCAAACTTACGGCAAGGTTTACATCGGTCCTGTACACAAAGATGGCATACATAATAGAACCTATGGCTGATGCATAGGGATGACACTCATCTCTTCTATATCTTCTGCGTGGTCGGACATTGAGCTGAGCTCAATTTCACACCTTGTAATACAGGCAAGAACCCTTTCTTGGACTGATCCATTTTGAACTTCTTCAATATCTTTTCAAGGTATGTGCTTTGTGAAAGACCTATGAGGCGTCTCGATCTATCTCTATAGATCTTGATGCCTAATATATAAGCAGCTTCTCCAAGGTCCTTCATTGAAAAACTCTTATTGAAGTAGGCCTTTATGCTGTCCAAAAGTTCTATATCATTTCCCATCAAAAGTATGTCATCTACATATAATATGAGAAATGCTACAGAGCTCCCACTCACTTTCTTGTAAACGCAGGCTTCTCCATAAGTCTACATAAACCCAAACGCTTTGATCATCTCATCAAAGCGAATGTTCCAACTCCGAGATGCTTGCACCAGCCCATAAATGGATCGCTGGAGCTTGCATACCTTGTTAGCATTCTTAGGGTCGACAAAACCTTCCGGCTGCATCATATACAGTTCTTCCTTAAGATAGCCGTTAAGGAATGCCGTTTTGACGTCCATCTGCCATATCTCATAATCATAGTATGCGGCAATTGCTAACATGATTCGGACGGACTTCAACTTCGCTACGGGAGAGAAAGTCTCATCGTAGTCAACCCCTTGAACTTGCCGATAACCTCTAGCGACAAGTCGAGCTTTATAGATGGTAACATTACCATCCGCGTCCGTCTTCTTCTTAAAGATCCATTTGTTTTCTATCGCTCGCCGATCATCGGGCAAGTCTGTCAAAGTCCATACTTTGTTTTCGTACATGGATCCTATCTCGGATTGCATGGCTTCAAGCCATTTGTTGGAATCTGGGCCCGACATTGCTTCTTCATAGTTTGAAGGTTCACCGTTGTCTAACAACATGATTTCCAGGACAGGGTTGCCATACCACTCTAGTGTGGAACGTGTCCTTGTGGACCTACGAAGTTCAGTAGCAACTTGATCCGAAGTACCTTGATCATCATCATTAATTTCCTCTCCAGTCGGTGTAGGCACCATAGGAACATTTTCCTGAGCTGCACTACTTTCCGGTTCAAGAGGTAGTACTTCATCGAGTTCTACTTTCCTCCCACTTACTCCTTTCGAGAGAAACTCTTTTTTCCAGAAAGGATCCGTTCTTGGCAACAAAGATCTTGCCTTCGGATCTAAGGTAGAAGGTATACCCAATGGTTTCCTTAGGGTATCCTATGAAGACACATTTTTCCGACTTGGGTTCGAGCTTTTCAGGTTGAAGTTTCTTGACATAAGCATCGCATCCCCAAACTTTTAGAAACAACAGCTTAGGTTTCTTGCCAAACCATAATTCATACGGTGTCGTCTCAACGGATTTAGACGGTGCCCTATTTAAAGTGAATGTAGCTGTCTCTAGAGCGTATCCCCAAAAAGATAGCGGTAAATCAAGAGGGACATCATAGATCGCACCATATCCAATAGAGTGCGATTACGATGTTCGGACACACCGTTCTGTTGAGGTGTTCCGGTAGCGTGAGTTGTGAAACGATTCCACATTTCCTTAAGTGTGTACCAAATTCGTGACTTAAATATTCTCCTCCACGATCTGATCGTAAGAACTTTATTTTTCGGTCACGTTGATTCTCTACCTCATTCTGAAATTCCTTGAACTTTTCAAAGGTCTTAGACTTGTGTTCCATCAAGTAGACATACCCATATCTACTCAAGTCATCAGTGAGAGTGAGAACATAACGATATCCTTCGCGAGCCTCAACGCTCGTTGGACCGCACACATCGGTATGTATGATTTCCAATAAGTTGGTTGCTCGCTCCATTGTTCCGAAGAATGGAGTCTTGGTCATTTTTCCCATGAGGCATGGTTCACATGTGTCAAATGATTCATAATCGAGAGATTCTAAAAGTCCATCAGAATGGAGCTTCTTCATGCTTTGACACCAATGTGACCAAAGGCGGCGATTGCCACAAGTATGTGGGACTATCGTTATCAACTTTACATCTTTTGGTATTCACACTATGAATATGTGTAATATTACGTTCGAGATTCATTAAGAATAAACCATTGACCATCGGAGCATGACCATAAAACATATCTCTCATATAAATAGAACAACCATTATTCTCGGATTTAAATGAGTAGCCATCTCGCATTAAACGAGATCCTGATACAATGTGCATGCTCAAACTTGGCACTAAATAACAATTATTGAGGTTTAAAACTAATCCCGTAGGTAAATGTAGAGGTAGCGTGCCGACGGCGATCACATCGACCTTGGAACCATTCCCGACGAGCATCGTCACCTCGTCCTTTGCCAGTCTCCGTTTATTCCGCAGCTCCTGCTGTGAGTTACAAATAAGAGCAACAACACCGGTATCAAATACCCAGGAGTTACTACGAGTACTGGTAAGGTACACATCAATTACATGTATATCAAATATACCTTTAGTGTTGCCGGCCTTCTTGTCCGCTAAGTATTTGGGGCAGTTCCGCTTCCAGTGGCCCTTCCCTTTGCAATAAAAGCACTCAGTCTCAGGCTTGGGTCCATTCTTTGACTTCTTCCCGGCAACTTGCTTACCGGGCGAGGCAACATCCTTGCCGTCCTTCTTGAAGTTCTTCTTACCCTTGCCTTTCTTGAACTTAGTGGTTTTATTAACCATCAACACTTGATGTTCTTTCTTGATTTCAACCTCTGCTGACTTCAGCATTGAGAATACTTCAGCAATAGTTTTCACCATCCCCTGCATATTGTAGTTCATCACAAAGCTCTTGTAGATCGGTGGGGAGCGATCAAGGATTCTGTCAATGACCGCCTCGTCCGGGAGGTTAATGTCCAATTTGGGACAGGCGGTTGTGCAACCTAGACATTTTGAGTATGTGCTCACCGATGTAACTATTTTCCTCCATCTTACAACTATAGAACTTGTCGGAGACTTCATATCTCTCGACCGGGCATGAGCTTGAAAACCATTTTCAGCTCCTCGAACATCTCGTATGCTCGAGTTGCTCAAAAGCGCTTTTGGAGCCCCGGTTCTAAGTCGTAAAGCATGCCGCCTTTGAACGAGGGAGTAATCATCGGACGAGACTGCCAAGCATTCATAATGTCTTGGTTCTCCGGGATGGGTGCTTCACCTAAGCGGTGCTTCTAGGACATATTGTTTCTTGGCTGCTATGAGGATGATCCTCAGGTTCCGGACCCAGTCCGAATAGTTGATGCCATCATCTTTCAGCTTAGTTTTCTCTAGGAACGCGTTGAAGTTCATGGTGACATGAGCGTTGGCCATTTGATCTACAAGACATTTTGCAAAGATTTTAGACTAATGTTCATGATAATTAAGTTCATCTAATCAAATTATATAACGAACTCCTACTCAGATTTGACATCCCTCTAGTCATCTAAGTGTTACATGATCTGAGTCGACTAGGCCGTGTCCGATCATCACGTGAGACGGACTAGTCATCGTCGGTGAACATCTCCATGTTGATCGTATCTTCCATACGACTCATGTTCGACCTTTCGGTCTCTTGTGTTCCGAGGCCATGTCTGTACATGCTAGGCTCGTCAAGTTAACCTAAGTGTTTTGCATGTGTAAAACTGTCTTACACCCGTTGTATGTGAACGTAAGAATCTATCACACCCGATCATCACGTGGTGCTTCGAAACGACGAACTTTAGCAATGACGCACAGTTAGGGAGAACACTTTCCTAAAATTATTATAAGGGATCATCTTATTTACTACTGTCGTTCTAAGTAAACAAGATGCATAAACATAATAAACATCACATGCAATTATATAGTAGTGACATGATATGGCCAATATCATATAGCTCCTTTGATCTTCATCTTCGGGGCTCCGTGATCATCTTGTCACCGGCATGACAACATGATCTCCATCATCATGATCTCCATCATCGTGTCTCCATGAAGTTGCTCGCCAACTATTACTTCTACTACTATGGCTAACACGTTTAGCAATAAAGCAAAGTAATTACATGGCGTTGATTCAATGACACGCAGGTCATATAATAATTAAGACAACTCCTATGGCTCCTGCCGTGTCGGGGATATACCCCGCGGCGTAAACCGGTCGGAAGTATAACCCGGCCGGACTTGGCGGTTTACCTGAAGAACCCGCTGACACTTGGCGGTTCACTGGCGACCCGGCGGTTTACGGTTCATTGGTAATCCGGCAAAGCGGGTCGAGGAGCAACAAGACCAGTGGCCCGATGGCGGTTCATGAAGGCCGGTTCAACTACGGAGGGCGGTTTAAGAGGAAAGACATAAGGAATATTTGTCTTACAAGGAGTTAAGACCTGGACTTGTATCCGGTTTGTATTAGAGATAGACTAGTCCTAATCCTAATAGGACTCCACATGTAACCCGCCCTTCAACATATATAAGGAGGGGCAGGGCTCCCCAAAGGGACAAAGCTACAAGCAAACAACAATATCTAGGGCTAGACACAACTAGAGGAGAGCCGGTTTCTGGCGACTCCCTCATGATCATAATGAGACCTAGCCTCAAACATCACGTAGGGCTATTACCGGATGATGTTTCCGGGGCCCGGCTGTCTAAATCCTGTCTTGTGTTGCGTCTCTCGATTCCGCTCAACCCCTCTCAAGCTACCACATAGATGCGTTGGCCTCGCGACTAAGTCCTCGACACTAAGGACATCTGGCGTGTTAAATCCCACGACGATTGGCGCCACCGTGGGGCCCTGCGCCGCAGTGGTGTTGAGTTCTTGGAGGGATCTCTCCCAAAGGTCGAGAAGTTCGTAAATTTCCGGATAAAGAAGAATCGGTTTGGAAGGGTCTACGTTTGCAATCCGCGAGATATACGTTTGATGAAAATTAGGGTTTAAATGCGGTACGACGGTTGATCATGATCCGGCAATCCGTTGAGTCAAAAAACGAATCGGTATCTGCTGCATTGAAAATATGGCTGTTGTGACCTGCCGTTGTGGTGACCCTTGGAGCAAGAGCCTCTGTTAAAATTGCTGAGTCGCCGCCGGGTCAAGCCCCTGCTTCCTCGCTGGGAAATACATGGACTGCAAGTTCATCAGGAAATTTAAGGTTTTGCGTTCTTGTGTACCTCGCCGACGCGACGCGATGCGTCGAATCCGAATCAAAAATCAGTTTTTGCAGTTGCAGTCGTGGGTTGCCGAGACCGACAAAAATTGTGTTGCAGCCGCCGTATGCACAGATCGTACAAACCACAGTATACAGCAAACAAGTCCCGAGGCAGGCGTGGCTGGGACTACTTGTGTCAGACATCAAATCGGAGTTAAAGTACTACAACAAGCTGCAACGCCACTAACGCAGTCTGATTGCTTGTTGGAACGATTCACTAGCACTCCATAAATGTTAATTGAAGACTACTCCACGTGAAATCCCAGAGGGCCACTAATGCTTGCACAAGGATTGAGGTCTAATTGCTCTGAAGTTTAAGTAGCACTACCACGTACATGCACATGAAGCCAGCTAATCAGTCGGCAGGGGGCCACGACCTGGCAGACACGGATCGGGGATAGTCAAACAAACAACGACCCGGGGGGAGACGTGGTCGCGGACTCGGGCCTCGCTGGAATCACCGCGCCCCTGCGCCATGGCTCACTTCGCGCCGGTTTGACCGACGACTTCTTGGCCTCGCTCTGAGCTGCCCACGCGGCCCGCGCCGCCACTCCTCTTGTCCGAGCCGCCGCGGTTTTCGCTGCTTCAAGTCGCCAAGTTGATCACGTGCCCGGGCCGGGCTGCTGCTCGCGGCCACCTTGCTGTCGCAGGCTTCGGCCGGCCCTCAGTCATGACTCTGACTCCGCCGCTGGGCTTTGCCCACACCAGCAGTCTGTGCCACAAGCCGCTGGCCGCCTTGCTTCTCATCTTTCGCGTCGCTTTTAAGCCGCGTCAACCGACCATGCAACTTGCAGTTATGCCTATCCTTACACGGGCAAGATGATCTTCAGAGTGCCATTGTTCGCGAGTGAACCGCTAGGAATTAGTCTCTAAAAGAGCTGGGACTGCGGCCTGTGCTACTTATACGTGGAGATCAAGAGCCACTACCGTTTCTTCATCACATCAAGACAAAGAAAAAGAAAGAGACAAAACAAGAAAGGTCACGTGGAGCGGCGTCCGGTGTTACTTAGAATCAGCATTCACATTCATCTGACAAATATATCAGGTGCTATTTTTTCTATCTATTTTTACGTATTGTTTCATCAAGGGACAATTACTTGGTCCGCAATATATTTTGTGCAGGACAATGTTTCATTATCAAGCTGGTGCCATGCTGTGCCTATGGAGCGTGCGTTAGCACCATCATGCACTGGCGTTCGCACCAGTTTGAATGGATGTGCGCAAGCTGCCTCCCGTGCAGCTTGATCTACATCAACTCGCTGGAACCACGCCCGCGATCGACTCGCCGTCCGCGCGGTTTACCGCTCCTACGATTGACTCGCAGTCTGCAACCGGCTTACAACGCCGTGGCCGACTCACTGTCCGTGCTGGCTTACAAACGTCGCGGCCGACTCACCCGTTTGCACCGGTTTACCATGCCGCGGCCGGTTCACCCATGAACGACTTCAACTTCACCTAGCGATCATCAATTTCATGGCGGATTATTTCCGGCCTGGCACATCAGGTGATATCCATCTAAAATATATTTTATTGGTACATATTATTTTGTCAAAGAGCAGTTTATCTTTGTCTTGGTCTGTAATATTGTTGATGCAGGACAATTGTTCACTACATCAAAACGATGTGATTAACTTGCCTGTCCGCGCCGGTTTACAACACCGTGGCCGGTTCATCTGTCCAAGCCACCTTTAATACTGTGGACGTCTCTACCGTCCATTTATTGCGTCCTGGTCTACATCAACATACCAGGCCGCACCTGTCTGCATGAGCAAGTCACAGCTTGGGTAGCCCGGTTTTCTTTCAAAATGGAGGCAAATTATCATATTCTATCAACCGCCGTCTACACCGCATGGCTCAATGGGCAGGCGCACAAGTCGCCGCCACTACAGTCTGGTTAACTTCAAATCGCCAGTTGGAAGGAACCATTGGCCGAGTTGCTGACACGGCTCATACGGGATCATTTATAACCCGCCGCAGTCATCACAACCTTCTGTGGATTCACATCGTGTTATCAACACCAATGATATACAAGTTATGCCGGTTTATATCGCGGTCAAATATGGAGAGTTTCAAGCCAACTCCTCGAGTCACCTTGAGACTCAGGGGCTATGATGACATGACTAAGCAAATCTTGCCAGTTTCAGCAAATTTAAGAACCCCAGGATGATGGAGGGAAAGATAACCCGGTCCCGGAGGCTGCTGTTATTTGAAGGCCGTCAGAAAATTTCCGGCTTAGTAAGTATATGACAGTTACAAAATCCCGGCTCAATGAAGAAGTTCCGGACCATCAGAAAGGATTCCGGTTTAAAATCCGGTTGAAGGGAAATATATTCTCCCACTAAGCTCTCAAGCGCTCAAATCCGGTTTAAAAATGTCCGGTTCAAAAAGGAATTAACTTCTCGCAAGTTCGAGTTGAAAGGCCATCAGAAAATTTCCGGCTGAAAATGAAGATTCCGGTTTACAATCCGGTTCAAGGGAAAGATGTCTCCCACAAAGCTTTGAAGCTCTCAATATCCGGTTCAAAATCCCGGTTCAAGAAGAATTTATCTCTTGCAAAAAAGTTAAAAATCGCCAAAGAGGACCGGCTGCCATGATGCGCGGTTCAAACATGGGTATCCCGCCTTCGGGCACGACATATTATTGATCACATGGGGCTTCTGCTTCATAAAGCGGGGTCTCTGTTCTTTTACATCATGTGAGGTTACACGGAGTTGCTCTAAAGCGGCCTCCGGTTTACCCTTGAGTTCGCTTTGCTAAAAGCATCATGTTATATCACTTGGGGGCTTGGTCGTGTCCGAACCAATGCAACACCTTTTGATAGGCGAAAAGCCACCAGATCACTTGGGGACATGGTCAAGTCTGAACCAGTCATGCCTCTTGATCGGCCTAAGGCCATAGCATCACTTGGGGGCTTTGGTCGAACCCGAACCATCGCTACACCTCTTGATCGGCGTAATGCCAAAGCATCATTTGGGGACCTGGCTGACTCGAACCATAGCTACACCTTTTTGGGAGCTTGGTCGGTCCGACCATGGTAATGCCTCTTGATCGGCTCAAAGCCTCATTTGCAATGGTTTTATCTTTGCCTTTGCTTGAATTCTGTTTTCTTTTTGATAAACATTTCTTTTGTTGCGTTTACAAACCGACATTATTAAACCGGTTCATTGTCAATTAAAAATGACGGAACATGCTCAAATCTTAATCCGGAGACTATCAACCCGGTCTGGCTTTGACTCAAAGTCACCAGTATTATATATGGTTAATCCGGTGTTTATCACAACCCGGCATGGTTTTATCATAAACCGGCACAATATGGAAGGAGTTATCGATTACTCAAGATTGGGGTTATCACCCTTACTACAAAAGTTGGTAAACCAATGATGTGATTCAATGTCACGGTATGATATATTTCATTGATTATTCTTAAGTGCAGCCTTGGTTATAAACCTGGGTTATATGTTGGGCATGATGACCCGTCCGGCGGTAAACCGCCAGGACACTTTCAACTTGTTGTATGCAGAGACAAGTTGAATAAAGCATGATGATAAAGTATCTGGTGTTTATTAAACCGGCCTGGCTTTAAGACGATAAGTCGCCAGTATATGATGAGAAATTATCCGGTGTTTGTTAACCCGGCCTGGTTTTGGACTATAAGTCGCCAATACATATTTGGATTGCGCCATTGGAATCATGCGCTCATAAATCATTGGATTATATTATTCAAATCTTCAAATAGCCAACATGGCTGGATTTTATTATGGTTATCAGTAACCAATATTATGATTAAGGTTTTCAAAGTCGCTTTAGCGCAATGGCTATTATATTATCAATGGATATGATTTATTTTATAATTGAAGGAATAGTCCCAAATCGCTGCAAGCTTACGACCCGATACTTGGGGGCTAATGCAAAGTCATTTTTTAGTCTTATGGAAGACCCGACTCATCGCATCATAATGAGCCGCCCTTGGGGGCTACCAATTGCTCCTGTCGACAATTCAAGTATATATAAAGTCCCAGCTCAATATTATCTTCTTGAGCGGCCCTTGGGGGCTACACGTTCTTTGTTACATTCTACATGATCATATTTTCAAAGTCCCTGCTCATTATTTGCATAATGACCCGGCCCTTGGGGGCTACACTGGTTGAAGTTTTTATGAGCATCAGGAAATTACAAGTCCCAGGTTGCTGTAAGCATGACAACCCGGCACTTGGGGGCTACATATATGGAGTATTCAGTTTTTACTAGTGACTGAGATGAACAAAATGGATTTCTTCAATGTGGCAGTAATTATATGGAAACAAGTCCTAAACCATCACTTTGTTCTGCTCAAGACTTGGGGGCTACAGGTAATATGGATATAAGGGAGAAAAAATTTCTATTCTCAGTTCTGAGCAAACCAGATTGACCCGGTGTCTGCAACAATTATGAGCCAGCGTTGATAACAATTATGACTCGGTGCCATCCATATTTACAAACCGCAAATTTGGCAATGATAAACCGGCAAGTTCTACATTTTCAAACCGGTGGTATCGGTGGAATATCTAAAGACCAATATTTTTGTCAAATCAGAGCATTGAAGGCCGACTCAAGTGTATTATTCTTCACAAATTTTCTCTCGTGAGAAATCAACGTCGACAAATTGAGTATGAAGCTGGCTTGTTGACCGAATTATCTAGAAGGAGGAAATGACAAGGATTTAAGGATGATCGGATGCGGTTTACAAGAATTCTTAACCCGGAGCACCTGTCAAGTTTGTTCTTGTATTTATTTCACGGGATCAGTTTAACATGGATAAATCCAAATTAAAGCGGGGGCTAATGTCGAGGATATACCCATGGCGTAAACCGGCCGGAAGTATAACCCGGCCGGACTTGGCGGTTTACTGAAGAACCTCGACACTTGGCGGTTCATCGGCGACCCGGCGGTTTACGGTTCATTGGTAATCCGGCAAAGTGGTCGAGGAGCAACAAGACCCGGTGGTCCGATCAAGGCGGTTCATGAAGGCCGGTTCAACTACGGAGGGCGGTTTAAGAGGAAAGACATAAGGAATATTTGTCTTACAAGGAGTTAAGACCTGGACTTGTATCCGGTTTGTATTAGAGATAGACTAGTCCTAATCCTAATAGGACTCCACATGTAACCCGCCCTTCAACATATATAAGGAGGGCAGGGCTCTAAAGGGACAGGCTACAAGCAAACAACAATATCTAGGGCTAGACACAACTAGAGGAGAGCCGGTTTACGGCGACTCCCTCATGATCATAATGAGACCTAGCCTCAAACAGCACGTAGGGCTATTACCGGATGATGTTTCCCGGGGCCCGAAGCTGTCTAAATCCCTGTCTTGTGTTGCGTCTCTCGATTCCGCTCAACCCCTCTCAAGCTACCACATAGATGCGTTGGCCTCGCGACTAAGTCCTGACACTAAGGACATCTGGCGTGTTAAATCCACGACATGCCGGTTGTCATACTCATCGACATGCAAGTCGTGATTCCTATTACAAAAACATGATCTCATACATCACAATATATCATTCATCATCCATCACAACTTTTGGCCATATCACATCACAAAACACTTGCTGCAAAAACAAGTTAGACGTCCTCTAATTGTTGTTGCAAGTTTTTCTGATGGCTGCAATAGGATTCTAGCAAGAACGTTTTCTTACCTACGTGAAAGCCACAACGTGATTTTTCAACTTCTATTTACCCTTCATAAGGACCCTTTTCATCGAATCCGCTCCAACTAAAGTGGGAGAGACAGACACCCGCTAGCCACCTGATGCAACTAGTGCATGTCACCGGTGGAACCTGTCTCACGTAAGCGTGCGTGTAAGGTCGGTCCGGGCCGCTTCATCCCACAATACCGCTAAAGCAAGATAAGACTAGTAGCGGCAAGAAAGTTGACAACATCTACGCCCACAACAAATTGTGTTCTACTCGTGCAAAAGAGAACTACGCATAGACCTAGCTCATGATGCCACTGTTGGGGAACGTTGCATAAAATAAAAATTTTCCTACGTTCACCAAGATCCATCTATGAGTTCATTTAGCAACGAGTGAGAGAGATGCATCTACATACCCTTTGTA
Organism: Aegilops bicornis; assembly: GCA_021605145.1. Classification (NCBI taxonomy): domain Eukaryota; kingdom Viridiplantae; phylum Streptophyta; class Magnoliopsida; order Poales; family Poaceae; genus Aegilops; species Aegilops bicornis. The sequence continues at coordinate 747,753,702 of CM038673.1, read as the reverse complement.
GATCGCGTGCGGAAGCGTTCAAGAGAACGGGGTTGAGGAGTCGTTCTCGTCGTGATCCAAATCACCGGAGATCCTAGCGCCGAGCAGACGGCACCTCCGCGTTCAACACACGTCACGATCAGCGTGGCGTCTCCTACGTCTTGATCCAGCAAGGGGAAGGAGAGGTTGATGAAGATCCAGCAACCTGACGGCGTGGTGGTGGATGCAAGTGATACTCCGTGAGGCTTCGCCAAGCAACCGGGAGGAGAAAGAGGTGTAGCAGGGGGAGGGAGGCGCCAAGTGCAAGGGTGCGGCTGCCCTCCCTCCCCCCTCTATATATAGGGTCCCCAGGGGGCACCGGCCCTAGGAGATGGGATCTCCTAGGGGGGCGTGACAAGGGGTTGGAGTGCCCCCAAGGCAAGTGGGCGCCCCACCTAGGGTTCCCAACCCTAGGCGCAGAGGGGGCCAGGAAGGCGCACCAGCCCACCAGGCTGGTTCCCCTCCACTTCAGCCCATGGGGCCCTCCGGGATAGGTGGCCCCACCGGTGGACCCAGGACCCTTCCTAGTCCGGTACAATCTTGGGTGACCCGAAACTTTCCCGATGGCCGAAACAGCACTTCCTATATATAATTCTTTACCTCCGGACCATTCCGGAACTCCTCGTGACGTCCGGGATCTCATCCGGACTCCGAACAACTTTCGGTTTGCTGCATACTCATATTCATACAACCCTAGCGTCACCGAACCTTAAGTGTAGACCCTACGGGTTCGGAGACATGCGAACATGACCGAGACGGCTCTCCGGTCAATAACCAACAGCGGGTCTGGATACCCATGTTGGCTCCACATACTCCTCGATGATCTCATCGGATGAACCCACGATGTCGAGGATTCAAGCAACCCGTATACTATTCCCTTTGTCGACGGCATGTTACTTGCCCGAGATTCGATCGTCGGTATCCCAATACCTCGTTCAATCTCGTTACCGGCAAGTCACTTTACTCGTACTGTAATGCATGATCCCGTGACTAGACACTTGGTCACTTTGAGCTCATTATGATGATGCACTACCGAGTGGGCCCAGTGATACCTCTCCATAATACGGAGTGACAAATCCTAGTCTCGATCCGTGTCAACCCAATGTACACTTTCGGAGATACCTGTAGTGCACCTTTATAGTCACCCGATTCACGTTGTGGCGTTTGGTACACCCAAAGCACTCCCTACGGTATCCGGAGTTACACGATCTCATGGTCTAAGGAAAAGATACTTGACATTGGAAAAGCTCTAGCAAAACGAACTACACGATCTTGTGCTATGCTTAGGATTGAGTCTTGTCCATCACATCATTCTCCTAATGATGTGATCCCGTTATCAATGACATCCAATGTCCATAGTCAAGAAACCATGACTATCTATTGATTAACGAGTCAGTCAACTAGGGGCTCACCAGGGACATGTTGTGGTCTATCTATTCACACGTGTATTACGATTTCCGGATAATACAATTATAGCATGAATAAAAGGCAATTATCACGAACAAGGAAATATAATAATAATCCTTTTATTATTGCCTCTAGGGCATATTTCCAACATGTTTTTCCTGATTCTTCCTCTCTTGGCACAAGCAAAAGCTTCAGCAAAGGAACTTCTCTGAACTTCTTCAGAAGCAGCTTCGTTTCCATCTTCATCATCACTTTGCTCTAGAACCCAAAATCTGCCTCCAATTTGATTTCCACCCGACTTATCTCTCTTCTCCCCTCTGCACAATCTGATTGTTCCACCTGGATCGAAAATGTCCAGCTCATCTTCTGCCCCCGAACCCGTACCCGCCTTGCTCCCGTGCTCGCCGTCGGGCAGATTCAGATTTCCGGCGACAGATACGGGAGAGGGTCCACTGCCTCCGGTGGCGGAGGAACACTTGTTGGTTGGCGCTCTATCAGAGAAATCCACCTTTGCTTCCTTCACGGGTCGGTCGAGCGCCCCTCCCCCTTCGCCCACTGAATTGTTGCAATCGCCGGCGTTGTAGGGAAGGGTGGCATCCGAGCCCGTTCCTCCGGCGACCCCTCGAAGTGTATCCTCCTCGACAAATTCTTCATCTCTCGATCTGCTTGGATCCGACAAGTTTGAACATACCTCTCCTTCAAGAGCTTGAGATTTGGATCTGACTCCGCCTGCGCACCTTCCATCGCCTCCCTCCATTCCTTCTAGCACTGCATCCACGAGAAGGAGTCGTTGCTGATCCGCTTCGCCCGCTCCAACCACCTCTGCTCCCTCGTCTCCGGCAGCATCTCGTCCGATACCGAGCGGATCAGACGCAGCGTCTCCGGGAAGGCTTCGTATACAAACGGGAGGGGGAAATCCACCTCCTGCAGTATAGGTGCGCGGGGAGGCGGCGCCTGCCGCTCCGATCCGCGGAGTCGCGGCGGCAGCATGGGTGGGGGCGCGGGTGGGGAGGTGGCCGACGGCGACGGTGTAGTTGCGGCGGGTGGGTGAGTCGCAGGAGCGCATGAGGTCGATAGTCTCGGCTACCCCGTATGATGTGGAGTTGCACTAGAGCTTACCCTACCACCAACGCGATCCAAGCTCAAGTCACACCAAGTACTCTATCAGCTTCTGTTCTACTTTCTAATGGTATAATTTTGGTGATATATAATGTGTGTTTTCTTGGTCGAGTTAGAGATCTAGGGATATGTGTATGCTTTTCAAATCAGGAAGGAGGGAGTAATAAGAAACAGATCAAAGGAGTAATAGTAGTAGGAGTATGCACCAATTGGCACTAGCTACTTCCTTAATAAGTCGATCAACAACATAATTTTATTTTTCAAAACTGAAACAAAGGATTACACTTACTGATAACTTATTTTGTTGGTTGGCTATATTGGTGCTAGATATAAACGAGTGTGAGCAACCAGGAGGAAGCCGGTGCCTTGGTAAATGCAAAAATACGCAAGGCTCTTTTGAGTGTGAGTGTCCATCAGGAACCCATGGCGACCATAATCTGCCCAACGGATGTGTCTCTTCATTCACAGTCACAGGTTAGCAACACTGCAATCTTTTCTTCGTTTTCCCTATAAAACAATGACAAGTTACCTATTTCTAGCAAAATTTCCCTACTAATATGGCTCACCTTGCCAGATAATTGCAACACGTCATGTGGTGACGTCAAAGTACCATACCCGTTCGGCATGGGCCCCCGTCACTGCTATAGACCGGGATTCAACCTCACCTGCGACACAACAAGCGGGAACACTACACGGCTGCTGCTCGGCGACTACGGAGACTTCCGTGTCCTTGATATCTCGCTCACGAACACCACGGTGCGTGTCGTTCACACCGGTGCCTTCTTAGGTCTTACCCCCGATGACGACATTCTCTATTTCGACAATGTCTTCGCACGGCCCATGGAGAAACCATACTCCATGTCAACCCGTAACGAGCTCATTCTCATGGGGTGCAACATCAAGGCGACACTGCTCGCGTCCGATGAGAAAGCCATCCTCAGTGGGTGCGCCTCCTTCTGCTCCTCCAACGTGAATGTGAATGGCACCTACGCTACGACGGTGGCAAGACGCAACCATGGCAAGTTCTGCTACGGCATGGGCTGCTGCCAATCACGTATCACTATGTCCAACTACGGCATGCCTGCGTATATGAGCTTCGAAGGGATCGACCGGGGCAACATGCTAGACCTGAAATCGATGCCCCCGTACGTACTAATCGCAGAAGAGGGGTGGTTTGATTTGGGTAGGTTTTCTGGTGATCTGACGCAGATGATTCAGCACGAGGAGATTCCCATGATTCTACGGTGGGAGGTCTTGTTGCCTGGCTTTCCTCCGGCTAAAGTGAGCTCGCAGCAACCGAATTGTCCCGCGAAGGTAGCAGATAGCATCTGTAAGAGCAAGCACAGCCACTGCATGCAAGAAAGCCGTGGCTATTCGTGCCAATGCAGAGATGGCTACCAAGGCAACCCCTACCTCGTCGATGGATGCCAAGGTTAGTTACATGTGTCCGGTTAATTTGGCTCAACTGTTTCTCTAGCATGTACTCTACTAACGTAGCTAACTAAGTTAATTTAATGTTTTGTATCAGGTGGCCACCGATTATTTAAAGGTGAGGAGCACTACAATAACTCTGGGAGGATTGTTGATCTTTTGGTTCCTTTTGAGCTGATGCAGGACTATTCAAAGTTACCAATGCTACCATATAGTAGCCCCTTTGATATTCTAATTATAATCGACCTAATTAGCTTGCTATCATTAAAAATCATCCTAGCAGTTTGTTGAAATGTTTCGTTCCTTCCCTATAGTACTAAACAGAAGTCGTAACTCACTTGGGTATGCTTTGTTGATTCTTAGCAAGTATAGATGGATATGAATAAGTACTAGGCTTTGTGCCTATATATCTGTTGGAGAAAACGGGTAATGATCTCTGTATTTTGCAGATAAAGGTGTCATCGTAGGAGTTGCTAGCGGGGCAGGCCTTGTACTTTTGGTTTTTATTGGGCTCTTCATTTCCAAGAAATTAAAGCACAAAAGGACACAAATGTTGAAGCGCAAGTTCTTTGAGCAGAATCGTGGTCAATTGCTGCAACAATTGGTATCTCAGAGAGCTGATATTGCAGAAAGGATGATCATACCTTTAGAAGAGCTAGAGAAGGCAACAAACAACTTTGATAAAGCTCGTGAGCTTGGTGGTGGAGGGCATGGCACCGTCTACAAAGGAATTTTATCAGACCTCCATGTTGTGGCTATCAAGAAACCAAAGAAGGTGGTTCAAAAAGAGATTGATGAGTTTATCAATGAAGTTGCTATACTATCACAAATCAACCATCGGAATGTGGTAAAACTCTATGGTTGTTGTCTTGAAACAGAAGTCCCATTGTTGGTATATGAGTTCATATCAAATGGAACCCTTTATGATCATCTTCATGTTGAAGGACCAAGATCGTTGTCATGGGGTGACAGGCTACGAATAGCAATTGAAACAGCTAAATCCCTAGCATATCTTCACTCGACAGCTTCAATACCTATCATCCACAGAGACATAAAGTCAGTAAACATACTTTTGGACGATACTCTAACAACAAAGATAGCAGATTTTGGAGCTTCAAGATATATTTCAGTGGAGAAATCAGGTCTAACAACCATGGTGCAAGGCACCGTCGGATATTTAGACCCTATGTACTTCTATACGGGGCGGCTCACGGAGAAAAGTGATGTCTACAGTTTTGGTGTCATGGTTGTAGAACTGTTGACCAGAAAGAAGCCATTTTCATATTTATCCCCCAGTGGTGATGGCATTGTTGCACATTTTGCTATGTTGTTTGCAGAAGATAACTTGTCGCAGATACTAGATCCACAAGTTATAAATGAGTGGAGCAAAGAAGTCCATGAAGTCGCTACACTTGCAATAGCATGTACACAGTTAAAAGGAGAGGATCGCCCAACCATGCGACAAGTGGAGTTGACATTGGAAAGCTTACAATCATCAATGCATATTGTTTCAGATAATGTGGTGGATGAGGAATTTGAGAATGACGTTATTCCAACAAATTGCCCAATGAATGAGCATGAAAGAGGCGGCGATGAGGATTCAACAAGACAATATAGTATGGAAGAAGAGTTCATGATATCATCAAGGTATCCCCGGTAGTTTGCACATGTTTTGGACATAGTTAATCTATCATGTCCGGTTTTCTGAAGATTCCTATTGAAAATGACATTGTTGGTCCCTTTTCTCGACCGTGTGTCAGTTTTGATTCTAGTTGTTTCTCAAGACTGTAATTCTATAAATTCAGATACCTTCAATAATATAAGTTGAGCAAAATGGATAGCCCTTAGCCCCTTACTATACTTTTATGTCATTATTATTTTACTTGTGTGTGTTATGTTTAGGAGTACATCATTTGCCCCCGCGTGCTCATTCTAACTCGCCGCGGTAGTATTTCTTTGTTTCCCGCTTTGCAGTCATTAAACCTTCTCTCTCAATCAATAAAAATATCAAATCTTTTACTCCCTCCGTTCCGAATTACTTGTCGCACGTATGGATGTATCTACATATATTTTAGTTTTAGATACATCCATTTCAACGACGAGTAATTTCGAACGGACGGAGTACCTTGTTAAAAAAAAACAGGGAGGGGCGACCCAGACGGCACGTGCAGGGCCAAACGCCTGCGCGCGACTAACCATCATCAGCGATTCGTACGTGACCGTCGATTCCACCGGAATTCCTCCGGCCGTGATTTTTACATCGTTCCCTCGCTGCACGCTGCTTTAGCCAGAACTGAAATCCAGAAGCGTGAGTGTTTGCTGCCAATGCCCAGCATCACAGGTCGCAGTGCCCAAGTATGAAATCCATGATGCTATTTTGGATAAATGCAATGCCAGCCTAGTGACAGCACAACTCTTTTCAAGTGAACTGATTGGCTTTCCTCTTCGAACTTCCTCCCTCCACCCCACCAGCACCACAGGAGGATGCCACGGCCAAAGGCTTTACGGTGGATGTGCACACAAGCGAAAAAAAACTAAAAGCTGAAATGAAATTTCTGAAATTTCGGCACTTTCAGTGGGTACTGATTTTTTTTAGGGTAGGGTACCAAAATATTTGTAACCTCAAAAATTTCAAGCTAGGTTCAAACTAATTTCAAAACAAATTTAAATTTATTAAAAAACAATAGAATTAGGTGAATTTTGATAGATCGAAATCCAAAAGGAAATACCAGAAATTTGTTAAATTTCACATACTTCGGTGACATACGGAAGTTTTCTGTTTTCAAAATTTAAAACCTCGGTCATCTTGACAACGCTATTTGAATTTTTAAAGCAATTCGGTGACACGACATTGCATGTTTGAGAACCAAAGAGCATTTTCAAGGTTGCCACGCATCTTATTGGAAGAGTACAAACGAATTCTTTATTTCTCTTGCTGGACCGGAGAACCGCCTTTTCAGCTCATATGACTAATCCATCCGCGATCACCGAGTTCTTCAGCACAACCGTGATGCCGGACCGGATGTGGAAGCCTTCTGACGCCCTGTCCGCTTCCTGTACACCCTGCAAAGAACCCAACAGCAAACCACATGTTCAGTAATATTCGGACGATGCCAACTCCGAAGGGTGGTTCACTGGAAATGAATAGTAGCATTTCAGACGAACGCTACAAAAATCTTATCAAATGAGAGCAACATTGGGGGATCATAGCTTGTTGATTCATATTCGTTATACGACTGTTCTTGAAGAAACAAGGTGGCAGAGAACATCGTGCATACCTCGGCGTTAGCAATGGTCACGTTCTTCCCTATCCTCGCATTCTTGTCAATGATGCAGTTTCTGGGCAGAACAAGAGGGAGACATTTGTCAGACAAGAGTAATACAACGCGATGTCTAAGCTGGCGAGCGGTGAGCTAGGAAGTATATATGCGTGCGTACTGAATCGAAGTGTTCTCCCCGATCCCAATCGGAACCTTTCCTTCGGCCAGCTGGTCGCCTCTTTCCATGTCAGTTTCATAGAAATCAGCACCGAGCATTACCGTATCCTGAAGAAATGGAGAACCACATTTGCTGTTATTGTGGAAGGCTATAATGGATTCATATTTTTGTTTATGCTTTTTGCAAGCAAGAGGCCTGACCTTGAGGTGTACGTTGGAGCCTATTCGAGAACGGATTCCAACGACACTGTGCTCTACCCTGCATTTATCCAAGAAACATCCATGGGAAATGATCGAATCAGTGATCTGCAAATGGTATACACATGTTAGGCGGCACGGCAACCAAATCGATTCTGTAGAGTAACTCTGAAGAGTAACTGAACACTTATAGTAAGATATTAGTAACTAAGGGCGCAAAGGCAAAGCACCGCGATAATGATGACACAATGTAACGGAAGAACTTTGGGTAGTGAAAATGGTAACTTTGGGTAGTGAAAATGGTACACGCGGAATTTTCAATAAAATAATACTGCAAAATGGGAGTCATACTAGCCCAGAGGCAACACATACCTTACTACCGCTGATCATAGATGGTGGTAGGTTTCTCCGTGATGTGTACATCGGTTTGCTAGCATCATAGAAGCTGAACTTTGAAGGCTGCATAGTTGAATGAAAAGACGATCACATGTTACAAAAGGTTCAGGTTTTTACTTTATTTCTTGCAAAAAAAAAAGTTTATTGCTTGATACGTATTATGTTATCACTATTAGTACATTGCATTTATCTCTTTTGTAGAGTGCTCAATGAAGTTCTTGCACCTTGTAAAGTGTCAGTGTATATATCTACTGCCTCACTAGGCCATATCAATAAAGAGTGATATTGCATAAGAGTAACTATTAACACCATACATTGAATAAAACTAACACCAGAACCAATAACATAGTGGTGTAGGAAAAGAAGGGCAAAGACTGTAAAAGACAAAATAAAGAGGCAGCTTGCCATTAGTTTGCACAGACTACCCATACCTGTTCAGCAAGGGCAAGATTTGCTTCGAAGAAGGATTTAATAGTTCCAATATCTTCCCAGTAATCATTGAAAAGATATGCCTGAAGTGTTAAATATAAGATACCGGTAACATCATATGGAAGTTAAGGTTTACGGGAAAAAATACAACATAAAGATACAGTTTTAACATTTTGAAACAAAAAATACTAATAGGGAACTAAAATGGCAATGTGCAATGCCATCATCCTACTTTTCTGTCTTTCACTTGTGCAGTTTTAGATGCCTGACTGCAATTGAAGAATGCACCAGTAAGTGATGCTGATAACATCACATGCTAGGTATGTGGCATAACAATTTTCACAGGTAGTACGGAAATATCAAGTAATGATAGTCATTCTGTTTCTTGAACTGCCCAGAAAAGCTTACACAGCGTGCCTACTAATGATTGCATTTATGATATTCACATACCTTTACATTAATCTCTCTTGCTGCAGCAGGAATTATTTCAGAGCCAAAATCATTTGCAGTGGGAAAACGCCATCTGACCTAACAACAATGCACTGCATATTAAGATCTACTTGTTTTGGCTCGTCTTAAGATCTACTTGTGATCAAGTTGTTCTATGAAAATGCACCTTACTACAACATAAGGTAGTATCCCCAAAAAAAAATACAACATTAAATATTTGAAGATGAAACAGCTTGTTTTTAGTACTTTCCATGTTTATTGGAACTTTGGCAGTTTGCCTTATATTTGGAGAACTGAATACACTTTTCTTCAGGGAAGAATCGAATAGAATATTTAACTGGCATTATTTTGAGATCCAGTAAGTTGAATTGGCGTACCTCAAAAGATTTAGAAGTATCTCTTTCTTGAATATGTATACCCCCATTGAAGCTATGTATGGTTTCTTTTCTGCTTCCTCCTTCGTTAAGCCGAGGAGAGTGGTGTCAACTTGCTGCCACAAACAAATGTCCATGAACTTCTGTTTTATTTTCTTTGAAAGGCATTCTCAGTGTTGTACTAACTGAGACGCGTACACTTGGCCATCTAGAATGTTACTCTCATGTGTGGACTGGAGAGGTGAGTGGCAGAAGAAATCAATACAACTTACCATTGCTTTCAAATCAGCTCCTCTCGGTTTTTCACTAAATGAAATAACTCTTCCTGTGTCGTCTATCTTCATTAGACCAAAATCAGACGCCCGGCTGACATTGAAAACAAAATTATTCATCTCTAATCCACAAGACACAGACTAACAGAGTTAAATCGAAGAGTTTATTATATGCTAAAAATCAAACATTTGCCTTAATGCAGCAATGGCAATTCATTTTTTTTCAAAAACATATATTTTGAAGATTTTAATTATTTCCTCTGCATGTAGATGATGCACAGTGTAAGGCCACTTGTGACTTTATGTACATTAGCACTAAAATAGAAAGGAAATCACCTGCCATCAATAGGCAAGCAACAGATGCTGATCCCCGCGTCTCTCTGCCGATGACTCTGCATATGGAATCGCCACAACAATGTAACCACATTTGAACAGACAAGTGTGAAAAACAATCTGTATGCGGTAAATTACCTGAACAAAGTCCATGTAGTCCATACGGTAGAGGTGATCGCCAGAAAGAATCAGCACATCCTCTATGTCTTTAGATTTGGCATCCTGAAAAGGAAAAAAAAAGGTGCAGTGTTACAAGCATGAGGTTTCCAGTAGCAGAACCGAATGCACATCTGAACCCAGGTTCTTGCTGCTGGAATTATATCATTATAACAGGGGCAAGAGGCTCTGTGTCTTTTTAGAGTGGAAAATGGCTTTGTGCAAAACTACAATGGGGAAACCACACCACATGAACATTTTTCTACCTAGCACGTGCACACTCCCTGCATTGCGATTCATCCTCTGTAGTGATGAAAGAAAAATGCATCTCACTTGCACACGCTGAGAGAAAACGTACATCGAAAAGCCAAGCGAATTGCCGAACCGCGTCGGCGGTACCCTGAAACCACGTCTTTCCCTCCGATCCAGGCCTCTGAGTTGCTGCTAGAACCTGAAAAAACAGAACAGTTTCCACTCTGTCATCCCTGTTTCAGATAATCAAATCAAGACCCAAAGATTCCTTGAAGCAGTGTCTGACACGCAATCCGTAATACATTATGCCCAAAAGTATAAGCGGTCTGAATTGAACTGCAGGACTTGGCACCTCGACGAAACCGTCTCCGAAGCCGACGCCATTGCTGAAGTTGTAGGCCCTGGAGAGGTGGCGGTTGAGGGAGGCGGAGTTGAACTGGGTGAGGACGTACACCTTGTTGATCCCGCTGTTGATGCAGTTGCTCATGGGCACGTCGATGAGCCTGTACGCGCCGCCTATCGGCACCTGCGGCCGGTAGCAGCAGCACAATCAATGTCTGTCAAATAATCTACTAATCTACTCGCATTTGGCGAGTCGTGGAAAAAGAGGAGTGCCAACTCACGGCGGGCTTGGCCCTGCGCTTGGTGAGAGGGAAGAGCCTCGTCCCGGCGCCGCCGCCGAGGATGACCGCCACCACCGTCCTCGGGTTCGTCGTCTCCTCGTCCTCGGCCGCCGACTGAACAGCAAAGAGTCGTGAACTGCATGACCAGAGCCAGCTAGTGACTGGGATTGAGAGGGACGGGGCACGTGTGTTACTTACGGCTGCTACGGCGGCGGCGGACTCCGTGGTCGCGACGGACACGCGCACGGAGGGGCGGCACTGGCGGCGGCCTTGGAGCGGCCGGACGCGCGCGCATCCGAGCACGCCCCGGCGCGCGGCGGCGGCCACGGAGGCGGGGGCAGCGACGCGCAGGTCCATCGCGCAACCAATGAATCCGCCCGGCCGGGAGCTTGGCCTGGGCTCTGCTTCTTGCGCCGGCGGCGTGCTCGCGAGTGTCACGAGAGTGTGCGGTGGCCGCGTCCAATCCTCAGCTCGGCCTCACGATAGACTTGCTGCTTCCTTGCCGTTCCACGTGTCCACTTTGGCGTATGTGGAGAATCACGTGGGAACATTTTTACTTTTCACTCCATAGAGTTGCCTCCGAAAATGCTAGACTTACGGAGAGCGACTCTTCTCTCCTCACTAACTCTCAGCGGGCACGGGAGGCGGCGGCAGCACTCGCGGCGGTGGACGACGGCGAGGCGAAGGCGCATTCTCCAGCGCCCCGTATGGTGCACCATAACCAAGTCATGGTGGATGTCGCTGGCTCGTTTCAGGACGAATCCATCATCGATCTGACGTCCACTGGTACCCAACGGGTTCCGGGCTTCGACGAGGAAGAGTAGGGCATGAGAGACAGCGACGTTGAGCCCTATGAGCCGGCTCGTGTCCCATGCCTTACTCTACCTTGCGGACGACCAGACAACCACTCTAGGGAGTGCAGCCGGCTGCCGGACATGGCCACGGCGACCGGACGGCCTTCACTTAAAGATCGCTACGTCGCATGTAATAATATGGATTTGAGGTTTCTAATTTATGGTATCCGGATGTGGGTTGCATTATTTGAGACTTGACCGGTCTGTGTCCGCGGATGCGCCCGGACGCGTCCGCGGGCGTTTAAGGGGCCGATTTGCCCATCGCGGTTGTAGATGCTCTAAGTTTCTTGGCGGCGGATTAGATGGTGACGTTGCAGATTCAGGATGGGCACCGTCGGCGCGGTGCGTCTGATCAGCATAGCATCGCTTAGTTTGGTGAAGGGTTCGTGGGGTCTGCCAGGGCGGTGGGGTTGTGTTGCGCTGGATCAGAGGCAACTTAGCCCTCCTTTGGTTTGTAGGAATTCCATAGGATAGAATTTATATAGAAAAATTTTCTTTAGACCCTTTTGATTTGTAAGATAAGAATATAATCCTATTTTTATGAAGGAATTCTTTTTATCCTTCATATTTTATAGGAAAGTAAATATTAACGTGGACTCAGTGAAAAAAAAATCCTATGTGAACCAAATGGCATCTTTTTTTATTTCTGTTTATAGAATTTCAGATACATGTCATCTCATTTTCTATAATTTTATCCTATAAATCAGGGCTAAATGGTTATGCAACGGTGACAATTAGGTACATCACAAAAATACTACATGGCGACTGTACAGCTAGTACTTCTAGTTTGTTCCTGGCAAAAAAAGATAATAAGTCTCAATTCTTTTGAGTTTCCTTCCTGATTAATGGCAACCATCATCATATCGTATTATCACATTGTTACCATGTTTGGGTTCTTTATATGCGTGTACAATTACAACTCATTTTTTTTCTGTCTGATCTTTCTAGCGGCATTTTGGACACTTCTTTGATTATAGCAACAATAACATCAACAATATGAGTCGGTGATTACCACCTTCCAAGATTTGAATACATATTAATTCGATAGACCCATTCCATTGTTATCCGCTACATTCAAAAGGGCCTTCTCCTTTTTGAGATGCAGATCGCCCGTTATCTGTATTATGGTTACTACCTCCGTCCTAGTTTATTGGTCCTCATTGTATTCCATGCTAAATCTTGATCATAAATTTGACTAACAAAATGTCCACGCGTGTCAAAAAAATTATATCATTGCAAATTATGTTCAAATACGAATCTAACGATATAAATTTTGTTGACATGCATTAACATTTGTTAGTCAATTTTTTGGTCAAAATTTGATACGGAATATAATGGGGACCAATAAACCAGGACGGAGGTAGTACTTTTTTACAGGGTAAAATGCACGGGATGAGTTGCACACTCTCATTTGCCATGATCTAATTGGCAGTTTTTTTGTGTGAATTTGCTATGTGAAATCTCACACCATTTCTTATTGAATCAATTATATTAGCGGTGCTAGAACTTGGTGCAAGCGGTTAATTTAGTGCTACACGACCCGGGCACCCAGGCCTCAGGCCTGGTGGATCCTATTTGACGCGTGTGTGCGTCTAGGAACTGCGGGTTCGCTGAAGCGAGTCGGCACATGGGCCAGCTCACGTACGGATTTCCTGTGCCGTTTTCCTTCGCTGCTGTTTCCTGTGTTTTTTTTATTTGTTTTTCTTCTATGGTTTTTTGCTTTCAGTTTTTCACTGTTTTGTCCGGTTTTCAGTTGTTTTGTTCTGGTTTTGCTTTTAAATTTCTTTTCCTTTTTTCCTTTTACTTTTTTTAATTTTCTGTTTTCTTCTCTTTATTATGTATTATGTAAAAAGTTAACCGTGTGTTACAAAATGTTCATCGTATTAAGAAAAGTGTTCATCATATTTTATGAAATAGCTCACCTTTGTATTACAAGAATGTTCATCATATATTATGAAAATTCAACATATTTTTTAGTAAATATTCAATGCAGATTCGGAAAAATTCAACCCGTGTCTTCATATTTTTTTTCAAAAATGTTCATTGTATATTAAGAAAAGATCATTGTGTATTATTTAAAATGTTCAACATATATTAAAAAAATCAATGGATACTATAAATATGTTCAATGTATATTTTTCAAAATTTTCAAACGACTCGATACTTAAAATAGAAGCAACAATCCAATCAAATAAGACAATCTACAAAAGTAACTGGCCAAGTCGATCAATACAATTAATTGTTCAAATTAGTTTTATTCTCAAGGACTAGATAAAAAGTGGTTATGCCGTATTATAGGGCAGCTATTGTAGATACTCTGATATACTAGTAGCAGATCCAGGATTTGAAATTATTCTGACGGACTTTTAATGGAAACAAAATTTTGAATTCCCGATACAATCAAATAACACAATCTACAAAATTAATTGGCCAAGTCGTATGTATTAAGGCAAGACGATCAACCCAATTAATTGTTCAAAATAGTTTCATTCTCATGGACTAGACGGAAAATATTTTACACAAAAATTTATATAAAGTTGGACTCTGGCTTCTGAAATAGTTGCATTTCCTTCAGATTCAAAACTCAGGGTCCAGACTGATTTACCTGGATAGCTCTGAGAAAAGAATCAATCTGCTTCATCTTCTTCGGTCCCTATAACATCAAATTTGTACTTAATTTTCAGTATATTCAACTTTCATGAATTAGGCCAATGTGATAATCCGACTTGCACTCAGCTACGTCTAGTTCAACTCAGATATGCAAGCCAGAGACACACTAGGACACGGACACAGGTCTAGTTCAACTCGGACATGAACTGCAAACAACGTTGGCAGGCGAGAAGCAAGCCCTTCGTCTTCAACAGTCAAAGACGGACAGTTCACGTCCCTGGCCCGCCTCTGTAAAATTAAGTTCTGAGCTTACCAGACCTAATCCCAGAGGATCGATCGATCGATCATCAATGGACGACATGGCACCGCCCCTGTTGGAGCCGACGGTCAGGGACTGGTCGCTGATGCCCCTCGACGCCCTCGCCTCGATCTTCGTCAGTCTCGGCGCCGTGGAGGTCCTCATGGGCGCCGGCCTCGTGTGCCGCTCGTGGCTAGAGGCGGCCAAGTTGCCAGATGTGTGGCGAGCCGTGGACATGCAGAACCATGAGGTCGTGTTCGAGAAGGACGATTTTGTCCTGTGCGCAATGGCGAAAGCGGCTGTGGACCGTTCCGACGGACAGCTCCGGGTGTTCGCCCGGATGTCCTTCGTCACCGATGAGCTCCTACAGTATATCTTCGAAAGGTGTTTTTCTATTCTAATCTCACTTAGCTTTCTGTTTGAAATTTTATCAATTTCATTCATTCCTAGAACATCTTTATAAGAAAGAGATGGCTGGCACTACTGTCTGCAGGTCGCCCTCACTGACTACCCTTCGGCTTACATGGTGCGACGTCTTCAGGACAAGACCCATCAATGTGATAAGAGAGTCACCTGTGCTGCAGCTGCGTACCCTCGAACTCGACGACGTTTACATGAACGCCGGAGAACTGGCCGACGTCCTTGAGAGATGCCCGCTCCTCGAGGTTCTTGGGCTGCACGATTGTTTCCAGATCAATGACGATGGCGAGCGTGCGCTGCGAGAGAAATTCGCCAGGATCAAGAACCTAACGATCGAGTGGCGTGCTGAGCCCATCCACATCTACAGTTCCGATTACGGGAATGACGACTGCGTCAGCGTTCCTGATTTTGAAGATGAGTGCAACGATTACGGAAACTACGACTGCGAGTGCTGTTAGACAGGTGACTCGGTCCACTTTGGTCTCCCCACGATCTACGCATTATCTTCATCAACATCTCCATCTTCATCACCTTCCTCATCTCTTTTACGCGGTCCATTCTCCTGCACCCCGCTGTAATTCTCTATTTGAACATGGTGCTTTATGTCACATATTATGATCCAATGATGAGTTATCCTTTGGGTTGATTGATGATCTAGATTGGTTTGAGTTGTATGTTTTTTTTGGTGTTGTCCTATGGTGTCTTCCGTGCCGCGCATACGTGAGGGATCCCTCGCTGTAGGGCGTTGTAATACGTTCGTGATTCGCTTATAGTGGGTTGCTTGAGTGACAGAAGCATAAATCCGAGTAAGGGGGTTGTTGCGTATGGGATAAAGGGGACTTGATACTTTAATGCTATGGTTGGGTTTTACCTTAATGATCTTTAGGAGTTGCGGATGCTTGCTAGAGTTCCAATCATAAGTATGATCCAAGAAGAGAAAGTATGCTAGCTTATGCATCTTCCTCATATGAAATTGCAATGCCGACTACCAATCTTGTTAACAATTGCCTATGATAAATCCGCACACCGACCCATCATTATTCCACACTCGCTATTAATAATATATAGTAATATATTTTAACTTTATGAGAACGACACTTATTTTTATATTTTAGTTCTCCGATATCATGCAAAGCTATCCTCTTCATATCATACCCATAACGTCGTTTTATTTCTCGTTTCTAGATGCAAGCAAACGTTCGGTGTACGTAGAGTTGTATCAGTGGCAGATAGGACTTGAGAGAATATTGATCTTATCTTTAGCTCCTTGTGGGTTCGATAGTCCATACTTATCACTTCCACCTTTAAAAATTGCTACGATGATTCCTTACACTTGGGGATTATCACCGAGGGCCGCTGTCCTCGGCATGCCCGACGCCGGCACGCCGCCCTGGCCAAGGAGGCTGCCCCGCCGCAACACCCCCGTGCGAGGAGGAGATGGGCCCCGCCACCGCCGACGCGAGCCAGGTGCTGCCTGGTCACGCCCTCTGGCGGCGGTGAGGAATGGGTGCGTGGGAGAGGCAACTGGCGGGTGTGACGAGGGGCCCTCCCCGTCGCCTACGGGTGCGACGAGGGAGGTGATGAGGGGGTCATGCATGGTCGAAGGAATATGTATTTGACATTTAAGAAAGCAGTAGCAATAAACTGAATGATCATATGCTAAGCTAACGAATGAGTCTTGTCCATCACATTATTCTCCTAATGATGTGATCTCGTTATCAAATGACGACTCATGTCTATGGTCAGGAAATCTTAATCATCTTTTGATCAACGAGTAGTCTAGTAGAGGCATAGTAGGGACGTGGTATTTGCTTATGTATTCACACATGTATTTAAGTTTCCAATCAATACAATTCTATCATGAATGATAAACCTTTATCATGATTAAGATAATATAATAATAACCACTTTATTATTGCCTTTAGGGCGTATTTTCAACAGGAATTAAGCCCATGGAATTAAAGGTATATGAGACATTAAGCCCATGGAATTGTTAGGGGTATGCAATTTAAGATGGATTAAACATGGATTTGAGAGTCCAACTACGGTTTTAGTAATATGGGATGGTTTGGGAACTGAGAGAGAATTTGTTTTAGTGATTATATCTTAACCCTTCATCATGACTTAATAACTTATATCATAATCTCTTGGCTAATCTCTCATCAGTTCTCTCTAACCAAACAAATGAATAGACTCCTCTCTCAAATCCTTGCACATAATTCCATTAGATACCAAACACAACATTGAGATTGAAACAACACGTCACATGTCTAATGCCAATACAACTCCGTCCTCTAAACTCCAATTCCTCTTTCCCATAGTTACCAAAGGCGTTGTAGCTAGGCGTTCTCTCTCTTCCTTATTTCCATGTCCTGATGGCCATCGTTAGAAAGACAACATGCTTTTTGCGCGACGATGTGCGCTCGTGTCACCCACAACTTCATGCATGCGTTGATATTGCTGAACAGCTGGGAAGGGCACCACCTAGGATACGCAGCAAAAACAATTGAGCTATACGATCAGTCCTAGGAACACTATGAAGATGAAGGTAATGATCAAACTCACCAATGGTGCAGAGTAGTGGAAGCAGTGACGAGTCGATGCTGCATGAAGGTCCCGCCGATTCCTGCAGCTAGGTTATACCTTCCAGCTGTGAGAATGTTCTCTGAGACGAGAGTCGAAGTAGATGACCCCTCTGAGGTATCCACGCATTCCGAAGTAGTAGTCTGGCAGAGCTTCAACATCCAGGATGAAGAGCTGCGAGAAAACTAGAGAGAAAAATCCTAGCGGCCTTCTCGTCTAATTCTATTAGACCAATTAGACCGAGATTAGAGCCCGTTTAGTTAGGAACCTAAACAACTAGGCCAATAAAACCGAAGAGCGTGGAGCTATAAAGGAGAGAGACCCTTGAATTTGATGGAGCCCTCCACACGCCCACACACACAGAGAGAGAGAGAGAGAGAGAGAGAGATAGGGCAGCTATGGTAGATGCTCTGATATAGTGGCAAATCCAGGATTGAAGTTATTCGTAGACTTTTAAAGGAAACAAAATTTTGAATTCTCAATACAATCAAATAACACAATCTACAAAATTAAGGACCCTGATAAGTGCCACACGTGTGGCACAGAGCAATTCTGTCCTGACTTTTTTTATGGCAACTTTAGTTACCCGGGGATGACAACTTTAGTTGTGAAGCATGACAATTTTTTGTTTGCATGACAAGTTTCAGTTTTTTTGGGGGTTTCGTTTTTTATGGCAATTTAGTTATTAAAACGTCATAGCGGTGTTATTTCATGCCACACATATGTGCACTTACCATTTGGGAAAATTAATTGGCCAAGTTGTATGCATTAAAGCAAGACGATCAACCCAATTAATTGCTCAAAGTGGTCTCATTCTCAACGACTAGAAGAAAAATATATGACACAAAAATTCATATAAAGTTGGACTCCCGCTTCTGAAATAGTTGCATTTCCTTCAGATTCAAAACTGAGGGTCGAGGCTGATTTACCTGGATAGCTCTGAGAAAAGAATCAATCTGATTCATCTTCTTCGGTCCCTATAACATCAAGAATTAGGCCAATGTGACAATCCGACTTGCACTCAGCAGCTACCACCACGCCAAGGCAAGCGAGACAGAGACACACTAGGAGACGGACACACGTCTAGTTCAACTCGGATATGAACTGCAAACACTATTGACACGTACAGTACCTGATTAGGTTTGGATTATTTCCAACAAGGTTGGCACGCGAGAAGCAAGCCCTCCGTCTTCATCAACAGTCAAAGACCAACGGTTCACATCCCTGCCTCGCCTCTGTAAAATTGATCTCTGAACTTACCTGACGCTATGACTGTTAGTATGAGTTTCTAACGTCCCCAGTCCCAGTCCCAGAGGATCTATCGATCGTCGATGGACGACGTGGCACCTCCCCTGTCGGAGCCGCCGGCCAGGGACTGGTCGTTGCTGCCCCTCGATGCTCTCGCCTCGATCTTCGTCAGGCTTGGCGCCGTGGAGGTCCTCATGGGCGCCGGCCTCGTGTGCCGCTCGTGGCTCGAGGCGGCCAAGTTGCCAGATGTGTGGCGAGCCGTGGACATGCAGAACCACGAGGTCTTGTCCGAGGAGAACCAATTTGTCCTCTGCGCAATGGCGAAATCGGCTGTGGACCGTTCCGGCGGACAGCTCCGGGTGTTCGCTGGTATGTCCTTCGTCACCGATGAGCTCCTACAGTATATCTTCGAAAGGTGTTTTTCTATTCTCACTCGAAATTTTGTCAATCGCATTCGTTCCGGTTGGATCATCTTCATGAGAAAGATCGCACTTAAACTGTCTGCAGGTCGCCCTCACTGACTACCCTTCGGCTTACATGGTGCGACGTCTTCAGGACACGACCCACCAATGTGATAAGAGAGTCACCTCTGCTGGAGCTGCGTACCCTTGAACTCGACGGCGCTTACATGAACGCCGGAGAATTGACCGACGTCCTTGAGAGATGCCCGCTCCTCGAGGTTCTTTGGTTGCACGATTGTTTCCAGATCAATGACGATGGTGAGCGTGCGCTGCGAGAGAAATTCGCCAGGATCAAGAACCTGACGATCGAGTGGCGTGAGGAGCCCATCTACATTTCCGATTACGGGAACGACGACTGCGACAGCGTTCCTGATTTTGAAGATGAGTGCAACGATTACGGGAACTACTACTGCCACTGCGACTGGGTGATGGCCCAAGGTGTGGCCCTTGTGCCCCAGCCCATGTGTGTCTGTGATATAACCAGACCCCGCCCCGGCTAGGTCTCATCTTTTTTTGTTTTTGAGGGGTTAGGTCTCATCTTGCAAGACAGACGTCGGGCTGTAGTGGGCGACCCAGTAATAGTGTTAGTTTCTTTGTTACGTTCGTTTTTTAGATTCGCTTGATCTTTCTTACTTTTATTTATATTTCGGAAATGAAAATAATTTGTTAAAATTTAAAAAATGTTCATACAGTCTAAAATATTTTTTTCTTAATTAATATTTTAATAATTCAACAAATGTTAATAAGACTTAATAAATGTCAACACATTTAATAATTTATTCATGACATTGTTAAACTCATCATGAAAATGTAAAAATCTGTTTCCATAGTTTGTAAAATCTATTCATACCATTCAAATAACTGCTCAGGGAATTTTAAAAATAGTTACGTGTTTAAAAATGTGTTTCGTGGCATTTAAAGGAAAAATACTCATGAAAATATAAAAAATTACTCATGTAATTTCTTAAAAAAAAGTTATGTATTTTTTAAAAATGTTCACTGCATATTTAAAAATATTAATGTACATTTTATAAATGTTCAATATGTGTGCGGATAAATGTTCAACATGTATTTTTAAAAAGTTCAATGCGTATCTAAACACATGTTTGACCCAAAAAATATTCAAGATGTACTTGAAAAGTCAACATCTATTTTGAAAAAATATAAAAGGCAAAGGACGAAAACATAAAACATAATAAAAACAAAAACAAAATAAAAACCGATGAAGAAATAAAACTATGTGGAGCTTCCCAAAACTTGCGAAGACCGGAGGAAAGGTTCCATGAACCGGTCCTCATAAGCTTCATCCTGCGGCCTGAGATCTTGTGGCCGGAGTCTCGAGACCTCGTCTAAGATCCCGGGAAGGACGATGTCCCAAGTCCAGGACCAAGTTGGCACCCTGGGACAATCGTCCTAGGAGGCCCGTGTCCCAGGATGGCGATAGTTCTCGAAACATAATTTTGATGTTGGACATGGCTAGCGGGCGCCCAAGCGCCCGTTGGTAGGAACTAGCGCTCATCCAAATATGGAAAAGAGCAGCTGACGCGCACGACCGCAGTTCACTGAAAAAGAAACCATGTCATCACATGCATTTATTTGGGGATCCAAAAAGTTTAAAAAACTGTAACTTCTGATTTAAGTGTTGAAATTCAATTTCGTTTTCACAGTTGGATTTCTCCCGACGAGTTCTTCGAAATTAGATCTCATATAGATAGGTTTTGTCAAAAAAAATTTAAGGCAACTTTGTATACGATGGAGACAACTTTAGTGCTATAGAAAAGCAGCTTCATTTTTTTCTAGTAGGACCACCTATTAGGTTGGTTTGTGTAAAAAATGAGAAAACCACACACAACATGATGCACCTTTAGTGCTACATATGGAAAAAAATCTAAGTTCACCATTGATGGGGCTATTGAAGGCAAAACAAGGACAATAACTTTCAGGTCGTTATGCACTTGAGTATCACATAAAAAAATTAGCAAATTTTGGGGTGTTTTCGTGCAATTGCAGTGCATTCAGCAAGCAACTCATGTGTGTTTCCTATTGGTTGGTTTGTGTAAAATGAGAAAATCAAGAAAATGTGTGCAAGTCCAACTCATCTTGTGTGTGTATGCAACTATATACATCTGCATATAGCAATTGTTCTAGCAAACTCTAAGAACATGCCCCCCTCCCCCCTAGCAGAAATCCACACAACTGTTCTAGCAAGATCCAAAGCCACTATTCCTAGCAAAAAAACCAAGCAATTATCCTAGCAAATCCAGGCAATTGTAATACCAGAACGCAATGCAAAATTGTTTATAGCAAAACCAAGCAAATTTATTACCAAACAACAGTGCAGAATTATTCTAGCATAACCGAGCAACTATCCTACAAAAACAAGCAACTGTACTATCCAATCCAAGCAACTGCATTACTAAATAACAACTATGAAAAAATTGTCCTAACAAAACCAAGCAACTGCCCCTAGCATTCCTATTTAGATTGTCTACTTTAGGCAGAAAAACGGATGACCAACTTGAATAGCCTTTGTGAACAACTATCTTACCACCCCTCCCCTCCCCATGCAACTTATCTATTCTAACAAAAAATCCAAAACAAGTCAATTACAAAGAAAACACAAAATGAAAATTGTTCTAGCAAAATAATCCAAGCAACTATATTACAGAAAACACAAATGCAAAAACCTGTTCAAAATGAAACCCCAACAAATCACGAGTACTTGACAATGATAATTAGTTGCCTAACAATGACGCCCGGTTTGCATGTCATCGCTAATTAGTTGGCTACGATACTAGGACAAGTTGTCTGTCATGTAGCTCATGCTGCATGTACTCTGAAACATAGTGTTGGCATACTCGATTGTATGGTAGAGAACTTATATGTGAATTTAGTGAGCATCATGGTCATGGGAGGCAACTTATTATGGATTTCTCCTTGATAGGCAATTATAGTAGGCAAACTAAGAAGAAGTTGCTTTCCTATAACACTAAAGTTGCCTCTACAACACACAAAGTTGCTCAGGAAAATAGTTCGTCGAAATATACCTATATGGGATCTAGTTTTGAAGAACTCGCCGTAAAAAACCCAATGATGAAAATGAATCTAAATTCAGATACTCGAATCAAAAGTTATGGCTTTTTAAATTTTGTAAAACCCAAATAAATACACCTATTATTTCTTTCTTGACTTGTGTTCGGATGGGACGAGGACCAGATAGTTTTCTTTTTTTTTACTGTAATGACGACACACCTTTATGGCAGGTCTGCTCAGATGCAACCATGTCGTGTGAGTTTTTTTGTCGTGTAGCACGTGCGCTCGGGAAGCTAAATTAGCGTAGCTGCACTGATAAGTATTTGGGAATTTTGATGGACTCGTGGATGTAGAACCACAATTCGACTTGCACTCAGGTAACATCACGCCAGGAGGACGTGCAAGCCAGAGACACACTAGGACACGGACACGCGTCTAAATAGCCACACAATGCAATTCCTATAGCACTAGACATACAGTACTTCGTACCTGATTCTGATTAGGTTCGGATTATTTCCAACAAGTTTGGCACGCGATTTGGCCTAGAACGCGAGAAGCAAGTCCTTCGTACTATTCCCTCAAAAAAAAAAGAACAGTCAAAGACCGACGGTGCACGTCCCAGGGGATTGATCGATCATCGATGGACGATGGGGCACTTCCCGACATAGAGCCGCCGGCCAGGGACTGGTCGCTGCTGCCCCTCGACGCGCTATCCTCGATCTTCGTCAGGGTCGGCGCCGTCGAGGTCCTCATGGGCGCCGGTCTCGTGTGCCGCTCGTGGCTCGAGGCGGCCAAGTTGCCAGATGTGTGGCGAGCCGTGGACATGGAGAACCACGAGGTCGTGGTCCGGAAGAGCAGAGTTGTCCTGCGCGCAATGGCGAAGGCGGCCGTGGACCGTTCCGGCGGACAGCTTCGGGTGTTCGCCGGGAGGTTCTTTGTCACCGATGAGCTCCTACAGTATATCTTGGAAAGGTGTTTTTTCTTTAATCACTTTAGTTTTCGTCACTTATCAATCGGTTGGATCATCTTTATGAGAAAGATCGCGCTGCTGTCTGCAGGTCGCCCTCACTGACTACCCTGCGGCTTGTATGGTGCAACGTCTTCAACACACGACTCGTCAACGTGATGAGAGAGTCGCCTCTGCTGGAGCTGCGTTCCCTTGAACTTGAAATAATTCGCATTACCGTGGGCGTACTGAGCGACGTCCTTGAGAGCTGCCCTCGCCTGGCGCTTCTCCGGGTGCGCGATTGCTCCGGGATCAAGGGCCACCACGAGCATGCCCTGCGGGCAAAATTCGCCCGGATCGACACCATGGCGGTCGAACGTGATTATGCGTACCTCTGGCCCTTTTGTTCTGATTAAGACAGCTACGAGTGCAACTATGACATTACAGAATGTTCTTTATGATTGGTACCTTGGATCGGATTACATCCTTAATGTTTGTGACGTACGGGGCTTCGCGATTGTAGCTCGCGCTTAATTGTGTGCGGAGCAGTTTTATCTTTGTATTTGGCATTGGATCCAAAGGGTTTGAATATATTCATTTAGAGCAAAAAAAAAATACTTGACTTTAGTTCTCGAAGCAGGACTTTCGCCAAATATAATGTTACCCGGTCTAATGATACATGATGCTAAGGAAATCTTCATACACGTTAATAAAAAAAGACAAAACAAGCCGAGCACGCTATCAAGCACCAAGAGTATACTACTAGACGCCTCCAGCAAGCCGCTACGACGAAACACATGGGAGGATGAACCACCACAAGACACAACCAAAGCCATCGGCGCAGACATGCGTCTCCAGAAAGTAACCGCGGGACTTCATCACACCATCATCAGCAAATTGACGACATAGAGGACTATTTGCCCTCTCGCTCCGGAGCAAGAAGCATTGACCCTACCGACAAGCAAAATGGACATGGAAAAGACATTGGCATGTATAAAAGCGAGACCTCTAGCCGGTAGAACAGAGGCGTTGCCGATTGGAGCCCCAAACCATCCCGAACACGCTGCAGGAACCGAAAGGCACTTGCACTCACATGTAACACCCCCAAGAGGATTAGCACGCAGAGTGACGCTGCCACCGCAATTTGTCAGAGTGGACATAGGTTTTCACCCTAAGAGTTAGCAAGGCGCAAGAAGGGGAATAACCAAGGAGGTGCCCCCAAGAGGGACGAGACACCCAAGGCAACACTGCTGCACCGTGCCGAGGCACTAAGCTTTCCCTCGGCCTGTCCCTCACATATCACCGAGGATACTCGAGTCAGCAGACCGACTACAATGAACCGAGGACTTTTGATCAGGATCACGGCTTGAGCGCCACTAACGGCGACACCTTTGCTTGGACCACCCGTTGTTATTCCCATCGTTGTTCACACCACCATGAAGAGCACCCAACACCACCGCCCGCGATGCTTGCCGTAGAGCTGACAACACAGTCCATCATCCCAGACCATTGCTCGAGCGTCCAAACTTCCCTACATCACCACGACTGATTTGGTCGCCTCCTTCGCATCTGGGAAGCCCAACCACTGTCGGCAACCCCGGGAAGGTTACAACCACGCTTGGATTTGTATGACTTCCATCACTAAGTGGTGAGGAGTAATTTTTACACTCATTTTTACCCGGACATTCACAATTTTTTTCCGTGCTATTCCCTTCAACTTGCCCACTAACCACTAATAAATGCAAGGAAGAGTGACAGCATCCCGGCCCAGGGGTCTCTCATCATGTTGGTTCCCGGTCTAGTGGGCCGGGCTGAGGACCACTAGGTCGATTTCATCTTGGGCCACTTTGGCCGACCCATGGCGGATCATATGAAGGCTCGAAAAAGACTTGGCTTACAAGACAAGATGACGGAACCGTGGAGGAAAATCTACCACCATAGATGTAGCCGACTAGGATATGTAACCCTAGGAACCCCGGTGTGTTATATAAACCGGGGCTTGGGCTAGTCGTAGAACATCTAACACCATCCCTTGGAATTCACATGTATTTATACACACCCCAGCACAATATACGAGATCAGGAGTAGGGTATTTTCTCCATCATGAGAGCCTGAATCTGGGTAAAGATTACTTTTGTTACCATCTGGCCAAGTCGCCTAGTTAGGATAGCCTACCAAGGGATTTACTGGATTTAGGTTTGAATGGATTTAGGTCTGACAATGGTGGCACATGCATGTCCTGCTAGGTGAACATCGCGGCTCAATGGGAGTTTGGATTAACACCTAGATCCGATCAGCGGAACCTTCGTGCCGGGGCAGATGTTCGTCTTTGGTGTCCCCACCTTCGTCACCTACTTGACTGGCCACCTCGGTCAGGTCAAAACTTTTTCTCTAGGCCGGGTCCTTAGATTCGGTAACATGAAGTACACCACAAACTGGCGTGGAGAGCTGATCTTCTATGGTTTGTTATCTCGCCAGTTCCAGGAGCGGCACGAGCCGGTCCTCCCGGTCTGATGTCAGATCGAATCTCGGAGATGCTGGAAAAAGTCAATTTTTTGACCCATCTCGTCGTCAACATCAAAGATCTTACGCTTATCCTCGAGGGCGCCACTGAGGAAACAGAATACATGGAAGATACCGAGGAAGTAGAAGACATGTAAAATTGTTCTTTAAATGAGCAGAAATAATTTTAGCCACGTATTTGTATTATTACGCTTATCCTTGGTTTGTGTGACTCATTTGAAATAAACAAATTCACTCTTTATTTCTTATATGAAAAATGAAATACATTACCCTAGCATCTCTATTCACTCAATTTAAAAAGTGAAATATGTTTTTTTAAATGAGTGCACTATATTTCGTATTTTTAGTTGATTTCACATATTTTAGGTTCATTTATATTTTAAAAAATATCATATTCACGTGATGAAGTAACTAGTTTGAGAACTAAAAAATTCACAAAGTGAAATAAGTGGATCGAAATGTTTAAATTTAAATGTGTTTGAAATGTATCTCAAATTGCTCTTGTTCATAAGGTATTAGCTACAGAAGTTCAAATGTATAAAAAGTTTCAAAAAATGATTTAGAAGATATGAATGATTTATAATATCAAAGGTGAAATAGAATGGTGCATTTGTTAGATGAGAGTGTGGAGAGAAGCCAAGTCACTGGGTGAGCAAGTGAGAGAAATGACTCATGTCACGTGGATGGGCCTTAGATGGTGAAATTGGGTAGTCCTTAAATATAGGGAAGATGGCAATCATATTCCATATGCATGTGGTTCTAAACCTTTAGTGACGAGAATATTCTATTGGTGTGAAGACCACTGCTAAGTGCCGGTAACGTTAGAAATCTGTTTGCGGTGTGGCGAGCATTGTGCATGGAGAACCACGAGGTCGTGCTAAGAACCAAGTTGTTCTACGTGCAATGGTGAAACGTTAGGAAGCTGTTTGTCAGCGGTGAGCTCATGAGGTATATCGTGGAAAGGTGATTTTCATTCATGAATACTTGATTTCTGCTCAAAATGTTACCAAACGCATTTATTTCTGGATCATCTTTTTGAAAGGATTGTACTATTCTCTGCAGTTCACCCTCACTGACTGCCCTCATTGACCCATCGGCTTGTATGTTGCAACCTCTTCATCACACAACTCATCAGTGTGATACGAAAAGAGCGACTGGTCCTTATGATAAGTGTCTTTCATCAGATTGCATTCACTACTGAGAATAGCTAGGTATCAGGTGACAGGATTTTAAATTTCGGTAAGTCACGTTTCTTGCCCCCACATGTACACTCAGTCAGGCATAGTGACACACCTCATCGCTAGCACGATCTTGCACCCATGCAGCGAGGGACTATAAAACGTCATCCAACGCACGCATGGCACGCTAGCTATATCCAGAGTATTAGTGTTAGTGGCAGTATAGCTAGCTAGTTCAACACATGTGTACCTTCTACTTGCGATATGCCTTGGGATTTCCCCTAAAGAGGAAGGGTGAAGTAATACAATAGCAGAAACTATTTTCATCAGTAAAGAACGAAGGTTTATCGAACCAATAGGAGATTCACGTAAACATCCTTTAGCAGTACCTACACACAAGGGCAAATACTTGCACCCAACGCGAGCACGAGGGTTGTCAATCCCCTTGTACTCGTTAATTGCAAGGATAAATCTGATAGTAGGAGATATATAAATTGCAAAACTAATCAAAAGGAAATAAACTACAGCAAGGTATTTAGGGTTTTAGTAATATGATTTAAATGGACCCCGTGGCCATTGCTTTCACTACAGGCATCTCTCTAAAGAAACATAGAAAATGGTGGGTGAACAAATTACTGTTAGGAAATTGATAGAAAGCGCATAATTATGATGTTATTCATGGCACGATCAATACGTAGGCATTACGTCCGTGACAAGTAGACAGAAACGATTTTGCATCTACTACTATTACTCCACTTCGAGAGTGCTTCTATGCTTGCCTATCTATGTATTAATTTCATGACAAACAGAGTAATGCTTTAAGTATGACGACATAATATAGACAAAATAAGATACACTAATATGACCAAACCCCATCGTTTTATCCTTAGTAGCAACAATACAAATACGTGGCTAGCTACCCCTTCTTTACGAGGTGAGGACAACGCAAGATCGAACCTACTACTATGCACCACTTCCACTGAAGATCTGATCATCAACTTGGCCAAAGATAACTCATAGATCGGAAAACATTACATAGCTATGACAATCACACATAATAAAGTTCAGAATATAACTCAGTTACTTTCAATGAATAATCTGATCATGAACCCGCAATTCATCGGATCCCAACAAACACACCGCATAAAATGTTTATATATATATATATATATATATATATATATATATATATATATAATGTTACTATTCATCACCCAGGGTGCAAATTAATTTATTCTTCACCCGAGCTAATCTTACGATCATTTAATAAATAAATTACATTTCAAATACAAATATTTACATTCATATTGATTTATTGCATAAAATTTGGCATAACAAAAGAAATATAAGTCAAAAATTGTATTTTATGTACATTTTACACTATTTTTTACATTTTTAATTTTACGTAACATAAGAAAATTACATGATTATAGGTTTTCTTACGTTCTCTTTTTATGTAATAAGACAAAATTTACGAAACGTAAAATTACGGTGCATAGATGTTAAAATAGAGGTGGATGAAGAATAATTATTCCTCACCCAGGGTGACGAATAGTCAATCCCTATAGTGTTACTATTTATCACCCAGAGTATATAGTACGACATGGTAGTATATGAGAATAACTACACATGGCCAGAGGTAGAGAGAGAGAGAGTCATCTAGCTACTGCTATGGACCATAGGTCTAGTGAGGAACTACTCACATAGAGGTCCTCCGTGATCGATTCCCCCTCTGGCAGAGTACCGACGGAAGCCTTCAGATGGGATTGTGGAAGAATAGTGGCTTAAGGCGGCGGAATAATTGTTCCGGGTCTCGCTCTGGTGGTTTCTGAATTTTTGGGAATTTATGGGCTAGGAATTAGGTCAAACATAGTTGCGAGGGAGGCCACAAGCTCAGACGGCGCCCGCCCGGGGGACGCCCCGTGTGAGCTTGTGCCTCTCTCGTGCTGCGTCTGGTCTTCTCCCGAAACTTCTAGGGCCCCTTCTGGTCCAGAAAAAGTCACCATAAAGTTTCATCGCGTCTGGACTTCACTTGGTATTTCTTTTCTAAGAAACAATAAAATAAAAAAAACAGAAACTGGCACTCGACACTAGGTTAATAGGTTAGTTCCCAAAAATGATATAAAATTGCATATAAAGCATTCAAGATTGATAAAATAATAGTATGAAACAATAAAAAATTATAGATACGTTGGAGAGTATCAGTATCTATTTATTTCATTCTATGCGCGTGCATGTGGGTGTGTGTTGGTGTGTGTGTGTGCACGAGTGGGTTGCCTTTGTGCACATATGTATTGTGTATGTGTGTACCCAACTATGTGTGTGTGCATGCATTCTAGGGCATCCGTGCACGTATGTGAGAGAGATGGAAAATGCAACACCACCAATATACATAAAAGAACCACATATTACATGTTCAAAGAATTAATTAGCGGCATCGGTATAACCCTTCTACAAGAAAGAAAATGCAAAGAATTAAAAAAATAATGATTAAAGAAATGCAAAAAATGTTTTTTATAATATGCAAAAGTAAGCAGACAGTAGTGGATTTTTTGAAAAAAAGAAATTTCCTAAGGAGGAATGAGTTAGTTGCATTGGTATTACCCTTAAAGAACAAAGAATAAAACAAAAACTAAAGCAAAATAAAAATAATACTATTTTTTAATATTTTTTGAATTAGTGGCATTGGTATTACCCTTCTAGAAGAAAGAAAATGAAAAGTAATAATGATAAAATTCCCACATAATTACAAAGGAATTACACCTTTGCATAATATGCATGAAGAAGCATGTAGTTGTGTAATTTTCACAAAAAAGAAGTTTCATAAGAAGTAATTAATTAGTGATAGTTGTATTAACCTTAAAGAAACAAAAAAAAAATAATGAAGTTTTCCTAAGAATGAATGAATTAGTGGCTTTGATATTACCCTGTAAGAAGAAATAAAATTTAATAAAAACTAAATAATAATAATAATAATAATTTTTTCTAAAAAATGAATTAATGGCATAGATATTACCCTTTAAGAAAATGAAAATAATGAACTAATAAAAAAATAATGACGAAGTTTGCACACGATTTACATACAAATTGTGCTTTTTATAATATGCAAGAATAAGCATACAATAGTGGAATTTCCGTAAAATGGAAGTTTCCTAAGAAAAAAATGAAAGTGGCATCGGTATTACTATTAAGAAAGAAAGAAAATGAAATAAAAACTAAAACAACATCAAAATAATAAAGTTTTCTAAGAAAGAATAAATTAGTGGCTGAGTGGAAATAAAATGAAATACAAATTAAAACAAGATCCAAACAATTAAGTTTTTTAACTAAACATGAAATAATGGCATTGGTATAAGACTTTAAGTAAAATGAAAAAAGATCTAAAACAACAAATGCCAAAATTTGCACATAATAACAAAAAGTTGTGCATTTTAGACTATGCAACAAGAAGCATATAATAGTGAAATTTTCACAAAGAAAACCTAAGAAGGAATGAATTGGTGGCATTAATATTACCTTAAAGAGAAATAAAATAAAGAATAACTATAAAAATTTTATAAGGAACAATAAATTAGTGGTATTGGTATTAACCATTAAGAAAACTGGAAATGAAGAGAAAAAACTATAAAAACTTCAACACAACTTTGCGCCGAATTGCACATTTTTGTAGTATGCAAGGACTAGTCAAACAATATTGCAACTTCTGCATAAATTTTGTAGTATTGGTGTGTATACATTTACACTCACCCAATATCCCAAAATACCAAAAAAAACAGAAAAATGACTAATAAAGAAAAACAAAAAAGCAGTAAACAGAAAAGAACAAAGGGATAGAGTGGAGGGCTAGATCTCACAGGAAATGGGCTTCAGCATGCTAAGGAATTGACGGGCCCAAATATGTGATTAGTGAAAAAATAGCCCACAAGAACTCGCATAACATAACAGAAAGAGAGCACAAGTCTCAAAGCAGAAATCAACGACAAAAAAAAGAGTAACCCAGAGTGAATTTTCACGTGACATACGTACAGTAGAATTGCTGCATAACATACCCATGTAAAAAAGAAAAACCGCTAAAAATATAAAGAAAAGCAAAAGCAAAACCCACACAAACATAAACATATGCAATGTGTAATGGGTCTACTGCCCAATAGAAAATTTGGCTTAGCCAAACAACGGCAAGTCCAAAACTTAGCTTGAAAAATTCGACTTATCCCAAACAGGGGCAAGTCAAAAAACCAGCCAAAGAAAGAAAATCGATTTACCCCAGAGAGAGGCATGTCAAAAAATCAGCCTAAAAAGTCATGAAACAACACATGAAAATAAACCAGCACAAATCTTGACACAAGAATCAATGACAGAAAATTAACTTATTCAAATTTAAAATTCAGAGTGTTCTTTACTAGCTAAGTACTACAAGGTCCATCTCCAAAAGGGAAAACGAGCTAATACTACAAGGTGCAACTGGAACTGCAGTCCACGGCGACCCAAACCCCCACACCGCTCGGCGGATCCTACATGATGCGTTCGGACATAGAAGGCAGCCGCCGGAAGAAATTGATCACTGGCGCCGGCATCCGGTCCCGGAACATCGGGTGCCGGAGGTAGTAGAACCCGGCGACCACTGCCACCACCTTCATGGGCACCATGTACAGCACCATGGCCACCACGACGCAGAGCACCACGAACATCCCTGTGGCGCGCGGGTCGCGCCACGACACGAGCGCCTGCAGCCTCTCCGCCTGCGTCGCCACGTCGCCGACCATGGCCTGCAGCCGCGCTCCGACCATCCTAGCGCGGTCGTACCGCGCGCGCACCACCTCCGCCGACCTCCCGCTCGGTATAGTGTCAAACTCCTCGTCCAGCTCCTCCCTGTCAGGCGCCTCCGCCATGGACGCGCGCACGCACGGGTGCGGCGCCGGGGCGCGCGGCCTGCGCCGGTACTTCCAAACGCCGACGGCGGCGACGTGGAGCGTGAGCGTCGGCACGATGAGATCCGGGTGCCACGCCAGGAGCACGAGCACGGCGTGCGCCATGGTCGTGGCCGTCGGGTTCCGCCACGACCGGGTATCCTCTGCCCACCGCGCCGCGTCGGCCACCCACGACAGCGCCGCCACGGCGCGGTTCCAGTTGGCGCGCAGCTTGCGCATGCTGAATCCCAGGGCTCCGCCGCGTCCAGCATCCACATCGCCACCTCTCGCCGGAGCGGCGGCTCGGCGCGAGCCAGGTGCGCGGCTGAGATGCGCGCCGCGGCCAGCCGAAGCGCCTCGCGGTTCACGGACGGGATCGGACGCAGGTGGTGCATCACCGGCAACACCGGCTGCCCGTACATGTGCAGGACGTCGAGCGCCGTCCCGGACGTGGCGAAGCGGACGGCCAGCTCGACGTCGCCCATCCTCTTTGCGCCGGAGGGCAGCATCAAGATTAGCGGGTACGTGCCGCGGTACACGCGGCCGTTCTCCAGCGTGGACAGCCGTATCCGCACCTTCCCCATCGGCCGCGAACACACGGCGTCTTTCCCCTCGTCCGGCGGAAGCGACTGCAGCGGGTCGTCGAAGACGCCGACGGTGAGCACGGTGCACGGGTCGTAGACGGGCCACGTGTACTGCTCGTTCCAGGACGGGTCGTAGCTGTCCGAGATGGTGCGTGTGCGCGCCCACTTGGGGCCATACTTGGCCACGGCGTACGCGTCCGTGCACCCCTTGCCGTCGGCGGTTCGCATCGGTAGGAGGCCTTTGCACCCGACGATGCCAAGCTCCAACACGCCGATTGGCGGGCGCCACAGCTGCCGCGCCGACGGCCGGAAGTCGCTGCTCGCGTACTGCGGCTCGTCGGCAACGTGGTAGCCCCCGTCGAGACACACGCGCACGTGCAGCCGGCCGCCGTGCATGTGCATGGCCGCCCTCTTGCCCACTTTTCTCATGGCCTCGTCGGACGGGAGAAGGTCGAGCCACTTGGACGCCACCTTCCGATCGTCAACCCGCCTCTCGATGGCAGCGAGCGAGATGCTGGCCGAGCCCACGGGGAAAGCTTCCTTGCCGTAGCGAACCTCGAGGGAGATGACGAAGCAGTCCTCGTCGATGAACGGCTCGGCGGCGACGAACACCAGGTCCTCGTTCCACGCCGGCCCACCGTTGCGGTTCACCGGCGTCGTGCGGGTCTTTAGGGACTGGAAGCCCAGGGTCCCGCGCACCGCGATGCCGGCGTCGCGGGGCGGCGCCGCCGTGAGCGTGTCCTGCGCCTCGATGACTGTCAGGCGCAGGAGCCAGAGCTTTGGCGAGACGTACACCTTGGCGCGCGACGCGACGGCAGCCGAGAACGACGACGCTGACGAGGAGTCCGCCTTCCACGCCTCGCCGAAGGCCTCGTCAGCCTGCGTGCCAGCCCACGTGGCGACCATCAGGTCGGCACCGGCGAGGCGGCGCCCGCCTTCCAGCCTGTACCATTGCGTGGCGAGCGGCCCGTCGGGCGGGTCCCGCGCGTGGACGTCGGCGGTGTCGAAGCAGAGCCCGCCGAGGAAGCTGCGGTCGTCGGCGACGGACACATCGGCGTCGGGAGGGAGGTCCCACACAGAGACCTCGAGCGTGGGGCCCGGGGAGTCGATGGCCGGATCGCGCTTGAAAGCGAAGGTCTGATCCCACTCGAAGAAGGCGCCGCGGCGCGCCTCCCGGGTGGATGCGTGGCGGCCGCCGGCGGCCACGCGGACGTGCGGGTGCGCTCCCGCCGGCAGGCCCCGCGCTCGGACAACCCTGACGAACAGGTACGGCATCTTGTCCACCAGGTCGTGCTTTGATCGCTCCATCGGCACATCCGGTGGCGGTGGCGCCGGACGCGGCGGCACCGGCACCTGCCTTGGCATCGGCGTCGGGATCGGCGGCGGTGGCGGTGTCTCCTCCTCCGGCGGCCTCTCCGACGCCGCTGTATCGGAAGCTGGCACCGCTTCCGAACTCAGTACCGGCTCATCTTCCGTGGCCGGGGTCGGCGCTGCCGGGTCACCGTCACCCTCTGGCGGCTTCTCCGTGTTGGCTTCGTCGCCGGCTGGTGGCGCTCCTTGTGCTTTCTCCGGCACCTCTGCCTCTGGCGGTGGGTCCGCACACACGGACACGGGTGAAGGTGAAGCATCGGGAGCCGGCGGCGGCGCATCAACTTTCGGCGGCTCCGCATCGGCCGCAGGAGGATCAGCGGCAGGCGGGTCAGGCTCCGGCGCGAGGGGCTCGTCGAGGTAGTAGACCTTGAGGCCGATGTCGCCGCGCACCCAGCTGAGGAAGCTCTTCTTCTCGAGCGGGAAGTAGATGAGCGCCTCCTCGCCCTTGCGCACGAACTGGCGCGCGTCGAGGCGGACGCGGCCGAGGAAGTTGTTGCGACGGGTGGGTGCAACCCGCACGTTGTGGAAGATGGCCACCTCGAGCGGCTCTCCAGCGACGGGGTCGATGCCGCCGGATCCGGGCCCCGGGAAGTTGAACTCGAGCGGCTCGTTCCAGGCCGGGTTGAGGTCCCGCGGCACGGTCCGCGTCTTGCGGCGCTGGCCGTCGAAGTCGGCGCGCGCGTACGGGCTGGACGTGCCCGTCCCGTCCTTCGGCAGCAGGTTCCGCGCCTCCACCACCTCCACCACCAGCTTCCTCACCGTCGCCGCCATACAGCATACGGTCGATGCAAGTCGCCTAGGATTATTCTATTTTGTCCGGTCGGCGCAACTCAGCGGTGATCGGCGGTGAGCTCAGGAGACATGGAGGTGTGTGTGTGTGTGTGTGTCAGTGAGTCGGAGTGGAAGACTCTAAATAGAGGCTGAGATGCGAACGCATGAAGAATAGCATGGCGGCACGCGGTGAAATGATGGTTAGTTAGTTTAATTAGGGCGTGGAATGAAGGTGCTTATCTTCGTTCGCAAGCATCTGAAAGTACATTTGAAAAGTGGAACGTTGTGAATAAATGAGCAAGTATTTTATGCCTTGGTTTTTTTTTTAAATTTTCAATATATCCATCTTTAATCATAATAGTACAACGAACAATAAAAATAATAAAAATTCGGAATAGATAAATCCCGAAAGTTCGGAATTTAAGTATGTCATCCTGAACGTTTTTTGATGGCAACTTTAGTTGCTGCGAGGTGGCAACTTTAGTTGTTAACACATGGCAACTTCGTTCCAGTTCGATTTTTTATCAAAAAATTGCCATGTTTGTCTACATCCTCTTAACTAAAGTTGCCATGAAAAGAGTTCGGATTATCATGCTTAAATTTCGAACGTTCGGGACTTATTGAGGTCCAAATTACATCCAGATCCGTAGACCACCCAGTGACCACTACAAGCACTGAAGCGAGTGAAAGGCACGCCGCTGTCATCGTCCCTCCCTCGCCAGAGCCGGACAAACCTTGTTGTAATAGATAGTCGGGAAGTCGTCGTGCTAATGCCCCATAGAATCAACGCACCAAAACATCAACCGCCGCGGATAAAGAGTGTAGATCAAAAAGATCCAACCTGAAGACACACGAAACAAGACGAACGACGAACAGATCCGAGCAAATCCACCAAAGACAGATCCGTCTGGGACACACCTCCACACGCCAACCAATGATGATAGACGCATCACCGGAACGGGTGCTAGGCGGGGAGACCTTTATTCCATCTTCATGGGGCTGCCGCCATCTCGCCTTTTGACCAGGACACAAACTCTAACAAAGCTCGAAAAAAGATCTAAAAACGGAGTCCTCCCATCGGCAAGGGCCGAGATCCACTCCGCCTCCATGGCCCTAAGGCCACCAAAGATGGGACGGACCGGCGCCAGCGCCAGCGGGAGGCAGAGTACACATTTTGGGAATCGGCGGCTGGCTAGGTCAAATTACCATGAACTTGCTGTATGCCCATTATGCCTTGGAATCAAATATACAGCTCTTGTTCGTTTGAATTCTTTTGGCCAATTCAAAGTAATTTCTAAGAAATTTTGGAAGATTTTGATCCTCTGCTCTGGTCACTTGATGAGTAGGATTGAAATATTTTTACCTTATGATTCATTTGGACTATATTTTGAAGAAAAAGTTCCATTCACTTAAATCTCTTTGTAGAATTTCTTTATTTTGCTTATACAACACTGGGCGGTGATACCCGTCGTTCTGATCTGGCCAGACATGGGTGGGTTTCCGAAGCGGTCGTCCCATCACCCAGATTCGCCCGTAGAGATGACCACTCTGGCCTGCGGCGACAGTCTTGTTGCAGATTGTGATGGCCACTGAAAGGTCTTCGGAAGGGTTTACCTTCAGATCCGGTGGTTGACTTCGGCAGCAAGATGCAAACTATGGACAACGGTTTGACGCATAGGGATGGTTGTGCAGCATCGGTAATCACACATCACACGTAGCTGCTGGGTTCGCGGAAAAGTGATGGCGACAACACATGAGTGACATTGATGGTGGTGCTAATCGAGCACCCCGATTGCGAGCTCCGGGGTGAAAGCCTATGTCTGATCCAAGTTGGTTATACCTGGCAATGGCGATGTTTTTGACATCGTTACCTTGCTGGAGGCATTGTTCGGATATGCTCGGACTAATTCTTCAGGGTGAAAACCCATGTTCTAGACTTTGGTGGTTGGATCCGGCAATGATGGCGTTTGAACGTTGCTCCTATCCTGAAGGCGTTGCTGTTGAAGAAACTCATCGATTGTGTGATGTCATGAGATGATTGGTGCGAATATGGTCATTGTTGTAGTTTGCCGATCACGAACCTGATCAGTTTGGTTTTTTTTCCTCGCCCGCTCATAGCTTTGGTCTTACATGACTTTATTATTGGTCGGTGTGTTTTCTTGTGTGCGTGTGTTCATGTTGGCTGTGTGCATCCTAATTATGCAGAGGCCGGGTGTGTGCTCATGGTGTTCTGTTCTGTATCCTCTTGATGCTTCATTTTAAGCTAATAAAATCCATCCTTTATCGAAAAACAACACTATAGTTTTCTAATCATGCTTCATCACTGGCGCTAGACCTCATCTCATCTCCTAGGTGCACAGTTTAATTAATAAAGTTCATAAAGTCCAGGAGGAGACGGAGAGATGAGATTCCAAATCCCTTTCTTTATCTTTTTCTTTTTCTCAGACGCAGAATATTATTTAGGAAAAAGAAGATCCTTTCTCCGCGTCTGTATGAAACGAGTAGGCGATGCGTGGAATCGAATGCGTTGCTTTTGCATGGAGTTGTGCAGTGCAGATCTGGTTGAGCGTGAGTGAGTCACAAAAGGCGAAAAGGCAGAGTCCATCCACGCCGACCATTCCCTTTCTTTGTCCCCGTCCTGCCGCCCACTATGCACATGACCGTCACTTGAACACGTATGCAAAAGCAACACACACTCGTCTGCACGAAAACCCACTAGACCTGAAGCACAACACTCAGGAAGGATACTGTTGTGATCCAGCGTCAGGTATCTCTCAAAGAAAGGGTTCAATTTCCAGAAATCCAATTTGCATCTAGGAAGGAAGTGTATGTTCGTGCGCGTCAAAAATGTATTTTGCAATGTAAAAAATATTTAATAAAAAAAGATGTGTTCGTTGTCATACTCAAATGCTACTTGCAAATTTTTAGGGGCAAACCTTAAGCATTTTGATCTGTGTGAAAAAACAAGTCCAATGTCGAATGTTATCTCCAATGCTACACTTAATTTTATTTTTTCACCGACCAAGCACCGCTAGCCATTTCGCATCAAAATTGGGGAGTCAAGCATTCTTGTTACACTAACATGAACATCTACACATAAATTCATAATTTTTAAAACTTATTTAGTATTTGTTTTGAATTTACTGTTCATCTGGTAGCATATGATTCCTAGAGCTAAAACGATCATCTCGAATTTCAGTTAAAAGCAACAAAATCTGGTACAAAGTAGAATATCAAGGATGTGGTATACTGGTATGTGTACAGTGGTTCATATGATCGTGATATTTTTACGAAAATGATCCAAGTCTATTATCAAAGTTAACTGAAAGTACAAAGCGCCTCAAACGTAATAAAAATTGCATCGAGATTCCAAGAGCACCGAATAACCACTACCATCGCCAGAACAAGCCGTTGACACGCCATTGTTACAACTCCTTTACCGAAGCCGGCTTGACCTTGTCCATAACAACCACAGAGTCTTTGTGCACGTGCCCCTAATGACCAGCGCTCTAGAACCACACTCATTACCTTTGAACCTAAAGACCTGAAGCACCTGACATCAAATCTCGCCACACGACAAAAACTCTAACATCACCGTCCCAAGGAGACGGCAGGAAACTATGCCAGAGCTCCGTCGACTACATCTAGATGGACGAACTCAAGGAGGATCAGAGCCTGCAGGACAAACTTGAAGAAGAGGCACCGCCATCCGCCCGAGCACCGCACCTACGAAGATTAAAAAGCTCTAACCTAAACTACTAACCGGACGGGAGGCACCTGGATTCCCCTCCCCGCCACTGACCACCACAGTGGAAGAAAGAGAGAAGACAAATCCATGGGCTTGCTGGCGAAGCTAGGAAGGGAGAGTTTGCCCTAGCTTCCAATGGATAGATAGGAGATGGATAAAAATTGATATACCAAACGGATATCTTGCATGAATGGATCTTGCCGGCCTATGCGAGTGGTTGATTCAACTGAAATCACCATCAAATACCCAAGTGATGGCAAAAAAAAAAACTATAGATACATTCGACTAATATAAAAAGAAAAATCAGAGTTGAAAAGTAAAGAACGCCATAGACAACAGTTGAAGAAAAATGATAGATGGAGTCAATCCAGTCAAACTCAATTCCAAATTATTTAGAGTTAGGTTCTGTATTTGATCACCGACCTAGTGCTAGTCCTTGATAACTTAGGGCATCTACAGCCGGACTCGGCAAATTGGGCCCCTCAAACGTCCGCAGACACGCTCAGTCGATGTTCGAGCGTGTTCCTTTTAAGCCCTCATTTGTGCATGCATGCAACCATGTCGCCACTTTGTCCCCAATATTCTCGCTCACATGCATATAATTAGTGGGGATGGATTGAGATAAAAAAAATAAAGAAGGAGAAAAGATAGTTCGGGGTGGGTTGTGTCCTACGTGAAGGACTGACTGGGCGTGTCTGCCCTATATATGGTTGGCTGAAATATGGGGATTACACATAACCCAAAGATATGGGGACAGAGTAGGGGGTCCATTTGGGTCACTATTTTTCCTTTTCCTCTCCTATTCGGTGGGTGACCGAATTGTCCTCCTGGATGTATAGGGAGGATACGAGGGGATCACCCATAAATGCTCTTATGAACACTATTTTGATATGGCATAGCAGTAAACCACAACTAGGACTATTAGACAGATAGCTTTGTTCAAACGGTTTACCATCTGATTTGCTCATCTGGTCCAATGTATATATCTTCCTAGACAACTTCATGGACGTGTGTAGGGAGCGGCCAACTGCTCCCTTAGCCGTCCCGAGTAGTCGGCCAAAAATAGAAATTTTTTATCCCCTAATCTATAAAGAGAAATAATTTGCTCCCTAATCATATATTAGGAAAGGTATCATATAAACAGGAAAAAGCATCCGCGTGAACAGGTGTGAACGTATTTAATGCATGTTTCAGTATTTAAAAAAAAGCTATATCTTTCGAACCGCACGTCAAAATAAGATCCGTTTTCACTACTGGAATCCTCGCGACATGCTCTTCAAAACTAGATCCAGCATGGGTACGTTTCGACGAATTTTTTGTGTGCAATTAAGTCTCCGTTTGGTGCAACTTCCTAGCTGTCGGTGTGCAACTACCTGTTAGTCAATGTGCAACTTTTTTCCTACGCGTGAACGTGCAGTTTTCACTTATGGCACCTCTAACACGAACTACCCCCTACCAGTGAGATGTGAAACTTTGTTGCTGGTTGTGCCAATTACATAGTAGTCGATGTGCAACTTTTCCCATGTTCGTAGATGTCAGTTTTCATAGTTTTCTTTCTTTGCCAACTACTTAGCATTGGATGTGCAACTTTAGATGTTGCACCGGCCAACTGCTTAACTGTCGGTGTGCAATTTTGTCCCATACCACATGGATATGTAGTTTTCACTGCTAGCAACCCATCCCAACCATCCCTACTAGTGAGATGTGTAACTTTAGGAGGGCCTATGGGCAACTTTTCTCTACCCTCATGGATATGCAGTTTTTCACCAACAAATCTTGCGAGTGAGATGTGTAACTTGGTCTGTTGCCCTAGTCAACTGCCTAACAGACCATGTGCAACCTGGTCTATTGCCCTTGCCAACTGAAACTATACATCCATAAGTAGGGATGAAGAGTTGCACATTAACTACTAGGCAGTTGGCTGGAACAACAGACTAGGGTGTACATATTTTCGGTAGGGGTTGGTGGGGCAGGGTGTGCGAGTGAAAACCACAAGTAGTGAGAGGGTGCACATCGACTACTAGCTAGGTAGTTGACCTAGTTGCACATCATAAAAAGTTGCTTTTGTCATGGCTAATCCTCATAGAAAGTTGGACTATGTAGGTCTAAAATAATTGGTTTCGAAAAGAGTTGCGCAGTAAAGTACTGAAATTGCACAATGTAGTAACACATTTGCACCATATAGCATCAGAGTTGGCAGTAATTGTTTTTGTCAAAACATATATAAATAAGATTTAGTTTTAAAAAGCTCGTCGCGAGAATTCCAATGATGAAAACGGATCTGAATCCTGACATTCGATTGTGGAGTTACGGCTTTTTGAAATTTCGAAAATCCAATTAAATGCACTGCATGCTGTGCTCCGGTGTCCTCCATCATATACATGGACCCAAGTTGCACGCAACTCTAATTCTTTATCTTTTAGCTTTCACATGCAGACCCATCCCCACCGGTCGCTGTCCTCGCTTTGTCGTTTAGCGTGAGCGCTCGATTCCGTGAGATAGTGCACGTGCACTAGGAAGCATTTAGGCAACTTCATAGGATCCACTACCCCAATAAGTGGTGACACATTACTAAAATTGTGTTTTGAGTTAGGATGGAGGAACTATCAAATATATACATACAAAACTTAAACTGGCCAAGCCAGCGAATTCTTTTCCTTTTTACAGTTTTTTCTTTGATGAGACCACACGTGTACATGGTAAGTTCAATTGGCATTGGAGCGGTGGGTATTGATGAAGTCATGTACCTAGGGTAGGGTCATGGACCTGTCCAAGGTACCCTCCCCAAGGACATCTTTAGAAGAAATGGCCTTCTAGTTGACCTGGTAGGATTTCACTCGACAGACTCAAAGACACTCGACCATGAAGACCCACTCGACCACAAGGAGTTCAAGAACCACTCTGAGTCCAAACGGTCTGTAATTAAGTAGTCTTTATGATCATGATGACACTTTATGTAAGGCGTTACCAGTAACGCCTGGCCTTAATGTACCTTTAACCCTCCGCCACGTAATGGCTGGGGTCTGGCGCACTCTATATAAGCCACCCCCCTCCACAGGTAGAGGGGTTCGCACCCCTGTAATTCATACACATATAATCCAGTCGACCGCCTCCGGGCTCCGAGACGTAGGGATATTACTTCCTCCGAGAAGGGCCTGAACTCGTAAAACTCGTGCGTATACAACTACTCCATAGCTAGTATCTTGCCTCTCCATACCTACCCCCCATTCTACTGTCAGACTTAGAACCACGACAGTTGGCGCCCACCGTGGGGCAGGTGTTCTAGCGATTTGTTGGAGAAGTTGGGATTCTTTCGATCTCCTACATCATGGTTTCAGGTGGAGTTTTGGTCGAAGGCCGCGAGATCCGTCTTGGTGCGCTCACGTTCATCGC
Source organism: Aegilops bicornis (assembly GCA_021605145.1). NCBI lineage: Eukaryota > Viridiplantae > Streptophyta > Magnoliopsida > Poales > Poaceae > Aegilops > Aegilops bicornis. The sequence continues at coordinate 747,711,879 of CM038673.1, read as the reverse complement.
CGACGACTCCGCTTGGCTTTAGGAGGCTCCTCTCGATGTCGATGCGCTCCCCGTCCGCGGGGCAATGCACTTCCGCGAGTGCGTCCGCGGCGTCCTCCTGCGGCAACCATCGACCCAGTATGGGTCGGTTCTTGTGCCGTCCTCACTCCCAGTCTCCCGCCGGCGCAAGCGCTCCGGTCGGTCGAGGCTTCAGCGATGGGTGAGGCATGCGGTGGCTCGCCAGTCGGCCACTTCCCAAGTTGCGGCAATCGAGCCCGACGAATCTCTCTACGGCCTGTTCGATCTGTCGACTGGCTCCGCAGAGACTGCATCCGAGTGCGATAGCAGCGATCCGGCAGCAGAGGTTCTGATGGTCGACGGACCACACAGTCCTCCTGGATTCCCCCGCACCGACGGAGGCGACGGTGGAGGCGATCCAGCGCAAGCTCATGAAGAGTACCAACCCGAGCCCCTCACTTCGCTGCAGAGGGAGGAACTTCGCCGCCGGAACATGGATGCGCTTCATACTCCTATCATTGGAGAAACCCCCGAGGCTCGTGCATTGGAGGATGCGCGCCATTAACCTGGCGAGCGCACTCGACCGAGAACCTCCAGCGAGTTCTCGACGAAAGACGCGACCACGGGTTCCGTAATCCAATCGATGTCGCCTCTTTCCACAACCAACTCAGGTATATCGAACTCGATTCAGAATTTAGCAGCTGCAGCCCGTATAGCAGTAATCGATTCAACCTTCCCGATCGGAGGCGGGTAGAGGTTTGCAACAGATCGTAGATTTACTCCGGGCAGCAGGAGATCAAAATTCAGTCAGATCACAACACGGAACAGGATTCACGGCAGATCCGTCGCTGCGAATTCAGTCCAGCCGCCCATAGTCCAAGATCGCCCCGAGGCGTGAGGAACGTGGAGGCCGGCGTGATAATCAAGATACAAGAACCGCGAGCCGTATGAGCACCGATTCGATCGCAATGATCGACGCCGAAAGTGCCCACCCTCCCCAAGGGGTGGATCATACGCCCCGGCAACAAGATGATGTGACGCCAAAGACAAAGGTCTTTGGCGGAAGGGTTCCAATGACCCCTGCAGAACCAGGCTTTGACGTGAGATCCATTATCGTTCAAGGCTTGGTCAGCGAACAGAGCTCACCGAGAAGGCCATGACAGAGATGTTCCCTCCAAAGCAGAAGTTCATGTCTCGGGGCGAGTGTTTTAGCAGGCCATCGAGCTGCACCGATTCCTCCCAACTTCAAAGTTGGCGATCGGAGTCGATAAGTTCACCGGTGAGTCCAAGCCTGACACTTGGCTTGAGGACTACCGAGTGGCTGTCCAGATTGGCGGCGACAACGATAAGGTAGCTATGAAGCATTTGCCCCTTATGTTGGAGGGTTCGGCCAGAGCATGGTTGAATCAGTTAGCGCCCAGCAGTATTTACACTTGGGAAGATCTTGCCCGAGTGTTTGTCAGGACATTTGAAGGGACTTGCAAGCGACCAGGGGTTGTGACAGAGCTGCGATCATGTGTACAAGTCGAATGAAACTTTGAGAGATTACATCCAGAGATGGATTACCTTGCACCACACAGTTGAGAATGTGTCCGATCACCAGCGATCTGTGCTTTCAAGGAAGGTGTTAAGAACAGGAGTTGAGTTTGAAATTGCCGGACAGAGATATGACCCTGAGTCGGATGATGGAGATTGCCACCAAGTATGCTAATGGTGAAGAAGAGGATCGACTACGGAGTGGTAAGTACAAGTCAGCCGCTAATGAAGCCGTGGAGGAACTCCAGTTAGGCGAAGCGCATGAAAGCCGAGCCAGCCGCTCCGGAGAAGCCTTGGTCAGTGACCCTGTGATAGTTTAAGGGGAAACCCAAGGGTCCGTGGAACCCTAAAAAGGTGAAAGACCAAGATGGGAATGATGTGTTGGACTTGCCATGTCACATTCACACGAAGAAAGATGAAGAGGGTAAACTCATTTACCCGAAGCATACCACTCGACAGTGCCGGCTCTTGATTCAGCAGTTCCAAGGGAAGCAACCCAAGGATAAGGAAAAGGAGTCGGACAAAGTTGAGGACAAGGAAGATAGTGAAGGTGGATACCCCCAGGTCAATTCCACCCTGATGATTTTTGCTGACGTTGAAAGCAAAAGTCGATTGAAAGTTATCAACCGAGAAGTGAACATGGTCGCTCCGGTGACGCCCAATTACCTGAAATGGTCCCAGACCGCCATCACATTCGACCGGTCGATCATCCGACACACATTGCCACCCACAGGAGGCAAGCGTTGATGGTCGATCCATCGTTGAAGGCACTCGATCGACCAAAGTTTTGATGGATGGCGGCGTTGGCTGAACATCTTGTATGCAGAGACGTTGAAAGGGATGGGCATTCCGATGTCCAGACTTAGCACCAGTAACATGAGTTCCCACGGAGTCATTCCTGGAAACAAGGCTGAGTCACTCGGTCAAATTGCTCTTGATGTGGTTTTTGGTGATTCGAAGAATTTCCGCAAAGAAAAGTTGACCTTTGAGGTCATGGATTTCCAGAGCGCTTATCACGCTATTCTGGGAAGGCCGGCGTATGCCCGTTTCATGGCTCGACCATGTTATGTGTACCTTAAACTGAAGATGCCCGGCCCCAAGGGTGTGATCACTATCACTGGCAATCGGAAGAAAGCGGAAGAGTGTTTCCAGAAAGGCTCTAAGATTGCTGATGCTCAGATGGCAGTGGTAGAATTGCAAGAATATCAGAAGACTGCAGATCCGAGTGATTTGTTGCGAGCCAAGAAGCCCGCTATGGAGTCGGCATTTCAGTCGTCCGGTGAGACGAAGCAGGTTCACATTCACCCGACCGACCCCAATGCTGCTCCGACCAACATCTCAACAACACTCGACTCCAAATAGGAAGAAGCGCTCATCCAGTTCCTCCGTGAGAACTGGGACATCTTTGCATGGAAGCCTCACGACATGCCGTGTTCCTGTGGAACTGGCTGAGCATCGCCGCGAAGTCGACTCAAAAGTCAAACCTGTCAAAGAACATCTTCGACGGTCCGCCGTCCAGAAGAGAAAGGCCATAGGCGAGGAGGTGGCTCGGCTCTTAGCAGCAGAGTTTATCCGAGAAATTTACCACTCCGAGTGGCTCACCAATGTTGTCATGGTCCCTAAGAAGGACAATTCACTGCGCATGTGCATCGACTTCAAACATACCAATTGGGCCTGCCCGAAAGATCATTTTCCTCTCCCCCGCATCGACCAAATAGTCGACTCGACTGCGGGATGTGAGCGGTTGTCTTTTTTAGACGCATATTCCGGGTACCATCAGATCCGTGCATATGGACCCGACGAGATCAAAACAGCTTTCATCACTCCATTCGGGTGCTTCTGTTATGTCACCATGCCATTCGGCCTCAAGAATGCCGGAGCCACGTTCATGAGGATGATTCAGAAGTGTTTACCCACTCAAATCAGCCGAAATGTGGAAGCATACATGGATGACATTGTGGTCAAGTCACGGAAAGGTTCCGACCTGTTGACTGACCTTGCTGAAACATTTGCCAATCTCAGGAGGTATGATATCAAGCTTAATCCATCAAAGTGCACATTCGGAGTTCCCGGCGGAAAGTTACTCGGTTTTCGTTTACGAACGAGGAATCGACGCTAACCTGAAAAAGTTGGCACTATACTCCGAATGAAACGCCTTGTGTGCGTGTACGATGTCCGTAAGCTTCATTGGATGCTTGGCGCTTTAAGTCGATTCATCTCTCGCCTCGGTGAAAAGGCATTGCCTCTTTACCGGTGATGAAGAAGTCGAGACAAGTTCGAGTGGACTCTGAAGTCGATGCAGCATTTGCAGAGCTCAAAGCTCGCTCTCCACCAGCCGGTGCTTGCTGCCCCAATCAGCAAGGAGCCGTTGTCGCTTACATTGCAGCCACAGGACAAGTCGTCAGTACAGTACTTACGGTCGAGCGGGAAGAGGAAGGAAAGGCCTTCAAAGTTCAGCGCCCAATATATTATATTTCTGAAGTATTAACCCCGTAAAAGCAAACATACCCTCATTATCAGAAGCTTGTGTATGGGATTTATATGACCGCGAAGAAGGTTTCTCATTACTTCTCTGATCATTCCATTACAGTCGTCAGCGATGCCCCATTACCAGAGATTTTGCACAACAGAGACGCAACTGGTCGAGTGGCGAAATGGACGATTGAACTTCTTCCCCTTGATATCAAGTTTGAGGCAAAGAAAGCCATCAAGTCCCAAGCAATAGCAGATTTCATCACTGAGTGGATTGAACAACAGTTACCGACTCAAGTTCACTCGAACCTTTGGACTATGTTCTTTGATGGTTCCAAGATGCTGAATGGTTCCGGTCTTTGGGTAGTATTGGTTTCCCCGAGGTGATAAGCTCGGATATGTGCTCCAGATTCACTTTGATTCTTCCAACAATGAAGCGTAATACGGAAGCACCGTTATATGGGTTGCGTATGGCCATTTCACTCGGCGTCTGGCCGCCTCATGGTCTATGGCGACTCAGATCTGGTGGTTAATCGGTGATGAAGGAGTGGGACGTCACAAGTCCAAAGCCATGACCTGCCATCAGTAATGCAGTGAGGAAGCTAGATAAGAAGTTTGAGGGGTTAGAGATCCATCATATACCCCGACTGAAAAATCAAGCTGCTGATGATTTAGCGAAAATAGGGTCCAAGAGGGAAGCCATTCCCAGTGGTGTGTTTTTGGAGCACATCCGCACACCGTCAATTCAAGAGGATCCTTTCACTGAAGAAGCTCCACAGCCAAAAAGTGCCACTGATCCGACTGAAGTTGAGGTCCCAGCGGTGGTCGACCTGATCATGGAAGTCGTGGTCATCACCCCTGACTGGACAATACCATATATCGCGTATATCCTGAGGAAAGAGCTCCCGGAGAATGAAGAAGAGGCTAGACAGATCGTCCGCCGATCCAAGGCCTTTACTGTGATCAAGGGACAGTTATTCAGAGAAAGCGTGGATCGAGTTAGCCGTGCGCATAACGCCGTAAGAAGGTCGATAATTCTTGATGATATCCACTTGGGGACCTGTGGTCACCATGCGCCCTTCTCGGACCATCGTGGCTAAAGCATACCGGCGGGATTTTACCGCCAAAGGCAAATGAAATGGCAAAGGAAATAGTCGACAAGTGTGAAGGATGTCAGTTCTACTCCAATATGTCACACAAGCCCGCCAAGATTGAAGACCATTCCCTCGTCCCGCCTTTTCGCTGTTTGGGGGTTGGATATGATTGGACCACTGAGAACTGGCAGGAGCGGTTTCACTCATTTGCTTGTGGCAGTCGACAAGTTTACGAAGTGGATCGAAGCTAAACCTATAAAGAACCTTGATGCGTGTAATCGCCGGTTTCATTAGAGAGTTGATATTCAGATATGGAGTTCCGCATAAGATCATCATCGACAATGGGTCAAATTTCGATTCCGACAAGTTCAAAGCCTTCGCGCCTCTTAGGGCACACGAAGTCGACTATGCTTGATCGCTCACCCCGGTCGAATGGACAAGCGAGCGAGCAAATGGTTTAATTCTCAAAGGACTGAAACCTCGACTGATGCGTGATCTCAAGCATGCAGCAGGAGCGTGGGTTGACGATCTTCCGTCGGTTCTTTGGGGATTGAGGACCACTCCTAATCGGTCGACTGGGAGAACTCCATTCTTTATGGTCTATGGAGCTGAAGCAGTTCTGCCGAGTGACCTGCTTCACAATGCGCCCCGAGTCGAACTCTACTCTGAAGCTGAAGCGGAGCAAGCCCGACAAGATGTAGTCGACCTCCTTGAAGAGGAGAGAGAGATGGCCCTGATCCGCTCGACCATCTATCAGCAGGACTTGCGTCGATTCCACGCTAGAAATGTGAAGAGCTGAGCCTTTCAAGAAGGGGATCTGGTCCTCTGAGTGGATCAACAGAAACCGCACAAGCTCGCTCCCACTTGGGAAGGTCCCTTCATCGTCACCAGAGTTCTCCACAATGGAGCTTACCATCTTTACAACGTAGAACGCCAGATCGATGAGCCTCGAGCCTGGAATGCGGAGCTGCTCTGCCCCTTTTATACTTAAGTACTCACTCGGATGAGATGTAATAAAAGTACCTCTGTAGTTTGTTTATCTAAATCAAGAAGGTTATAATTTTCCCAGTGATTGTTATTAATTTTTGTTAAAATTCCCCCCCCAGTGGGTGGCTTAGCTGCGAATCCGTTTCGCCTAAGTTTGTAAAAAATCCTTACCGAGTGGTGAGCCAGCCTCTCACTCGGGGGCTTAGCTGCGAATCCGTTTTCGTCTAAGTGTTTTAAATCCTACCAAGTGGTGAGCCAGCCTCTCACTCGGGGGCTTAGCTGCGAATCCGTTTCGCCTAAGTTTGTAAAAAATCCTTACCGAGTGGTGAGCCAGCCTCTCACTCGGGGGCTTAGCTGCGAATCCGTTTTCGCCTAAGTGTTTTAAATCCTACCAAGTGGTGAGCCAGCCTCTCACTCGGGGGCTTAGCTGCAGTCCAAGTACTCGCCTAAGTATTTAATACAATGTGCACTTTGCAAGGACGACGAGGTACAGGTCGACTGTTGCCTTCCCCTTCAAAGCTATGACACAAAAATCCTCCTTGGAGGCTTAGCCGCAGTCCAGTACTCGCCTAAGTTTGAAAAATCCTACCGAGCGGAGAGCAAACCTCCCACTCGGAGGCTTAGCTGCAGTCCAGTACTTGCCTAAGTTTGAAAAATCCTACCGAGTGGAGAGCAAACCTCCCACTCGGGGGCTGCTACTAAGTTTTAAAAATCCTACCGAGTGGAGAGCAAACCTCCCACTCGGGGGCTTAGCTGCAGTCCAGTACTCGCCTAAGTATTGAAAAATCCTACCGAGTGGAGAGCAAACCTCCCACTCGGGGGCTTAGCTGCAGTCAGGTACTCGCCTAAGTATCAAAAAATCCTACCGAGTGGAGAGCAAACCTCCCACTCGGGGGCTTAGCTGCAGTCCAGTACTCGCCTAAGTACGAAATCCATCCCGATCTGCAAGGACGACGAGGTGCAGGTCGACTGTTGCCTTCTCCTTCGGAGCTGCGCCACAAGTACAACATGCGCCCCATCCCGATCCGCAAGGACGACGAGGTGCAGGTCGATTGTTGCCTTCTCCTTCGGAGCTGCGCCACAAGTGCAACGTGCGCTCCATCCCGATCCGCAAGGACGACGAGGTACAGGTCGACTGCTTCCTTCTCCTGCACCTGCAAGAGCAACAAAGTGTAGGTCGACTGGATCCACCTCAGAGCTACATCTCAAGCATTGAAGCATAATCCGAGTGAAGAGCAAAGTTCACTCGAAGGCAAACAAAGGCATATCTCGACGATAAGTAAAGTTCGGATAGCATCCTAAGGATGCAGAAGTACCCAGGCCTCAAGCCTGTTAAAGTTTATCGGTTACAAAACCACTCGGCATTCCGAGGCAAATTTAAGGTAGAGCATAGAAGTTTTTTACTCCTCAGGTGGAGGACTGGAAGGAGCCACAAACTGGTCAAGGTCGATCCCATCAGCAATCCGGTGGCGTGGCGATGAAATTCTCCATGAAAGATTGGAAATCATACTTCTTAGTATTGGCAACTTTGATGGACGCCTTGACTTTTCCTCCGGCGCCTCCTTGCAAGGGACACGAACCGCAGACAGAGCAACATCAAGACCGCACCGGCAGAGGACTTTTCCATTCTTGCACTCGACTTGGGACCTCATTCAATGAGTCATTAAGGACTCGAGGTCATTCTCAATCGTCTGTCCGCCAGAGTGTTGAGTCAATCCGCCGACACTCGCAGCTTTCGATCGGCGAGATAGTCCACCACACCAAGAATGCGAGACTCGATCGAGCACGTTCATATAGCGGCTTCATCCTTCACGGGAGAGTTGATGGGGTCAGGCTTTTCTCCACTCGACCGGTCTCCTCTTCAAGTTCGATGTAATTCTGCAAATACGACTCGAGTTCAAGCTAATGGTTTTATGATGAGTCGATGATGACAAGTCGATCGGATAAGAGGAATTACCTTCAAGCATGAGGAATAGCTTCTTGGCGAGCCCTCCCGGATAAGCCTCCAGATCATTCCTCTTCCCCTTGATTCGCCAAACCTTTTGTCAAAGGCAACTTTGTCATTCTTCACCGGCTAACCTCCTTGTTGGCGGCGTCGAGCAGCCTTCACCTTGATGCGGTATTCTCCTCTTCAAGTTTGCCGACTGAGACCAGTTTCTCTTCCGCGAGCTTTGTTTTCTCCAAAGCCGCCTTCTGTGCCTCTGCAAGGTCGTGGTCTATCTTCTTCAGAGCCTCCTCCAGTTTGTCTGCAAAATAACAATAAGCCCAGAGCTGAGAATGGGTAGAAAGACAAAGACAGTCATGAAGTTCTCACCAGCCATACCTTTTGCTTCATCTCTCGCCTTTTGCAAGTTCTCCTGAGCAAGCTTCAAGTCAAGGTTGAGCTGGATCTGTTTGTTCTCCAATTCGGTATAGCGGGCCACGAGCTCGCAAGATTTCTGCGAAGAGTCAATCGACAAAACATCAAAGACAGGTCACTTCCGAGTGACTAAAGAAAAATCATAGCATTTCTAAGACTACGATCGAATCAAAACATTCGACGGTAGTCTCGGGGACTACACCCGGTGGGTGCACTCAGCGTGCCCCCACTGGTTTTACCAATTCGGTTCGACCAGTCGACCGAAAGAGGCAAAAAGGTTATGATCCTAAAACCACAGCCAACTGTCAGCAGTCAGCCGTGTAAAAAAAACAGTTCCTTAGACTATAGTCGACTGCCAGCAGTCCACCATAGTCTCGGGGACTACACCCAGTGGGTGCACTCAGCGTGCCCCCACCGGTTTCAAAGATCCATTCGACATGGCCTGACCCGACCGAGTGAAGAAGTTCAAAAGTATAAAGACTATAGTCGATCGCCTGATCCACCATAGTCTCGGGGACTACACCCAGTGGGTGCACTCAGCGTGCCCCCACCAGTACAAAAATTCATTTGACACACCCGCCCAGTGGGTGTACAGATATAGATATGGAAAATTTCAGAAAGAAGAAATTTCAGGTAGCATATCCTAACAGAACAAGCAGCGACCGACTTACTTGGACATTGCTCTGAAGAGCTGAGCTTGCATCATAAGCCGCCTGGCTGGCCTCCCGGACCATCTTCACTTGCTCCATCATGATCCCTGCCTGGCGTATGGCCTCCTTAGCAGCACTCACTTGGTCTTCCGGGACGTGGTGTGTGGCAAAAAGGGAAGGTGGGTCAGCAGTCTACGACGAAGGCCGGACACTCGTCAGCGGCACAACAAAGGACACAGAAGCCCGAGTGGTGCCGCCTCCCTCGTGAACCAGCGTCTCAGGCAGTGATACAACTTGAGTAGCCTTGCCAGCAGGCACCTTTTTGTCCTTCCTCTTCCTCAGCGGTGTTTCATCGTCATGCCGTCAGGGAGATCAATGACATGAGGTGGAACTACAAGAAAGATTCAAAGGTAAAAACAGAAATCCAATCGACCATAAAGCGAAACTGCAGAGATCATACCAAGGTTGGAGGTGGCGGCATCTTCCATTTCCTGATCTTCGTGCTTAGCTGAGGTCTCGGAGGTGGCAGCACTGCAGATTTCAGAAATCAGTTGATCAGTCAAACGAGTCGACCAAAAGTACACTCATGATAAACAGGAAGACACAAGTTCTGCTGATTACCCGGAAATGGTGGGAATGATCATCCTCATCTTGGGCAAGGCCTTCGTCGGCTTTGATGACGTAGCTCGGGGTTGCTTCGGCGGTTTCTCAGTCGGCACTGGAGAAGTCGTCCGAGGGCGCTTCGTCGACCGCCCAACGGGCGCGATAGCCTTACCGCGCTCGACCGCCAGATCATGCGTCAACTTGGATCGCCTTCTCGAGTGGGGAGGGTCCACGTCTTCATCCTCTTCCTCCTCCTCCTCCTCCTCTTCATCAGAGCTGTCGTTTTCCTCGCCCTCCTCGGACTCCCGTTCCTCCTGGCTTTCGCCTCCGCTTCCTTCTTCTTCTTCGACTTGTACTTGCGCCCCGTTGGGCATCGAGTACTCTCAGTGGTGGCCTAGAAGACAGCAAAACAAGATGAAAGTCAATCGGCCGATTCGCAGCGGAACAGAGCGAATGCAACAGGATCACAGTCGGAGATAAGTGGTCATACCTTGTCTGGTTCGTAAGATTGATCGAGTGGTGGGATCCTCCTAGCTCCACGAGGGTTATCCTTGTTCCCTGTGATGGCAGTCATCCACCTCTCCAATGTGGCGTCGTCGACCTCCTCTGGGTGGACCCGGGTGGTGTCTTCGGTACCAGAATACATCCACATCGGGTGGCCTCGGTATTGGAGTGGCTGAATGCACCGTCGAAGGAAAACCTCCAGAAGATCCATGCCGGTCACTCCATCGCGAATGAGCTGGACTACACGCTCCATCAACAATTTAACCTGGACCTTCTCCTCCGAAAGCACCTTCAGAGAGGACGGCTTGTTCACTCGACCCATGGAGAAAGGAGGGACTCCAATGATCGCCTCAAGGCGTCGGGTCTTGGCAAGAGAACCAGGTCGATCGCCACCCTCTAACCGAGTCGGGAAGAATCATGGCCGGAAGGCAATTTTACCCTCATCTCGACCCCAAGACCCCACACATCTGAATTACTTGGGTTCTTTCATCATTCGGACTAGCCTTTTTCACCGTCTGAGAGCGACAAGTGAATATGTGTTTGAAGAGGCCCAGTGCGGCCGACAACCCAAGAAGTTTTCGCACAAAGACACGAAAGCGGCGAGATAGGCAATTGATTTGGGTGTGAAGTGATGGAGTTGTGCTCCAAAGAAGTTCAGAAACCCCCGAAAGAAAAGATTCTCGGTAGAGAAAATCTGCGATTAACATGGGTGGCTAAGAGGACGCACTCACCCTCCGAGGCTGCGGCTGCCACTCCGTCCCGGAAGCCTTGCTGACCCATGGGGATCAATCCCTCGTTGGCTGTGTCGTCGAGGTCTTTTCGGTGATGGTCGAGCGGATCCAATCTCCTGGACCCAACCTTGCGGCAGGCTGGACGCGACGAGGATCCGCCCGACCGGTCGCTCTCCCCTTCGCCTTCGCCGTCGCCTTCTTCGCCCGCTCCAAGGCCGCCGTCTTCTCCTTCACCATTGTCACCGGCGAAGCAGGAACGGAGCAGCAGTGCTGAGCAGGTCATGGGCGCGGCAGATGAATCTGAGGACGGGGAGGGGAAAATGAGGGCGCACTATTCAAAAGACCCCCACCCTGCGCCTTATATGTAGTCGCCTGAGTGGTCTGACCGGTAGGCCCGGCAATCCTCAAATCCAAGCAATAGCCGCTACGATACGTGATTTAAAAAGGCGGCACGAAGATCGAGGCGTCTTCGCCTTATCCCATTCGAGTACCGCAGCCTTCTCCGCTTCACGCGCTTCCCGAAATTCGGATCCTGCTAAATCCGCTAACAGCAGAGCAACTCGTCAGACGGCAGATTTCCTCCGATCCGTCGCTCGGAGATCTTCAAGTCTATAAAGTACACTCGACAGATGTGAAGAATGGATCAAGGCGACTGAAAGAGAAGTTGACGCCATCACTAAAAAGTCATTGATCCAGAGTAAGACGCACTCGCAGCGCAAAAACAGGTCGGAAAGATTATCAACTCCTTCCTTATTCGAACCTCGATCCATTTGGGGGCTAATGATGAAGTCATGTACCTAGGGTAGGGTCATGGACCCTCCCCAAGGACATCTTTAGAAGAAATGTTGGGGAACGTAGTAATTTCAAAAAATTTCCTACGCACACGCAAGATCAAGGTGATGCATAGCAACGAGAGGGGAGAGTATTGTCTACGTACCCTCGTAGACCAAAGCGGAAGCGATCACAACGTAGAGGAAGTAGTCGTACGTTCTCCTCGCGATCCAGCCGATCCCAGCGCCGTTACTCCGGCGCCTCCGAGTTCTTGGCACACGTTCAGCTCGATGATGCTCCTCGGGCTCCGATCCAGCAAAGCTCCGGGGAGAGGGAGTTCCGTCAGCACGACGGCGTGGTGACGATCTTGATGTTCTACCGACGCAGGGCTTCGCCTAAGCACCGCTATGATATGACCGAGGTGGAATATGGTGGAGGGGCACCGCACACGGCTAAGGAACGATCTCAAGGATCAACTTGTGTGTGCTAGGGTGCCCCCTGCCCCCTGTGATATAAAGGAGCAAGGGGAGGGCCGGCCGGCCCTAGGAGGTGCGCCAAGGGAGGGAGTCCTCCTCCTAGTGGGAGTAGGACTCCCTTTCCTAGTCCAACTAGGAAGGAGGAAGGGGAAGGAAAGAGAGGGAGAGGAGAGGGAAGGGGGCCGCGCCTCCTTGTCCAATTCGGACTCCCCATGGGGGGCGCGCCACTTCCTGGCGCAGCCCTCTCTCTCCCTCTTGGCCCAATAAGGCCCATTACTTCCCGGGGGTTCCGTAAACCCTCCGCACTCCGTCTTTCTCCTAAACTTCCGGAACCTTTCCGTGTCCGAATATAGCCGTCAATATATCAATCTTTATGTCTCGATCATTTCGAGACTCCTCGTCATGTCCGTGATCACATCCGGGACTCCGAACTCCTTCGGTACATCAAAATACACAAACTCATAATATAACCGTCATCGAAACCTTAAGCGTGCGGACCCTACGGTTCGAGAACAATGTAGACATGACCGAGACACATCTCCGGTCAATAACCAATAGCAGGACCTGGATGCCCATATTGGTTCCTACATTTTCTCTGAAGATCTTTATCGGTCATACCGCATAACAACATACGTTGTTCCCTTTGTCATCGGTATATTTACTTACCCGAGATTCGATCGTCGGTATCCAATACCTAGTTCAATCTATTCTTGGTAAGTCTCTTTACTCGTTAGTAATACATCATCTCACAACTAACTCATTAGTTGTAATGCTTGCAAGGCTTATGTGATGTGTATTACCGAGAAGGCCCAGAGATACCTCTCCGACAATCGGAGTGACAAAACCTAATCTCAAATACGCCAACCCAACAAGTACCTTTGGAGACACCTGTAGTACTCCTTTATAATCACCCGATTCGTTGTGACGTTTGGTAGTACCCAAAGTGTTCCTCCAGTAAACGGAGTTGCATAATCTCATAGTTATAGGAACATGTATAAGTCATGAAGAAAGCAATAGCAATATACTAAACGATCAAGTGCTAAGCTAACGGAATGGGTCATGTCAGTCACATCATTCTTCTAATGAGGTGATCCCATTAATCAAATGACAACACATGTCTATGGTTAGGAAACATAACCATCTTTGATTAATGAGCTAGTCTAGTAGAGGCTTACTAGTGACTATCTGCTTGTCTATGTATTCACACATGTATTATGTTTCCGGTTAATACAATTCTAGCATGAATAATAAACATTTATCATGATATAAGGAAATAAATAATAACTTTATTATTGCCTCTAGGGCATATTTCCTTCAGCCTCCCACTTGCACTAGAGTCAATAATCTAGATTACACAAGAATGATTCTAACACCCATGGAGTCTTGGTGCTGATCATGTTTTGCTCGTGGAAGAGGCTTAGTCAATGGGTCTGCAACATTCAGATCCGTATGTATTTTGCAAATCTCTATGTCTCCCACTTGGACTTGGTCCCGAATGGAGTTGAAGCGTCTTTTGATATGCTTGGTCCTCTTGTGAAATCTGGATTCCTTTGCCAAGGCAATTGCACCAGTATTGTCACGAAGATCTTCATTGGTCCCGATGCACTAGGTATGACACCTAGATCGGAAATGAACTCTTTCATCCAGACTCCTTCATTTGCTGCTTCGAAGCAGCTATGTACTCCGCTTCACATGTAGATCCCGCCACGATGCTTTGTTTAGAACTGCACCAACCGACAGCTCCACCGCTTAACAAAAACACGTATCCGGTTTGCGATTTAGAATCGTCCGGATCGATGTCAAAGCTTGCATCGACGTAACCATTTACGACTATCTCTTTGTCACTTCCATATACGAGAAACATATCCTTAGTCCTTTTCGTGTATTTCAGGATGTTCTTGACCGCTGTCCGATGATCCACTCTGGATTACTTTGGTACCTTCCTGCCAAGCTTACAGCCTAAGCATACGTCAGTGTCCGGTACACATTGCATACATGATAGAGCCTATGGCTGAAGCATAGGAACATCTTTCATTTTCTCTCTATCTTCTTTGTGGTCGGGCATTGAGTCCGACTCAATCTTATACCTTGTAATACAGGTAAAAAACCTTTCTTTGCTCGATCCATTTTGAATTTCTTCAAAACTTTATCAAGGTATGTGCTTTGTGAAAGTCCAATTAAGCGTCTTGATCTATCTCTATAGATCTTGATGCCCAATATGTAAGCAGCTTCACCGAGGTCTTTCATTGAAAAACTTTTATTCAAGTATCCTTTTATGCTATCCAGAAATTCTATATCATTTCCAATCAATAATATGTCGTCCACATATAATATCAGAAATGCTACAGAGCTCCCACTCACTTTCTTGTAAATACATGCTTCTCCAAAAGTCTGTATAAAACCATATGCTTTGATCACACTATCAAAACGTTTATTCCAACTCCGAGAGGCTTGCACTGCACCATAAATTGATCGCTGGAGCTTGCACACTTTGTTAGCACCTTTTGGATCAGCAAAACCTTCGTTGCATCATATACAACTCTTCTTCTAGAAATCCATTCAAGAATGCAGTTTTACATCCATTTGCCAAATTTCATAATCATAAAATGCGGCAATTGCTAACATGATTCGGACAGACTTAAGCATCGCTACGGGTGAGAAAGTCTCATCATAGTCAACCCCTTGAACTTGTCGAAAACCTTTTGCAACAAGTCGAGCTTTGTAGACAGTTATATTACCATCAGCCAGTCTTCTTCTTAAAGATCCATTTATTCTCAATGGCTTGCCGATCATTGGGCAAGTCAACCAAAGTCCATACTTTGTTCTCATACATGGATCCTATCTCAGATTTCATGGCTTCCAGCCATTTCATGGAATCTGGGCTCACCATCGCTTCTTCATAGTTTGTAGGTTCGCCATGGTCAAGTAACATGACTTCCGTAATAGGATTACCGTACCACTCGGGTGCGTATTTTATTCTGCTTGACCTCTGAAGTTCAAGAGCAACTTGATCTCAAGTTTCATGATCAACATCATTAGTTTCCTCACCAATTGGTGTAGTTGTCACAGAACCGTTTCTTGTGATGAACTACTTTCCAATAAGGGAGCGAATCTGATTACCTCATCAAGTTCTACTTTCCTCCCACTCACTTCTTTCGAGAGAAACTCCTTCTCTAGAAAGGATCCGAATTTAGCAACGAAAATCTTGCCTTCAGATCTGTGATAGAAGGTGTACCCAACAGTCTCCTTTGGGTATCCTATGAAGACACATTTCTCCGATTTAGGTTCGAGCTTATCCGGGTTGAAGTTTCTTTACATAAGCATCGCAGCCCCAAATTTTAAGAAACGACAACTTTGGTTTCTTGCCAAACCACAGTTCATACGGTGTCGTCTCAACGGATTTAGATGGTGCCCTATTTAACGTGAATGCGGCCGTCTCTAAAGCATATCCCCAAAACGATAGCGGTAAATCAAGAAGAGACATCATAGATCGCACCATATCAAGTAAAGTACGATTCTGACGTTCGGACACACCATTTCTCCGTGGTGTTCCGGGTGGCGTGAGTTGCTAAACTATTCCACATTGTTTCAAATGTAAACCAAACTCGTAACTCAAATATTCTCCTCCACGATCAGATCGTAGAAACTTTATTTTCTTGTTACGATGATTTTCCACTTCACTCTGAAATTCTTTGAACTTTTCAAATGTTTCAGATTTGTGTTTCATTAAGTAGATATACCCATATCTGCTCAAATCATCTGTGAAGGTGAGAAAATAACGATACCACGCGTGCCTCAACATTCATTGGACCACAAACATCGGTATGTATGATTTCCAACAAATCAGTTGCTCGCTCCATAGTTCCGAGAACGGCGTTTTAGTCATCTTGCCCATGAGGCATGGTTCGCAAGTACCAAATGATTCATAATCAAGTGATTCCGTAAGCCCATCAAGATGGAGTTTCTTCATGCGTTTTACACCGATATGACCCAAACGGCAATTGCCACAAATAAGTTGCATTATCATTATCAACTCAGTATCTTTTGGTTTCAACACTATGAATATGTGTATTACTACTATCGAGATTTAATAAAATAGACCACTCTTCAAGGGTGCATGACCATAAAAGATATTATTCATATAAATAGAACAACCATTATTCTCTGTCTTAAATGAATAACCGCCTCGCATCAAACAAGATCCAGATATAATGTTCATGCTCAACGCCGCACCAAATAACAATTATTTAGGTCTAAAACTAATCCCGATGGTAGATGTAGAGGTAGCGTGCCGACCGCGATCACATCGACTTTGGAACCATTTCCCACGCCAAGATCGTCACCTCGCCCTTAGCCAATCTTCGCTTAATCCGTAGTTCCTGCTTCGAGTTGCAAATATTAGCAATGTAACCAGTATCAAATACCTGTGTACTCATGAGTATTAGTAAGGTACACATCAATAACATGTATATCACATATACCTTTGATCACCTTGCCATCCTTCTTATCCGCCAAATACTTGGGGCAGTTCCGCTTCCAAAGGTCCAGCTTTGCTTGCAAAGAAAACACTTTCGCCAGGCTTAGGCCCGGACTTGGGTTTCTTCTCTTGAGCAGCAACTTTCTTGCTGTTCCTTTTGAAGTTCCCTTCTTCTTTCCTTTGCCCTTTTCTTGAAACTAGTGGTCTTGTTGACCATCAACACTTGATGCTCTTTCTTGATTTCTACCTCCATGCTTTTAGCATTGCGAAGAGCTCGGGAATTGTTTTGGTCATCCCTTGCATATTATAGTTCATCACGAAGCTCTTGTAGCTTGGTGGCGATGATTGGAGAATTCGCCAATGACACTATCATCCGAAGAGTAACCCCAGCTTGAATCAAGTGGTTATTATACCCAGACATTTTGAGTATATGTTCACCGATGTAACTATTCTCCTCCATTTTGCAGCTATAGAACTTATTGGAGACTTCATATCTCTCAATCCGGGCATTTGCTTGAAATATTAACTTCAACTCCTGGAACATCTCATATGCTCCATGACGCTCAAAACGTCGTTGAAGACCCGGTTCTAAGCCGTAGCATGGCAATAATCGAACTATCGAGTAGTCATCACTTTTGCTCGCCAGACGCTCACAACTTCTCGGCGTTGTTCTGCAGAAGAGGCACGGCACCCAGCGGTGCTTCCAGGACGTAATTCTTCCAGGCAGCAATGAGGATAATCCTCAAGTTACGGACCCAGTCCGTAATTGCTACCATCATCTTTCAACTTTGCTTTCTCAAGGAACGCATTAAAATTCAACGGAACAACAAAGACGAGCCATCTATCTACAAAGAAACATAGACAAGCAAAATACTATCGTGTACTAAGTTCATGATAAATTTAAGTTTTAATTAATCATATTAAAAACTCCCACTTAGACAGACATCTCTCTAGTCATCTAAGTGATTACGTGATCCAAATTAACTAAACCATGTCCGATCATCACGTGAGATGGAGTAGTTTCAATGGTGAACATCACTATGTTGATCATATCTACTATATGATTCACGCTCGAACTTTCGGTCTCCGTGTTCCAAGGCCATATCCTGTTATATGCTAGGCTCGTCAAGTTTAACTCGAGTATTCTGCGTATGCAACTGTTTTGCACCCGTTGTATTTGAACGTAGAGCCTATCACACCCGATCATCACGTGGTGTCTCAAAGACGAAGAACTTTCGCAACGGTGCATACTCAGGAGAACACTTCTTGATAATTTTAGTGAGAGATCATCTTATAATGCTACCGTCAATCAAAGCAAAATAAGATGCATAAAGGATAAACATCACATGCAATCAATATAAGTGATATGATATGACCATCATCATCTCGTGCTTGTGATCTCCATCTCCGAAGCACCGTCATGATCACCATCGTCACCGGCGCGACACCTTGATCTCCATCGTAGCATCGTTGTCGTTACGCCATCTATTGCTTCTACGACTATCGCTACCGCTTAGAGATAAAGTAAAGCAATTACAGGGCGTTTGCATTTCATACAATAAAGCGACAACCATATGGCTCCGACCAGCTTGTCGATAACATCGGTTACAAAACATGATCATCTCATACAATAAAATATAGCATCACGCCTTGACCATATCACATCACAACATGCCCTGCAAAAACAAGTTAGACGTCCTCTACTTTGTTGTTGCAAATTTTACGTGGCTGCTACGGGTTTAAGCAAGAACCAATCTCACCCTACGCATCAAGACCACAACGATACTTTCACAAATAGACTCCGTTTAACCTTCTCAAGGACCGGGCATAGCCACACTCGGTTCAACTAAAGTGAGAGAGACAGACACCGCCAGCCACCTTTAAGCACGAGTGCTCGTGAACGGTGAAACCAGTCTCGCGTAAGCGTCTGGCGTAATGTCGGTCCGGGCCGCTTCATCTCACAATACCGCTGAACCAAAGTATGACATGCTTTGGTAGGCGTGATGACTTGTATCGCCCACAACTCACTTGTGTTCTACTCGTGCATATAACATCAACGCATAAAACCAGGCTCGATACCACCGCTGGGGAACGTAGTAATTTAAAAATTTCCCACGCACACGCAAGATCATGGTGATGCATAGCAACGAGAGGGGAGAGTATTGTCTACGTACCCTCGTAGACCAAAGCGGAAGCGATCACAACATAGAGGAAGTAGTCGTACGTTCTCCTCGCGATCCAGCCGATCCCAACGCCGTTACTCCGGCGCCTCCGAGTTCTTGGCACACGTTCAGCTCGATGACGCTCCTCGGGCTCCGATCCAGCAAAGCTCCGGGAGGGGAGTTCCACAAGACGACGGCGTGGTGACGATCTTGATGTTTCACCGACGCAGGGCTTCGCCTAAGCACCGCTATGATATGACCGAGGTGGAATATGGTGGAGGGGGGCACCGCACACGGCTAAGGAACGATCTCAAGGATCAACTTGTGTGTGTTAGGGTGCCCCCATGCCCGTTATTTTATGGAGCAAGGGGGTGGGCGGGCCGGCCCTAGGAGGCGCGCCATGGGTGGGGGGAGTCCTCCTCCTAGTGGGAGTTGGACTCCCCTTTCCTAGTCCAACTAGGAAGGAGGAAGGGGGAAGGAAAGAGAGGGAGAGGGAGAGGGAAAGGGGGGCCGCGCCCCCCCTCCTTGTCCAATTCGGACTCCCCATGGGGGGGCGCGCGCCACCTCCTGGCGCAGCCCTCTCTCTCCCCTCTTGGCCCAATAAGGCCCATTACTTCCCCGGGGGGTTCCGTAACCCCTCCCAAGACTCCGTCTTTCTCCTAAACTTCCGGAACCTTTCCGTGTCCGAATATAGCCGTCCAATATATCAATCTTTATGTCTCGATCATTTCGAGACTCCTCGTCATGTCCGTGATCACATCCGGACTCGAACTCCTTCGGTACATCAAAATACACAAACTCATAATATAACCGTCATCGAAACCTTAAGCGTGCGGACCCTACGGTTCGAGAACAATGTAGACATGACCGAGACACATCTCCGGTCAATAACCAATAGCGGGACCTGGATGCCCATATTGGTTCCTACATTTTCTACGAAGATCTTTATCGGTCGACCGCGATAACAACATACGTTGTTCCCTTTGTCATCGGTATGTTACTTACCCGAGATTCGATCGTCGGTATCCAATACCTAGTTCAATCTCACATCGGTAAGTCTCTTTACTCGTTCCGTAATACATCATCTCACAACTAACTCATTAGTTGTAATGCTTGCAAGGCTTATGTGATGTGTATTACCGAGAAGGCCCAGAGATACCTCTCCGAGCAATCGGAGTGACAAAACCTAATCTCGAAATACGCCAACCCAACAAGTACCTTTGGAGACACCTGTAGTACTCCTTTATAATCACCCGATTACGTTGTGACGCTTGGTAGTACCCAAAGTGTTCCTCCGTAAACGGAGTTGCATAATCTCATAGTTATAGGAACATGTATAAGTCATGAAGAAAGCAATAGCAATATACTAAACGATCAAGTGCTAAGCTAACGGAATGGGTCATGTCAATCACATCATTCTTCTAATGAGGTGATCCCATTAATCAAATGACAACACATGTCTATGGTTAGGAAACATAACCATCTTTGATTAATGAGCTAGTCTAGTAGAGGCTTACTAGTGACTATCTGCTTGTCTATGTATTCACACATGTATTATGTTTCCGGTTAATACAATTCTAGCATGAATAATAAACATTTATCATGATATAAGGAAATAAATAATAACTTTATTATTGCCTCTAGGGCATATTTCCTTCAAGAAACGGCCTTCCAGTCGACCTGGTAGGATTTCACTCGACAGACTCAAAGACACTCGACCATGAAGACCCACTCGACCACCAGGAGTTCAAGAACCACTCTGAGTCCAAACGGTCTGTAATTAAGTAGTCTTTATGATCATGATGACACTTTATGTAAGGCATTACCAGTAATGCCTGGACTTAATGTACCTTTAACCCTCCGCTCATTAGGGCTGGCCGGGTCTGGCGCACTCTATATAAGCCACCCCTCCACGTAGAGGGGTTCGCACTCGTAATTCATACGCATATAATCCAAATGACCGCCTCCGGGCTCCGAGACGTAGGGCTATTACTTCCTCCGAGAAGGGCCTGAACTCGTAAAACTCGTGCGTATACAACTACTCCATAGCTAGTATCTTGCCTCTCCATACCTACCCCCCATTCTACTGTCAGACTTAGAACCACGACAGTTATATCCACGTGTGTAGATACGTGCCAGTCTCTCCCTCGGGCCACCGCTTGAGATGGTTCTAGGCCTCTCAGATGGTCGCCACTTCCGCCCCTCTTTTCCCTTTCTCATCGCGACCGATCGACTGGGACTGAGACGGAGAGCGGGAGAGAAGCGAGGGGAATAGCCAACACCAAACAGACGAAGAAGAGGCAGCCGTCGGGCCGCCAGACCATGCACCGCTCTTCCTGGGTTTCTTTTGCTCTGCAGGATTTCTCCTTTTTTTTCTCATTTCTTGTAGATAAGGTAAAGGAGAGGCCGTCAAAATGGGCCACCCTCTTCTCTCCCCTGATTCCCTTCGGGAAGCACCCCTGGTTCAGCATGGGAGGTAGCCCGGATGTGTCGACAGCGGCAACTATACCTGACCGTCGCTTGGGCCGGGCCTGACCAAGCCCGCCGCAGAAATCCCAGGCCCAGCCCGGCCCGGGTGTCGGGCCTAGAAATCAGGCCCAAGCCCGGCCTGGCAGCGTAAAAGCCTGCCGGGCCTCGTCGTTAACTCGCAAATATGACGGGGCCGGGCCCGGCCCATGAGGAACATCAGGCTGGGTCAGACCGGGTCGGGTTGGGCCGACCAGGCCGGGCTGCCATGGCCAGGTATAGCGGCAACTAGTCAAAGGACGAAGGTAAAGGAGAGAGAATCCATCAAGGTCATCGATGAGGCCGACAAGCGACCGCCACAGTAGCCCCACCAACATCACCACAAGTCCTGGACTGAGATGAGGACGAGGAGGAAGGACAGACGGAGCCACGACCCTGCCCAACATGTGTACCACTCACGTAAGAGCATCTTCAACCGGCGCCCCAAAACTACCTCACGTGCTAAAAATCAGCGTTTTTTACGTTGGAGGCAAAAAAATGCTCCAGCAGGCGCTGTAAAGTAGAGCGTACTCAAAAAATTTAGCGCACGCGGGCAGCGGGATGGCAAATTTGAGGCGTAGGATTGTACGCATGGGCTGCTGCAGGTGGGGCCGTTGCATTGGACGCCGTGTTTTTGTGCGTTTGAAAAGCCTCCCACACGCAAAAGACACTATTTCGATGCTGCCAAACCTTTTTAGCGCGCCACGCTACCGCGCGCCTGTTGGAGATGCTCTAACATACATTTCAGTTTGCTTCGATCTACCAATTACATATGTAGGTATATGCTAGATGGAGCATGTTGTTATGGATGCTTAGACTGGTAAATTTATCTTCTATTATCTCCCATAAGTTGATGATTAAGATATAACCTGGGTGGGGGGTTGGGTTTCAAAACCTTCTGTATGAATTGTATATATGATCTAAAGAACTTAATTGTTGGTCGAATAAAACAAAATATTGAAGAGCATTCCCATGGAGCAAGTCGAACAAATTTAGTGGTCAAGAAATATTCAATTTGTATATCAAAATTAAAAAATGAAAGATGTAATAATATATAGGAAATCTAGGACAATGTGCACTAGTGGAACGTAGGAGCCAAACCCTCATACCCCCTCGTATCGCTCCCTCCAGGGCTATCAGGGAGGGGCAACCCTAGCGCTCCAGCCGCCGTCCCGTCCCTCCCTCTCATTCACCTCGTCGTCCCTGGAGACGTGCGCTGGCTAAGCCCGGGCGCCACTAGTGATGGGGACGGTGAGGATTTGGGCTGCAACCCCGTGGACTGGAGGGATTGGCAGCGCGAGATTGCGCTTGATTTTCGTGGTCCCGACAGTTCGGCGTTGCTCCGACAGCTTCGTAGGAAGGGCGGATCGGGAGGGGACATAGCCAAGTGGCAGTGCTTGATCCCTAGAGAAGGAGCTTCGGTCATGCCGGTAGCGGCCTTCCCTCCGCCGGGGATGACGGGCCAGGTGGTGGGTCCTTGTGGCGGCGCCGGTGCCGGGGGATCTTGGGATGCCGCTCCCGGGGACGTCATAGGACACGCGTGGCAGCCTGAGCTTCCTCTAGCGTTGGATGGATGCGGGATCACGGCGGTTGTTGCCGTTGTATGGGCGACGACAGCGGCTGGCGCGACAATGGGTGCTTCCTGTAGTGCCCGGAATCAGGGCGGCGACCCCTCCTCATCAACGGCGGCAGACTTCGGGATCATGTGTGCGATTCGAAGTCTGGATATCGAGGTGGTGATGGCCTTCTGAGGCCGGTGGCGGTATGTGACGTCTCTTCCATCAACATACCGGGTTCGATGCAGCTCAGCCAGGTGACACATGTGCCTCTTTCGGAGTTGTCGGGCGGTGCCTGTCGCCGGCAAGTGAAGCCATTTGTGGATGTGCTATCGGCGGATGCTACGCACAACGTCTTATATGGAGACGTCAAGTTCGTAGATTCAAAGAAATTTAACGGAAAATTTGGATGATTTGGATTCTTCGGATTTTTTTCCTGTGTTGGTCGTTTGATTCATAGGATTGAAATATTTTTATCCTTATAATTCCTTTGGACTCTGTTAAAAAAATCCCCTCAAACTTCTTTGTTTTTCCTATGCAATACTGCATCTAAATTCACTACGATTCAGGATACCATGGCACTATAATTGTACATTCTTTTCCTATTATTGCGCTTTAAGAATCATGTGAATCAAAAGTGGGCTTTATGCACATTAGAAAGTTCATTCTAAATAAAATATTCTATGAATTTTACAGGACTTAGATCCTTAGGAGTTTTGGAGGAAATATATTCTTAGGAATTATTCCTATGTTGGTGATTTGATTCGTGGGGTTGATTTTTTATTAGGATTCATATGGATTTTATTTTGAAGAAAAAAATTGCATCCACCCAAACCTGTTGTAGAATTTCTTTGTTTTTTCCTATGCAACACTCCATCTAAATTTATGTAGGGTTCAAGATGCCTGGACACTCTAATCCTGCATTTTTTCTATTCCAGTGTTTCGAGAATCCCATGAAACAAAAGAAGCCCTTACGCACTTTAAAAAGTTCACTCTACATTAATCATCTACTAGTTTTTTGTCTTTTGTGGGAAAAAAGTTTCGATCTATCCATCAACAGTCAAGACAATACAAAAAATACCAGAAATATGTAAATTACATCCATATTCGTGGACCACATACCGATTATTACGAGCACTGGAGCGAGACGAAGATGCACCGTTGTCATCGCCCTTCCTCATCGAAGCTGGGCAAACCTTATTGTAGTAGATGGTCGGGATGTCATCATGTTAAGACCCTATAGGACAAACGTACTAGAACAACAATCGTTGCCGATGAAGAGATGCAAAGATCGAAATGGTCCAATATGTAGACACACAAATGCGGACAAACAAAGATCTAATCCAAGAGGATCCAGCGAAGACAAACACCTATCAAATCCCGTGAGATCCACCGGAGACACCCTTTGATGATGCTAGACATGTCATCGGGATGAGGACTAGGCGGGAAAAACCTTATTGTATTTTAAGGAAGCTGTCGTGGCCTCGTCTTCCTAAGCAGGACAAGAAACCTAACCAGACTAAAAAATAAGTCCTCCCACAGGCAAGTGCTGATATCCATCGTGCCGCCATTGCTCTAAGGTCATAGAAGACGAGGCATGTCGGCGACGGCGCCAACAGGAGGCAAGGAAACCTTATCGCCTATGTTCCCAAGAGTCAAATCATGTACCAGTATCCTCAAAAAAAATATCATGCATCACTACTATACCGTGTTATTAGAATTGTAATTTGGTGCCGCCAAGTTCCCACGGATTCGCTTGTTTCTTACATGTTCCTTTTCTTCGCTTTTTCTAAACGATGGTTCATGTAATTTGATTTCCATGTCTTTTGAAAACCTACTTAGATTCCTATCAAACCCAGGTGTCTTATTTCTGTATCTGTGTTCGTTTCTTGTTGATGCAATAAAAAAAGGTCATGAACTTCATATGCACGCAACGGAACCAATTGACCCAAGACCAGTCATTGAACCACAGAGCCCCCACCGAGGATCTGGAATCTACCACGCAAAGTTGGGTCATCACTGGCACTAGACCACCTCTCCTCCTCTCCTAGGTGCACACTTTAATTAATAAAGTTCATAAAGTCCAGGAGAGACGGTGAGATAAGATTCCAAACCCTCTTCTCTGTTTATCTTCTTTCAAATTCAGAATATTATATTTTAGAAAAAAAGAAGATCCTTTCTCAGCGTGTGTGTGTGAAACGAGTAGGCGATACGTGGAACCGAATGCGTTGCTTTTGCATGTGTACAGTGCTCGCTCCTCCTTTTGCATGTTTGCAGATCTGGTTGACGATGGCAAAGCAGTGAGTTGAGTCAGAAAAGGCGAAAAGGCAGAGTCCATCCACGCCGACCATTTCCCTTTCTTTGTCCCCATCCTGCCGCCCACCATTGCCCCTCGCCTGCTATGCACATGATGACCTTCAATACCCGTCCCATTCCAGGCTTTTCACATTCACCTGCTTGAGATTTTCTCTATCGAGAGCACGTAAGTTGCTGCATGCCTTAGCTTTAAGAAGACAGACGATAGATGGTTAAATACAATAATACAGTCAAGCTCCCACCACGGCCGGTGAGGAGCGAACATCACTCCAACTCAAACGCACACAAAACAACTCCAATGCTAAAGCGTCTGTCCTAAACTGATCAATAAAGCCACTTCTCCACTAAGAACATCTCCAGACAGACCCTTTCAAAGCCAACCCTTAAAAACTGGGCCGGAAAGAACAGACACCGTACTACGTACTGTATACGGAACGATACAACAAGCAATCGTCCTGCTTTGGCCGAACCCGTCCCTGCTCCGCCCCCCCCCCCGCTGCCGTGCCGCGCCTCAGCCATGCCCGCCCCGGCTATGCCCGCCCTTGTTGCGCCTCCCCGCCCTGGCCGTGCCTCTCTCGCCCTTCTTCGGTGCCGCCCCGCCTTGATTCGGGCTGCCGGCGGCCTGCTCCACCCCGCCCGTGGCCGGCCCCGCCTTGGTGGTGAAGGTCAAGGCGACCACTATTTGGACCAGCGGCGACAAATTCCGGCGGGCGACGACCTTTTCCCATGTGCGACGATGGATTCTGGTGAGTTTTGGGTTGGTTTCGGCCAGTTCTGCGGCGGCGCATCTGCTCCAACAAGGTTTGACAGTTTACGGATTGGAACTGTATACTGCCTTCCAACCTGTACATATAAGGTTATCGTGGATGGATTCTCAGTGCCCCTTCAAAATATAAGGGTTGACCGAACTTTACAGGATCTGCTAGGGACCGTTTTTTGACCGAAACTGTAAATACCGGATTTTTTACAGGTTTGACCACTTATACGGGGTCTGCTAAAGATGCTCTAACACCGGTCACCTCCAGAAAGCAATAGCTCCCGAACTCTTTTGCCGACACTCCAACGACCCTTGATTGTCGAAAAAAGTTGGCAAATGATTGGTGGGACTCGGACGGCCTCGAGAAAGTCATCACGTTGGAATCACCCGCGACGACGTACAAAGCGCATTTGATGAATAACCCAGAACCACGGCGAACACCGAACAAACAAGGACGTCCCAGCCATGTCTCCAAAACAATGCTCCTAACAGAGCCCAACGTCAAGGACGCCACCGTCACCAGTCCGGATCCGAACCTAGGCTTTCGCCTAGAGGCAACCAGACAAGTGAGAGAGAGCAAGGTGCCGGCAGACCACAACGACGTCTTTAAGAAGGGGAAACAACATCCATAGTCGTTGTCGCCGCTGGCATCGACTAAAGCCGCGCATGCCGTTCATCCGAAACATTGCACACGTGCCTCCCTGCCACTGGAATGAGGCACGCCATCCATGTTTGTTCACTCTGCCACCGCTGTAGCACATCACAGAAGAAGTCGCCTTACCGTGCCCCACCACACCACGGTCAGAAACGGACAACACCTCCACACCGAGCCACCACCGCAACCAACAACATCACCATGATGGCAAGTAGCCGCCGAGACCCGCCGACAACACACCAGCCACTCTATCGAAGACACCCCACAGGCCGAGATCAAACCCGCAGCACAGTCCAGATCCACGGCTAGCCAACAATGTTGGGAACTCCACGCACCAGCCAAGGCGTCCAAACCCCCGAATCCAGGCGAACATGGCCGCGGCCACGACCAATCCACTAGTTGTCGCACTCCCGAACTCCCGACCAAACACGAATTTGGCCCAGCCGACCCGAGCCACCACAAAACGCGCCAAGCCGGCAAGGGCCTGCATGCTCCGCTGCACCACGCTGCTACCGGCCAGCTTGCTTGGCTGAGCCGCCACCTGCATGCGTGCTCCAATATGCCTCAACACGCCAGCCTCCGAATCGCGCTGCCACGGCGGAAGCAGCAGCGCCGCCGTCACCCGCACTCCAAGAGAGAGGCAAGGGAGATTCTGCGACTTCTTGAGCTTGCGTTGTTTTTTTCCTTGAAGAGGAAAGAGTGATGCAGCAAAGTAGAGATAAGTATTTCTCTCAGTTTGAGAACCAAGGTATCAATCTAGTAGGAGGTACAAGCAAGTCTCCAATCTATGCACCTGCATAAACAATCAAACACCCAACGTGATAAAGGGGTTGTCAATCCCTTCACGGTCAATTGCAAGGATGAGATCTGATACAGATAGATATAAAAGATTACTAAAACGTAAAACAAATTAAAAACAAATAAATTGCAGCAAGGTATTTTTGGTTTATAGATCTGAAAATATATGATGGAAAATAGACCTACGGCCCATAGGTTTCACTAGAGACTTCTCTCTTGAAAGAAAACATACAATGGGTGAACAAATTACTGTCGAGCAATTGATAGAAAAGCGCAAAGTTATGACGATATCCAAGGCAATGATTCTAAATATAGGCATCACGTCTGTGTTAAGTAGATCGACTCCTGCCTGTATCTACTACTATTACTCCACACATCGACTGCTATCCAGCATGCATCTAGAGTTTGAATTTCATAAGAACGGAGTAACGCCTTAAGTAAGTTGACATGATGTAGAGGGTAAATTCAAGCAATATGATGAAAACCCCATCTTTTTACCCTTGATGGCAACGATACAATACGTGCCTCTCTACCCCTACTTTGTCACTGGGTGAGGACACCGCAAGATTGAACCAAAAACTAAGCACATCTCACATTGCAAGAAATACCAATCTAGTTGGACAAACCAAACCGATAATTCAAAAAGAAATACAAAGATATCAAATCATGCATATAGGAATTTAGAAAAGACTCAGACAATATTCATAGATAATCTGATCATAAATCCACAATTCATCGGATCTCGACAAACACACCGCAAAAGAATATTACATCAGATAGAACTCCAAGAACATCGAGGAGAACATTGTATTGAAGATCATAGAGAGAGAAGAATCCATCTAGCTACTAGCTATGGACCTGTAGGTCTGTAGTAAACTACTCACACTTCATCGGAAGGGCAATAGGGTTGATGTAGATGCCCTCCGTGATCGAATCCCCCTCCGGCAGATCGCTGAAAAAGGCCCCAAGATGAGATCTCACGGGAACAGAGGCTTGCGGCAGCGGAAAAGTATTTTGGTGGATGCCTCTGGTGGTTTGGGAATATTTGAGAATTTATAGGCCAAAGATTAGGGTTGGATACACCCCGAGGGGCCCACAAGCCCTCGACCCCCCTAGGGCGTGCCCCTGAGGCTTGTGGCCGCCTCGGGAATCCTCTGACTTCATCTCCATGTCCTACGTGTGTCTTCTGGTCCAAGAAAAATCATCACGAAAGTTTTATTCCGTTTGGACTCCGTTTGGTATTTCTGTCATGTAAAACTCAAAAATAAGGAAAAAACAGAAACTAGCTCTGGGCTCTAGGTTAACAAGTTAGTCCCAAAAATAATATAAAATAGCATATTAGTGCATATAAAACATCCAAAACAGATAATATAATAGCATGGAACAATAAAAATTATAGATACATTGGAGACGTATCAGATTCCGCCGCCGTCGTCACGTGGGCTTTGCCCGGCGGCGACGGCAGGGGATGGGTGGTTTGGAGGGCAGTGCCCGATGGCTAAGGTTTGCGTGCCTAGGTCGTTCCACGAGGGAGGGGCGACACAGGGGTGTTCTTAGTGTAGTAGCAACTTACCTGCCTGAAAATTCACTTGACCTGAAGCACGACTGTGTTTCAACGTTTGGAATCTCTCAGGAAAGGTCTCCCAACTAAGAGCAACTCCAACGCGCCGACCCAAATAGACACACATTTTGTCCGTTTGGGTCGGCTGCCCGTTCGTCGTCCGTCCCCTTTTGCGTTTGGGTTAGCCTTGGGCCCAACGCACGGATGCATTTTCGTCCTCGCGCCTTATCATCTGGCGTCGGGCCCTCTCTCCTTCGAGACGGTGTGATCTTGTTCCATTTGGGTCGGCTGCACGCATGATAGTTGTAGTTATTAGATATATAGTTTTGTCGAAACGCGCCTTATCATCTGATTCTCGTTTGGTGCAACCTGCAGATCTGCCTAGATAACCTCAAAGGATCTAATTGCCCCGATAAGTGGTGACACAATGCTTTTTATAATTTGTCTAAAGAAAGAATCCTAGAAGCGACAACGTTGTAAACTTCTGAAGAGCTAAAGTGAACCTCGAATGGGAACATTTAAAATTTTGCAACCCAAATGAGCATATCTACAAGCATGACACAAGAAACACCACATTACTAGAAATGTAGGGAGGTACTATCAAAGAGGTAGCAGTAAGCAAGGTCAAAAGGTCCTATTTGTTTTGGCCTCAGTTGGTTTCGAATCATTTGCGGGTTCACATCACTGGAGGTTAATCAGCTTTGCCACTGAGGTACACCTGAACATGCTTCAAGCAATTGCACTGAAAATGGTCCGAATTTGGATTCACTGGCAAAACTGATTCCAAATAGGGCAGTGATCTGCGCCGGTGCACCGACCCAACTGTTGGGACGGTCTAGCCCCAGCCGCCCGATGCAGCGAGATTCAACCGTCCGATCCTGTGCGCGTTGACTTTCTCATCTTCACTACAAAAAATACACTTCCATGATGATACGTGTTTGTCACAGTTGGTTGCGTTTTTTGTCATGCATGTACATCCATGACGATTTTATGACAGAATCAAGATAGTCATACCTCTGCTGTCGTAGAAGTGTTCCATGACATTACCAAAATTATCATCACGGAAGTGTCCACTTCCATGATGATAAATCGCGCGTCACAGAAATGCTTTCATCAAGGGTGACCGACACATGGCATCCACCGTAACGGAAAGCCGTTAAGCTATCGGATCGGGTTTTGGATCCGATAACCCTGCTAATGACCCGACCGAAAGGGGATTTTCCATGTGTAAAATCATCATTGGCTGGAGGAAACACATGTTGGCTCACCGTTGGGACAGATGTCACCCGCTCATTGGACCGAAGGAGCCTATGATACGGCGACACGTGGCACGGCCCAACAGAGGCCCATTCCTGTGAAAAGGCCGGCCCGTTTGACTTGGTCAAAAGGTGGCGTGCCGGCAACGGAAAGCCCATTAACGGCTTATTCGCATATAGCCCATTTACAGCCCGCTAACCCAGGGACTGTTACGCCCTATCCGAATTAGACCCAGTAGCGTCATCTGGGCCGTCCAATATGATTTCAGCCCGTTTTAACTTCCGGCCCATGTGTGGCCCATGACTTCTTTCGGCCCATATGAGGCCCTTTGTAACTCTTGGCCCATTAACGGCCCGTGGTGAAACTGGCCCGTAATGAATAGTGTACCACTTTATACCCATTAACAGCTCGTTATTCTATTGGGCCGTTTCAAGCCCAAGTTATCTTTCGGCCTTCTCAGGGCCCATTGATTCTTGGGCTCATTTGCAGCATTCGGTTACATACGGCCCGTTACTGTCATTTTCTGCTTGTGGGACAAATTCAGCCCGTCGTTACAGTCGGCCCATTTGCGTACCGTTAATACGTTGGGCCGTTTTCATGTCAAAAAAACCCGTTGGGCTGTTTTCATCGAGTTATCAAATACGGTCTATTAACGGCCCGTTATGGTCCATGAATTGTATGGCCCATGATTGGAAAAATGATGATACGCCCCGTAGAAGGCCCATGGATCTACGGCCCATATGAGGCCCATGGATCTACGGCCCGTAGAAGGCCCATGGGTCGTACGGCCCGTAGAAGGCCCATGGACCGTAAGGCCCGTATAGAAGGCCAATGGATCCTACGGCCCGTATAGAAGGCCAATGGATCCTACGGCCGGAAGAAGGCCCATGGATCATACGGCCTCATAGGAGGCCCATGGTTACAACAAATTGCCGTGTGTTGCCATGATTATTTTGGCATAGTTACCAAAAATAGGCTATTGTGGCCACTAGAAAAACACAGAAAAAGAACTGCAATGACTACAAGCAAACAACTAAACAAGACAATAAGGAAATAAATAAGCAAGCAATTAACGCTAGCCTATTACCGCTTATTACACATATTACATCCACTAGGCATCAAGGTTCGCCACCGGTGCAAATATAGGGAACAAAGCAGATATTACATACATCGCCGTCAAAATTGGCCACCAAAGGTGCAAATAAACGCGGCAAAGAAAACAAGAGCATAACAGAAACAACTTCAAGAGCTCAAGAAACGTTATGCTAGGTATCCACCATGTCGGGCAATAAGCTTAGCAAGCTGATTAGCTTTGTCTTGTTTGGCGCTAAAATCCTCCAACGCTGTCGTTGCACGGAAAGTATGCATCCGAATGCTCTAGGGACTTCGCAGTCCTTCCGCTTCTTGTCGCATGAGCGCAGTTGATCGATGTCTTTCAGCTTGTAGTTGAGATCAAGAAACCGAACTGATTCGCATAAAGGAGTTTGTATAGCTTGTGCAAGTGGTAGTGGCCAGTAACTCGAACACTAAACCAAGACAGGACTTTGGGGTTGTCTCACTGTCTTCAAGATAGTCTTCCTTAGATGTTTTATCAGCTTTGTTGGAGACCAACAAGGATGTGTCACTATCCTGAACCTTATCTGCATTACTTCTTTACCATTGCTTAATAAGGCACTCTTCCCCAATATTCTCACAAGATTCTAAAAGAAGAAACAAGTAGACACATAACAAGTTTAGCATGTACTAGTATATGAAACTCATTTCGTGAACCAGTTCATTAGTAAAGGTGGACATGATTAAACTACCAAGTCTTCTATTGCCAAGTACTAGTACATAATAAAAGCATCAAACAAACATATATCTATGTCCTATGGTCACTGCATTGTCTTGCCAAATCAAAATAGAGACACGGTTGAAATCATATCAGTTCAAGACAAAGCAACAGTGAAAGAATACAAAGCGTGGGAAACTACACGGCACAACAAGATTTCAGATGGGTACCACGGGTCTACATGTACAACAACACTATTGGCTCTGTTGTGATGCTAGTAATGTGCATGATATGAAAGTCAACTGTATACACAATTGAAATTGAAATCAAAAGAGCTATTGATAAGAGCAAACCTGTTCAAGAAACATGCGTGAACATACCTGCTGTGCCATTGGAGTTTCGATTGGATCCTTCAATTTAAAAAATAAGTTTGTATCAGTAAATACAATGATACAAGAGCAAAGCAATCATAGTTAAAAAAGGTGCGCCTAAGCAAGCGCTTAAGCGCGCCTAGGCTCTAGGGGTTGGCAAAACGCTTTGCGCATAACTACGCTTAATCTGTGCATAACTGCGCATAAGCATGCGTTTTGGTCAGTAAAGCGCAAGGCTGTGGCAAAACACACAATTAACGCCTAGCGCTTTATTGAACTATGATAGCAATGGAATCTTAAATTAGAACAGTTGTTCTTCAGGTTTAGGCACTTGTTCTACATGAACAGCAGTACAAGAAGACGCAAGAATATAATACTTAAAAATAGAAAATGAGCTCATAGACCTTACCACATTCTTGGTTCGGGACCAATATCTGAACAAGGCGTTCCCTACCATCGTCCAAAGAATATGTCTCAGGAGAACGTAAGGGAATTTGATGAGTTTCTTTGCCGGTGAAGTACGTTTTCTTCAGGTAATTCCGATACTGCCACCAAGCATTCTTGAAGATAACAGAGTATTAGCACAGGTTGCCTCATCCTGAGTTTCCAAATCGGTCTTTCTCTATAGAGAAAAATGGGAAAATTTGCTGTATTATAACCATCATGGAGGTAGGATGTATGGGACGAAGCAAAGTAATTTCCATGAATAACATTACTTACACATAACTCCCGGACAAACACACCTGAATCGCATTTTCCTTCATCTTCAGATAATATTTCCAAGATGGGAAGATATGCACATACGATTTAACAACATCAAATGCGATAGATGCTAAACTACGACTAGCTGGTTGTGCTTCCTCCACAGGAATAGGCATACTAACTGGTGGAGTTGGGGTTCGTCGTGATAGTACTGGCCCTTTGGGCACTGGAGCTGCCTTACTAATTGCTCTTGTTTGGGAGCTCTGTGGTGGAGATGGTCTTTGTGTCAACTTGAGGAACCTGAGTTACTATCGGCTGGGGTTGGGGTTAGATTGGGTGAAGCTGGTTCTCTGTCCATCGCAAAGAGGGGTACAATCTGTGAGAGTTTGGGTTATGTGTGGTAGGGCTGGTTCTTTCTGCATGTATAACCAGGGTGCTATCTCCACAAAGAGGTAGCACTGTTTTATTTGAAGACCGTGTTTTTAGTCCGCTAGATACTGGCATCACCCGCTCCAATTCAAATGGCTGATAAACAGGAAACATAGTTGAATGTACATACATTGTATGAGAGACATATGCAATAGATAGTGTGCAAAAAAGAGGGCATGAAATAGTTGACATGTATATTGTTTAACTAAAACGAATAGCATGACATAATTTCACATATATGATGTCTATCTAAACTGGATAGCATAGCATAACACAATTCAAAGATATGATGAATAACTAAACAAGATCGCATGACATAATTCACCTACGTGTTATCTAAGTAATCAGAATTGCATCATTTAATTCACATATGTGATTTATATGCTAAACAGAGGGCATTCGATCTGATGTCTGAACTAAGAACATGGTGTTGAATATTGTGTATATGATGTCTAAACTATGCAATACAATACACCGTATGCATGATATGAGCAGTATAACCGTGCCAAGTTAGAGCATACACCTCAGTGGGGGAATAGGACTGGTCATCTGTCTCTGAATCCATCTCTGAGGAGCTATCGTGACCCAACAAGAGATCTGCTTCGACATGTAGCACTGTCTGCTCTGAAGGCCTTGTTTTCACTCAAGATTTTTCCATCTCCCACCCAAATGGCTGATTCACAGGAAGAGTAGTTTAATGTACAAACATTGTCTACAAATGTAAATGTAATGAAGAAAAGGATGGGGAAGATATCATTCAAATATATGATGCCTGGTTAAACAGGATGGCATTGCACATTTCACACATATTATGGCTGGCTAAAAGACATGAGACTGCATAATTCCCATATATGATATAGAAACTAAACAGGTGGCATTACAGAACATGTCTAAACTAAGCAGATGACATATATGATGTCAAAAGTAGGCACTACAAGGCAACATATGCATGATATGACTAACATCATCATGCCAAGGTAGAGCAAACACCTTGGGGAGGGGGGGTAAATAGGAGTGGTCGTGGCGTGCAGATCCGCCTCAGAACAGATATCTTCCTCTGGATTACAATCTGGAGAGGGGTGGGGAGGGTTTGCCATTGAACCCACCATGGAGCGATGTCTGCATGACATTGTATTGCCATGAAAACTCTTCTCTTTTTTTCTACATGTTCAGCATGACTGTACGTTATCTGACATGCATACGAAAAAATATGGTGAGATTATGTAAGGAGAGCATGCAGAAATTTAGAGTGATGGTAACAACCAGTGGATGGATCCAAAAATAATGATAGCAGGCTGATGATTGCTTTAAATTAATAAAAAGACAGATGATGATTGCTTTACTATTTTTTTCCCACCCAAGATGAACAACATAGGCATACCCTAGGTGAACCAGATATTAGAAAGACATACTATTCATTGCTGCCTCGATATGTGCCCCATAGCTAATTTAGAACTCAAGTTTGAACATTAATTTGGACCTGACTTGGGAGTCTAAGAGCTGAACAGACGATAAAGTAGCGGGTAAGTTTAAGCAATGCATAACATAAGGTAAACAAAAGAGTGCGACCTCTCTTGTGGACCCGTGTACTCCTCAGGTTCATCTGCTGAGTCGATGATGGTGATGCCGTTGCGGTGGGTGCCGGCGGCAGGGAAGGAGATCTGAGGCGGTGAAAGATGGTCAGGAGTCATGATGTCTTGTTTGGTGGATGTTTCTGTCGATGGAGCACCTCAGGTGAGGTGGACGACGTCGCGGCAGGAGCAGGACAAACTACACAAAGTTCCCTTCGACACATACCAGAATCAAGTAATTACGTAAGGGCTCATTTGGCTTGCATGATTCTTAAAACGCAGGGATAGGAAAAACACGGAATAGGATAGGAAAATGCACATGGTAAACAGAGCATTTGTAAACACAGGATTTACATCAACTTGGGTGTTTGGTTTACAGGAATTGGAAGAGCAGATGAATGCAAAGAAACAAGGCCAAAATAAAGTGAAACCATATGAAAGCGTGTATAGTTAGAATGTTATTCTGGCACTAATGCACTTGGTCTTGTTTTCATGCATAGGATTTTGAAAAGTAGGTCCAGTTGGATGTTTTGCTTCATTCCTTTCAACAAAATGCATGAATAATTGAATAGTAGTGTGCCATTGGAAAATTCCCTATTGCTATGTTTTTCTGTTGAACCAAAATAGCCCTAATGGATCGACGTGAATGTATAGTAATAAGTGATGCAACAAGTGTACAACCTCTTTGCCGTAGCCATGTCGACCTCAGCATCATTGGGTTGGTCATTTGAAGCAGTTGAGGCAAGAGGTCGCTATCGGAGGTGTGGAGGAAGACCGAGGAATCAGAGAGCGGCGTCGAGCCTTTGCTACATTGTGATGGATCGCTTACGTCGTTGGAGCAGCTCCGGTGAGCCGTAAGACGTCAAGGCTAAATCAGGACAAGACATACATTGTCAATCTCAAGTGGGTTTCTAATAGCATCCCCAATAGATGATGTAAAACGTATGTAAAATTAACATCACCAAAAACCACCTGACTACAACAGATGAGGTAAAAACTGTTGACTCTGAACTTAACTGTCGAAACTGAAATTTACTGTGGAATCTGAATGCTATCAGAGAAACTGAACGCAATGGTAGCACAGAGGCACTTGACATGTAGTTTAGGAGGGCCTGCAGTTCATCTTCAACTCTGCACCCCCGAGCCGCCAGCCACCACCGGCCAAACCGCCCGGCCGGCGCCGCCTTCGCCCAAACAACTTCGCCACCGCCGCCCGGCCAGCCCTCTAGGCCCCCGCCCCACCCTGAACCCTAAGATAGATAGTGGGGTACCTCTCCGTCGAGCCCCGTCCCCCCTGGTGGTTCTTCCTTAACTCCCATGAGCCCCCAACCCCTGAAAATCGATCGACCCAAAAGTCGATTCAAGATCAAGTGTGGCTTAATCGGAGCAGAGCAGCAGCACGAGCGAGGGGGAGAGCAGCAGCAGTAGCTGGGCGAGCGAGGGGGAGAGCAGCAGCAGCAGCTAGGCGAGCGAGCGATCGAGCGAGAGCCGGAGCAGCAGCAGATCTGGCTGGTATGGACGCCGCCGCCGAAGGGACCTCGCACTAGGGGAGAGCCGCCATGGAGATGTCGCCCGCGGCGGTGGCTTCAAGGTAGCCGCTCCATGGGGGTGCGGGATAGAGCACCGTCAGCGCCGGGAGGTCGAGTTAAGGAGAAGGTGCGATGCAATGAGTGTACAACCTCTTTGGTGGCGCCGATTAGGCCTCCGCTTCGTCCGAGGAGTCGGTGAGGATGCTGCGGTTCTGGTGGAGCAGGTTAAGGCAGCACTATGGGGATGGAGCAGCCGTGATAGACGAGGCGATCACCGGAGCAGCTCCTTGGAGGTGGAGGACGGGGCGGCTGAATCGGCGGGACGACGAGATGGACGACAGATCCTCATCCGGGGAGGTGGACGAGGGACGTCGAGCTGCTGCGGTGGACGATGTCATCGGGGAAGAGGCTCCGGCTGGGCAGCGGTGACGTGGCGGACGGAGGAGGGTGGGGTTTCACGGCTGGAGCGGAGAGGTTATGGCGGCCTGGGATTTCGAATGGCGAAAAGGGGGCGATGGGAGGGGGTGAAGCTTGACTTAGGGACGCGCTTGTCCAAAATGTAGGGTGTGTTACAAAAGTAACCCCCACCAATTTGAACTAGCGGCCCTTTTGGCACAGGGTTAGAAGGGGGATTCCGCATGTCGGGATTTGGCAGCTGGAGGGAGTTTTCGTTCGCGTTGTAATTTCGGGATAGCAAGGCGCGGGTTGTGAAGGCGCCAATTTTGGGAGCACGATATCTGAATTTTCGGGATATAACAAGATGCGGGTTGAATTTTAGGGACAAGCCTAACGTGTAGTAATATTGTACTTGTACGTACCAAATCAATTCACACTTCCCTCAACCAAAAAGAAAAAAAATAAAACTATTCACACCACA
The DNA here is from genome assembly GCA_021605145.1 of Aegilops bicornis. Classification (NCBI taxonomy): domain Eukaryota; kingdom Viridiplantae; phylum Streptophyta; class Magnoliopsida; order Poales; family Poaceae; genus Aegilops; species Aegilops bicornis. Next base: position 747,674,405 of record CM038673.1, on the reverse strand, counting down.
CAAAGAGAGAGTCTTGCCCCGTTTTACTATACAAATGCTATTCAAAGCTACTCCCTCCTTCCATCTATATAGGGCCTAATGCGTTTTTCGATGCTAACTTTGACCAAATATTAGAGCAATGATATGTGACATGCAACTTACATAAAGCACACCGTTAACTTCGTCTGTGAAAGGTTCTTTCAATGATATAATTTTCACATTGTGCATGGCATGTACTATTAATCTTGTCAATAGTCAAAGGCGGTCTTAAAAATCTCATTACACCCTATATAGATGGAAGGAGGGAGTATGAATCCATGTTATGTCCGGTTAAATTTTTTCGCTTGCTGTATAATGCATGTAACCTACTCATACCAACATTTTAGTGCGTTCCAAATGTCTATACTACTGCTGTAATTCGAACTAAATTTGAATTCGTTTCTCTATTTCAATAAGAATCTACAATCATGATTGTTGCCAGCTTCAACCATCATTCGTGTATTACCTTAATAACACACCACATGATTGCTATAGAGATAGATATGAACTATGTGTACTACATGAACTCAATTCTATTTTTGAATACACTTGATGTTGATTCCAAATAATAGTACATTTGATGTACTAACTATATATTCATAATCTAAACCATGTTCCATACGTACACCGTGTTTATCACACAAAGTATAGTGCCCCGCCCCCTACATTATGACAAGTATTTAGACCTGAGTTGCAAAAGCCACACATCAGCCCAAATTATAATCAATGTTCTACATTATGATATCTTCTTCAAGTACCCGTATCCACTTTTTTATAATGAATTATGATATTTGTTTGTCTTTTACACCTTCACGATCCTCTTCTATTTGTAGCTAGCTAGCGCTAACTTTCTATCGTGCATGCACACGCCCGCCCCCCTCACACACCCTTAGCGTCCCCTCCATCATGCACGTTCATTATTTCTCTCTAGGTTGTCCACCAGCTGTGTGTGTAGGCCCCCGGATCCTTCTTTCTGGCACACACCGGTCGATATACCTCTCTAGCCAAGTGTGCCTACAACAAACACATATATAGTTCCCCTCTTCTCTTCTCACCGTCCATGCCCCCATATGTCCAATACGATTCCACGCAGGTGCACACTCCCGCCCCTCTTTTCATTAATCACATGCTCGCACACACCTCCCCCCACGACAAGGTAGGCCTCTCGCACCACCTCCTATCCACACCCACTTCCCCTGACTGCCTCTCCGGACCATATTTGCTTCTAACACATGCAGACGTGTATATGAACTGATCTCCCTACATATAGCCAGGTCGACTATAATTCGTTTTCACCAAGCACCGATACACTTACCTCGCTAGTTATGTCTCTCCTTTTCTCGGACACATGATGGTTGATCTTCTTATGTAGTTACGCATGCTTACAACAACCATATCTTCTCCCCTCATCATCCTTGAATACCTCCCGACCCGTCTCTCACACACACGTGCATAGACAGACAGACATCCCCCGCCCTCTCTTATTGATATTGCACTCATACCCTCCGTTTGTCTAGCAGGCCTCTCCCACCATTTGTGAGACGCCACTCCACCACCAACCCTCCGACGCTCTACCTTTGTCTTTTCCCCAACCTTATTCCTCTGCTACACATATCCATGGATGTCGATCGATCTCCCTCAATACATAGCTAGGTCTCTCTCCTTCCCCACACATATACTAGTCGACCGGTCTCTACCCCCCCCCCCCACACACACAGACCGATAGTCGAACGTTGTAGGTAGGTATCCATGCCACGGAGAAGAACTACACCTCTGCCCTCTCAAATTCCAGTAGGCCAGCCGCCCTGTATCTTTGACGTGGGCAAACACAAATTTGATGGCACTCTTTATCGATCGTGCAGCCACACACTTAATCCCTGTTTTCAATTCTATCGATATCTCACGTCCATGACTCTGTTTCACACACATTGCATATGTTACGTTTTTCTGATTGAGATATCATCAACACATTGACTCTGTTTCGCACAAACCATCTCTCTCACACCCACCCACGTATGTACCTGCACCTAAAGAAGAAGTGCACGCGGGACGCACGTACTCACGTCTCGTTCCCGGCCACACCCGCGCAGGTACACGGTGGAGTTCGTTTCTGTACAAAAAGGCAGCCCACGTGATAATTTTACGCGTGTAGCGGTTGTTTACTCGAAAGAGGGTCGGGTACCACGCCTAGAACATAAACAATTACCGTGGGGAAAATGGAAAAATGGGTTTGTCTCTCGTCACACCATCTCACACAAGGCCGCCATGGCCTCTCTCTCTCTCAACATTGGTCAGTGATCCGGCCGCATCCGGTCCGCCGGCGGAAAGGGAGGATGTGCATCGTCTCTCCGTTCGACGGCGTTGAGGAAGCTTGTCCCGATCTGCGGTACTCGCCGTTCTCTCTGACCAAGCTCCGACGCGGTAGGGCCTTCGCCACTTGCTCGCTGCCGCAGTATGGGTAGATCCCGGTCGCCGGCGCCCTCCTAGTAACATCCCGACGACCCTCAGGTACAACTTCCTCCGGCCTTGCTCCACTGCCCATCTTCCCACGTTGCCGCATGTGGATCTTCTTTAGTTGTTTGCTTAAATCGTATCTCGGCCTGCGTACTTTCCATCTTGCAATCTCGTCCTCAAACCATTTTTGATAAACCACCATGTGCTATCTTTCCCTTTTTACATGGAACATGCTTCTTTTTTGTCGGCGTATGTGTCTTCAACTCGTGTTATTAGGCAGTAATTGTTTCCTTTCGACCTCCTTTTGCAAACAGGGCTATCCATTTTCACCTCGTTGCTATTGTGACCTTTTGGTGAACTGCACAAATCACTTCTCTCAAGAGTGTTTTGTGCAGTTCCGCCAAAATGTCACACGGGCAACGTTTTTACATTTCTGTGGGACTGGGAAAGGGAGATTGGTTTTTCTATCCTCCTCATCCAACTCCGTGCCTAATCTTTCTCCAACAAGAAGTTAGTCCTAAAGAGAGATCGTAGAGGTGATCGGCTTCTATTTATGTGTGTTATGTTTCATCATCTAGTTCCACTATTATTGTAATCACACTGACTGGATATCTTTGCAAACAGGGATGGTCCGCTCGATTTTAGTGGAGCTACACAAAATGATCGGATTGTGGTTTCCTTCATACACCTCTTTTTTGGCTACAGAGCTGGGTGAAACTAGCTGCCAAGCAATGAACACTGTGCCAAGGAAATGGAGCCATGCCTACAAACAACATCGATCAATTATATATTTTTTCTTTATTTGTACACCTTCTCACAACTTTGTCTTCAGTTGTGATGTGAATATTGGCGCTGATCTGCGAACCATTGAGATGCATTAGCCATGGTAGTTTCATTTGTATTTGTTGGAATGTTGTAACGAGATAATCTCGAGGCAAGACACATGAATCCCAAGTTGAAACATTTTTTCCTGCGGGAACCGAAGTTGAAACCTTCATAGCATCACAAAGACAATTTCATCAAAATTATGCGTACATATAAACAAATCCTGAAGGATTGATAGCAATGCCAGAAACAATTCAATTTCGTTTCGCCGACATGTTGGACATCCTTCATCCGGCTCCACCTGCCATTGCAGCAATATTGAGTGCACAACACAACTTCAGGGAAAGATTCACCCCGGTCGTTGCACCGCAGTAGTAATGACTAGCGAGCAGTCAAATCACAGAGCCCCACCTTTGCCACAGTAAGTTGCTCGGACGAAGCAACCATCATTTCTCTGTTCCTTGAATCCGCTGGTACTCCCATATTCCCACAGTAATAAGTTGCTCGAGCGAATCAACCATCACTATATCTGCTCACGTGTGATGACCACAGGAGCTATCCATTCAGATTGCATGTTAAAAAAAATAAAGGTCGATAACTAATGCGGCAAACTTTCAAGAAAAAAATAATGCGGCACCTCGGGCCAACGTGGCCAGATCGCATTTTGCACGAGAAATTACACACCATGTTTCGTTGACATGTGGTCCCGTTCCAACATATCAGTGAGACGACGGCGAGTAGTAGGAGTGTTTCCGAACCGACGTGTAGGCCGGGGCGCCCCTTCGTGAACCGTGGCAAACTGGCAACCGTCCACCGACTCTTTGCCTTTCCCTCTTGATTTGGAACTGCTATCGCACACTCTTCCTCTCCCTCCTCCATAATTGTACGTGCATTGCAACAGGTTATCGGATGAGGCCAATCAACAATAGTACTCCCTCCATTCCTAAATGTAAGTCTTTTGTAGAGATTTCACTATGAACCATATACAGATGTATATAGATGCATATTAAGTGTAGATTCATTCATTTTTCTCTGTATGTAGTCCACCTAGTGAAATCTCTACAAAGACTTATATTTAGGAACGGAGGAAGTAGTACACTATTTGTACTAGCTTCACATGCTTCAAGCGTCGTATGGGTGTTTTTACTGTAGCCATATTGTACTACGTAACCAGCACCTCGAATCCTCGATACTAGTACTACTAGTAAGTAGTAGGAGTAGTAGGGTGGCATGGGCCAGAACAAGCATTCACGTCCAGGAGTATGGCACACGCCACTAGCACGACTTCCATCTGACACCATATTTCTTGGAGTCCGTGCTAGAGCAATCTCTTCAACCTCATCGTTTTTCTAACTCAGCCATCGCGCGGCGGTCGAGGTGGGGGTTTGCCGATAGTCGGTTTCCTCAACTGCGGTCCCACTTGTAAGGCCAACTCCAACGCTCTATCAATATATGGATGTACTCTTCTTCCCAATACAAAAACTTGCATCCATTCTACTCCCTCCGCTGCACAATACATGCCTTCTATTTGTCAAAATATATATGTATCTAGACATGTTTTAGTATATAGGTACATCCATTTCTGGACAAATGGAAGTCAAGTATTTTGGAACGGAGGGAGTACATAATAAATTTTTAAGTTAGCACAACTAGTCTAATCCGAAAGACAACCGAAGATTTGGTCGGGTTCTTCCTCCTTTTGCCGACCGTGGGACATCCAACATCCGTGTCGTGTCATGAAAGAAAATAAAGTGGTAGTTGAAGCCACGAGATGTGCATCTTGGGTTAAACTATAAATAGAATCTTACTACTCTTGAGTAACTCCAAAAGCGGCCACCGAAGATCTTTATTGGATTTGTTTTTCATCACCAGCACGTCGAGGTGAAAGATGTGCAGGTTCAGTGGGTCCTCTTGCATTTTCACTGGCATGTGGGGCCGCATGTGAGCAAATAGACAATGGGCTCCACGCGTCCGCTGGCTGGCTAGGAAGAGAGATAGAGGAGGGCTGAGCACGGACTGCAGGAAATTTGTTCTACGTAACCAGCACCTTGATATTCGCGTGTGGTTGTTTCTAGAATAAAAAAGGAGGTACCCCTACTTATGTTACTCCCACTACGCCTAGCCTAAGGTTAGTAGGTGACCTTGCGCTTGGCTCTTCGCCTCTTCCGGAAGTCAATGGTTCTACAGTAGTGCTTCTGGCAATCTGACACCAAATGAACTGCTGCACGTCCACCGCTTGTAAGAAAAAGTTTCTCCTCGTGCTGCGAGCCACCGCGCACGCGTTGGCGAGGGAGAAGGCGTAATCAAGCTTCTCGTCGTTCTGCGAGTTGACGGGTGAGGGAGTCCTGGATTGGGGGGTATCCGGACAGCCGGACTATATACTTCGTCTGGACTATTGGAGCGTGAAGATACAAGACTCAAGACTCCGTCCCGTGTCCGAATGGGACTCTCCTTTGCGTGGAAGACAAGCTTGGCGATTCGGATAATATATTTCCTTCCTTGTAACCGACTCCATGTAAACCCTAGCCCTCTCCGGTGTCTATACAAACCGGAGAGGTTGGTCCTTAGAAGGCCGATCACAATCACAATCATAATCATCATAGGCTAGCTTCTAGGGTTTAGCCTCTACGATCTCGTGGTAGATCTACTCTTGTACTACTCGTATCATCAATACTAATCAAGCAGGAAGTAGGGTTTTACCTCCATCGAGAGGGCTCGAACCTGGGTAAACATTGTGTCCCTTGCTTTCTGTTACCATCAGCCTAAGACGCACAGATCGGGACCCCCTACCCGAGATCCGCCGGTTTTGACACCGACATTGGTGCTTTCATTGAGAGTTCCTCTGTGTCGTCACTGCAAGGCTCGATGGCTCCTTCAATCATTATCAACAACACGGTCTAGGGTGAGACTTTTCTCCCCGGACAGATCTTCGTGTTCGGCGGCATCGCACTGCGGGCCAATTCGCTTGGCCATCTGGAGCAGATCGACAACTACGCCCCTGGCCACCAGATCAGGTTTGGAAGCCTGAACTACACAGCTGATGTCCGCGGAGACTTGATCTTCAACGGATTCGGGCCTGTGCCAGGAGCGCCGGACGGTCACGATGAGCACGGCTTAGACCTGCTGTCGGACAATGCTCGGGATGTCATCCCTGCGGCAGACCCGGACCTAAATCCGAGCAGACCGTGTTGCCTAAGGACGGAGGGATGGACCCCACCCTGCAGACCGCACACTCATCGGTGGTAGAGCTGAACACAGGCCTCGCCCCCAAAGAATCCAGTGACACCGGACCCCCGGACTCGTATCCGGCTGCAGGTTCCACTCCGCGTTCTCCTGAGCCCGCCGAACCTAGTTGGGCCCCTGTAATGGAGTTCATCACTGCGGATATCTTCCAGCACTCGCCCTTTGGAGACGTGCTGAACTCGTTAAAGTCTCTCTCTTTGTCAGGAGGCTCTGGGCTGAACTATGTCCGGCTCGAGTGGGAAGCAGGCGATGAAGGAATTAGTGGCCCACCCACCACCCACTTCATTGCCACGGTCGATGATCTAACCGACATGCTTGATTTCGACTCCCAAGACATCGACGGTATGGACGACGATGCAGGAGAAGAACAGGAACCACCGCTCACAGGGCGGTGGACAGCTACCTCCTCATACGATATATATATGGTGGACACTCCGAAGGAAACCAACGGCGAAGAGGCAACAGAGGATAACCCCTCAGGGAGAAAAGCAAAGCATGGGCGTCGTCGGCGCCGCTCCAAGCCCCGCCACAACAATACCGGCCCAGGAGAGGAAAATAATCCGGATGGTGCCGAAGAGGAATACAACCACGATCAGCACCGCCTTGAATAGGCCGAGCAGAAGACAGCAGTCAGCCTGCAGCGAGCAGAACAAACGGATATCCGGAGGAGGACAGCTACATGCCCCCCTCCGAAGATGAGATCAGCCTCGGCGATGACGAGTTCGGCGTGCCTGAGGATCCCGTCGAGTAGGAGCGCTTCAAGCGCCGGCTTATGGCCACTGCGAGGAGCCTGAAAAAGAAGCAGCAGCAACTCCAAACTGATCAAGACCTGCTCACAGATAGATGGACTGAAGTCCTGGCAGCCGAGGAATATGGACTCGAGCGGCACACGGCTGACCGGCCACCTCATGGCCGGGATAAAACGGCATATCAGCCCGAACACCAGCCCGCACCCCCACGCCAATACACTACGGCCCGGGGAAATAGACAAGTCCTGCATGATATACTGGAAAACAAAGCAGTATAGCCAAGATCGATCTACGGATCGCGGGGGCGCGCCCCAACACGCGACGATGGCCGTCACACCTGATACATTATCAACAAGTCCGGCCGGGCCGAATACAGCCACCCAGAGCAATTCAAACTGCGTAGCCACATAGCCCGGCACAGAGGCGCTGCACACCCCCTCTACTTCACTGACGAAGTGATGGATCATGAATTCCCAGAAGGGTTCAAACCCGTAAACATCAAATCATACGATGGCACAACAGACCCCGCAGTATGGATCAAAGATTTCCTTCTCCACATTCACATGGCCCGCGGAGACGATCTACACACCATCAAGTATCTTCCCCTTAAGCTCAAAGGACCCGCCCGACACTGGCTAAACAGCCTGCCCGCAAATTCCATTGGCAGTTGGGAAAACCTGGAAGACGCGTTCCTCGACAACTTCCAGGGCACATATGTGCGACCACCGGACGCCGATGACTTGAGCCACATTACTCAACAGCCCGGAGAGTCAGCCAGGAAATTCTGGACTCGGTTCCTAACTAAAAAGAACTAAATAGTTGACTGTCCGGACGACGAAGCCCTGGCGGCCTTTAAGCATAATATCCATGACGAGTGGCTCTCCCGACACCTCGGCCAGGAAAAACCCAAGTCCATGGCAGCCCTCACGACACTAATGACCCGCTTTTGCGCGGGCGAGGACAGCTGGTTGGCTCGCAGCAGCACTACGCCACATTCTGGCACTTCGGATGTCCGTGACAATAACGGCAAGCCACGGCGCAACAGACATAAGCGACGGAACAACGGCGACAACACTGAAGACACGGCAGTCAACGCCGGATTCAGCGGTTCCAAGTCCGGTCAGCGGAAGAAGCCGTTCAAAAGAAACAATCAGGGACCGTCGGTCTGGACCGCATCTTTGGAAACGCTTCGTGCCAAATTCATCGCACCCCGGACAAGCCAGCCAACCACACTAATAGAGACTGCTGGGTGTTCAAACAGGCCGGTAAAATAAACGCCGAAAATAAGGACAAGGGACTGCACAACGACGATGACGAAGAGCCCAGGCATCCGAACACGGGGGGACAGAAGAAATTTCCTCCCCAGGTGAGAACGGTCAACATGATCTACGCCACCCACATTCCCAAGCGGGAACGGAAGCGAGCACTACAGGACGTCTATGCGATGGAGCCAGTCGCCCCCAAATTCAACCCATGGTCAGCTTGTCCGATCACCTTTGATCGTAGGGATCACCCTACCAGCATCCGTCACGGCGGCTCAGCCGCATTGGTCCTAGACCCAATCATCGACGGATTCCACCTTACGCGAGTACTCATGGACGGCGGCAGCAGCATGAACCTGCTTTATCAGGACACAGTGCGCAAAATGGGCGTCGACCCTTCAAGGATCAAGCCCACCAAAACCACCTTTAAAGGTGTTATTCCTGGAGTAGAGGCCCGTTGCACGGGCTCTATAACATTGGAAGTGGTCTTCGGATCTCCGGATAACTTCCAAAGCGAAGAGTTAATCTTCGATATCGTCCCTTTCCATAGTGGTTACCACGCACTGCTTGGACTAACCGTATTCGCTAGATTCAATGCGGTACCACACTACGCATACCTCAAGCTCAAGATGCCAGGACCGCGCGGGGTCATAACAGTCAACGGAAACATGGACCGCTTTCTCCGAACAGAAGAGCATACTGCAGCCCTCGCGGCGGAAGTACAATGCGGCCTCCTCCGACAAACCACCAATCCGGCGACGACAACCTCGAGAACCGTCAAGCGAGTCCGGAGCACACCGCGACAGGATCATCAGGCACGCAAAGAGCGCGACTAGCAGTCCGACCTCCGCTCAAGCCCCATCAAAGCAGCATTCGTGCCACGCGTACACAATTACGCACTCAAAATACCATGGGCATAGGCGGAGGCGCAGCAGGGACTCAGTCTACAGTGCGGTATAACCGCAACATACCTTCATAACCCTCCCTTTGTATCTTTCAGGACGCTGCTTTTGGGCAGCCTCTTCAGAAGAGCCGGATGGTCGGACTTACACAGGAGAGAAAACCAAGGAGGCAACAGGCTTTGCACACAGAAGGAAATACCCAGGTTGAATCTGTTCACGATCGTTATACCTGTTTTATATACCTACGTGCAGCCTGCCTTCGGATAGGACATGTAAAATAGTCATATTTACCTCTGCTTAAACACACCCATTGTAAACGTACGCTTAAACGTATTATTCATCAATGGGCGATAATATATAGCGTCAGCTTATTATTCCTATTTGCACATTTTTCCTACAAATGTTTATTTAATATTGCATCCGTACACCTTGGTACGATCAGTTGGCCAGGGGCTTCTTATGATGCCCCATAATACGGCCAAACAAGTCCGAACACTTTCAGCAGTGCGGCACCCCGAACTTATAGCACTATATGCATCAGCTCCGAATCACGTCTTGGGTTAATAGTTGGGTTTGCCCGGCTCCTTGTTTTGGTACCTTATGTTCCATTATATCGGCTAAGGTAGCGCAGGGAAAACTACTGCGATTGTGTCCCGGTTCTTCCGGACGAGCACCTCAGTAGAGAAAGCCAAAAACTGACCGGCATGATGCGGCGAGAGCTGGTCGCTGTTCGAGAGGTCTTAAAATCCTTAAACATTTTTTCCGCTTTAGGCGAGGAATCGGCCTCGTCCGATTTAGGCGTACATAGTGCCCCAATTCGGCCTTCCGAATTCTAGGGGCTTCGCCGAAATTTAAAATTGTAGACTTCTATGGCTAAGTGAAAGTTATAAAGCCGCATAATCCGATTGCCTAGTAAGCTACTGGAGACCTCCTTAAGGGACCAAAAATTTGGATAAAGAGTATCCGGGTTTTTCCAGGAACACCCCGGTACTAGTTACATGGGGGCGGAAGCCGACGACTGGCCTACTTTCAGAATTTTATAAACAGCCGCACAGAAGGTACTATTTTAAATCAAACAGCGCTACATAGCACAAGTAACTTCGGCTTTATATACAACAACGATAGAGGTACATTTACTCAAGGATTTTGTCCTTGGTACATTCATCGGCCACGAGACAAGCACCCTACATAACGCCATCGTAATATTTCTCGGGACAGCGATGCGCCTTGCCCTCCGGCGGCCCGTCCTTCACCAGCTTCTCCGCATCCAGCTTGCCCCAATGCACCTTCGCGCGGGCAAAGGCCCGGCGGGCACCCTCAATGCAAACGGATCGCTTGATAACTTCAAGCCACGGACAGGCGTTCACCATCCGCTTGATCAGGCCGAAGTAGCTAGTGGGCAGGGGCTCACCACGCCACATCCGGACTATGAAATCTTTCATAGCCACTTTGGCCGCCCTGTGGAGTTCAACCAACTGCTTCAGTTGATCACTCAGAGGCATTGGATGTTCGGCCCCAGCATACTGGGACCAGAACAACTTCTCCGTTGTGCTCCCCTCCTCGGCACGGTAGAACTCCGCGACATCTGATATGCTGCGTGGCAGATCTGCGAATGCCCCAGGAGATCTCCGAATTCAGGTAAGTAAAAGAAACGCCTCCACATGCTTGCTTTGCATAAAGAATTTCTTACCTGCCGCTATCTTCTTGGCGCTGGATTTCCTTTGTGCCTTCTCGGTTTCGCCTTGGCGTCTTTCATACTACAAGAAGGGCCTTCGCAAGCTCGGCCTCTTTCACCTTAAGATCATGTTCCAAGGACTCGAACTTTTTATCGAGCTCCTGGAGCTCTTGCTGTACCTCGCCCACTCTAGCATCTTGCTTCTCGCGCTCTTTGCGCTCCAGAGCCGCCTTGTCCTCTGCCTCGGATAGCGCTTTCTTCAGAGACGCCACTTCGGTGGTGGCCCCTGTTACAAAGTCACGATGTTTTGTCGTTAGAATAACCAATTTTGCCTATTCTTCATTATATGAGAGCGGGGAATTACTCACCTTTGTTCTCTTTGAGCTGCCTCTTCGTGAGGTCGAGCTCTCCCTGCGCCTGCTCCAGGTCCCGTTTTAGTCCGGCGACCTCGGCTGTGCGGACAGCAGCATCAAGTAGCACAGCCTACTTATTCACCTGCACACTTATTATTAGGCTCCTGCGGATTATAATTGACCCTCTGTTTGGTTTTTCTTTCCGAACACCAAACAGAGTATCAGGGGCTACTACCTATCGGGTGGTAATTTCACACATTTTTATTACTTACCTCAAAGCCCGTCAGGAGGCTGGTGCAAGCTTCGGTTAGTCCGCTCTTGGTGGACAAAACCTTCTGAATCACCACACTCATAAGAGTACGGTGCTCTTCATCCATGGAAGCGCCGCGAAGCGCTTCCAGCAGACGATCCGACGCCTCGGGTGTAACGGAAGTCCTCGTCACGGACAACTCGCCCTCCCTAACGAGGGGCTGCCCGCCTAAGTCCGGAACCATTGGAGGTTCCGGAACAAGATTTCGGTGAGAGCCCGGCCATCGCGGCTCTCATCAACACGATCCGCGGGGATCTTGAACCCCGCGTGTCCGACGTCTGGAATTCCTCCTTGGGGCGCCTCCAGAGTCACCTCCCCCTGCTCTAGGAGCCTTTGGGACAACACCTCCGTGTCATCCGCGGGCTGGGGAGTAGTGGCCGTCGGGAGCGAGTTCATCGCTGAAACACTCAAGGACCCATCCGAAGACGATACCTCGGGATGGACCCTGGCCGGACTATATACATGTTCGGCGTTATAACAAGCCTATGAAGCAAAATCACGATAGAGTGCGGATACTTACGACCGTGCTAGGGGCTTCCCACTGGGTAGCCACCCCTCCTCATTATCAGCGGCCGTGGTGGAGTAGTCCGGGAGGGACGCCTTTCCCTTCTTGGACGTCCCAGCCTCCCCCTCCGTGGCGGCTTTCCTCTTTTTCTCCCCCCCCCAGTGCGGGGAGGCAGAGTTTCCTCTTGTTTCCCCCCGCCCCCGCGGGAGGAATCTGCCTCATCATCGTCGGCCGACGAGGGTATGACGACCTTGCGCCGGGGGCCTTTCCCGGCCCCCTGGTCCGCCTTCTCAGGCCCCCATCCTCTCTGGATGGGGCGGCCCCTTTCTCTTCTTCCTCCCCTTCGTAGGAGGAGTGTGCCTCATCGTCTTCGGACGAGGCGTTCGGTACGACCTTGCGCCGGAGGCCCTTCCTGGTCCCCGGGGCGTTATTTTCGACCCTCTTCTCCGGTGCCTTGTAGGGTGCCGGGACTAGCATCTCTGTCAGGAGAGCATCAGTTGGACCTTCCGGCAGCGGAGCCGGACAGTCAATCCGCTCCGCTGTCTCTACATAATCCTGGTCAAATACACACGATGACTTAAGACTTCCCCATGAATATATTGGGAAAAACTGAATTCGGAGGTACCCAGAAAACTCACCGGGGCCAGAAGTGCGGCATGAAGTCCATGGTCCTCGGATGTGGGAGGAGGTACTTCGGAGGCCTTGAACCGCGCCTTCCATGCGTCTTTGAGCGTCATGCCGTAGAGCTTTCGAAGCATCTGGTGTTCGGCCGCGACGAACTCCCACAGATTAAATACCCGTCTTTGGCACGGAAGAACCCGGCGGACAAGCATGACCTGGATCACGTTGACAAGCTTGATATTCTTGTCCTTCATATTCTTGATGTAGTTCTGTAGTCCGGTCAGCTCTCAGAGGGTACGCCCAGTGCCAGGCCCTTCCTTTCCCAGGAGGTGAGCCGCATGGGGGTTCCGAATCTGAATTCGGGGGCCGCCGCCCAGTTGGCGTCGTGCGGCTCGGTGATGTAGAACCACCCCGATTGCCACCATTTCACGGTCTCCGCGAAGGAGCCGTCAAGCCAGGTGACGTTAGGCATCTTGCCCACCATGGCCCCTCCGCACTCCGCTTGCTGGCCGCTCACGATCTTCGGCTTCACGGAGAAGATTTGTAGCCACAAGCCAAAGTGAGGCTTGATGCGGAGGAAGGCCTCGCATACCCATTTATAAACGATTTAGATGTTGAGGACGAAATTTGGGGCTAGATCATGGAAATCTAGCCCATAGTAGAACATGAGCCCGCGAACGAAGGGATGAAGTGGAAATCGCAGTCCACGGACGAAGTGGGCGACAAACACGACCCTCTCGTGAGGTTTCGGAGTTGGAATGACCTGCCCGGCGTCCGGTAGCCGGTGCACGATGTCTGCGGCCAAGTATCCGGCCGCCCGAAGATTCGCGATATGCTTCTCCTTCACGGTGGAGGCCACCCACTTGCCTCCTGCTCCGGACATGTTTAGCTGTGTGGAGGAGACTTGGGCTAGGGCGCTGGAGCTCGAGGGGGCAAGGGTGAGCAAAGGAGGAAGAAGGCGTGGGTAAAAATGGGGAACCCTTGTCCCTTTATAAAGGCGACGAAAGCGGTGCGCCTCCCCACTTGCCCGATGAGAACCGCTTACTTCCCAAGCACCACGATTGATGGCGCGGTGGGATTACCCATACCCGTATTGATGAGAATCCCGTGATAAGGGGACACGATCTCTGCTTTGACAAGATGTGTCAAGGAAACCGCCTCGCAATATGCGCTGTGGCTGGTTGTGGGAAAACGGTTCGAATAATGACTCGACCATAATGACATGTCATGTTGTCTAAAAAGTTGTCAGCAGATTGCATTTGTGAAATATCATTCTCTCTACAATGGTATGTGAAGATCATTTTTGCAGATCCGGACACGATTTAAGTGTTCGATAATTACTTTGGAGTATTCGGAGAAAGGAACCCGCCTTGCAATGCCAAAGACAAGACTGCGTGTCGGACTCATCGTCATTGAAGCCTGGTTCAGGGGCTATTGAGGGAGTCCTGGATTGGGGGGTATCCGGACAGCCGGACTATATACTTCGTCCGGACTATTGGAGCGTGAAGATACAAGACTCAAGACTCCGTCCCGTGTCCGGATGGGACTCTCCTTTGCGTGGAAGACAAGCTTGGCGATCCGGATAATATATTTCGTTCCTTGTAACCGACTCCATGTAAACCCTAGCCCTCTCCGCTGTCTATATAAACCGGAGAGGTTGGTCCTTAGAAGGCCGATCACGATCACAATCATAATCATCATAGGCTAGCTTCTAGGGTTTAGCCTCTACGATCTCGTGGTAGATCTACTCTTGTACTACTCATATCATCAATATTAATCAAGCAGGAAGTAGGGTTTTACCTCCATCGAGAGGGCCCGAACCTAGGTAAACATTGTGTCCCTTGCTTTCTGTTACCATCAGCCTAAGACGCACAGATCGGGACCCCCTACCCGAGATCCGCCGGTTTTAACACCGACAACGGGACACATCAAAGTTCATTGCCATGAATGACCATGTCATTGCTACCATCCCGTGCTCCGTTGTTGAGTACATGCACTATTCACGTGCCATCGAGGAGAAAAAATATTGCGTAGGTGCCATCGAAGTGCACGACTCACTTACGAAAAAGGGTTTCCCCGCTTTCCCCCACGCCAAGACAACTCACTTACGCACTGCTTATGATTATCTCCATTTTCTTGCATGACACGTGAACCTTGATGCTAGATGTCTCGCGTGTTGGGAAAAGGATGAATAGAGCTCACGTAAAAGAAAAGAGTTGAATAGCATAGATTCCCGACGATTGAGGAGGAGCAAGGAACCTTGCGGTGGAGCGTCTGCAAGGAACCTTGCGCGTTTTCCCCTGTTTTTTGCCGCCTGCCCACCTATAAACAACTAAAAGAACATGAACTTTTCGCTAACCACTAGAAACGGTACATCAGGATGCTAAGTTCAAGATGTTTTATACTCCCTCTGTTCCCAAATATAAGTCTTTTTAGATATTTCAGTAAGGGACTACATCCGATCCAACAACGTTCGAAGGGAGTAGTTTATATTGAATTATTGATAACCACGCAACAAGCCACGCATGTACAGGACGCATGCAGCCACGCATGTACACAAGCCAACGCACTAACTCCATCCGATCCAACTCATGCACATACGCGCACAGCATGGAGCACACAACGCACGTACACAAGACGTGCATGCACACACGCTCGACCGCAGAATGCACGTGAATAACACATGCATCCGCACACACTCGGCTGCATGGAGGCGTGCGCCATCCGCGGCGACGTCCGGTTCATCGTGCTACGGTGAAGCTCGCACGCACCGGCGCATACGCATCTCTTGCAGCACCTCTTTGCCGTCTTGCTCAACTACTAGTCGGAGACGAAGACGACCGCAGCCTCGGCCTTAGAGCTAGCACCGATGGAAAAACACGCACGCTGCACGCACACGAGCACATACGGAGTGCCCACGACGTTGTGGTGGAAAGGCCCCGATCGCCTCTACTCCTTCTCCGACGTTGTCTATCAAGGCGGCTGCATGCTAATGATGATGTGGGTGAGATCTTCTAGGACTCGAGATGATGACGAGGAAAATTATGAGACACAATGTGACGTACACCGTCAAGGTCCACGGTCATGGGGTTGATAGTAATTGCTTAGATGTGATTAGATCAAGTACAATAGAGCTGAGTCGGCGGGCTATAAGGAATAAACTATAGTATATTTCTGCTTAGTTGGAGGATAGAGAAGAGGAGAGAGAAGGTAAGCGGGCTCTTCGTGAAGAGCCAGCTCTAGCACGTGCTCCTAGGCACTTTGTGAGAATGAAAGGTGGGCCAAAGAACAAAAAAGTAGTAGTACACTCTTTTGATCTACTATTGTAGATGTTGACTATAAGATGGGCTGTAGATGACATGGCACTGACTTATAGCCAGCAGCTGGCTATACTATTAATGCTCTTTAGATGAGGTGCTAAGTGCATTAAATGGCTTAGTAACTCAAGTCTTAATGCATAGGTGCTTAGTTTATTGGTGCCACATCATATTTTATGCCTACGTGGCAGGCTTAGCGACTATACATGGTGGAGCACTGGAGAGGCCAAGGCTGGTCATAGTGGGGAGTAACTTGTAATGTAACATATTACTATGTTACTCTAAACATCTCTATAAACCGGAAAGGAGGGAGTAGTAACATACTAGACTAGTGTCATATGCAGTATGGGAGCACATGATATTTCCCCATCCGGACCGATCCCAAGTTGGCTTCTCACCTTCTTGGCCCAACAAAACCCCTCCCCCTCCTCAAGGCTTCCCGCCTTGGCGCCACCGAGCCCGCCGCTCCACATTGATGGCAAGTCGTATGCGCGACCTCTCACTGCTTCCGCCGTTGAAGCGCGCCGACGAGGGCACCGCCACGCACGCCCGACATTTCAGACTACACAAGGATAGTAACTTTAGAGCAAGTACTACAATTAGATGACATAAGCAGGCTATAAGGATTTAAATATAGTATTTGTGCTTAGTTGAAGGAGAGAGAAGAGGAGAGAGAATAGAAGCGGATTGTAAACGTGTAGCCGGTTGTACTCCAACATACTTTGTGAGACAAAAGGTGGGGCCATTATTAATGATATTGTATTTATACTAAAGGGACTAACGAACGCCTTAATTACTCCATTTTTTTGAGATAAACCTTGGTGGGGCTATTATTGACTTTTTTGAGCTATTATTAACTTGGACGTGGGGTTTGGGTCCAAAGGCCTACTATTATACTCGCACGACCGACCTGACATGCTCTTCCCTAGCCGCTGTTGGAAATATGCCCTAGAGGCAATAATAAAAGGATTATTATTATATTTCCTTGTTCATGATAATTGTCTTTTATTCATGCTATAATTGTATTATCCGGAAATCGTAATACACGTGTGAATACATAGAACACAATACGTCCCTAGTAAGCCTCTAGTTGACTAGCTCGTTGGTCAACGAGATAGTCATGGTTTCCTGACTATGGACATTAGATGTCGTTGACAACGGGATCACATCATTAGGAGAATGATGTGATGGACAAGACCCAATCCTAAGCATAGCACAAGATCGTGTAGTTCGCTTTGCTAGAGCTTTTCCAATGTCAAGTATCTCTTCCTTAGACCATGAGATCGTGTAACTCCCGGATACCGTAGGAGTGCTTTGGGTGTACCAAACGTCACAACGTAATCGGGTGACTATAAAGGTACACTACAGGTATCTCCGAAAGTGTCATTGGGTTGACACAGATCGAGAATGGGATTTGTCACTCCGTATTATGGAGAGGTATCACCGGCCCACTTTCGGTAGTGCATCATCATAATGAGCTCAAAGTGACCAAGTGTCTGGTCACGGATCATGCATTACTGATGCAGAGTAAAGGGACTTGCCGGCAACGAGATTGAACGAGTTATTGGGATACCGACGATCGAATCTCGGGCAAGTAACATACCGTCTGACAAAGGGAATAGTATACGGGATTGATTGAATCCTCGACATCGTGGTTCATCCGATGACATCATCGAGGAGCATGTGGGAGCCAACATGGGTATCCAGATCCCGCTGTTGGTTATTGACCGGAGAGTCGTCTCCGTCATGTCTGCATGTCTCCCGAACCCGTAGGGTCTACACACTTAAGGTTCGGTGACGCTAGGGTTATTAGGAAGACTTGTATGTGATTACCGAATGTTGTTCTGAGTCCCGGATGAGATCCCGGACGTCACGAGGAGTTCCGGAATGGTCCGGAGGTAAAGATTTATATATGGGAAGTTGTCAAACGGACACCGGAAAGTTTCGGGTCATATCGGTATTGTACCGGGCCACCGGAGAGGTTCCGGGGTCCACCGGGAGGCCACCCCTCTTGGTGGGCCTCATGGGCCACAAGGGTCAGGGAACCAGCCCCTGGAGGGCTGGGCGCGACCCCCTTGGGCCCATGCGCCTAGGGTTGGGGGGAACCCTAGTGGGGGGCGCCCCCCCCCCCTTTGCTTGGGGGGCAAGCCCCCCTCCCTGGCCGCCGCCCCCCTCTAGATCTCATCTAGAGGGGCCGGCCCCCCTTGCCCCTTCCCCTATAAATAGAGGGGTGAGGGGAGGGCTGCAACACACATCCAAGGCGCAGCCCTCCCTCCCAACACCTCTCCTCCTCCGTGTGTGCTTGGCGAAGCCTGGCCGAGTATCGCCTCTCCACCATCATCACGCCGTCGTGCTGCTGCTGGAGCCTTCTTCCTCAACCTCTCCTTCCCCCTTGCTGGATCAAGAAGGAGGAGACGTCATCCGTTCCGTACGTGTGTTGAACGCGGAGGTGCTGTCCGCTCGGCACTTGGTCATCGGTGATTTGAATCACGGCGAGTACGACTCCATCATCCCCGTTCCTTGCACGCTTTCCGCACGCGATCTACAAGTGGTATGTAGATGCAATCTCTCTCCCATGACTCGTTGCTTAGATGAACTCATAGATGGATCTTGGTGAAACCGTAGGGAAATTTTTAATTTTCTCGCAACGTTCCCCATCAGTGGCATCATGAGCTAGGTCTATGCGTAGTTCTCTATTGCACGAGTAGAACACAATTTTGTTGTGGGCGTAGATCTTGTCAACTTGCTTGCCGCTACTAGTCTTTTCTTGCTTCGGCGGTATTGTGGGATGAAGCGGCCCGGACCGACCTTACACGTACGCTTACGTGAGACAGGTTCCACCAACTGACATGCACTAGTTGCATAAGGTGGCTAGCGGGTGTTTGTCTCTCCTACTTTAGTTGGAGCGGATTAGATGAAAAGGTTCCTTATGAAGGGTAAATAGAAGTTGACAAAATCACGTTGTGGTTATTCGTAGGTAAGAAAACGTTCTTGCTAGAACCCAATTGCAGCCATCGTAAAGATGCAACAACAATTAGAGGACGCCTAACTTGTTTTTGCAGCAATTGTCATGTGATGTGATATGGCCGTAAGTTGTGATGAATGATGAATGATGAATGATATATTGTGATGTATGAGATCATGTTCTTGTAATAGGAATCACGACTTGCATGTCGATGAGTATGACAACCGGCAGGAGCCATAGGAGTTGTCTTATTTTGTATGACCTGCATGTCATTGAAGAATGCCATGTAAATTACTTTACTTTATTGCTAAACGCGTTAGCCATAGAAGTAGAAGTAGTCGTTGGCGTGACAACTTCATGAAGACACGATGATGGAGATCATGATGATGGAGATCATGGTGTCATGCCGGTGACAAGATGATCATGGAGCCCCGAAGATGGAGATCGAAGGAGCTATATGATATTGGCCATATCATGTCACTTCTTTATATAATTGCATGTGATGTTTATTATGTTTATGCATCTTGTTTACTTAAAGCGACGGTAGTAAATAAGATGATCCCTTATAATAATTTCAAGAAAGTGTTCCCCCTAACTGTGCACCGTTGCTAAAGTTCGTCGTTTGAGCACCACGTGATGATCGGGTGTGATAGGTCCTTACGTTCACATACAACGGGTGTAAGACAGTTTTACACATGCAAAACACTTAGGGTTAACTTGACGAGCCTAGCATGTACAGACATGGCCTCGGAACACAAGAGACCGAAAGGTCGAACATGAGTCGTATGGAAGATACGATCAACATGGAGATGTTCACGGATGATGACTAGTCCGTCTCACGTGATGATCGGACACGGCCTAGTCGACTCGGATCATGTAACACTTAGATGACTAGAGGGATGTCAAATCTGAGTGGGAGTTCATTAAATAATTTGATTAGATGAACTTAATTATCATGAACTTAGTCTAAAGTCTTTGCAAAATATGTCTTGTAGATCAAATGGCCAACGCTCATGTCAACATGAACTTCAACGCATTCCTAGAGAAAACCAAGCTGAAAGATGATGGCAGCAACTATTCGGACTGGGTCCGGGACCTGAGGATCATCCTCATAGCAGCCAAGAAACAATATGTCCTAGAAGCACCGCTAGGTGAAGCACCCATCCCGGAGAACTAAGATATTATGAATGCTTGACAGTCTCGTGCTGATGATTACTCCCTCGTTTAGTGCGGCATGCTTTACAGCTTAGAACCGGGGCTCCAAAAGCGTTTTGAGTAACACGGAGCATATGAGATGTTCGAGGAGCTGAAAATGGTTTTCCAAGCTCATGCCCGGGTCGAGAGATATGAAGTCTCCGACAAGTTCTATAGTTCTAAGATGGAGGAAAACAGTTACATCGGTGAGCACATACTCAAAATGTCCGGGTTGCACAACCGCCTCCCACTGGAGATCAACCTCCCGGACGAGGCGGTCATTGACAGAATCCTTGATCGCTCCCACCAAGCTACAAGAGCTTTGTGATGAACTACAATATGCGAGGATAGTGAAGACCATTCTGAAGTATTCTCAATGCTGAAGTCGTGAGAGGTTGAAATCAAGAAAGAACATCAAGTGTTGATGGTTAATAAAACCGCTAAGTTCAAGAAGGGCAAGGGTAAGAAGAACTTCAAGAAGGACGGCAAGGATGTTGCCGCGCCCAGTAAGCAAGTTGCCGGGAAGAAGTCAAAGAATGGACCCAAGCCTAAGACAGAGTGCTTTTATTGCAAAGGGAAGGGCCACCTTTGGAAGCGGAACTGCCCCAAATACTTAGCGGACAAGAAGGCCGCAACACTAAAGGTATATTTGATATACATGTAATTGATGTGTACCTTACCACTCGTAGTAACTCACAGGTATTTGATACCGGTGCCGTTGCTCATATTTGTAACTCACAGCAGGAGCTGCGGAATAAACGGAGACCGGCGAAGGGCGAGGTGACGATGCTTGGCGTCGGGAATGGTTCCAAGGTCGATTTGATCGCCGTCGGCACGCTACCTCTACATTTACCTACGGGATTAGTTTTAAACCTCAATAATTGTTATTTAGTGCCAAGTTTGAGCATGAACATTGTATCAGGATCTCGTTTAATGCGAGATGGCTACTCATTTAAATCCGAGAATAATGGTTGTTCTATTTATATGAGAGATATGTTTTATGGTCATGCTCCGATGGTCAATGGTTTATTCTTAATGAATCTCGAGCGTAATATTACACATATTCATAGTGTGAATACCAAAAGATGTAAAGTTGATAACGATAGTCCCACATACTTGTGGCACTGCCGCCTTTGGTCACATTGGTGTCAAGCGCATGAAGAAGCTCCATTCGATGGACTTTTAGAGTCTCTCGATTATGAATCATTTGACACATGCGAACCATGCCTCATGGGCAAAATGACCAAGACTGCGTTCTCGGAACAATGGAGCGAGCAACCAACTTATTGGAAATCATACATACCGATGTGTGCGGTCCAATGAGCGTTGAGGCTCGCGGAGGATATCGTTATGTTCTCACTCTCACTGATGACTTGAGTAGATATGGGTGTGTCTATTTAATGAAACACAAGTCTGAGACCTTTGAAAAGTTCAAGGAATTTCAGAATGAGGTAGAGAATCAACGTGACCGAAAAATAAAGTTCTTACGATCAGATCGTGGAGGAGAATATTTAAGTCACGAATTTGGTACACACTTAAGGAAATGTGGAATCGTTTCACAACTCACGCCGCTGGAACACCTCAACAGAATAACGGTGTCCGAACGTCAGAATCGCACTCTATTGGATATGGTGCGATCTATGATGTCTCTTACCGATTTACCGCTATCATTTTGGGGATACGCACTAGAGACAGCTACATTCACTTTAAATAGGGCACCGTCTAAATCCGTTGAGACGATACCATATGAATTATGGTTTGGGAAGAAACCTAAGCTGTCGTTTTTAAAAGTTTGGGGATGCGATGCTTATGTCAAGAAACTTCAACCTGAAAAGCTCGAACCCAAGTCGGAAAAATGCGTCTTCATAGGATACCCTAAGGAAACCATTGGGTATACCTTCTACCTTAGATCCGAAGGCAAGATCTTTGTTGCCAAGAACGGATCCTTTCTCGAAAAGAGTTTCTCTCGAAAGGAGTAAGTGGGAGGATAGTAGAACTCGTTGAAGTACTACCTCTTGAATCGGAAAGTAGTGCAGCTCATGAAAATGTTCCTGTGGTGCCTACACCTACTGGAGAGGAAATTAATGATGATGATCAAGGTACTTCGGATCAAGTTGCTCTTGAACTTCAGAGGTCCACAAGGACACGTTCCACACCCAGTGGTATGGCAACCCTGTCACGGAAATCATGTTGTTAGACAACGGTGAACCTTCGAACTATGAAGAAGCGATGGCGGCCCAGATTCCAACAAATGGCTTGAAGCCATGCAATCCGAGATAGGATCCATGTATGAAAACAAAGTATGGACTTTGTGACAGACTTGCCCGATGATCGGCGGCGATACAAAACAAATGGATCTTTAAGAAGAAGGCGGACGCGGATGGTAATGTCACCATCTATAAAGCTCTACTTGTCGCTAAGGGTTATCGGCAAGTTCAAGGGATTGACTATGATGAGACTTTCTCTCCCGTAGCGAAGCTTAAGTCCGTCCGAATCATGTTAGCAATTTCCGCATACTATGATTATGAGATATGGCAGATGGACATCAAAACGGCATTCCTTAACGGTTATCTTAAGGAAGAGCTGTATATGATGCAGCCGGAAGGTTTTGTCGATCCTAAGAATGCTAACAAAGTATGCAAGCTCTGGCGATCCATTTATGGGCTGGTGCAAGCATCTCGGAGTTGGAACATTCGCTTTGATGAGATGATCAAAGCGTTTGGGTTTATCTTGAGACTTATGGAGAAGCCTGCGTTTACAAGAAAGTGAGTGGGAGCTCTGTAGCATTTCTCATATTATATGTAGATGACCTACTTTTGATGGGAAATGATATAAACTCTTGGACAGCATTAAGGCCTACTTGAATAAAAGTATTTCAATGAAGGACCTTGGAGAAGCTGCTTACATATTAGGCATCAAGATCTATAGGGATAGATCGAGACGCCTCATAGGTCTTTCACAAAGCACATACCTTGATAAGATTTTGAAGAAGTTCAAAATGGATTAGTCCAAGAAAGGGTTCTTGCCTCATCTTTGCAAGGTGTGAGATTGAGCTCGGCTCAATGCCCGACCACGGCAAAATATAAAGAAGAGATGAGTGTCATCCCCTATGCATCAGCCATAGGTTCTATTATGTATGCCATGTTGTTTACCAGACCTGATGTAAACCTTGCCGTAAGTTTGGTAGGAAGGTACCAAAGTAATCCCGGCAAGGAACACTGGACAGCGGTCAAGAATATCCTGAAGTACTTGAAAAGGACAAAGGACATGTTTCTCGTTTATGGAGGTGTGACGAAGAGCTCGTCGTAAAGGGTTACGTCGACGCTAGCTTCGACACAAATCTGGATGACTCTAAGTCACAAATCGGATACGTGTATATGTTGAATGGTGGAGCAAGATGGCTAGTGCAGCAAGCGAGCATCGTGGCGGGATCTACATGTGAAGCGGAGTACATGGAAGCCTTGGAGGCAGCGCATGAAGCAATTTGGGTGAAGGAGTTCATCACCGACCTAGGAGTCATACCCAATGCGTCGGGGCGATCAAACTCTTCTGTGACAACACTGGAGCTATTGCCCTTGCCAAGGAGCCCAGGTTTCACAAGAAGACCGAGCACATCAAGCGTCGCTTTAACTCCATCCGTGAAAATGTTCAAGATGGAGACATAGAAATTTGCAAAGTGCATACGGATCTGAATGTCGCAGATCCGTTGACTAAACCTCTTCATGGGCAAAACATGATCAACACCAGAACTCTATGGGTGTTCGATTCATCACAATGTAACTAGATTATTGACTCTAGTGCAAGTGGGAGACTGTTGGAAATATGCCCTAGAGGCAATAATAAAAGGATTATTATTATACTTCCTTGTTCATGATAATTGTCTTCTATTCATGCTATATTGTATTATCCGGAATTCGTAATACACGTGTGAATACATAGAACACAATACGTCCCTAGTAAGCCTCTAGTTGACTAGCTCGTTGGTCAACAGATAGTCATGGTTTCCTGACTATGGACATTGGATGTCATTGATAATGGGATCACATCATTAGGAGAATGATGTGATGGACAAGACCCAATCCTAAGCATAGCACAAGATCGTGTAGTTCGTTTTGCTAGAGCTTTTCCAATGTCAAGTATCTCTTCCTTAGACCATGAGATCGTGTAACTCCGGATACCGTAGGAGTGCTTTGGGTGTACCAAAGCGTCACAACGTAATCGGGTGACTATAAAGGTACACTAAAGGTATCTCCGAAAGTGTCACATTGGGTTGACACGGATCGAGAATGGGATTTGTCACTCCGTATTACGGAGAGGTATCACCTTGGGCCCACTTTCGGTAGTGCATCATCATAATGAGCTCAAAGTGACCAAGTGTGCAGTCACGGATCATGCATTACTGATCTGAGTAAAGTGACTTGCCGGTAACGGGATTGAACAAGGTATTGGGGTACCGACAATCGAATCTCGGGCAAGTAACATACCGTCTGACAAAGGGAATAGTATACGGGATTGATTGAATCCTCGACATCGTGGTTCATCCGATGACATCATCAAGGGGCATGTGGGAGCCAACATGGGTATCCAGATCCCGCTGTTGGTTATTGACCGGAGAGTCGTCTCGGTCATGTTCTGCATGTCTCCCGAACCCGTGAGGGTCTACACATAAGGTTCGGTGTCGCTAGGGTTATTAGGAAGACTTGTATGTGATTACCGAATGTTGTTCGGAGTCCCGGATGAGATCCCGGACGTCACGAGGAGTTCCGGAATGGTCCGGAGGTAAAGATTTATATATGGGAAGTTGTCAAACGGACATCGGAAAGTTTCGGGGTCATATCGGTATTGTACCGGGGCCACCGGAGAGGTTCCGGGGGTCCACCGGGAGGGGCCACCCCTCTCGGAGGGCCTCATGGGCCACAAGGGGCAGGGAACCAGCCCCTGGAGGGCTGGGCGCCCCCCCCTTGGGCCCATGCGCCTAGGGTTGGGGGGAACCCTAGTGGGGGGCGCCCCCCCTTTGCTTGGGGGGCAAGCCCTCCCGGCCGCCGCCCCTCTAGATCTCATCTAGAGGCCGCCTTCTGCCCTTCCCTTATAAATAGAGGGGTGAGGGAGGGCTGCAATACACATCCAAGGCGCAGCCCTCCCTCCCAACACCTCTCCTCCTCCGCGTGTGCTTGGCGAAGCCTCCGAGTATCTTGCCTCTCCACCATCATCACGCCGTCGTGCTGCTGCTGGAGCCTTCTTCCTCAACCTCTCCTTTCCCCTTGCTGGATCAAGAAGGAGGAGACGTCGTCCGTTCCGTACGTGTGTTGAACGCGGAGGTGCTGTCCATTCGGCACTTGGTCATCGGTGATTTGAATCACGCAGTAATGACTCCATCATCCCCGTTCCCTTGAATGCTTCCGCATGCGATCTACAAGTGGTATGTAGATGCAATCTCTCTCCCATGACTTGTTGCTTAGATGAACTCATAGATGGATCTTGGTGAAACCGTAGGAAAAATTTTAATTTTCTGCAACGTTCCCCAACAGCCGCCGCTGTATCATATGGTTTCGCACCATTCCAGATCTTAGTGCCGCCACACAATTCTTCTCCAGCCCTCCTTCCAGCGTGCACCACGAGAAGTGACAGCAGTCCGCCGAACCCCGCCTTTTGTGATCCTGTACGGGAGAGGGGCGCTCAGGTTTTTGGGGAGCACACTCCTGTGGATCGCTGCCCGGTGACAGCGTCCTCAACGACAGCCTTCTTCCCTGACCTCGGTAACCTCTTCATCAACGACATGAGTGACAACATCAACCACATCGGTTCTGCTCCCGCTGTACAGTATATGATTCTGTCCTCCTGGTTTAGTCCGCATCACTACTTTGATGTTTGCAATTGTCGTCATCCTTGAGGAGATCATCTCGCTTCTCCCCACCAAGGATTGCTGCCGCACACAAGTCCTCTCAACTCGGTGGCGCCCTCTATGGCGCACCGCGCCCCTCAATCTCGACTGTCGTCAGATATCTGTCCTTCCCGAATTTGATCTCATCAGAGCCATCGTCTCTTCTCACCAGCAGGGCCCCGTTCAATGCCTCTGCATCCTGACAAGCTACCTGATGTCCATACCCGGCAAGGTGGACGCTTGGCTGACATCCCCTAAATTCGGAAGACTCCAGCAGTTTGAGTTCTACCATTACCACGAAAGTTTCATACCACGAACATACCAAGAATTCGTGCCCACACCACCGTTGTCCATCTCGCAGTTTTCCTCCTCTCTCCACACCACCACCTACGCCCGGTGCCATCTACCAGATGATCTGGTACAAATGCTTCGACTCCCACTGCTAAAAAAACTTTCGCTTGTGGTGGTTTATCTGTCGGAGGCCTCAGTGCACAGCATCATCCACTCCAGTTGCCCTGCCCTGGAGCGCTTGCTGATTGTTTTGGGAATAGAAATCGGTATCAGTTGTCTCCAAATAAAGTCGCCTCACCTTAAAAGCATTGGAATTTGTTTTAAAGGACAACAGCTCATCATCACTTGAAAGGTTGCTCCTTCATAGTTGTTATACACCTTCAGAAATAATTGTCGTCTCTACGCCCAAACTGGAGACCTTGGGTGTAATTCGTGACCCGTTTAATAATAACAAGGAGTTGGTGTTTGGCTCCTCACTTTTTCAAGTACCGTATATTATCATCTACACATTTGTAATCATATGCTGCATTTTTCATTTATGTGCATAAGTTTTATATCATCTTGGAGTACACTTTGGGTACTAATATTATGTTATATGCTCAATGAAGAGTTCGTCCATTGATAGCCTATCAATCTTCTTTGGATTCTGTCAAGATCATATATATCAGAATGTATAGCTTTGATCTGGACATAATTATTGGCTTGCTGCGATGCTTTCGATCTCTGGAGAATTTATACATAGAGGTGATGATTTGGTGCACATTTAAAGCCCGTATATATTGTACTAGAATTAGCTGTTCAGCTATCGTTCTTTCGACATACTCTTTTTTCAGACCTTAACTGTTTTGAATCTTCATGTCTACTTAGGGAGAACCACATGGAGAAAAACATATAACCAATCGTTGGCGTAATAAGCACAAGTATTTTCTCAGTTCTCATGACATTCGTTTGAGGACGATAACGATGGGACGATATGCATCCAACCGTGCAAAATGTAAGCTTTGTCACATTCTTCCTGTTGAACGCGAGGTTACTATTGTCCATGAGGCTTAATTTTTACAGCAAGAGATTTCTCACGGACGAACATGTTGAACAGCAAAAAAAGAAGTTTCAGGTGGACAAATGGGCTTCTAAACGTGCTCGGCTTATATTTACAATAAGTTGTAGACATCCTGAAATAAATTTTTTTGCACAGGATGTTGATTTTATGGATCAGACCGATCCATTTGTTTGTGACTGCAAAAAAGAGTGGTTGGGTTAGATGTTACTGTCATGTTCAATCTGGGTTTTGTCTAAAAATTTGATGAACAATTAATCCTTGGGGTTTTGTACCATTTGTATGCTTGACTTGCATGTTGTTGCTCTCGTACTCCCCTCCACCTTCCACTACACTGCCGCATCTTCCATGGCTGCTGTTCGTTCCCGTCCGAGGCCTTGCCGTTGTTCTCCGCCTTGGTTAGCTCACTGTGACCGCCGCCGTCTGATGTTGTCAACATGGTCAACAACCAAGAGGAATCAGGAGATGACTGTACGTGGAGGAGGCTGACAGTAGGGACCCACCAGGGTCATTGCATTTCGCAAGGTGTGCCTCGTTATTACAAGCCAAAAAATACTTCCTCCTAATTGTTTGACAACTAGGTTCCACGCCATTGTCAATGTAGTCAATAAACGAGAAAATTACACAACGAAAGCGTGATAACACGTGGACCCAGCAGCTCGCCTAGTTGTTTTTCGATTTGAGACGGAGCTCAAGCTACTAAGGGGGCTGTGGCCCGCCTAGCCCACGCTTAAGCTTTTATTAAGCACATGACGAGCCCAGCTTGATATATTTTTCTTTCTGAAATTGGCTAGCCCAGTTCTTTTTGGAGAATACCAAAACCGAGGCCAACTTGCTTTTCTCAGCCTGCTGCAAATCTTTCAAGACAAGGAGGGATGTAAGTAGTAAGAAATGGGCTTCCCCAGAAAACGGGCTATAAGTTGTAAGAAATGGGCTTCCCCAGAAAACAGGCTATAAGTTGTAAGAAATGGGCTGTAAATTGTTAAACCAAAGCCAATCGACAATTGCATTAAAATATCGTTTTTTCAGGATTTCTCTACTCTCTACTCTTATAAAAACCAAAGCCAACTGGCAATTACATTAAAATATCATCTTTTCTCCCACAAGATAAACTACTCATACAAATGCATCTTCATGTTCCGTTACAGCGAACGGGCATCTTGCTAGTTAAGATTCTAAATTTCATTCATTTTTTTGCGGAGAATTGTTTTTTGAATTTTATTTTGATATAATTTTTTGAAAATTATTTTTACGTGACTCAAAATTTCGTGATTAAAAGATTTTGGACCCCACCGAAATATGCAAAATTTCGTTGAATTTTTTAGCAGTGCCCAGAATATATGGTCTGTAATGCTAATAAAAAGAATATGGGCTTCAAATATCCTTAAGAATTAGCAAATGGGCTGTAAATTATTGAAAATAATGGCTAATGGGCTGTAAGCTGTTTTCCATGATTTGGAGTCTGACTTCTTGGCCTACTAGGTTGACGATGATGTTGTCCTAAATTTTTTTTGACGCGTACGCAAGGCTTTGTCAACTTAGTCAACACACAGTAGTGACTGTTGGATGTCCATCCAACGGCCGCCGTGCTTCTTCAATCTCTAATCTTCCTGCTCGAGCCGCCCAAACCAGCGCCGGCGGGACTGCCTGCTCCCTCCTCCCGTGGTTGGCTGTGCTGCCGCCAGGCCATCCCTCTGACCACCCACACATCCTGTTATTTTCCGGCGACATCAGCCTCACCCCGCAGCTGACCAGTCAGCGCTCGTTCTCCCCTCAGCGTGGGCATCCGCTACGGTGGCTTCGCCCGGCTCGGGTGGTTCTCTTCCAGGCCTCGCCCTCGTCCACAGCTTGTGCTCTCGACGCCAAGTAGGTCAACATGGTCAACAAACAACAGCCATTGGAAGAGGCCGATGAGGGGCCCACACAGGAAAATGCCTCCTTATTACATGCAAAGTAATGATTCCTCCACCTGATAGCTGGGACCCACCGGAAGGGTCTCTGTATTTCGTGAAAAAACGTTCCCCCCGCTGTCAGCTCGGACCCACCGGAAGAGCCTCTTTATTACGCACAAAAAAATGAATACTCCCCCTGCTAGCTGGGACTCACCTTGGTGGGAGGCTGACTTGTGGGCCTACTAAGTTTACGGGGACAGAGGGCTTTGTCAACTTAGTCAATATGAACGATTCTAGCTCCAAATGGCCGTCGATGTCCATCCAACGGCCGTAGTGCTTCTTCAACCTCTGGTCTTCGTGCTCCGGCCGCCCAAAGCAGCGCCCGGTCGTGCCGCATGCTCCTGCCTCCCGTGGCCGGCTGTGATGCCGCGGAGGTCTCACCGCCCCCTACTACTCCCACCGCTGGCCAGGCCATCCCTCTACTCACCCACACCCCCTGTTATTCTGCGACGACGACAACCTCACCCTCGTACTCCTCTACGCGTGGGCATCCACTGTTGCGTCTTCCCCGGCTCCGCGTCGTCCCCTTCCTAGGCCTCGCCGTCGTCCACCGCCGGTGCTCTCAGCGCGGCGTGGTCAATGTGGTCAACGACCGACTTCCATAGAAAGAATACTATGCGTGGAGAGGCTGACAGCTGGGTCCACGGCGGCCGCAAGGAAGTGCCTCCTTATTACGCGCAAAATAATTATTCCTCCACCTGACAGTAGGGACCCACCGGACAGGCCACCGTATTTCGCGAAAAAAAGTTTCCCCCTAACTGCTGGGACCCACCAGCTACATCTTCGCATGCAAGGAAGTGCGTCCGGGCAAAAAAAAACAAACGATTCGCCCCCCCTGACTGCTGGGACACACCAGCTACATCTTCGCAGGCAAGGAATTGCACGGCGATACGGACCCACCTGGTCGAAGCGTACGTAGCGTTGTCATTCTGGTCGCGAACGTGTACGTATATATATACTGGTCGATGTAGAGGCGCGCACGTGTCGTAGTAGAGGCGCGCACGTAGCATGTACACGTACGTACAACGGCCAGGGTGCAAGAAAGAAAATACGGCCACGTATGTGTACATACGGGCGGGGTCTCGAACGCCTACTCGCGCATACGTACATGGCTGGGTCAGAACGGAGAAACAGCGTCGTTGTCGTGTTCATGGGGAGCCAACCGACTGGGTTGGAACATAATGCATGGTCGTGTTCATCGGGAGGGCTTGGATGGAACAGACGATGGAAACGAGGCCTGGCGTACCGCACAACGGAGGAAACAGACCTCCTATGTCCGGAACAGGGTCCTGTTGATCGGGAGGGGTGTGGCATACCGCAAAACGGAGGAAACGGACCTCATACGGTCGAAACGGGGGTCCTGTTGATCGGGAGGGTGTGGCGTACCACAAAACGGATGAAACGGACCTCCTACGGTCGAAACAAGGGTCCTGTTCATCGGGAGGGGTGTGGTGTACCGCAAAACGGGACTCCACAAGATACTGTTTATCTCCACCGTCGACCTCCTCCAGCCTCCACGGGCTACCGTCGACCTCCTCCAGCCTCCATGGGCTCCTGTTCATACAGCCTCCACCGCCGCTTACTCCACCGGCTCTGTTCAACCACCCCTCCACGGGCACCCCTCCACCGCTCTCGCTCATCCAGCCCTCCACACCACGGGGTCCTGTTCAACCACCCCTCCACGGGCACCCCTCCACCGTCTACTGTTCATCCAGCCCTCCACACCACGGGGTCCTGTTCATCCAGAGGCAACGCCACCGCTCACTGTTCATCCAAACCCCCCTGCAACGCTCACTGTTCATCCAATCGGTCAGCTTTAGTTAGCAGCAGTAGCGAAGGAATAGCTCGATCGGGTTCAGTTAACAGCCATCGATCGATCGCTCGGGTTCAGTAACGCGTAGCCTGCAGCGCAATCGCTCGGGTTCAGTTAGAGCCAACGCGTCGCACACACGCGTCGTGTCTGAGAGAAACGCAGCGCATCGCTCGGCCCCCGACCTCCCACCGTAACCGCAACTCCCGAAATTTTCCTCCCCTCGCTTCTACCACGGTTTTTCCGTCATGGACGGCCCAAATAATGTCATGCAGCTGCGTCTCCGGCCCGCCCAGGACGATAAGCCCATTTTCTGTCATGATTTTTTGTCATAGAAGTAGGAGCCCACCACATCTATGATGATACCGGGTTTTGTCACAATTATCGTCATAGAAGTGTCATATGTATGGCTGAAAAAAATTTCGTTCGGCCCAAAATGTCACGGATGTGTCTTTTTTTTGTAGTGCTTCTTCTTCCTCCTCGCGCGCAGCGCGACCACTGCCCCCTTCTGCTGGACATCCACCCGGTCGACGGCGACCACCCTGTCATCTAGGCCTCCTCCCCCTTCGCCATCCCGTGTTGCTGGATGCCGTGGTCGTCGCCGGTCACTGCCGTCATCTCTCATATTTCTCGTCAGATCCATGTATGCAGCAAGCTTTCACCCATGGGTTGCAGCTCCTCGTAGCGACGGTCGCAGCTTCGGGGGAGGCGGCCGCAACTTCTAGTGGCGACGGTCACCGGTCGGAGCACCTCCGGCGATGCCCTCACAAAAAAGTACTCTCCCTGAGTTGCCGATAGTAGCAAAAGCCCGACCGCTTGTAGAAAAAAAGTGTATCAGTTCCAACAAAAAAAGCTCGCCGCTGCCGGTCGCCGTCGCCGTTGTAGCAAAACTGTTTACCGGATGTAGCTTCCTTGGTTGCCGGTTGCAGCAAATAATTGATATGGTTGTAGGCTTGTAGCAAAAAAAACAAATGTCGGCCGGCCGCTGCTTATGGTGGTAACAATCCTTGTTGCCGGTTGTATCAACAACCTTCATCGTTTGCAGCAAAAAAATGTTGACGCCCATCGTCGAGGTTGCATCATCTTCACGAACCTGTGTAGCAGGAAAATTTCATCGCCAGTAGTAGCAAATGAAGATGCCGGTAGTAGCAAAACAAAACACTGGTTCCGGCAATAAAAATAGCGACAAATCTAGTATTTGGTTCCAGCAAAAATAAATATCGGTTTTAACATCCCCCGCCGCCGGATATAGTATCTCCTACGGCCTGTTGTAGCACTCCATAACAGAAAAATGAAGCTCTGTATGAGCACATCCATGGAGAATGCTACGTCATCATGAGCGTCGACCTCACAACAGTCTGTGTGCAGGCAGCAAAAAACAAAGGGGGAACCGGAGGCAGCAAAAATGCCGTCTCCGTCTGGTTGCAACTCGCCGTCAGAGGTAGACGTCCCCGCCGTCGATGCTTTCTCGCACGCAAGCACGTCGCCGGTGAGAGAGCTTGTGGGGTCTTGAGATGCGTGGGGAAGACTGGGAAGGAGCAGAGCCATGACGTTGTAGGTAGAAGAAACCAACTGAGTAGAACGAAGGAGGAAGAAGATAAGGCACCAGATATAATTCATGTGTGGGTCTGTTGTACTTACGTGTCGTCATCTGAATCATGGGATGCTGCGCGTGTGGACGCGACCGGCTGAAAGTTTCGGCCGACGCGCCGTATACAAGTGTTTCCCTTCCAAATAGCCGTTTGTTTTAGATTTCAAATTTTTTCCTCCGGGAATATGCTGCCTAAAGCTGAAACTAACAGGGCCAAAGTGTGGTAACAAATCATAAACTTAACATCAGGTAGCAAACCTTAAAGGCGCTGCTTTTGGTGCCTTGTGGGTGGTGGGTGGCGGCAACGGTGAGGCCCTCTTCGTTCTCGGGTCAAGCTTCCCCCTGGTCGCTGGATGTGTGCAACGATAGTGTTTTGCTCAAGGAGAGTCTCCGGCAGCGGCGATGCACCGACCCTCTCTATGTGACTATATTCCGGCGACATCCATCCCAACCAACTACAGGGTGGCACCCTCGACCCAGGCGAGGAGGTAGTGGCCTTCTTCGATGATGGTGTGTTGGATGAGTCGTGCCAGGGTCTGTAGCTGCTTGGCAATGACATGCCCTCAAGGCGTCGAGGCTCTCTCCTTCGAACCGGTGTGATATTGTTCTTGATGCAACATTCACAGAGGAAAACATCTTTGGTTCCTCTCTCCATTGTTTATCTTCGTTGTCCACAACGTTTGAGGCTTAGTTTGATGTTGTCCAATGTCTTTGTATCTTACTACATTATATTTCTTTCTCTTTGCCCGTGGGCGTGTGCTTGTAATCCTGGCCGGTTGATGACTTTGTTAATGCAAAGTCGGGCTAGGCTTGAGCCCCTTCTTGGGATCAGTTTATCCATTTTCTCTAAATAGTAAAAGGTAGCAGACCTTAAAATGAATGCATCATAAATAAACAACCGAATCTTATTGTGAACAAAAAGAAAAACTAATATGCAACAAAACATGTCTGAGTAACAATCTGAGATCGAGTAATGTTAAACATGATTCAAAGATAATAACTTACACGTAACGCAACATGTATTCTCATACATAAAAATAAGGACCATACTGTGCAAACTATATGCAGGCAGTTTTCTAGAAGTTAATTTTCTATGTTTCAACCAATCAGAGCATCTACAATCACAAGTACAAAAATTTGCTCCTCAAACGTCCGCGGACGCACCCTGTGTCGGTGTCAAAACCGGCGGATCTCGGGTAGGGGATCCCGATCTGTGCGTCAAGGCTAATGGTAACAGGAATCAAGGGACACCGATGTTTACCCAGGTTCGGGCCCTCTCGATGGAGGTAAAACCCTACTTCCTGCTTGATTAATATTGATGATATGGGTAGTACAAGAGTAGATCTACCATGAGATCGTAGAGGCTAAACCCTAAGATCTAGCCTATGATGGTATGAATGTAATTGTGATCGGCCTTCTAAGGACCAACCTCTCCGGTTTATATAGACACCGGAGAGGGCTAGGGTTTACATGGACTCGGTTACAAGGAAGGAAACTTAATATCCGGATCACCAAGCTTGCCTTCCACGCCAAGGAAAGTCCCATCCGGACACGGGCCGAAGTCTTGAGTCTTGTATCTTCACGCTTCAATAGTCCGGATGTTGTACACAGTCCGGCTGTCCGGATACCCCTAATCCAGACTCCTCAAGAGCCCTGAACCAGGCTTCAATGACGATGAGTCCGGCGCGCAGTATTGTCTTCGGCATTGCAGGGCGGGTTCCTTCTCCGAATACTACAAAGTGCTTGTAACAGCGAATAGTGTCCGGCCTCCCATCAATGTTGTGCTCCTCGGCTTCGGTGCCTCAGTAATGACCATCTCCACGTGTCGAGCGAATGCGAGGAGTCGAGGCATTTTTTCATTTGCCACCCTCGATCCTCCAGGCGAACCGCCTATTTGAAGGGATGGGGATTCTCAGATCCAAACCTCACTCTTCCTCCCAGAGCCAGCATCCAACAGATTGCTCCGCGAAAAGCCATTCCAACATGGCCGGCCGTCGCAGCTCTTCTGCTTTCCCTTCTCGTTCCAAGTCGGGGGATTGGGGAGAGTGTTCAGTTCCTCATAGCCGTTTGACAAAGTTACAAACCCAAGGGTTTCTCCCACCGGCATTCATGGTCTCCGTCCGAGCTGGAATAGCCACTTATGACGGAGGAGACCAAGCTGAGGGATCTCCTAACCCATCTCCGGAGGAGCGAATATGCCTGATCCCTCATCTGCCGAGGGGCGTTGGGTTCCCTATCCACCCGTTTCTTCGCGGGCTCCTGGAGTTTTACGGCCTCCAGTTACACGATCTTACCCCTGGTTCTATTCTGCACATAGCGGGGTATGTTGCCCTGTGCGAGTTGTTTCTAGGCTGCGAACGACACTTCGGATTATGGCGGAAGCTGTTCTACCTCGTCCCCCGCACCCAGGGGGAGTCCCTATGTCAAGTGGGCGGGGCCGAAGTATGGCGTATTGCCGAGACCGGATATCTATCCGGCACTCCTAAGAAGGCACCAGAAAACTGGCCTTCAGAGTGGTTTTATATAAACGACGTCCCCCTTCCGGATCCAGTCCGGACAGGTCTCCGCGAGTTCAGCAACGCCCCGCCGAGGGCACGCCTAAGCTGGCGCCCCCGGGGTCCTCAAGAAGAGGACACGAGGGAAATATTCCTCCTGATGGACAGGATAAAGTTATCGCCAAATCCGGACTGACAATAGTTGAGGTTATGGCGATATGCATAAGACGGGGAGTGCAACCGCTCCAATATCGGGGGAAGCCCATGTGGCATTTCAACGGGGAAGACGATGCCTCCCGCTACGGCCGTAAAGGTCCGGACTCTGCTGCCGCTCTGGCAAGGATATTGTCCGATCTATACAAAGGGGAAGGGGAGGAATTCCTTTGCATAAAAACGCGGGAAGGATTCTCCATGTACAACTCCCCAGCGTGGGTAAGTTGCCATTCTTTTTCCCCACTTTTCTCTAGCGTTCTTCTGCTAAGATTACTTGCATCAATGCTTCTGGGCAGGAATTAAGGAGGGCCGTAGAAGGAATCTTCAGCCCCTCCCCGCAACCAGAGGACCCTGGAAGGGCCCTAGATCCGGGACTTTAAGTGGATCCGGATATCACTGTGGAACTTGTCAACGGGGTATTTTATCAGGCGAGCTGGGATGGCGCCCTAGTGGCCATTACGGCCGACTACCCTAGACTGCTCCCCTCTTCATGTGTAAGTCGAACTAGAAAGCCCTTGTCCTTCGAAGAGGACTCCCCCCAGGTGTTATAATTTACCCTTGAGGCGTCGTTCTATTTGCAGAAACGACGGCCGGAGCGAGGGGCCGAGCCCCTAGGGACTCGCCAACCACGGGCGCCCAGTTGGGTAGGCTCAAGAGGAAGGCGGTGAGGTTGACACACCGCTTCTGAAGGTAAAACAATAACCTGTTCGGTAATTATAGAATTTAAAATATGACAGCGCCCTTCGTGTCCGGGCAGAAGAAGAATAACCGACTACATCCGAGACCCTACCAATCACGCCTCCACCAGCCGGATTGCGTAACCCGGCTTGGGCGATATGACACGGGGCCAGCGCCGCATTGCTCTCCGACAGAGAGTGCGGACCTGCTCTCAGCCATGAATTCCGAAGTAGAGAGCGCCATGAATCACAGGCGCCGACGGGCCGTACTTCGGAACAACATCTTTTCCAAAGAGGCGTTTAATGCCTTCAATTCGGCGGACGCATACGTCCAAGCTGCTCGGGGCGGGCTTGCCCAAGTGACAAACTAGTATACCAAAGACATACGTGTGAGGAATTTTGATAAGTATGTATAGCAGTAGCCCCTGAGACTTGAAACGGTTGAAACAACAGTTTGAAGGATCAATTTATGTACAGGTCCTTGTAGAGAAGAACGAGCAATTGTTTTGGGAGCTGGAGGACTGCAAGGCCGAACTGGGGGCCGCAGTTGCCAAGTTAGAGGAACCCCAAAGGCCCTCATCTGGTAATTATCACAATTGTGCGAAGATGCACCAGTGAGTAAATATTTCAAGTCTAACAGAAAATTCTGCAGACAATCCCGGGGTCAATCCGGAGGGCGTAGGACAGGATGCCTCGCATCTCAAAAAGCAGCTAGAGGCTGGCGAGCGCATTCTTACGGGAGTTTGGCGGGAGAAGAATGATCTTCAAGATGCCAAAGTCTAGCTGGACGTGGAGTTAAAAGATCTCCGCGCTCAGCTGGCGGACTCCATGGAGGAGAACAGGAGGCTTCGACGCGGCATTTACAGTAAGTGCCTTGACGAACTGTTGTACAGTTCGGCGAGGAAGTATATTGAAAGAATTTTGCTTGCAGGAATGTTAACGGGTCGCCCCGAGGAGGAGATGCCCTCATCGGCAAGTGATGCAGGGTGTTGCTCAGGCTTTGTGGCCATCAAGCCTACTGCCGAATGGCATGGGGGAACTTGTGGACCTGCTGCAAGGAGCCCGGTGGCGCTTCCGTCTATGGAATATATCGACATGCCAACAAGGAGCAAGAGAAGCCTGGGCAATGGTGAAGACACGCTACACCAAGCTGGACCCGAACCATATGGCCGAAGTCGGACCGGCGGGGCCCGATGGGCAAGAAATTCCCGTTAGTCTGGTGTCTGACCAGGTAGCGTTAGCCGCTAAGTATTCTCAACAGGATTGTAAGCTAGATAGCCTGCTGGACGGTATAGAAGAGGAATGTAATCAGTCCAAATAACTGTGTAATTTAATGGGCATGATTAGCCCCTAGCCGGATTAAAATCATTTGTCATGGCGGACCTTTTCGCTTCAGCCCCCGGACCCTATAGTCTGGGGTGTGTCCGAATACCCACTCAGTTATGCCAAACCGGGGTATGCGTGGAAACAAGGCGTAGGGGTCAGAAGTGCTTGAACAGACAAGTACCCAACTAGTTATGTTATATTACATGGATAGTAAGAAACATCTTCCAGAGAGAATAGTTCCGTTAGGGGTTCCTTTCCCTGGGTACGCATGCGACGATGCACATGTCCAGACTACGAACGATGGCGTAGAATACAAAACTTCTGGGGATTCATGTTATAATAAACGAATACATCTTTTGTTCACTGACCGAATATTCTCTTAAGGAAGCTAGCTTTCGGCTTCACCCAGTCTGAGGTACACATCCGGCTGAACCGGCAGTGACAATCGCAGAGGTGCTCCCCTTATGCCCTAGCCGAATTAACGGGAACGTAGGGCATAAATACAAGAGCCAGGCAACCCAGCTTGGCAACATCTTAAGTCATATCGATGCATATAATGGTGAAGAAAAGGCACATATGGAAAAAGAATGCATATGCGCCGGGCAAAAAGCCATGTGAGTAATCATTTTAAGCTTCCGTATAGGAAGCCACCAGGTATTGCTTACACACTTAGTGCGGCCGGAGCGATCCAAAATCCATACGGTATTGAATACTTTGTGTGAAGATAGAAAAAGGTCGAGAAAGGAAAAGGGGATGGGGCATAATTAAAAGGGAGGGGTTAGGAGACGAACATTGTGTTCGGCGCTAGGCGTATAATCTCCGTAGTCTTTCTGCGCTCCATGGGTTTGGCTCGAGTCTGTTATCGGATGCATTACGTAAGCGGTACGCTCCTCCGGTGAGAACTTTGTCAATGACGAAGGGACCCTAACACTTGGGTTTGAGTTTGTCCTTCTTCTTCTCCGGTAGTCGTAGAACGAGATTGCCAATATTGTAAGTTTTGGCCCGCACTTCTCTTCTTTGGTATCGTCGAGCCTGCTGCTGATAGAATGCGGAACGGGCTTTTGCGACATCGCGCTCCTCCTCCAAGGCATCCAAATTATCCTGCGGATCTATCTTGGCTTCCTTCTCTTCGTACATGCGTACGCGTGGCGAATCATGTATTATGTCGCAAGGTAATACTGCTTCCGCGCCGTACACCATAAAAAATGGTGTGTATCTGGTGGTGCGATTTGGCGTGGTTCGCAGCCCCAGTCTGGTCGAGCTCCTCCACCCAGTGCGTATCCGACTCTGTCAAGGATCGCACTAGCCTGGGTTTAATGCCGCTCATAATGAGACCATTTGCCCGCTCTACCTGGCCATTAGTTTGTGGATGGTAGACGGAAGCGTAATCGAGCTTGATGCCCATTTTTGCGCACCAAGTTTTCACTTTGTCGGCTGTAAAATTTGAGCCATTATCAGTGATGATGTTGTGGGGGACACCGTATCGTGTACGACCCCGGATATGAAGTCTATTACTGGTCCGGATTCAGCCGTTTTGACAGGTTTAGCTTCTATCCATTTGGTGAATTTGTCCACCATGACAAATAAGTATTTCTTCTTATGGCTTCCCCCTTTAAGGCGTCCGACCATATCCAGCGCCCAGACCGCAAAGGGCCAAGTTATGGGGATTGTTTGGAGTGCGGTAGGGGGCATGTGACTCTGATTGGCAAAGAGCTCGCAGCCGACGCAATGTTGGACAAGGTCTTGTGCGTCCGCTCGGGCCGTCGGCCAATAGAAGCCTGTACGGAAGGCCTTGCTGACTAATGCCCGAGCCGCGGCGTGGTGCCTGCCCAGGCCAGCGTGGATTTCAGCCAAGAGCTGTCGCCCTTCCTCTTCGGAGATGCATCTTTGTAGTACACCGGTAGCGCTTTTCTTGGAGAGTTCCCCTTCGTAGACCTTGTAAGCTTTAGAACGCCGAACAATGCAGCGCGCTTCATTTTGGTCTTCGGGGAGCTCCTGCCTATTTAGGTAGGCCAAGAAGGGCTCGGTCCACGGGGCGATTACAACCATGACTTCATGGGCCGAGGACGTTATTTCGGGGGTAGAACCTCCGACTATGTCTGATGGTTCGGAATCTGGGAATGTATTCGGATCCGTGCTAGTATTGCTGGATTCCCCTTCCCATACTACGGATGGCTTGAACTGCCGTTCCAAGAATATATTAGGTGGGACAGGGTAGCGTTTGGCGCTGATGCGAGCGAGGACATCTGCCGCTTGATTGTTTTCTCGAGCCACATGGTGGAATTCGAGCCCCTCGAACCGAGCTGACATTTTGAGGACGACATTACGGTAAGCCGCCATTTTCGGGTCCTTGGCATCAAAATCTCTGTTTATCTGTGATATTGCGAGGTTTGAGTCCCCGCGCACCTCTAGGCGTTGAATGCCAATAGAGACTGCCATCCGAAGACCGTGCAATAGAGCCTCGTATTCGGCTGCATTGTTGGAGTCTGTATATAATATTTGGAGGACGTACTGGACCGTGTCGCCGGTGGGAGATGTCAGGACTACCCCTGCTCCCAATCCGGCCATCATTTTAGAGCCGTCGAAGTGCATGATCCAGTTTGAGTATGCGCCGTACACTTTGGGGAGTTCGGCTTCTGTCCATTCAGCGATGAAGTCAGCCAACACTTGCGACTTGATGGCTCGCCGTGGTTTGTATGTTATGTCAAACGGCAGGAGCTCGATAGCCCACTTGGCAATCCGGCCCGTAGCATCGCGGTTATTTATTATGTCATTGAGTGGTACTTCGGAGGCCACCGTAATCGAACACTCTTGAAAGTAGTGTCGTAGCTTCCAAGATGCCATGAACACCGCGTTTGCTATTTTTTGGTAGTGTGGGTATCGGGATTTGCATGGGGTTAGGACCGTGGACACGTAGTAGACTGGCCTCTGGAGCGGGTATTTGTATCCGTCGGCCTCTCGTTCAACGACGAGCACTGTGCTTACGACTTGATGCGTTGCAGCTATGTACAACATCATAGGTTCATCGATATTCGGCACTGTTATTACTGGATTACTGGCCAATAGGGTCCTTATTTCATCCAGTCCGGCCGTGGCTGCATCCGTCCATACGAAGTGTTCGGTGCGCCGAAGAAGGCGATAAAGCAGTAATGCCTTTTCTCCTAACCTGGAGATAAAGCGGCTGAGAGCAGCCACGCATCCCGCTAGTTTTTGGATGTGCTTGAGGTCTGTTGGTATAGCCAGCTGTGACAGAGCTCGGATCTTTGCCGGAGTCGCTTCAATTCCTCTGTTGGAAACGATGAAGCCGAGAAGCTTCCCCGAGGGGACGCCAAAAACGCATTTTTCCGGATTCAGCTTGATGTCGTATGTCCCGAGATTGTCAAATGTAAGCCTCAAGTCGTCTATCAGGGTTTCGACGCGTCTTGTTTTTACGACCACGTCGTCCATGTATGCCTCCACTGTTTTGCCGATTTGCTTTTCCAGGCATGTTTGAATCATGCGTTGGTAGATTGCACTGGCGTTCTTGAGCCCGAAAGGCATAGTGTTGAAGCAGAAAGGGCCATATGGCGTTATGAAAGCTGTTGCAGCTTGGTCGGGCTCTGCCATCTTTATTTGATGGTATCCAGAGTATGCGTCGAGGAAACACAACGAGTCGTGTCCAGCTGTGGCATCGGTGATTTGATCGATGCGAGGGAGGGTAAAAGGATCCTTGGGGCAAGCCTTGTTGAGGTCTTTGAAATCGACGCATAGGCGCCAGGATTTATCCTTCTTTGGCACCATCACCAAATTTGCCAGCCAATCCGGATGTTTAATATCTCTGATAAATCCGGCCTCGAGTAGCTTGGCTAACTCTTCCCCATTGCTCGTTGTTTGGGCTCTGAGAATCGCCTTAGGGTCTGCTTGACTAGTTTATATCCTTTTAGGATATTAAGGCTGTGTTCGGCCAGTCTGCGTGGGATGCCTGGCATGTCCGATGGGTGCCAGGCGAAAATGTCCCAATTCTCGCGTAGGAAATCTCAAAGTGCAGCGTCAATCGCGGGGCTCAGCTGTGTCCCGATGGTAGCTGTCTTCATGGGGTCCATTGGGTGGACCTGGAATTTGACTATCTCGTCTGCATGTTTGAATGAGGTGGACTTGGGTCGTTTGTCGAGTATTACGTCGTCCCTGTCCACGGTGGCCCGTAGTGCTGTTAATTCTTCGGCTGGTAGGGCTTCGGATGATGCCTCCAGGGCTAGAGCTGCGGTTTTATTTTCGGCGCGAAGCGCAACGTCTGGATTACTGGCTAGAGTGATAATTCCATTGGGTCCGGGCATTTTAAGCTTCATGTACCCATAATGGGGTACAGCTTGAAAGCTTGTGAGCAGCGTCCGCCCTAGAAGGGTGTGGTATCAGTTGTTAAAAGGAGCCACCTGGAATGTGATTTCCTCGGACCTATAATTCTCCGGGGTACCGAATACCACATCGAGTGTGATTTTCCCGCACACAGCGCTTCCCGGGTAGGGATAATTCCCCTGAAGCTCGTGCCGCTTCGTTAAATGCGGCTTTTATCAATCTCCATCTTGCTGATCGTTTCTTCATAAATCAGATTTAATCTGCTTCCGCCGTCCATGAGTACTTTGGTGAGCCGAAAGCCATCTACGATCGGACTAAGGACCAGAGCGCCGGTGCCCGGACAGCCCGGGATCGAGGTTCGCCACCGCATTAAAAGTTATAGCGATTGTCGTTCCAAGGGTTTATTTTTGCCACACGGTAAATTTCATCGGAGCTTCGGCGAGCTCGCTTGCGCCTATTGTTTGAGGCGAAAGTCTCGAGTACTGTTAGTACCGTATTGTGTTCGCTGGCGGGATGTTGTTCCGCTTTACGGCCCACAAGAATATCCTCGCCACTTTTTGCCACCTGCCGGAGTATCCAACATGCCTTAAGGCTATGAGTAGGTGTTGTATCCGGAGTGCTATGGAGCCTACATGGCCCGTCGAGCCATTCTTCCAATACGGATCTCCGCCCTGGCGTGGGCTTTGGTTTCTTGGGGGTTGGGTCGGACGACTTACGAGAGTTTGTCCGTTTAGTTCGGACAAAGGTTTTGGCGAGAGCAGTACTATCCCAAAATTCTGTTTGAGTCTTCCAAGCGCTCTCCATCGCACAATACTTCCGTACTATGGTTGCCAAGTCCACGAAGCGTACTATGTCGCGGCGGCTTATAGCATTGAGGAGTCCTTCGTCCGTGCAGTTTTTGCAGAAAAGTGAGACCATGTCCTCTTCGCGGCAGTCCCTGACCTTGTTAAGCGCAAGGAGGAATCTGGCCCAGTAGCGATGTACGGTTTCCTGGGGCTCTTGCCTGATGCGGGAGAGACAGATTAGGTTCAGTATAGGGTCCGGATTTTGATCCGATCTATCGCCCAAGGGCGCGGGCGGTCCCGAGCTAAACAGCTCAGGATCCGGGGTGCCCAATTCCTTCCACCTCATGCCCGACTCTAAGTCCGGGACCTGGGTCAGGTTTTCCTTTGAGCAGGTCTTTGGCTCAAGGAGTTCGGTGATCCGAACACAACTTGTCCTCAAAGTTGAGGGGCAATCCACGTGCGGTTCCTCCACTATCGCTATCTCATGGGTGGCCGGCGGGGACTTGATGTCCCTTTGGTCGGGTTTAAGCCCAATCCGGCCATAGTCTCATGGCGACTCCCGAGG
This sequence comes from Aegilops bicornis, assembly GCA_021605145.1. Taxonomy (NCBI): domain Eukaryota; kingdom Viridiplantae; phylum Streptophyta; class Magnoliopsida; order Poales; family Poaceae; genus Aegilops; species Aegilops bicornis. The sequence continues at coordinate 747,631,037 of CM038673.1, read as the reverse complement.
CGGCGATGCGATCCAAGAGTTCGTTAAGGGAGGAGAGCTCCATTGGATCCATCTGTTCGGCAAGTTCCGAACTGACGCGAAGGTTATGATTGATGACCCGAGAAGTCTTCGTCGGCGCCACCGCCGATGGGGCGGTCATGATAAAGCCGCCGAGCCGGAGCATCTGGCCTACAGCCAGAGCCCCCTCCGAAGTAATGTCGTCCTTGACAATAAGACGAGCCATCGAGCCTGATGGCGACGACACAGAGGGGCTCTCAATGAAAGCACCAATGTCGGTGTCAAAACCGGCGGATCTCGGGTAGGGGGTCCCTATCTGTGCGTCAAGGCTGATGGTAACACGAAGCAAGGGAGACAGATGTTTACCCAGGTTCGGGCCCTCTCGATGGAGGTAAAACCCTACTTCCTGCTTGATTAATATTGATGATATGGGCAGTACAAGAGTAGATCTACCACGAGATCGTAGAGGCTAAACCCTAAGAGCTAGCCTATGATGGTATGAATGTAATTGTGATCGGCCTTCTAAGGACCAACCTCTCCGGTTTATATAGACACCGGAGAGGACTAGGGTTTACATGGAGTCGGTTACAAGGAAGGAAATATAATATCCGGATCACCAAGCTTGCCTTCCACGCCAAGGAAAGTCCCATCCGGACACGAGCCGAAGTCTTGAGTCTTGTATCTTCACGCTTCAATAGTCCGGACGTTGTACACAGTCCGGTTGTCCGGATACCCCCTAATCCAGGACTCCCTCACCCTGCGCATCAGTGGACAATGACCGGACAACACAACAAAAATCATTTTCACAATCGAATACGCCATTTGTAAATTCTCAAATACATTTTATTAGAAGCACATGAAACCTCATCTAAAGCAGAGCCCGTCCAGCTCCGCCGTGCCCATGCCCGGCGGTTGCCGAGCCTGCCCAAATGTTGGTCTGGTCGCCAACGAGGTAGGGCATGGGACACTCACTAGCTCAAGGGACCCAAGCCACCGCCGTCTCCCATGCCCTAAACTACCTCGTTAGAGCCCGTGCCCAGCATGTCGCCGATGGATGTGAGGTCGAAGATGGATCCGTCGTGGTCGGAGCTGCCCACATCCACCACGACACGGTTGCGGCAGCAGGAGATGCCGAGCATCATACGCGGCGCCGGAGAGTGCGCCCCCGCCTCACCGATGTCACGTCGCTGTTGGATGTGAGGTTGATGATAGATCCGTCATGGTTGGAGCCGCCCATGTCCACCACGTCACGGTTGTGGTAGCAAGGGTTACGGAGCACCATACGCTGCACCGGAGAGTGTGACTCCGTCGTGCCGACGTCTGTCGTGTGGGCTGCCGCGGCCTCCCGTGCATGCCGCCTTACATGTTGGGTACACCACGTAATGTTTGCGTTTGACGTGTAGTGCCCCGATTCTGCGCACCAATGGAGGGGCTACACATCCGCCATGGTGTTCGGATACTAGACGGACCACACCGCCTCTGGCGAGGAAGCAACCCTACCCTTGGGGCCGGATTCATGCATTATTTGGGAGATGCAATGGACTCCCTCCGGATGAAGTCCAAGCGCTGCCGTTGGGCGGACTCCTCCCGGGAGTGGCAGAGTGCAAGGCGGGAGACCGTCTCCTCCTTGGGGCCATGTGGGATGAGCTCCGTTATCGGATCATGAGGTGTAGGACTCAGATTCGTTGCTCGTCACACCGTAAAAGGCGGTACGGGAGCTTGTGGCGGAGGGGAGTGGACTGGAGTGGAATGCTGTTGGGGATCGCAGTAATTTCAAAAAAATTCCTACGCACACGCAAGATTATGGTGATACATAGCAATGAGCGGGAGAGTGTTGTCCACGTACCCTCGTAGACCGTAAGCGGAAGCGTTTTATCAACGCGGTTGATGTAGTCGTACGTCTTCACGATCCGATTGATCCAAGTACAGAACGCACAGCACCTCCGAGTTCAGCACACGTTCAGCTCGACGACGTCCCACGAACTCACGATCCAGCAGAGTGTCGAGGGAGAGTTTTTTCAGCACGAAGGCGTGATGACGGTGATGACGAAGCTACTGGCGCAGGGCTTCGCCTAAGCACTACAACGATATGACCGAGGTGGATTATGGTGGAGGGGGGCACCACACACGGCTAAGAGATCAATGATCAACTTGTGTGTCTATGGGGTGCCCCCTCCCCGTATATAAAGGAGTGGAGGAGGGGGAGGAGGCCGGCCTCCTAGGCGCGCCCCAAGGGGAGTCCTACTCCCACCGGGAGTAGGGTTCCCCCCTTCCCTAGTTGGATTACGAGAGAAGGAAGGGGAATGAAGGAGGAAAGAAAGGGGGGCCGGGCCCCCTCCCAATTCGGATTGGGCTTGGGGGGGGCTCCTTTGCTCCCTTCTCCTCTCTCCCACTATGGCCCAATAAGGCCCATATACCTCCCAGGGGTTCCGGTAACCTCCCGGTACTCCGATAAATGCCCGATCTCACCGGAACCATTTCGATGTCCAAATATAGTCGTCTAATATATCGATCTTTATGTCTCGACCATTTCGAGACTCCTCGTCATGTCCATGATCATATCCGGGACTCTGAACTACCTTTGGTACATTAAAACACATAAACTCATAATACCAATCGTCACCGAATGTTAAGCGTGCGGACCCTACGGGTTCGGACATGACCGAGACACGTTTCCGGTCAATAACCAATAGCGGAACCTGGATGCTCATATTGGCTCCTACATATTCTACGAATATCTTTATCGGTCAAACAGCATAACAACATATGTTGTTCCCTTTGTCATCGATATGTTACTTGCCCTAGATTCGATCGTCGGTATCTCAATACCTAGTTCAATCTATTTAATGGCAAGTCTCTTTACTCGTTCTGTAATGCATCATCCCGCAACTAACTTATTAATCACATTGCTTGCAAGGCTTATAGTGATGTACATTACCGAGAGGGCCCAGAGATACCTTTCCGACAAACAGAGTGACAAATCCTAATCTTGATCTATGCCAACTCAACAAACACCATCGGAGACACCTGTAGAGCACCTTTATAATTGTTGGAAATATGCCCTAGAGGCAATAATAAATTAGTTATTATTATTATATTTCCTTGTTCATGATAATCGTTTATTATCCATGCTATAATTGTATTGATAGGAAACTCAAATACATGTGTGGATACATAGACAACACCATGTCCCTAGCAAGCCTCTATTGGCTAGCTCGTTGATCAATAGATGGTTACGGTTTCCTAACCATGGACATTGGATGTCATTGATAACGGGATCACATCATTAGGAGAATGATGTGATGGACAAGACCCAATCCTAAGCCTAGCACAAAGATCGTAGTTCGTATGCTAAAGCTTTTGTAATGTCAAGTATCATTTCCTTAGACCATGAGATTGTGCAACTCCCGGATACCGTAGGAATGCTTTGGGTGTACCAAAGCGTCACAACGTAATCGGGTGACTATAAAGGTGCACTACAGGTATCTCCGAAAGTGTCTGTTGGGTTGGCACGAATCGAGATCGGATTTGTCACTCCGTGTGACGGAGAGGTATCTCTGGGCCCACTCGGTAGGACATCATCATAATGTGCACAATGTGACCAAGGGGTTGATCACGGGATGATGTGTTACGGAACGAGTAAAGAGACTTGCCGGAAACGAGATTGAACAAGGTATCGGGATACCGACGATCGAATCTCGGGCAAGTACAATACCGCTAGACAAAGGGAATTGTATACGGGATTGATTGAGTCCTTGACATCGTGGTTCATCCGATGAGATCATCGTGGAACATGTGGGAGCCAACATGGGTATCCAGATCCCGCTGTTGGTTATTGACCGGAGAACGTCTCGGTCATGTCTACATGTCTCCCGAACCCGTAGGGTCTACACATAAGGTTCGATGGCGCTTAGGGTTATAAAGGAAGTTTGTATGTGGTTACCGAATGTTGTTGAGTCCCGGATGAGATCTTGGACGTCACGAGGAGTTCCGGAATGGTCCGGAGGTAAAGATTTATATATGGGAAGTCCTATTTTGGTCGCCGAAAAGTTTCGCACTTTATCGGTATTGTACCGGAGTGCCAAAGGGTTCCGGGGTCCACTGGGGTCCACCTGCCCGGGGGCCACATGGGCTGTAGGGGTGCGCCTTGGCCTATATGGGCCAAGGGCACCAGCCCCAAGAGGCCCATGCGCCAAGGAAACTTGGGAGGGAAGAGTCCTCAAGGGGAAGGCACCTCCGAGGTGCCTTGGGAGGATGGACTCCTCCCCCCCTCTTGGCCGCACCCCTTCCTTGGAGGAAGGGGCAAGGCTGTGCCTCCCCCCCTCCCTTGCCCCTATATATAGTGGAGGGGAGGGAGGGCATCCACACCTGAGCCCCTGGCGCCTCCCTCCCTCCCGTGACACCTCCTCCTCTCCTGTAGGTGCTTGGCGAAGCCCTGCAGGATTGCCACGCTCCTCCACCACCACCACGCCGTTGTGCTGCTGTTGGATGGAGTCTTCCTCAACCTCTCCCTCTCTCCTTGCTGGATCAAGGCATGGGAGACGTCACCGGGCTGTACGTGTGTTGAACGCGGAGGTGCCGTCCGTTCGGCACTCGGATCTCCGGTGATTTGGATCACGACGAGTACGACTCCTTCAACCCCGTTCTCTTGAACGCTTCCGCTTAACGATCTACAAGGGTATGTAGATGCACTCTCCTTCCCCTCGTTGCTGGTTTCTCCATAGATTGATCTTGGTGACACGTAGGAAATTTTGAATTTCTGCTACGTTCCCCAACAATAATCACCCAGTTACGTTGTGACGTTTGGTAGCACACAAAGTATTCCTCCGGTATTCGGGAGTTGCATAATCTCATAGTCATAGGAACATGTATAAGTCATGAAGAAAGCAATAGCACCATACTAAATGATCAAGTGCTAAGCTAACGAAATGGTTCAAGTCAATCACATCATTCTCTAATGATGTGATCCCTTTCATAAAATGACAACTCATGTCTATGGCTAGGAAACTTAACCATCTTTGATTAACGAGATAGTAAAGTAGATGCATACTAGTGACACTCTGTTTGTCTATGTATTCACACATGTACTAAGTTTCCGATTAATACAATTCTAGCATGAATAATAAACATTTATCATGCTATAAGGAAATATAAATAACAACTTTATTATTGCCTCTAGGACATATTTCCATCAAATGCAACTAGGATTTCCTTCAGAGTGCGGATATGGGTAAATTTATGTGGGGTCTGGTGGGCCATAGTGGGCCGGATCTGACATGACGGGTGCTACCTCTTGAGCACTGCGTTGGTTTTCCCTTGAAGAGGAAAGGGTGATGCAGCAAAGTAGCGTAAGTATTTCCCTCAGTTTTTGAGAACCAAGGTATCAATCTAGTAGGAGGCTACGCGCGAGTCCCTCGCACCTATACAAACAAATAAATCCTCGCAACCAACGCGATAAGGGGTTGTCAATCCCTACACGGTCACTTACGAGAGTGAGATCTGATAGATATGATAGGATAATATTTTTGGTATTTTTATGATAAAGATGCAAAGTAAAGAAAGCAAAATAAAAACGGCGCCAGAAATAGCTTGTTGTCGGGAGATTAATATGATGGAAAATAGACTCGGGGGCCATAGGTTTCACTAGTAGCTTCTCTCAAGAGCATAAGTATTCTAGGGTGGGTGAACAAATTACTACTGTTGAGCAATTGACAGAATTGAGCATAGTTATGAGAATATCTAGGTATGATCATGTATATAGGCATCACGTCCGAGACAAGTAGACCGACTCATGCCTGCATCTACTACTATTACTCCACACATCGACCGCTATCCAGCATGCATCTAGAGTATTAAGTTCATAAGAACAGAGTAACGCTTTAAGCAAGATGACATGATGTAGAGGGATAAATCCATGCAATATGATAAAAACCCCATCTTGTTATCCTCGATGGCAACAATACAATACGTGCCTTGCTACCCCTACTATCACTGGGAAAGGACACCACAAGATTGAACCCAAAGCTAAGCACTTCTACCATTGCAAGAAAGATCAATCTTGTAGGCCAAACCAAACTGATAATTCGAAGAGACTTACAAAGATAACCAATCATACAAAAAAGGATTCAGAAGATTCAAATATTGTTCATAGATAAACTTGATCAAAAACCCACAATTCATCGGTCTCAACAAACACACCGCAAAAGAAGATTACATCGAATAGATCTCCACAAGAGAGGGGGAGAACATTGTATTGAGATCCAAAAAGAGAGAGAAAGCCATCTAGGTAACAGCTATGGACCCGAAGGTCTGAGGTAAACTACTCACACTTCATCGGAGAGGCTATGGTGTTGATGTAGAAGCCCTCCATGATCGATGCCCCCTCCGGCGGAGCTTCGGAACAGGCCCCAAGATGGGATCTCGTGGATGTAAGGTTGTGGCGGTGGAATTAGGTTTTGGCTCAAATCCCCCGATCGTTTGAAGTGCGTAGGTATATATAGGAGGAAGGAGTACGTTGGTGGAGCAACATGGGGCCCACGAGGGTGGAGGGCGTGCCTGGGGGTAGGCGCGCCCCATACCTTGTGGCTTCCTGGTAGCTTTCTTGACGTAGGGTCCAAGTCCTCTGGATCATGTTCGTTCCGAAAATCACGTTCCCGAAGGTTTCATTTCGTTTGGACTCCGCTTGATATTCTTTTTCTGCGAAACTCTGAAATAGGCAAAAAACAGCAATTCTGGGTTGGGCCTCCGGTTAATAGGTTAGTCCCAAAAATAATATAAAGTGAATAATAAAGCCCAATAATGTCCAAAACAGAAGATAATATAGCATGGAGCAATCAAAAATTATAGATACGTTGGAGACGTATCAAGCATCCCCAAGCTTAATTACTGCTCGTCCTCGAGTAGGTAAATGATAAAAACAGAATTTTTGATGTGGAATGCTACTTGGCATAATTTCAATGTAATTCTTCTTAATTGTGGTATAAATATTCAGATCCAAAAGATTCAAGATAAAATTTCAATATTGACATAAAAATAATAATACTTCAAGCATACTAACTAAGCAATTATGTCCTCTCAAAATAACATGGCCAAAGAAAGTTCATCCCTACAAAATCATATAGTTTAGTCATGCTGCATTTTCGTCACACAAGAATGCTCTCATCATGCACAACCCCGATGACAAGCCAAGCAATTGTTTCATACTTTAGTAATCTCAAACTTTTTCAACCTTCACGCAATACATGAGCGTGAGCCATGGATATAGCACTATGTTTATAATAGAATATGATGATGGGGCTTATGTGGAGAAGACAAAAAAGGAGAAAGTCTCACATCAACGAGGCTAATCAATGGGCTATGGATATGCCCATCGGTTGATGTTAATGCAAGGAGTAGGGATTGCCATGCAACAGATGCACTAGAGCTATAAATATATGAAAGCTCAACAAAAGAAACTAAGTGGTTGTGCATCCAACTTGCTTGCTCACGAAGACCTAGGGCACTTGAGGAGGCCCATTGTTGGAATATACAAGCCAAGTTCTATAATGAAAAATTCCCACTAGTATATGAAAGTGACAAAACAAGAGACTCTCTATCATGCAGATTATGGTGCTACTTTGAAGCACAAGTGTGGTAGAAGGATAGTAACATTGTCCCTTCTCTCTTTTTCTCTCATTTTTTGGGCCTTCTCTTTTTATGGCCTCTCTCTCTCTTTTTATTCCTCACTTGGGACAATGCTCTAGAAAATGATGATCATCACACTTCTATTTATTTACAACTCAATGATTACAACTCGATACTAGAACAAAGTATGACTCTATATGAATGCCTCCGGCGGTGTACCGGGATATGCAATGAACCAAGAGTGACATGTATGAAAGAATTATGAACGATGGCTTTGCCCCCAAATACTATGTCAACTACATGATCATGCAAAGCAATATGACAATGACGAATGTTTCATGATAAACGGAATGGTGGAAAGTTGCATGGCAATATATCTCGGAATGGCTATGGAAATGCCATAATAGGTAGGTATGGTGGCTGTTTTGAGGAACATATAAGGAGTTTTATGTGTGAAAGAGCGTATCATATCACGTGGTTTGGATGCACCGGCGAAGTTTGCACCAACTCTCAATGTGAGAAAGGGCAATTCAACATGTCGAAGAGGCTAGCAATGATGGAAGGGTGAGAGTGCGTATAATCCAAGGACTCAACATTAGTCATAAAGAACTCACATACTTATTGCAAAAATCTACAAGTCATCAAAACCAAGCACTACGCGTATGCTCCTAGGGGGATAGATTGGTAGGAAAAGACCATCGCTCGTCCCCGACCGCCACTCATAAGGAGGACAATCAAAGAACACCTCATGTTTCAAATTTGTTACATAACGTTTACCATACATGCATGCTACGGGACGTGCAAACTTCAACACAAGTATTTCTCAAATTCACATCTACTCAACTAGCACAACTTTGATATCACTACCTCCATATCTCAAAACAATCATCAAGCATCAAACTTCTCTTAGTATTCAACACACTCATAAGAAAGTTTTTACTAATCTTGAATACCTAGCATATTAGGATTATTTAAGCAAATTACCATGCTATTTAAGACTCTCAAAATAATCTAAGTGAAGCATGAGAGATCAATAGTTTCAATGAAACAAATCCACCACCATGCTCTAAAAGATATAAGTGAAGTACTAGAGCAAAACAATATAACTCAAAAGATATAAGTGAAGCACATAGAGTATTCTAATAATTTACGAATCATGTGTGTCTCTCTCAAAAGGTGTGTACAGAAAGTGTGATTTTGGTAAACTAAAAAGCAAAGACTCAAATCATACAAGGCGCTCCAAGCAAAACACATATCATGTGGTGAATAAAAATATAGCTCCAAGTAAAGTTACCGATGGAAGTAGACGAAAGAGGGGATGCCTTCCGGGGCATCCCCAAGCTTTGGCTTTTTGGTGTCGTTAGATTATCCTGGGGATGCCATGGGCATCCCCAATCTTAGGCTCTTTCCACTCCATGTTCCATAATCCATCAAATCTTTCACCCAAAACTTGAGAACTTCACAACACAAAACTTAGCAGAAAATCTCGTGAGCTCGGTTAGCGAAAGAAAACAAAAGACCACTTCAAGGTACTGTAATGAACTCATTCTTTATTTATATTGGTGTTAAACCTACTTTATTCCAACTTATCTATGGTTTATAAACTCTTTTACTAGTCATAGATTCATCAAAATAAGCTAACAACACACGAAAAACAGAATCTGTCAAAAACAGAACAGTCTGTAGTAATCTGTAACTAACACAAACTTCTGGAAATCCAAAAGATCATCCAAAATAGGGAGACCTAGGCAATTTATTTATTGATTAGCAGCAATTGGAATCAATATTTTATCACATTCTGGTGATTTTTAACAATTATTTGCGTGAACAGAAAGTTTCTGGAATTTTCTGCAAGATCAAATAACTATCATCCAAGAAGATCCTATAGGTTTAACTTGGCACAAACACTAATTAAAACATGAAAACACATCTAACCAGAGGCTAGATCAAATATTTATTCCTAAAAAGAGGCAAAAAGCAAAAAAAAATAAAAAAAATTGGGCTGCCTCCCAACAAGCGCTATTGTTTAACGCCCCGAGCTAGGCATAAAAGCAAGGATAGATCTAGGTATTGCCATCTTTGGTAGGCAATCCATAAGTGGCTGTCATAATAGATTCATATGGTAGTTTTATTTTCTTCCTAGGGAAGTGTTCCATGCCTTTCTTTAATGGAAATTTGAATCTAATATTCCCTTCCTTCATATCAATAATTGCACCAATCTTTCTAAGGAAAGGTCTACCAAGAATAATAGGACATGAAGGATTGCAATCTATATCAAGAACAATAAAATCTACGGGCACATAGTTCCTATTTGCAACAATAATAACATCATTAATTCTTCCCATAGGTTTCTTAATAGTGGAATCCATAAGGTGCAAGTTTAAAGAGCAATCATCAAAATCACGGAAACCTAGCAAATCACACAAAGTTTTTGGAATCATGGAAACACTAGCACCCAAATCACACAAAGCATAGCATTCATGATCTTTAATCTTAATTTTAATAGTAGGTTCCCACTCATCATAAAGTTTTCTAGGGATAGAGACTCCCAACTCAAGCTTTTCTTCATAAGATTGCATCAAAGCATCAACGATATGTTTGGTAAAAGCTTTATTTTGACTATAAGCATGAGGAGCATTTAGCACGGATTGCAACAAGGAAATACAATCTATCAAAGAGCAATTATCATAATTAAATTCCTTGAAATCCAAAATAGTGGGTTTATTAACATCTAGAGTTTTGATCTCTTCAATCCCACTTTTATCAATTTTAGCATTAAGATCTAAAAACTCCGAATTTTTGGAACGCCTTCTAGGTAAAGGTGGATCATATTCAGTCCCATCATTATCAAGATTCATATTGAAAAACAAAGATTTGATAGGGGACACATCAATAAATTTTAGATCTTCATCTTTATTTTCATATAAATTTGAAGAACACGCTTTCATAAAGCAATCTTTCTTAGCACTCATCCTAGCGGTTCTTTCTTTGCACTCATCAATGGAAATTCTCATGGCTTTGAGAGACTCATTGATATCATGCTTAGGAGGAATAGATCTAAGTTTTAAAGAATCAACATCCAGAGAAATTCTATCAAAGTTCCTAGCCAATTCATCAACTTTTAGCAATTTCTCTTCAAGCAAAGCATTGAAATTCTTTTGCGAATTCATAAATTCTTTAACACTAGTCTCAAATTCAGAGGGCATCTTATTAAAATTTCCATAAGAATTGTTGTAGGAATTACCATAATTATTAGAGGAATTACTATGATAAGGCCTAGGATTAAAGTTTCCTCTATACGCGTTGTTACCAAAATTATTCCTACCAACAAAATTCACATCCATAGATTCATTATTATTCTCAATCAAAGTAGACGAAGGCATATCATTAGGATCAGAAGAAACACTCTTAGTAGCAAATAATTTCATAAGTTCATCCATCTTTCCACTCAAAACATTAATTTCTTGTATCGCATGCACTTTTTTATTAGTAGATCTTTCAGTGTGCCATTGAGAATAATTAACCATAATATTATCTAGGAGTTTCGTAGCTTCTCCTAAAGTGATTTCCATAGAAGTGCCTCCCGCGGCCGAATCTAAAAGATTTCTAGAAGCAAAATTCAATCCGGCAATCATCCACAAATTCAAACCATGAGTAGGGCAATTACGTATCACTAATTTCATCCTCTCCCAAGCTTGTGCAACATGTTCATGATCAAGTTGCTCAAAATTCATAATATCGTTTCTAAGAGAGATAATCTTAGCGGGAGGAAAATACTTAGAGATAAAAGCATCTTTGCACTTATTCCAAAAATCAATACTATTTTTAGGCAAAGACGAAAACCAAGCTTTAGCACGATCTCTAAGCGAAAAAGGAAATAGCTTCAATTTAACAATATCATTGTCAACATCTTTCTTCTTTTGCATATCACACAAATCAACGAAGCTATTTAGATGAGTAGCGACATCTTCACTAGGAAGGCCGGCGAATTGATCTTTCATGCCAAGATTCAATAAAGCAGCATTGATTTCACAAGATTCAGTGTCGGTAAGAGGAGCAATCGGAGTGCTAAGGAAATCATTATTGTTGGTATTGGTAAAGTCACATAATTTGGTATTATCTTGACCCATCGTGACAAACAAGCAATCCAACACACGAGCAAACGAAAAGCAAGCGAAAAAGAGGCGAACGGAAAAGAGAGGGCGAATTAAACGACAAGGGTGAAGTGGGGGAGAGGAAAACGAGAGGCAAATGGAAAATAATGTAATGCAGGAGATAAGGGTTTGTGATGGGTACTTGGTATGTTGACTTTTGCGTAGACCTCCCCGGCAGCGGCGCCAGATATCCTTCTTGCTACCTCTTGAGCACTGCGTTGGTTTTCCCTTGAAGAGGAAAGGGTGATGCAGCAAAGTAGCGTAAGTATTTCCCTCAGTTTTTAAGAACCAAGGTATCAATCCAGTAGGAGGCTACGCGCGAGTCCCTCGCACCTACACAAACAAATAAATCCTCGCAACCAACGCGATAAGGGGTTGTCAATCCCTACACGGTCACTTACGAGAGTGAGATCTGATAGATATGATAGGATAATATTTTTGGTATTTTTATGATAAAGATGTAAAGTAAAGAAAGCAAAATAAAAAGCAGGCGCCGTAAATAGCTTGTTGTCGGGAGATTAATATGATGGAAAATAGACCCGGGGGCCATAGGTTTCACTAGTGGCTTCTCTCAAGAGCATAAGTATTCTACGGTAGGTGAAAAAATTACTGTTGAGCAATTGACAGAATTGAGCATAGTTATGAGAATATCTAGGTATGATCATGTATATAGGCATCACGTCTGAGACAAGTAGACCGACTCCTGCCTGCATCTACTACTATTGCTCCACACATCGACGACTATCCAGCATGGATAAATTCATGCAATATGATAAAAACCCCATATTGTTATCCTCGATGGCAACAATACAATACGTGCCTTGCTGCCCCTACTGTCACTGGGAAATGACACCGCAAGATTGAACCCAAAGCTAAGCACTTCTCCCATTGCAAGAAAGATCAATCTAGTAGGCCAAACCAAACTGATAATTCAAGAGACTTGCAAAGATAACCAATCATACATAAAAGAATTCAGAAGATTCAAATATTGTTCATAGACAAACTTGATCATAAACCCACAATTCATCGGTCTCAACAAACACACCGCAAATGAAGATTACATCGAATAGATCTCCACAAGAGAGGGGGAGAACATTGTATTGAGATCCAAAAAGAGAGAGAAAGCCATCTAGCTAATAACTATGGACCCGAAGGTCTGAGGTAAACTACTCACACTTCATCGGAGAGGCTATGGTGTTGATGTAGAAGCCCTCCGTGATCGATGCCCCCTCTGGCGGAGCTCCGGAACAGGCCCCAAGATGGGATCTCGTGGGTACAGAAGGTTGCGGCGGTGGAATTAGGTTTTTGGCTCCGTCCCTGATCGTTTGGGGGTACGTAGGTATATATAGGAGGAAGGAGCACGTCAGTGGAGAAACATGGGGCCCACGAGGGTGGAGGGCGCGCCTGGGGGGGGGAGGGTGGGTAGGCACACCCCCTACCTCGTGGCTTCCTGGTAGCTTTCTTGACGTAGGGTCCAAGTCCTCTGGATCATGTTCATTTCGAAAATCACGTTCCTGAAGGTTTCATTCCGTTTGGACTCCGTTTGATATTATATTTCTGCGAAACTCTGAAATAGGCAAAAAACTGCAATTCTGGGCTGGGCCTCCGGTTAATAGGTTAGTCCCAAAAATAATATAAAATTGAATAATAAAGCCCATTAATGTCCAAAACAGAAGATAATATAGCATGGAGCAACCAAAAATTATAGATACATTGGAGACGTATTAACGGTCGTGCCCGGGCGTCCCCATATCCGCCCCAGATATGGGCCGGGTATGGGAGTGCCCATCAGTCTAGGCGTCTGGGACAGATATGGGGAATCCAGTTGGGTGGCAATTTTTCGTTTGGACATTGACCGAGCAGCCCGCCCGAGCATTTGGGACGGATATGGGGTGTCTAGTGTAGTTGCTCTCATACTTCCGTTTTTGTTCTTAAGACAACTTCTATTCAGGCAAATTGTCAGGCAAAAAAATAAATACTTTATTTGATTCTAGTTCACACCGAATGATGCCACTTGATAATAGAGCACTTTTACTAGGAGGATCATGTACTCACTGTGAGGGCTGAGTTGCATCATGATGAAGTAGCACACATATCACTTGGGTTCATCTAATACTATATCACTTTGTTAAAAAAAGAAATTCAGTTATTCCCCTTGTATGAAATCTGCTTCGGCAATGAACACCGGATAACAATGAGTATGTGTAAATTACTTTCTCTTATCACATCCTAAATAAATGTAACTACAAACTGAGTTATATGTATTCATAACATATTACTCTGAGGGGAACTCCTACCCTATTTCAAGATTGTCGGGGGTTGGGTGCGACATATGCCAATGGATGGCTTATCATGGTGGGAGCGAGTAGAATGTCGTCGGTGCCTGGAAGCGGGATGAGGCGTAGTAACGAACGCTGGCGCACTTTACCTAGGTCCGGGGCTCTCCTAGGAGATAACACCCCTAGTCCTGCTCTGCGGGGTCTCCGCATGATCACTAAGGCACTAGTGGGTACAGATGTGCTCCCTGAGCTGTATGCTACAGGTAGAAGAAGGCAAGGCTTGCTATCTTCTCCCCCTATGTGTAAGTCTAACTCTAACAGGTTGGAACCCTTTGCATGGGTGCCCTGGGGGGTTTATATAGGCCTACCCCCAGGGGTACAATGGTAATATGGCCGGGTGTAGGACCCAGCTGTCAGTCTCTCTGGTTGCCGGCTTCTTCGCCGGCTGCCGGGGCCTGCCGCCTGGTGGGTCCTGCCGTCTGGTCTGGAACGGAGCCAACAGGCCGCTCCCGCCGCTCGCGGGTCTTGCCGGCTGCTGATTACTGTAGTCGTGATGCTAATGATGCTTGCTTGGTCAGGGGAGCGTGGCTACAGTCCCGCCGCCTGGTGGGAGATCACTGTAGCCACTCCGGGTCTTATCTGGTTAATGGTGCACGGACCCGAGGAAGGAACGGGCCGCCTGCTAGGAGCCGGCCTCCCTCGGGTCCGACTGGTGAGGCTTCTGCCGTCTTCCGGGCTCTCGCTGCCTGGTAGGGCCCGCCGTCTTCAGGCCGTACCGACCGGCGGTCGTGGGAGTTGGGCTTCGCCTGACAGGAGTGACGTCAGGGGCGGAGTGGCAACAGTGCCGCGCCGGGCGGAGATCTCCGCCTGTACGGAGCACTGCGGCCACGCCCGGCCCTGGATTCGGGGGTGTGATGGGCTACACTGTAGCCTTGCACTGTCTTGTCTTCTTAATGGGGGAGCAGACTTTGAGGGCGCCGTGGGCCGACTGCTAGGAGCGGGCCTCTCTGGAGGCCGCCTGCTAGGAGTCGGCCCGTCTTGGTGCCGCCTTCCTGAGCGTGGCCGTCTTCTGGCAGCCGGCCGTTCAGCCAACCGGTCACCAGAAGGCGGCGCTTCATCTTGACGTCTTGAGGGGCGCAGCCAGCCCCGATGTCTTGAAAGGTTCAGGGACTCGGGTTAGGCTACCCGTGGCCCATTACTCCAACAGTAGTCCCCAAAGCTGGTGAGGTGCCACGGCCGAGGGGCCGAGGAGCCTCAACAGTTTCTTTCCCCAAGTGCTCGTGACGGAAGCTTCATCCGACTCCTGGCAAGCCGCCTGGTAGGAGTCGGCCACGTCCAGCCGGATTTGTCTAAAACTTCGAACGCAACGGCGGGAATTAGGTGGCGTGTTAGCTAAGCTTCTAGGCCCGCCACCCATCATGGGCGCGCCACGTGGCGTCAGCCAGCCGGGCCAGCCTGCCAGCCCACGCGCGCGATGGGACGCGACTGCAGGCTGGGCCCGCCACCACCGGGCCTCGGCACGCGAGCGGATCCGCTGCGGCCGAGGCGGGCGGTTGAGTTTCTCCGCGGAGTTACTGCACGCAGTAACTCGCGTGATAAAGGTGGGAACGTGGGGTCGTGGGCACAGTTAATCCCACGCCCGCCCCCTCGGCTTCATAGCCTGTAGGCTATAAGTAGGGGGAGGAGAGGGAGCGGCAGAGCACGCGCGCCCCTCCACCCCGTTCTTGCCTCCTTCATTCTCTTGCCGCAGCGCTCCTGAGCCACGCCCAAGCGCTGCCGCTATTCGTCTCCGTTGAGTTCGTCTACCCCCGAGCCCTCTTGGCCCCGCACCATTCCTAGCTCCCCCGCCGCGCCATTTTCTTCGTCGAGCTCTCCATGGCACGCGAGCGGGGAGGAGACTGGGACGGGTCAAATGTCAATGAGGATCACATCACTTTCCTCTGCGAGAAGTGGCGTCTTCCCGGCGCAGGCTACGTGAAGGCGCACGTGCCGCCGGCGGGGGAGATCTCGCCGGCGCCGGGGGAGGGCGAGCGGGTTGTCTTCCGCTCGCACTTCATCCGCGGCTTCGGCCTGCCGGCGAGTGGCTTTCTCTGCTCGTTCCTCATGTTTTATCACCTCCATCCTCATCACATCACTCCCAACACCGTGATGCTCCTGTCCGCCTTAGTCACGATGTGCGAAGGCTATCTCGGCATCCTCCCCACCATCGAGTTGTGGGGAGCGTTCTTCTACACCAAGCTGGGCACCTCCGTCCGGGAGGTGGCCGCCCAGTGTGGTGCCTTCGTCGCGGTGCGCCGGCCGTCGCCGAAGAATGCCTTCCCCACCATTAAGCTGCCACAATTGGTCAAGATGAGGCAGCAATCTTACTTCTATGTGGAGACCGTGGACCCGGCCGTCGACTTCATCAACCTGCCGGCTTATGAAGCCGGTCCGCCGGCTGAGGCTCGGGCCAGCTGGGGCTACAAGCCAAAGCCGGTATCAGCAGACGGCGCCGCCGCCATCCAACCACTCCGGGAGCTCACCGACGCCGAAGGCCTCATGGCGTCCGACTTGTTGGTTGCCTTCGTCGTGCGCCGGGTTCTCCCACTCCAAGGCCGGCCTCACTTGATCAGCCGGATGAGTGGGCATCGCGACCAGTGCCGACTGAGTACCAAGGATATGCCGGCTGCCGAGGTTGCAAACTTGGTGAACGAGATCTCCGGCCTCAAGCTAGAGGGGTATTGGCGCTTCAGCAAGCGGCCATACTCCCGCGCCGACCCGCCATCGTAGTCTTGATCTTGGGTGACTACTATTACTCCACTCATCTATATAGGCATCTATGATTATGTATATAGGCATCACATCCGTGACAAGTAGACCGACTCCTGCCTGCATCTACTACTATTACTCCACTCATCGACCGCTATCCAGCAAGCATCTAGAGTATTAAGTTAATAAAAACAGAGTAACGCCTTAAGCAAGATGACATGATGTAGAGGAATAAATTCATGTAATATGATAAATACCCCATCTTGTTATCCTCGATGGCAACAATACAATACGTGCCTTGCAACACTTTCTGTCACTGGGTAAGGACACCGCATGATTGAACCCAAAGCTAAACACTTCTCCCATTGCAAGAACTACCAATCTAGTTGGCCAAACCAAATGAATAATTCGAAGAGACTTGCAAAGATAACCAATCATACATAAAAGAATTTCGAGAAGATTCAAATTTTTTTCATAGATAATCTTGATCATAAACCCACAATTCGTCGGTCTCAACAAACACACCGCAAAAAGAAGATTACATCGAATAGATCTCCACGAGAGAGGGGGAGAACATTGTATTGAGATCCAAAAAGGGAGAAGAAGCCATCTAGCTACTAACTATGGACCCGAAGGTCTGAGGTAAACTACTCACACTTCATCGGAGGGGCTATGGTGATGATGTAGAAGCCCTCCGTGGTGGAATCCCTTCCGGCGGAGCTCTAACAGGCCCCAAGATGGGATATCGTGGATACGTAAAGTTGCGGCGGTGGAATTAGGTTTTGGCTCCGTGTCGATCTGTTGGGGTACGTAGGTATATATATGAGGAAGGAGTACGTCGGTGGAGCTTCGAGGGGCCCACGAGGCAGGGGGCGCGCCCTAGGGGGGCGCCCTCCACCCTCGTGACCGCCTCGTGGCTTTCTTGACGGAGGGTCCAAGTCTCCTGGGTCTTATCCGATGAGAAAATCACGTTCCCGAAGATTTCATTCCGTTTGGACTCCATTTGATATTCCGTTTCTTTGAAACACTGAAATAGGCAAAAAAATAGCAATTCTGGGCCGGACCCCTGGTTAATAGGTTAGTCCCAAAAGTAATATAAAATTGGAAAATAAAGCCCAATATAGTCGAAAACAGTAGATAATATAGCATGGAGCAATCAAAAATTATAGATACGTTGGAGACGTATCAGTCGCGCAAAAACGGGCCAAGGCGCCTTTGGCAAAGTTTGTGCCATTGTCGGTGATGATGCTGTGTGGTATGCCATACCGGATGGTGATGTCGGAGATGAAAGTCACAGCAGTCGGACCATTCAACTTCTTGATTGGTTTTGCTTCTATCCACTTGGTGAACTTGTCCACCGCGACAAGCAGATGAGTCAAGCCACCGCGTGCTGTTTTGAATGGTCCCACCATATCCAGCCCCCTAACAACAAAGGGCCAGGCAATGGGGATAGTCTTGAGTGCAGAAGCCGGCTGATGTGGCTTGGAGCGGAACTTCTGGCACCCTTTGCATTTCTGGACCAAGTCTTTGGCATCTTCTAGAGCAGTCGGCCAGAAAAAACCGTGGCGAAAAGCTTTGGCGACGAGTGCTCGTGAAGCCGCGTGGTGACCACACTCGCCTTGGTGGATATATTTGAGGATTGCTTGGCCTTGCTCCGGCTCCACGCAGCGCTGGTAAACACCAGTGACACTGCGCCTCACAAGTTCTCTGTTGATGATGGTGTATGCTGCTGCCCGTCATTGCACTTGATTGGACCCTCGGTATCCAGAGACTCGGTTGTGATCATGTCATCATCATCATCCACGCCAACGCTGCCCGGCGGCACCACCGCCCCGATGACCACTGTCGGGTCCCCAACGCCGCTGGCCCCAATCACCTCCGCGCCGCCGGCCCCGTCACTTCCGCGCCGCCGACAACCTCCGTCTTCATGCCGGAGGAGATGACCAGCATCCTGCGGGACCTCGTGACGGCCGTCCAGGGCATCTCCACATGCACTGCCAGCCCGTACACCACCCGCCGGCTGCACCCCGCCCACAGCCACCCGGGCGACGATCAGCCGATCCAGGCCGCGTCTGGCCCGAGCGGACCACCCCTGCTGCCGTTCCAGGCGGGCTACACCAGCGGGCCTCCGCCGCTGCTGCACCTCCAGCAGTCCCCAGCCGCGGGCCAGCTCTGGCTGCCGTGGCCGCTGACTTCTACACCGGTTTCCGCCGCGTTTGGCCGCTACCCACAGCAGACGCAACAGCCGCTGCAGCTCCAGGCACCACCTCTGCCCAGCGCCAGATTGTCGTTCGCCGCTTCGACCGGCCTGCCAATAGACTAGGTCCAGTTTCCGCCCTCTCCGTCGCCATTACCGGCGTGGCCGGCTTGGTCTTCTCCATCACCGGTCTACACCACGGCTCCAGAACAGCCGACACCGTTCCTGCAGTTCGGCGGGCCATCCGGCTCAGCGGGTCCCTACCCGGAGTACTCCGACCAGGCGCCACCCGCCTCGCTGCTCCGCCCCTCCGAGCCCTCTCGACACGGCGCTCCGATGCAGACACCGCCACGGTTCGTCAAGATCGACTTCGCCACCTATGACGGCACGGAGGACCCCCTCAACTGGCTCAACCAGTGCGACCAGTTTTTTTGCAGGCAGCGCACCCTCGCATCGGAGCATACCTGGCTCGCCTCTTACCACCTCCGCGGCGCGGCCCAGACGTGGTATTACGCTCTCGAGCAGGACGAGGGCGCCATGCCCCCTTGGGAGCGCTTCCGCAAGCTCTGCCTCCTTCGCTTTGGGCCTCCGGTTCGAGGGAGCCGCCTGGCGGAGCTCGGCCGCCTTCCCTTCACATCCACGGTGCAGGACTTCGCCGACCGTTTCCAGGCCCTGGCATGCCATGCGTCAGGCGTGACAGCGTAGCAGCGGGCCGACCTCTTTGTCGGTGGACTTCGGATCACATCCGCATAGACGTGGAGCTTCGGGGACCCCAGGATCTCCAGTCGGCCATGTACTACGCCTCGCGTTGACGCAAGGCCGGCCATCCAGGAATTACCGTCCCGGATCGTTGGGTCGCTACCCGGGCCGGATTTCGTGCAGGCTTCCGCGGCGCGCCCGTTCCGCCGTCTCACCTCAGCCGAGCTACTCGAGCGTCGCCGCCAAGGGTTGTGCTTCAACTGCGACGAGCCCTACATGCCCGGCCATGCGTGCCCGCAACTCTTCTACCTAGAGGTTAGAGACTACATTTCGGAGGACGCCGTCGCCGCTGACCTGGCCGCCGCAGCTGTCGAGAAGGTGTTTGACGCTGGTTGATCACCTCGAGGAGTTCAGCAAGCGCTTCCCCACCTTACAGCTCGAGGACGAGCTGGTTGTGCAGGCGGGGAGAAGTGTTATGACCGGTTTAGCTTACGGCCGTAGAAGGCCCACCGGGCAATCTTAGCCCACAAGTTATCTTAGGTTAATTCGTATGCAAGTTATCTAGGTTATAAATATATGCTGTAAGACTCCTTTTGAGATTAAGCAATAAGAATATTATTATCCCTATTGCCCGGCTCCCAGAGGAGCCGGAACCCTAGCCGCCTCTAACCCTAGCCACCGCCGCCATCTTCCTCCTACGCGACGGCGCCCAGCGGCCGGCGCGCCCGCTCATCGCCTCGCCCCGCTCCATCCTTCCCCTACAACCTACGGAGCAGGTCCGGTAGGATCCCTGGTTCTACCAATTTGGGCCGAGATGTCGTCAGTCGGTAGCTCTTTGTTCACCAGAAAGTTGAGGATGGGCTGAGCCCAGGAAGGTGCTGCAATTTCTTCGACTGCTAGGACTGCTACTTGCACGAGGGCGGTTGGGCAGGAGGCGGCGGGTTGGAGTCGGCTGCCGTTTGCTGAGTTGATGAAGTCCCCGGGCCGCCTGCTGCAGTCCCTGGGCCGGGCTCTGAAGTCCCCGGGCCGGGTGGGACTGCTACAATCCCCGGGCCGCCTGCCGAATTCCCCGCGCCGGCTACCGGGGTCCTCAAGTCAGACCCGACTACTTCAGGAGGATCCGGTACGAAGATGGAGTCTGATTCTGGTGACGGCTTGACAGACGGCTCGAGGAGGCGTTGCAGGGTGATACGTCTCCAACGTATCTATAATTTATGAAGTATTCATGCTATTATATTATCCATCTTGGATGTTTAATGGGCTTTCCTATGCACTTTTATATTAATTTTGGGACTAACTTATTAACCCAGAGCCCAGTGCCAGTTTCTGTTTTTTCCCTTGTTTCAATGTTTCGCAGAAAAAGAATATCAAACGGAGTCCAAACGGAATGAACCTTCGGGAGAGTTATTTTTGGAACGGAAGCAATCCAGGGGACTTGGAGTGCAAGTCAGGGAAGCAACAAGGAAGGCACGAGGCAGGGGGCGCGCCCACCCCCCTGGGCGCGCCCTCCACCCTCATGGGCCCCTCGTGGCTCCCCTGACCTACTTCTTTCGCCTATATATATCAATATACCCTAAAACCATCGGGGAACAGAATAGATCAGGAGTTCCGCCGCCGCAAGCCTCTGTAGCCACAAAAAACCAATCGGGACCCTATTCCAAGCACCACGGAGTGGGGAACCTCACCGTGGACATCTTCATCATCCCGAGCTCTCCATGACGAGGAGGGAGTAGTTCACCCTCGAGGCTGAGGGTATGTACCAAGTAGCTATGTGTTTGATCTCTCTCTCTCTCTCTCTCTCTCTCTCGTGTTCTTGAGGTGATACGATCTTGATGTATCGCGAGCTTTGCTATTATAGTTGGATCTTATGATGTTTCTCCCCCTGTACACTCTTGTAATGGATTGAGTTTTCCCATTGAAGTTATCTTATCGGATTGAGTCTTTAAGAATTTGCGAACACTTGATGTATGTCTTGCATGTGTGTATCTGTGGTGACAATGGGATATCACCTGATTCACTTGATGTATGTTTTGGTGATCAACTTGCGGGTTCCACCTATGAACCTATGCATAGGGGTTTGGCACACGTTTTCATCTTGACTCTCCGGTAGAAACTTTGGGGCACTCTTTGAAGTACTTTGTGTTGGTTTGAAGAGATGAATCTGAGATTGTGTGATGCATATCGTATAATCATACCCACGGATACTTGAGGTGAGATTGGAGTATCTAGGTGACATTAGGGTTTTGGTTGATATGTGTCTTAAGGTGTTATTCTAGTACGAACTCTTGAATAGATCGATCCGAAAGAATAACTTTGAGGCGTTTTCGTACCCTACCATAAGCTCTTCGTTTGTTCTCCGCTATTAGTGGCTTTGGGGTGACTCTTTGTTGCATGTTGAGGGATAGTTATATGATCCAATTATGTTATTATTGTTGAGAGAACTTGTAGTAGTGAAAGTATGAACCCTAGGCCTTGTTTCAACGCATTGCAATACCATTTGTACTCACTTTTATCATTAGTTACCTTGCTGTTTTTATATTTTCAGATTACAAAAACCTATATCTACCATCCATATTGCACTTGTATCACCATCTCTTCGCTGAACTAGTGCACCTATACAATTTACCATTGTATTGGGTGTGTTGGGGACACAAGAGACTCTTTGTTATTTAGTTGCAGGGTTGCTTGAGAGAGACTATCTTCATCCTACGACTCCCACAGATTGATAAACCTTAGGTCATCCACTTGAGGGAAATTCGCCATCGTCCTACAAACCTCTCAAGATTTTGGAGGCCCAACAACGCTCACAGGAAGAAGTTTGTGTAGTAGACATCAAGCTCTTTTCTGGCGCCGCTGTCGGGAGGTTAGGTGGCACTCACACCCCATCAACTAAGCTCTTTCTCGGCGCCGCTGTCGGGAGGTGAGTGCTTGAAGGTATATCTTTAGATCTGCAATCGAATCTTTTTGTTTCTTGTTTTATCACTAGTTTAGTCTATAAAAGAAAACTACAAAAAATTGAATTAAGGGTGCCTCATATGCTTCATCTTTTTAATATCTTTCATGAAAATGATGGGAAGGAAAATTGTGCTCAAGTACTACAAGTAGACATCACAGGGCGACACCGGCTGGTATTGCTTGCCGGGTAGAGACAATCCGTGCCAAAGCATCGGCTTACTCATTGTCATTTCTTGGCACATGGAGGAACTCGCACCCTTCAAAGTATCCACTGAGCTGCTGGACGAGGAAGCGGTAGCTGGCCATATTTGCATCCTTGGCGTCCTAGTCGCCAGACGACTGCTGGACCACCAAGTCGGAATCACCATAGCACAGGATCCGGTGAATGGCGAGTTCCTTAGCAAGCCTGAACCCGTGAATGAGTGCTTCGTATTCAGCAACATTGTTGGAAGCGGAAAAGTGGATTTGCAGCACATATCTGAGCTTGTCGCCTTTGGGAGAGGGGAGGACGATGCCGGCTCCCAAACCGGTGCGCATCTTGGAACCATCAAAGTGCATCCGCTAATGGGTGTAGTTTGGCGCTGGCGGCAGGTACTGGGTCTCGGCCCAGTCGACGAGGAAGTCGGCCAGTGCTTGTGACTTGATGGCGGTGCGAGGCTGGTAGTAGATGGTGTAGGGGGCCAAATCTATGGCCCATTTGGCCACTCGGCCTGAAGCATCCCGGCTTCTAATGATCTCGGCAAGTGGGGCAGTGCAGACCACAATGATTGGGTGCTCTTGAAAGTATGGCTTCAGCTTCTTGGCGGCAAAGTGCACGCCGTAGGACATCTTCTGATAGTGGGGGTAGTTCTGCTTGGAGGCTAACAGCACTTCACTCAGGTAATACACCGGCCTCTGGACTGGTAGTCCTTTGCCTTCTTCCTTGCGTTCCACAACTATGACAGTGTTGACCACCCAGCTGGTGGCGGCGATGTAGAGGAGCATGGCCTCCTTAGGAGTCGGAGCCGCCAGGACAGGCGGAGTGGTCAACATCTTCTTCAGCTGGAGAAAAGCTTCATCCGCCTTGTTGTTTGACTCAAAAAAACTGGTCTTCTTCATGAGCTGGTACAGGGGAAGAGCCTTCTCGCCCAGCCGACTGATGAAACGGCTGATGGCACTACAAAAAAAAGACACATCTGTGACATTTTGGGCCGAACGATTTTTTTTTCTGTCATACATATGACACTTCTATGACGATAATTGTGACAAAACCCGGTATCATCATAGATGTGGTGGGCTCCTACTTCTATGACAAAAAATCGTGACAGAAAATGGGCTTTTCGTCCTGGGCAGGCCGGAGACACACCTGCATGACATTCTTTGGGCCGTCCATGACGGAAAAAACCATGGTAGAAGCAAGGGCGAGGAAAATTTTGGGGAGTTGCCGGTTACGGTGGGAGGTCGAGGGCCGAGCGATGCGCGTTTCTCTCGTATGTACGCGTGTGTGTGCGAGGTGTTGGCTCTAACTGAACCCGAGCGAGGCGTTGGGCTCTAACTGAACCCGAGTGATTGCACTGCAGGCTACGCGTTCTATCGAACTCCGGCGATTGATCGATGGCTGTTAATCGAACCCGATGGAGCGATTCCTTTCGCTGCTGCTGCTAATTGAAGCCGATCGATTGGATGAACAAAGTGGCGCTATGGGGGGGTTTGGATGAACGAGGAGCGGTGGCGTTGGCTCGGATGAACAGGACCCGTGGTGTGGAGGGCTGGATGAACAAGAGACGGTGGAGGGGTGGCCGTGGAGGGGTAGTTGAACATGACCCCGTGGTGTGGAGGGCTGGATGAACAGTAGACGGTGGCGGGGTGCCCGTGGTGGGAAGGTTGAACAGTAGCCGGTGGAGTAGCGCGCAGTGGAGGCTGGATGAATAGGAGCCCGTGAAGGCTGGAGGAGGTCGACGGTAGCCCGTGGAGGCTGGAGGAGGTCGACGGTGGAGATGAACAGTATCCCGTGGAGTCCCGTTTTGCGGTAAGCCACACCCCTCCCGATGAACAGGACCCCTGCTTCGACCGTGGCGCCCAACACAAGTCCGCTTTCCTGCTTTTTGCGGCACGCCACACCCTCCCGATCAACAGACCCGTGCTGACCGTAGGGAGGTCTGCTTCTCCGTTTTGCGGTACGCCACACCCCTCCCGATCAACAGGACCCCCGTTTCGACCGTAGGACGCCCGTTTCCTCCGTTTTGCGGTACGCCACACCCCTCCTGATCAACAGGACCCCGTTCCGAACGTAGGAGGTCCGTTTCCTCCGTTGTGCGGTACGCCATGCCTCTTTCCATTGCCTGTTCCGTCCAAGCCCTCCCGATGAACACGACCACGCATTCCGTTTCGACCTAGCCGGTTGGCTCCCCATGAACACGACGACGACGCTGTTTCTCCATTCCGACCCAACCATGTAATGAGCGCGCCGGTAGGCGTCGAGACCCTGCCCGTATGTACGACGCGGGTCAGATTTTCTTTCTTGCACCCTCGCCGTTGTACGTACGTGTACATGCTACGTGCACGCCTCTACATCGACCAGTATGTACGTACACGTTCGCTACTAGAATGACAACGCTACGTACGCTTCGACCAGGTGGGTCCCAACTGTCAGGCACTTCCTTTCCTGCAAAGATGTAGCTGGTGGGTCCCAGCAGTCAGGGGGCGAATCGTTTTTTTTGCCCGGACGCACTTCCTTGCATGCGAAGATGTAGCTGGTGGGTCCCAACAGTCAGGAGGGAAACGTTTTTTTCGCGAAATACGGTGGCCCGTCCGGTGGGTCCCTGCTGTCAGGTGGAGGAATCATTATTTTCCGCGTAATAAGGAGACACTTCCTTGCTGCGGCCGTGGACCCAGCTGTCAGCCTCTCGACGCATACCCACGTCCGATGGAAGTCGCCTTGACCACGCTGACCATGCCGCGCCAAGAGCACCAGGTCGGTGGACGGCAATGAGGCCTAGGAAGGGATGACGCGGAGCCGGTGAAGACGCTGCGCGGATGCCCACGCGGAGAGGAGTATGAGTATTCACTGCTCGCTGCGGTGTGAGGCTGCCGCCGCCGCAGGCCTGGCCTAAGGTGGGAATAGTAGGGCGGTGAGGCCTCCGCGGCAGATAGCCGCCACGGGAGGCAGGAGCAAAGCGGCACGACCGGCGCTGCTTTGGGCGGCTGGAGCAAGAAGACCAGAGGTTGAAGAAGCACTACGGCCGTTGGATGGACATCGTACGGTCACTGGAGCTAGAATCGTTCATATTGACTAAGTTGACAAAACCCTCCGTCCCCGTCAACTTAGTAGGCCCACAAGTCAGCTTCCCACCAA
This sequence comes from Aegilops bicornis, assembly GCA_021605145.1. NCBI lineage: Eukaryota > Viridiplantae > Streptophyta > Magnoliopsida > Poales > Poaceae > Aegilops > Aegilops bicornis. Next base: position 747,605,051 of record CM038673.1, on the reverse strand, counting down.
GGTGAGTCCCAGCTAGCAGGGGGAGTATTCATTTTTTGTGCGTAATAAAGAGGCACTTCCGGTGGGTCCGAGCCGACAATGGGGAACGTTTTTTGTGAAATACGGTGGCCGTCCGTGGGTCCCAGCAAGCAATGTGGGGAAATGTTTTTTTCGCGAAATAAGGTGGCCCGTTCGGTGGGTCCCTGCTGTCAGGTGGAGGAATAATTATTTTGCGCGTAATAAGGAGGCACTTCCTTGCGGCCGCCGTGGACCCAGCAGTCAGCCTCTCCACATACAGTACTTTTTCAATGGAAGTCGGTCGTTGACCACGTTGACCACGCCGCGCCGAGAGCACCAGGGCGGTCTACGACGGCGACGCCTAGGAAGGGGACGACGCGGAGCCGGGGAAGACGCAACAGTGGAAGCCCGCGCGGAGAGGAGTACGAGGGTTCACTGGTTCGGCTGCGGTGTGAGGCTGCCATCACCGCAGAATAACAGGGGTTGTGGGTGAGAGTAGGGATGGCCTGGCCAGCGGTGGGAGTAGTAGGGGGCGGTGAGGCCTCCGCGGCAAGACAGCCGCCACGGAGGCAGGAGGAGGCAGCACGACCGGCTGCTTTGGGCGGCCGGACCAAGAAGACCAGAGGTTGAAGAAGCACTACGGCCGTTGGATGGACATCGTACGGTCACTGAAGCTAGAATCATTTATATTGACTAAGTTGACAAAGCCCTTGGTACGCTCCAACTTAGTAGGCCCACAGGTCAGCCACCGAAATGGTGCGCCCTGTATGTCGTGGGAGGAATCATTTTTTGGGCGGCCAAGCTAAGAATATCCGAGATTGAAGAAGAAGACGACATCCGTTGGATAGACATCCAACGGCAATCGCTACTAGAACCGTGTGTTCACTATAATAAGTTGACAAAGCCTTGCATACGCGTCAACTTATTTTTTAGGGACGCCACACTTAGTAGGCCCACAAGTGTGTGGCAGAGAACTTATAGCCCATTTATGCGTTTTGTAAGAATGTACAACCCATTTTTGAATTCTAATGGAATTTACAACAGCCCATTTACAGTTTGTTAAAAGTACAACCCATTTTCTAGCTAGGACAACGATTAATAATTTCAACCAACCGTTGAAGACAGAATTTAATAAAATTTCCCACATTTTGATGGGATCCAAAATATTTTTATTCCAGAAATTTCTAGTCAGATTAAATATAAATTTGTATTACATAAAAATCCAACGAAACATTGCGCGCGCAACAATGAAAATTTAAGATTTTCAAAATCCATAAATAATATTTTATAAACTAATTTCGTGTTTGGTGCATTTTTTATAGTTACTGCCCAGTTTTTATAATTACATCCCATTTATTATTTTTAAAGCTCATTTTCCTGTTAAGCCTAATGCATCCCTCCTAGGAAAGATTTGCAGCCCATCGGGGCGGAGAATAACAAGTTGACCTTGCCCGGGTATTCCTCAAAAAGACGTATAGCTAGGCTAGCCATTTTCATCTTGAAAAAAGTAGTATCTGGGCTGGATATCTGGCCTGGGCTAGACGGGCCACAGCCCACCCAGTTAATACCCTGCTCTCCTCTGAACGACAACGAAATCATCGCCAAGAAAAACTCTGCAGTGCTCACGCCTCAAAAACACAAATACTTCCCGAGCTGCTTGGTCCCAGCTGTCGGCCGCAACTTGTGCAATTCTCTCGTTTATATTGACTACATAGGTTGACCATGGTGTGGGACCGTGACGTTAGGAAACCAAGAGAAAGCAAAAAATATATAGTTGTACATAATAAGGAGGCACTTGCGTACGTACGGCTATGGCCCTAGTGGGTCCCTAGTGTCATCCAGTCAAAATAAAGTCATCTCCTGAATCCTCATGTTCGTTGACCATGTTAACGATGCTCGGCGCCACGGCGAGCGCAACAACTCGAAGGACAACGAAGAGGGCCTCGTAGGCCCTACGGAGGTCTGATACAGCACCCGCTGCTCATTCAGGAAGCCAGGATCATCGGACACCTATGAGCACCTTCGAGAAACTGAGACGGCATGAAACGGTAAGGCCGCTACCGAGCTCTGGTTTATTTCAAACCTGTATTAACATACAAGTGTAATTTACTCACATCGGTAGGCCCGAGGTCTGTAAGTAAAACCGGCGGGTTACGCGTGTAATTTGAGAGACCAGTGTATATTTTACAAGCATTTCTATATGGACGACATTACCAGACGATACATGCACGACGTGCGTATCATGCCATCCATGGGCAAGGCTGAAACAGCAGCTAACGGCTGGATTAGCAATCGTCCGAGTGTCGCTCAGCGCTTTTTATCGTGTGTGAAGTACTTCCGATATTTTACTAGTCAAAATCGACCAACCAAGCGCCTTCGCCGAGACCATCTCGCTTTAATTTACAAGCGCCGGTTTACAAGCGGTTTTGGTTGGAAAACGATGATCCAATCACGGCCTAATATCATGAGTTGGTCGGAAGGTGTGTCAGGTGACTAATAAGTCAGGTGACAACCAAACATGCGTGACTTATAAGTCACTGGTTTTAAGTCACCTGACTTATAAGTCAGGTGACTTATTGGAACCAAACAGGCTCTGAAACATCAGAGGATGAACTTCTTACGCACGGAAACAACAAAAGAGGATGATCTTCTTAACAAGCAAAACACTGGCATTAGATCGACATGCAAAACAATACGAAGCATTATTCTCAGGAGGCACGGTGAACAGCTCGTGATGCCGCATGCCACAACATTCAAAGCTCAACTTTGCAATCAAACACAAGGCCCTGCATTACATAGACAATATTCGTAACAAACTCTTAACATAGGAATATCTCAGCAGAGTAACTATTTACTTCTAAACTGAACACGTGAATAGGAAAAACACTCGACGCTTCTCACAAAGAAGGGCGCCCCACTCAAAAAATATCAAATGCATGTCTTCCGCTAACATCAATGAGCAAATTTTGACAAGGTTTTCCAATTCCAATATATTAAACTAACGTCTTCTTGCTAGCATCAATGATTAAACTTTGACAAGCTTTTCCCATTCAAAATATGTAATGCCTTTTTCCATTCAAAATATGTAATGCCTATGATTGTGGAGTCCTGTCGCTCCTTGTACTTGTTTGGGCACTTTTTGCCCAGGGCACTCCACGTGTTGTTAAATTGCCAATGGTCTCTGCAGACTAGTCATGTCACCGGTGTCTAATATTTATGGCACCGGCTGTAGCAATGGAGGGATTCAGTGCCAAACTAAGAAAAGGTGAAATTGGCACCTCTTTTGGCCTACATAGTGGAAGGCCTAATACTCTGTAAAGCTTCTCGGTCATTCCTTCATAATGTAGCGCAAACAAGGATCGCTTCTTTCTCGCAAAGTGGAACGACCAACTGACCCAAGAATGCAGCAGTTTGTCTTGGACACATTGGCTCCTTTTGTGCAGTTGAACTAAAATCGAAGTCGGGATAAAACCGAGCTTTAATTGTGATATCCCTGTAAGCAACAAAAGGTATAAGGGAAACAATTACTGAGAAATAACGGTTGATGACTTGTACTCCCAGAAGAAAAACATCTACTGATCAACCTTATCTTAATGGAAAACAAAGCAGGAGAGTAGCAATTCTCAATCAGTGTGATTCATTAATATTAACTGAGACATTATCTTAACAATGCCTTGTTTCAACATGTATAAAGAACGAAAAAGCAGAAAACTATCATTCCTAAAACAATGCGACTGATTCATTTTAACAGAGACATTATCTTAACAATACCTTTGTTAAACATGTAGAAAGAACTACAAAGCAGGATAGTACCATTCCTAACAAGTGTTGCAGTTTTGAACTAAGATTCATTAGTTAATTAATCTGAGAGTGGCATTGCTTAATTTTGCCAGCGGCATTAGATTAACGAAAAGCATAAACAGTTCCAGGGGAGAGTGGGCGCAACAACAATATGTGCTTCCATCTACTTATAAAGGGGGTGATGCAGAGTTTGTTGTAACAAAGCAACAAGCATCATGTCTGGGTTGGTCCCATTTTTGTTCACTACTTAATGGGAAAAGACAGCAATACAATAGCTTCAATTCAACATTGATTTAAAACAGTACCAATACAAGTAGCACAACATCTCAAAGCACACTACACAATCATGTGGATGAAGGCCTGTACTGACCTTTCATGAGAAGACCCGGATAAAATTTGAATCTGCCAACACGAATAGGAAATCGAATCTCGGTTTGTGCAGTTGCACTGAAATCAAGCAAAGTGTTTCGCGTAGCGAAGCAAAATGTAGCAATAGCAACAAGTTGAATAGATATCCCTGTTTAAACAGAGGCAAAAAAGGAATCACCATCGCTAATAAAGGAGGATGAAACATGCGGCCACAAAATGGTAATCCCACCAATCCCTAACAAGTGTTGCAGTTTTGAAATAAGATTCAGTAGTTAATTCGAGAGTGGCATCAATTATCGGCTTATAAAGTGGGTGATGCTGAATTTGTTGTAACAAAGCAACAAGCATCATGTCTAGGTTGGTCCCATTTTTGTTCACTACTTAATGGGAAAAGACAGCAATACAATAGCTTCAATTCAACATTTATTTAAAACAGTACCAAAACAAGTAGCACAACATCTCAAAGCACACTGCACATCATGTGGATGAGACCAAGATTTGAAACAACTCGACACGAAGAGTGGAAACAAATCTCGATCTCCTTTTGTGCAGTTCCACAAAATTAAGCAAAGTCACCGTGTGACATTCAAGTTGAACTGCACAAAACACTCTTAAAACATAAGTGTTTCGAGTAGCAAAGCAAAATGTCGCAATAGCAACAAGTTGAATCGATACCCTGTTTTAACAGAGGCAAAAAAGGAAACAATTACTTGCCGATAAAGGAGGATGAAACAAACGGTGATGTAAAAGAAGCATCTAACTTATCTTGGATGGAAAACAAAGTAGGATAGTAGCATTTCTAAAACGGTTGCATTGATTCATATTAACAGAGACATTCTCTTGAAACAATATTCGTTAAAAAATGTAATTTACCCTTAATAGTGGCATTGCTTCAATTTTAAGGCGGCATTCTTAGATTAACAACAGCAAAATAGCTGTATGGGACATGCCAGCACCATGTGCGTCCACACATATAAATGGGTGATGCAGAGTATGTAGCCAAGCAGCATATATGCGCTGGTCCCATATTTGTTCTCTTTGAACCTTTTTCCTAAGTGAGGGCAGCAAATCTAGTCCTGCAGAAACTACTCGACCCCCCAGTTTCTTTCCCTTTTCAACAAAGAGATCGGTTCTATGTGTGTACTGGGTTACCCCTTTTTCCCTTTTTGACCTACAAAGCGGCTGGATAGCCTGTCTATACTACTTTCTGCCCCTACTTTCCTCATTGAACCACGTCCTAGATTCTTGCTCCAGCCCACCGCACCCTTCTTTCCTCTTTGAACCAAGACCTAGATTCGACTACAGATGGAAAAAGATCCACATGCAGTTAGAGCAACGACGGTTTCAAAGAAACTTATACCTTAGGGTCGTCGGGATGTGGCAAGGCGTGCGGCAGGAGGCCGGATCTGCCCACACTACGTAGGGCAACAAGGAAGAAGGGGTCGGTGGCCCTCCCACACAGGCGCTGGGTGAAAGAGAACAACGCAGCTGGCAGTGGATTGCCTCCCTCGCCGAAGGCGATAGAGTGAACGCTGCACCTCCTCCCCTTCCCGGTGCGACGGGATACGGGTGCCTCCTTCACCAGCTGTGAGGGGGGATAGAGAGAGACAAGAGGCCAATGCAGTCTTGTTTAGATCTGGTGAAGAGAGGGTGAGAGACTGTGAATATAGCAAACCCTAGCAAATGAACGCTGAGCCTCCAGCGTGTAACATATATGTAGTGCGGCGAGCGAGTGGAGAGTGCAAACCCTAGCGAACAAGCGCTGAGGCTCCCGCTTATATATATACTATACTGTAGTACGGACTGAGCTCCGGTGCCTTCACTGCACCTGCTTTTGGCTGCATGACAGGTGAGCCAGCCACATTTTGGGCCCACCTGTCGTAAACCCAAAGGCAGGTGTACTAAGTCAAGCCGCGTCCATATAGTACTCTCATGTATACGAGTAATATATACTAGTGGAGTGGTTTTCTTATTCTCACCATAACAATAGCTTTTAAATTGTGTAAGTATGAAACGAAACTCTTTATCTAATGTACAAGTGAAGAAAACTAGTACTACTCGATGAACTAACGATCCACGCCCACGCCCCGGTCGCACTTCCTGTCCTTCACGTGTGGTACACTACCCTCCCTTAAGTGAACAACCACAAATGCGCCAAATTATCGGAAACGTGTGAGAGTGTGTACAAATAAAGAATTTTAATTTCAATTATCGGAAAGGTTTGAGACTATTATAAAGTTTGACTTTAGTCAAATCTAATATCTTGAGTAAATAAAAATGGAGGGCTACTACGTCCATCCGGTTTTTAATCCACACCATTTTTTAAATCAAAGTTAATAGCTGGACAAATAAAATTACAGGGGAGCTGGAGACAAAGTTGTGAGAAGGCTTAGAAATCAATACAAAAATTATGCTCTTAGTACCAACGTCGATCCTTCTTCGAGGAAACATTTGGTTCATAGCCAATTGTGTGATAAAATTGCACCAACATGAAAGACGATTGCGCCTCCAACGCAACCAAGGTGAACTGACGAAGGATATCATCTTTGTGCGTAACAAGAAAAGAGCACTGATGGAAGACATCTAGTTTTCATTGAAAATCGATCAGCTTCACCAGCCGACGCAACCACGAGGCGCAACCATGAACATCGATAGGTCATCGTGGTGATGCATCATCCATTTGGCATCTTCGTCCATGCCAGCGCCGGCTTCGAGAGGACGGTGCGCATCGGCTCCCTCCATCGCCGACGGCGACAACGTCATCGCTGCACCTCCTCACCTCCCGCAGCAGCCGGGATTCGGGCATTCGGCCGGATCTGTGACCACCGGTGAGGAGAGAGATAGAGTGGACACTGTCATCTTGTTTTGATATGGAGAAGGTGAGAGAGCGAGACGCCAGAAACTCTATCAAACAAGAGGCTATAATGGAGTAAAAGAATCTCTCCATAGTAGTGATTTTGGGTCTGTCTAGGACACATCTAAGTTGATGTCCACTCTGTTTGTGGTCTATTTTTTTGTCCTAGTTTTTTTGTTTCTTGTTGCTACATTATATACTTGTGGGAGCTTAGGTGTGATATCCTTAAATAACATCTAGATGTGAATTAGACAAACTGATTTTCTAACGTACCAAGAAAGAAAACTCGATCAAAAACACGCCCCCGCTTCCAGGTCGCGAGAGTCATCGCGCACACACACATTGACATAGACATGCATATCCGTGTTTACGTAAAATTCCATTTCCATTTCATCTCCAATCATATTTGTCCAACTGGCACACTATTTACGTTGTTAATTATATACACAGCAATATTAACACACACCATCTCTTGTTTGCGCATGTCCGGACCACTGCCACGGCCGATCCTGACCAACCCGAACCCTCTTCATCACCCGCGCGTGCTTCCCGCCCAAAACGGTCAGTGCCACATTCATGCCCGGCCAGAGCGGACGCGAGCTCTCACTGGCGCCGGCATGGAGAGCGTCGCCCGCGGCACTTCCGGGTGCACGCGGCTGCTCTGCGTTCAAAGGTCGTAATAGCCGGCTACAACATGCATGTAAAAAGTTCTTGGGAGTCCGTGCTACAGCTAGCTGTCCTCCCCCAACTCGTCAATCTCTTCCAGTAGTGCTAGCAGTACTCCATGGTGCGATCCCTCGACAAGCAGGCGGGAAAGTTATCGTATACTCGGTTTGCGGTGAGTGGCATGCCGAGTGACCGTGTGGGGTCGAGCCGTGGAGGAGGGTGAGACACGAACACGACAGACGTGATTTAAACATTGGTTTTGCTCGACGACGCGATCCAACGAAACAAAACGTTGGTTTCTCTCCGTTTCCATTTTTTCTCCGGAAAAACGGAAACTTTCCACTCCATTTTCATTCCTATTCCAAAGTTGCCCCATTACAACATTCCATAAAATACAAAGGAAAACTAACACGCATGCTGATGCATCTCAATGATTCACAGATCATAGCCAATATTTACTTCACAACTAAAGAAAAAGTTGTGAGAGCGTGTCTGAAAAGAAAAACTACTAATGGGGTCACTACGACTTAAACCCTAAACCCTAAACATGATTTAATTCCCTGGCCGTAGAACCTGTCAAGGAAAGACGGCTGGCACCCTCGGATCATATGATGCTTTTGTGCAGTTCCACTAAAGTCGAGCTGAGCATCCCTGATGGCAAAGATGTTGAAGAAGTGTGATTAGAATAATAGTACTGACACTAGTTCATGAGACATAAACTCATCAGAAGTAGAAGCCGGTAGAAGTAGAGAAAGATTGACATGGAGATGGAGCTACGACAAAGGAGCAAGCCGGCTCCAAAAGGAAGATGGACTACCCGGGACGCCGGGCTGTAGCTAGAAGGGCGATTGGGACGCGACATCGGCCCATACCGCTGTGACCCCCAATCGACGCACCGGCTGTGGGTTTTCTCCTCGCCGATGTCGATCAAGGCGTCACGCAGAACATTGTTCCCTTCCCCACCGCGGGATCAGGTCCGTCGTTCTATGCTTGTGAAGAGAGCAACCTTAGCAAGCGTGCTTGTAGCTTAAGCTCCTGCTAGTGTATATATAGTGGTTTCTTTTTCTTTCCATATCAACCATTTTATATTGCGACGTGTCATTCAAGAGTGAAATGAGGGTTGCTTCTTCCGACTAACTTATCGTGTGATTTGACTGCTCCTTAGTGGCCCCTACATCGCATTCCCCCTACCTGTATGCAACAGTCACACATACACATGGACGCAAAAACGCGCGCGACTCCCTAATGCATGCATGTCCGAGCACACGACGGAACACACACGGTCACGCTAAGTGCTCAACCTACACGTGCATGCACACACATACCCAGTCAGGGTGAGCTAGTGACCATATAGACACCGGAATATATATATATATTGAGCGCAATGAGCGTATTATGAAGTCCACTGACCGTATTATTACAAATATACAAAGGATGACATGTTGTATTTATCTCGTTTGAAATTAATCCATATTAACCGGAGAGGAGGCAGTATGGACTAGCATTACTTGTGTGAGGTGGCTCGCATGACAAGGAGAAACTTTTGACTAATGCAAGCTCTCCCTCGCTCAGGCGGTGGACGTGCAATGGTTAATCTGGTGTCAGATTGCCAGAAACATACACTATACTACTAGTGCTACTATTGTTCGAATTCCCGAATAGGCGAACAGCCAAGCGCAAAGTTTACTAGTACTAGTACTACTAATATAGTCTATAAAGGTACGTAAGTATACTATACTAGTACTAGGAACCGGATGGAGGAGCGTCTGTGCTCTTATTATAATTTTAAAATGTGATAAAGCAATCTTCAACACATTTGGTTCTCTTCGAGGGTTCTCGCATGTGATAATGGAAGTTGATTGCATGCAACACTCGCCACAATTCTCGCTTAATTCTGGCTCATATCCTGTTACAAATAGTAGCGCTCAGTAATATTTCCTCTTTTTTGTTATTCAGCATGTAAACAGGTCAAGAAACCTTGCGGCGCATCTTCGTCTGTAACCGTGCTTGCTGCACTTTGAATGTGGCCGAGAGCTGGCTTGATGAAACACCTCGCTTCCTACTTCTTTTTTTATGGGTACCTCGCTTCCTAGTGACCAGTGTCTTGGCTGATCGTCCTAAGAATGCTTATATATGAATAAAGCTCTCTCATTTACCCGCAAAAAAATTAAGCCATATTAACCAGAAAGGAGGGAGTATGGACTAGCACTACTTTTTGGTGTGTCCCATCAACTCGCATGAGCGAGGAGAAGCTTGCAGGACAAGGTGAAGCTCGCCACGCCTTTTGACTAATGCAACCTACCCTCGGTGGACATGCATCAGTCCATTCGGTGTCTGATTGTCAGAGGCATACACTGTAGTACCCAACATGCGGAGTACCATCATTGTTCGACTTCACGAAGAGGCGAAGAGCCAAGCGCAGTAGTACGAGTAGTACTACTACTAGAACCGCATGGTGGAGCGTCTGTACTCTTATTTTTTATCTCTGATAAAGTACACGTTTATTCTGGAGAAGGGCGGAAAACGGCAGCCCAACATGTAATGAATGATATCGATCAACCAACCATGCTCGAATATATGTTGGCCTCCATGCGAACTCGTCTGTGTGTTCTCGCTCCTCATCTCTCTCAAGGAACGGCGGGTTGGCTCTTTGCCGTCAATTGAGATCGGTTTGCTCACAATCCTGTCCCACATGTCAGTGATATGCCAAGAGGAGGTGCGTTGACCGACCGCCATACGCTGCATTTGGTTTTGAACCTGCATACTACTCCTCCCTCCGTCACAGTTTACAGGGCGCGCTTCATTATGATGCATTTCTCTCAATGCATTTCAACCACCAGAGAGACTTTAGACGCGTTTGGTTTAATGATCAATTAATTAGGGCGTGGTAATCGCAATCAAGTCCACAATTTTCTCTCCATGTACTGTACTACAAGATTACGGAGTGGAGTAAGTGCATGCATGTGTGTACCCGGGGTGGAAGCACTACATGCATGTGTGTACACATTATTCCCTCTAGTAATAGATGCCGTGCTATAACTACCAATGTCACACCCTGATTTTCATGGCACAACACTTAAGATGATAAATCGTGATAAATTGTGGTTTGACAAAACCTTTTGAGTGCTTGGACTTTGTCTTGATTGGATTTTGTCTGTTGTTTGCAAGTGCTCTAAAAATAAAATAAATCCTCCAACCCTTATACTCCTTCTCCTTGATCCAAAAACCTTTCCCAATGATCATGCCATGTGTATCGGGCATAAAAATAATTTCTTGCAAAAATAATTTGGCCAAATAGTATTTTCAAAATTTAGTTTTTCAAAACCCCCTGAATTGAGGTTTGCACTGCAAGTACTTAATTAAGGGCAGTAAAAATCTCTCCAAAAATATATTTGACTCCTATTAGATATAGGATACCCAGAAACCAAAAATATATATTTAAAAGTTATTTTCCTATTTTATTTAAAAGCTTTTTCTTAAGGCCAGAAATGGTCTTTAATAGGGAAACATTATTTTAATGCTTTAAAAATATTTGTGAAAATTTAGGGAAACTCAGTGGACATATATTGTCCATATATAAGAGTTTCAACACATGGTCATGTTCAAAATATTGGTCAAATCCCTCAAATACCCTTTCTGGATATTTCAAGCTTTTGAAATATTTACAAAGGAAATATTCTCCAAAAATTCCAAGGAAATTCTAGCATGTCACATATGACATGTTTGATGATCTAGACAAGTATCATATCATGGAGAATAGTATAACCCCATGAAATCCCCTCAAAACCATTTCTGTCCATTTTGAAGTTTGAGCAAATTTACATTACCAAACATGTGCAAATTCTCTCAAATCTTGTGTACATGATAAACTGGTCTAACCATTCATCTAGACCAAATGGCACAAGTTGGAGAACAAGCTAACTTGATCAAAGAGCCCCAAAACCCTCTCTGACCAGAATCAAATTTGAACAATTCTACATTACCAACTTTCTCTCCTTGATTCCAACTTTTGTGAGCAGGATCACATGACCAAATGCGGCCACCACACCTAGTGGTGCATCAAGGAGAAGTGATTTGATCAATTAGATCTACACAAGTTCATTTCTGCCAAATTCTAGGGTTCACAAAAGTTGCATTGGCAACTTTGCCCAAATGAACTCAAGCTTGGTGGAAGGCCCTAATTATGTGTACCATTTGACCCTGTCAAGCCTCATGTCAAGTGGAGTTCATCTTCTTGCCCAAACCACCATCAAACACCTTCTGGCAGAAATTAAAAATGTATGTTTTGTCCACTTCCACTAATCTCCTTGAGCCCTCCTTTTTACCACAGCCCCTCCTAGTCCCCCTCTACCTCTGGTGTGCTTCCCTGCCCGAGAAGCAATGATGAAGCGGGCAGGGACCCATTTTTCTTCTCCGGGCAGCAGCATTATCCCTCTCTCTCAGTCTCTCTCTCCTCCTTGGCATTCCAGAGCATCCAAGGCTCTCCTCGGCTTTGCCCATACCCCGCAGCTGCCAGACAAAGTGGATCGCCATGAGTGCGCGCGAAAAGCCGCACATGCCGACCAAAGGCGCGCCTGGAGCACGCCATCAAGGCCCCGACCGTTGACACGGGCGCCCTGGCCCACCTCGAGCCTCCCCTCGCGCCAGTCGAGGTGTCTTGACGTCCGCAACACGCCACCATCCTGGCCCCCTCCTCTTTCCCTCTCTCTCACCCCCTGCGGCGCGTGCCCAGAGCCGCCCGGCTCGGCCAATGCCCGGCCTCGCACGCGCGAGCACCAGGGCCTCGCCCCGCTCCCTCTCTCTCTTCCTGGCACCCTACGCGACTCCCACGAACGCCGTAGACAGCTCCTCTCCCTCCCTCCTGGCCTCCCGAGCCGTTGCCACGGCCACCCGTGCGCCGCGTCCACGGTGAGCTACGGGTCGGCTATTTAAGGCCACCCCCGAGCCCCCTCTCGACTCCTTTGCCTCTCTCTCCCTCCCAGAGACCCCTGGACCAACTCACTCCTCTCCCCGTGCCCTCCATCCATCACAACGGCCGGAGCGCCGCCGTCCTGGCTCCCCCTAAATCCGGGCTATCCCGAACCTCTCCTCTCTCCCTAGCCACTCTTGCACCCTCATACCACCACCTCGAGGCCCTCCGTCACCGCTGCTCATCCCGGAACGCCACGCGCTGCGTGGTCAAGATGGCCGACAGCCTCCTCCGCGCCACCTGTGCCATCGCTGCTGCAGCCCTCCACGGCGTGCGTGTAGCACATGGATGGGCGCGGCATGGCCTCCTGAGCACGCCGGTGGGCGGAGCGTTGCCGGAGACGCTCTGTAGCCCCGACAATCGCCGGCGGGAGCCGCTCCTCCCCGCGGCCGAGCGCCAGCTGGGAGGTTGAAGGCGACCTGCACTGGGCCCGCCAGCGTCGGCCACCAGGCTGGGCCCCGCCTGCTTATGTGGAGACGGCTTCGCCAAGATCTGTTTTCCTCCAGCGTTGGCGTACTCCGCGAACTCCGCCTCCGACGCCGCCTCCTGCCCGGCCCAATGAGCCACTGGGCCGCCCATCGCTAAATCAAGCTACCGGTCGCTGGATAAGGGTAAAGCCCTTTCCCTTTCCTTTTTCTTTTTCTGTAAATTTCTAAAATCCATAAACAATTCAAATGGACTCCAAATTTGATTTGATGATTCAAATTTCTAGTGACTATAAATCATGAGCTACCTGTTGGTGCACCGTGCACATTTTTCCAGAGACCTTTTCTTCACAAATATTTATCAAATCCTATTTTTCCTATTTCTGTGATGAACTTTAGAAAATCACAGAGAGCTCAAACTTGATCCAAATTCCATGATTCAAATTCCTAGATGCTTCTAAGTTCATAACTTAGTTTATGAACATTTTTTTTAATACTTTCTGTACCCCACAAATGAATGAGCCATTTCTTCATGTTTGTCAACTTTGCAAATCCATAGAATATTCGTTTGAACTCCAAATCCAGTGAAACCAACTCCTAGATGTTTCTAAAATCATGGTTTGTTAAATGGGTACCTTTGCTCATTTTTCAAAGACATGTTTCTGTACACTTCTTACAAACCCATAAACCCCTTGATTCCATCATATTGAAATGTTCAGAGATATCCACTGATCCAATTCCAATGAAACCACTCTGGTTATTTTTCATATAACCAGAGATGTCCTAGAAAAGTCAAATTAATATTTTTGGAGCACTTTTATTTTCTGCCTTCTTGTGTTGCTTATTATGCTTGCTTTCGACGATAGTTGACGAAGTAGACGGAATGCTCGGAGTTGGACCAGAGATATTTGAAGACCTCAAGACTTTCTTACAACAGTAAGCAGCCCTTTGACCATGTCTATGAAACCTTTTATGCATGTCATATATCACTTATTATTGTTGCATCGGAATCATGATGAGATGGTAAACCACGTTGGTTGGTCGCCTCACTTCCTCATTGATACTTGCATTGTGCATGACCCTACCTCCTTATGAGGGTTATGCCAAAGGGAGTAGATAGGATGCTAAAATAGTTGCTACGCAAAAAAAGGGGCGGGATATGCATGGTGATGGAGGCAAATATGTTCCCAAAGACTTTTTGAAAACCCTGCGGGTGCCACTAATGCCCGAGGGAGATGTTGAGCTGGGTAACCACTTGACAAAGAGGTGGTGTACCGAGAAGGATATGTGAGTGTGGTTTCAAAAACGGATTGGTTTAAGTTGCGACCGTTATTCCAACCTTACATGCGCAACCACTCTACCCTTGTATGGGAAAGGGCATTATTGATTACCTAGGCCGATACTAGCTTGGAGCTTGCATTACTTGTGATGGGGCAGAGTTGGTGCTCTCTCTCGGGATGGGGTCGTGCCAGGTAGGGCGGCCAAGAACATTTTTATGGGGCACCGGACACACCGTTGGTACCCCGTGCTTGTGATATGAGATGATTATGGAGCGTGGCTCCACGAAAATGATATGTGATAATGTTGGGCACGGGGGTTACTACCAATCGAGTGGACTCCATGTTAGTGTCGTCTAGGGAAAGGTAGTGATCGGGTGCTTAACCCGGGTACTTGAGGTACCGCGGGTCGTGGATGACACAAAACTTCCCCGGATCTTGTGGGTAAAGTGTGCAGCCTCTGCAGAGTGTAAAACTATTCGAATAGCCGTGTCCACGGTCAAGGACAGTTGGGTAACCGCTCTTGGGCTACGTCCATATGTTTACGAAACCTGGTGAGTATGTATGGATGAGTGGAGAGAACTACATGGGTCAAGTCCAAGGACTTGACATGATTGAGTTGGGTTGGTGTCCACTCCATTTATGTTGATATCTATAACTTGTCCTCAGGGATTACATGAATCCTCTTGATGCATGCTATGCAAGTTGTTGAACATGTCGTTGCACTCAAAACTGGCTTTCTGCAAAAATTTACCTATATCATGCATTGTTGAATCTTGAACCAAGAAATGGGTTGCTTGCGAGTACATTCAAAGTACTCATTGGCTTGCCACCTGGTTATTTTATTGGCCGGGCATGAAAGAACAAGATATATTGAAGAGTACCTTGGTGACGATTGTGCGAAGCTAGGACGCTTTCCCAAATGTAATGCCTGTAGGGTTAAGGCAGATGGCATGGGTCCAAGTTAACGACGAAGATTTCCGCTGCGATGATATACTCAAGACCTGACCATAACGGTCCTACTTTTGAAAAAGGTATGTATGGATGTAAGACTCTTGTTATTCAGCTTCTGTGTGTTCAGTGAGCATTGATCTCTGGGATCATCATACACGCAGCATTCGGTGATCTCGACTTATGAGTCGGGGTCCCCACAGAGCTGGTATCAGAGCCATCCTGACTGTAGGAAGCCTTAGTCAGCATGGTCGTTAGTTAGGGTAAAAATATTTCCAAAACTACTACTAGTTTCCAAAACTATCTATACTTCTCTTCCCTTCCCAGTTTTTCAAAAACTAAGGTATACTTCCCCCATCGATCTCTTCCCTTCAAAACTATTTCAAACGGTCGCTAGAACCCTTATGCCCCTGACCACTGGATTCCTTGTAATCCTCGTGGATAATCTAGAAGGAAGATGCCTTGCCAGACATTCACCCACATCTCCTGAACACAAGATTGGCGACACCACAACAAGACGACACCAACAGAAGATACATCCTCGAGGAATGAGGACATGAAGACCCAGGAGATGGTGACACCCTTGAAACTGCCCCAAGATGATGCAACCTTAGCCTACGATGATTAGGGCATAGGATATGCAAAATCATGATATACATCGCTAATAGGGTAACCCTGTCACTACCGTTGTTGTATCGGCAACCACCGGTGGATGAGAACCTAGCCATTTGGTCCGCCTCACTATAGTGAGCAGGAAAACGGTTCTCTTCATTCCCCGCTCTTGGTGTCGATGTTGTCATCAACGTAACCGACATGTTGGACCTCTACTATGCTTGTTAATGTCATTGCATAAAGGATTACCTACCTAGTACCATCGACGGCTTAGAAAGCAAAAGCGATCATCATGGTTAAGAAGACAAGAGAAGACCAAGTCAAAGATAGCTACAAGGAGCCACCTTCACCCCATCACTCCAAAGAAAGTAGAAGTTGTTGAAGACTCTTCAAGCTCAACCGAGATCGTTTCATCGAACAACTACAAGAGACGTAGCAACACACGAGGAAAACCGGGAAGACTGCACGAGGCACAAGGCATGACTACTGAGTCCGAGGACCCCTAGGGTAGGATAAGTCGTGTACCCCCTATGCGCAGTCGAGTCCGTATGATGGTTCGAATAGAACCATGATTGTGTGTTGCTTGTTTTTTTTATTTGTTTGTGTTTTGATATCAGTCGCCCTTTTTCCCGAGGCAACTAGTACGCGGCTATATCACCTGCCTTATTTTATTGTTTGTGTTTGGCCCTTTCAGCACTTGTTTGTTTGCACTTGCACTATAGAACCCCCTTTAGGCATTCCCCTCCTCTATGCTACTTCTCCCTCTCATCTCTCTCCTCAACTGAAGAACAGCAAGACAAGATGCACCAAGGAGTCTACTCCGGCGACCAACTAGCACTGAAGACTTTTGCTGCCGCCTCTTCGACCAAGTACAACCCCGTAGAGTTATGCTTATCCCTCATGACTGGAACCCCATCCCTAGACCCTTCGAGACTTCATGATATAACCCATCTCGAATCCTTAACAATGTTCTTAACTCTCAGACTTGCAAAGAGAACCAGTTAAGCCTCCGTGACCTCGCTCAACATTGGGATCACTATGGAACTAGTGGACGTAGGGAATGAACACCTTATCATCCTAATATAGCACCAGAACTGATGATGCCATAGGGAAGACCAATTTGAGGATATAGGAACAGAGGACAAATGACTTGATGAGTTTATATCAGTGACCTCGAGGAATTATTTGAGACTCTTCGGAGGATTATAGGGCTTTCATGTTGGTAGATGAACTTGGTAGGATCAGTTAATAGGGTAGCATAACTTTCATTACCCCTGGATAAATTGGATTTAGTGGGACAATTAAGATCGCAAGCTAAATTCTAGGATTAGACTTAGCCATGGGATATTGATAGGAGATAGTTGACATTATGATAATGACTTTGGGGAAGCATGTAGGAATTCGCGTTGGACATGAGATTTGGATTTAAATAGGTGATCCTAGTTGAGTATAGGTGGTGAGTAAGTCTACATGGTTCAAAATAAATTGGATTTAGACTGATGATCCCGATCATGATACCATGTTTCTTGGAGGACAATAAACTAGGAGATTGGATTAATTGTCGGAGTTGATATAAGCTTGACCTTGGAGTTTACTTGACCATGATAATGGAAATTGGTGGACTTACTATAGTAGAGACAGCCCTTTCAAGTATTTGGGGACTATAGGACATTAGAAGATTCGTGTGAGACACCATAGACATTGGATTTGTATAATTAAATGGATTATGTAGTGATTGATGGAAGTTAATGGGTTGTTGGTTGATTCATAGGAAGGAAACAAGATCTTGGAGTGGCTTACGACGTGTTTCCTTAGAATAGAGGTGCTTTATCTAAGACCTTGGAAGAATAGGCTGAGCACTTGGATTGTCACGTTCAAGCTTAGCAGCTTATATGTTCTATCCATGGATTTTTAGGGGTAGACATACATATGAGTTTGGGGGTTGTAGACATATATGATTTTGTTAGACCCCCTCTCGAGAGTCATGAGGATATGAATGACATGAGTGATGATTGGAGTTGACCTATACGAGATAATCCTTTTGGTAATATGATGTGAAGACTAGGTAGAACTATTGGCATCTCGTAAACTGTCTTTGAAGGATAAGATGATAAATGTTCACTCGCACACTAGATCCTTGAAACCCTTAAGCCCTACCAAGCCACAACATGGCCGGATCCTGACCTTGGGTTTTGTCTCTAGATCGATAAGACCTTGGCCAATACTCAACCGTGACCATCACCAATGCCTCAAATTTCACTTTACGCACCCTACAGACTTCATGGAGTGCTTGGACAAGATAGTTGTCATCTTTCTTTGATGACATACTCGTCTACCCGAAGACGGAAGAAGAATCGTTGAGCTGGTCAAGGAACATCTGAAGACCGTCATGTCTAACAGGAAGAACTACACCAACCACCTTCTTCAAGAAGTATACTTCCGCGTTAAAGACCATGTGTATCTGCAAGCCACTCCTCTCTAAGGAACCAAGCATTACCATGACAAGGGAACCCACACCAAGATTCATCGGCCCCCTCCGAGATCACTCCAAGATTTAACAATCCCCTCTGAGATCACTACGAGACGAATAGAATACAAGCACACCGGAATTGCCACCTGAGTTACCTGGTGTGCACAACGCTTTCCATGCATCGCAACCCCGGAAGTGTTTCCAACTTCCTAACTTGCCCGATCTCTGAGAGGGCAATGACCACCGAGCCATCGACCCCTAGCCCAATCTAACCTACCACGAGCTACCCATTAGCAACCTGGACCAAGTAGAACATTATATACGAAACCACACCATCAAGTACTTCAAGGATCAAAGGAGCACCGCCGAAGCAGAACAAGATGAGGACGTGAAGACCACCCCACATCAAAGTTTTTGCATCCCTTTCCGCGCCTAGTTTGGGAATCTGGGGACGAGATTCTGGTAAGGGGGGTAGGTCTGTCACACCCTGATTTTCATGGCACAACACTTAAGATGATAAATCGTGATAAATTGTGGTTTGAAAAAAACTTTTGAGTGCTTGGACTTTGTCTTGATTGGATTTTGTCTGTTGTTTTCAAGTGCTCTAAAAATAAAATACATCCTCCAACCCTTATACTCCTTCTCCTTGATCCAAAAACCTTTCCCAATGATCATGCCATGTGTATAGGGCATAAAAATAATTTCTTGCAAAAATAATTTGGCCAAATAGTATTTTCAAAATTTAGTTTTCAAAAACCCTGAATTGAGGTTTGCATCGCAAGTACTTAATTAAGGGCAGTAAAAATCTCTCCAAAAATATATTTGACTCCTATTAGATATAGGATACCCGAAACCACAAAAATATATTTAAAAGTTATTTTCCTATTTTATTTAAAAGCTTTTTCTTAAGGCCGTAAATGGTCTTTAATAGGGAAAAATTATTTTAATGCTTTAAAAATATTTGTGAAAATTTAGGGAAACTCAGTGGACATATATTGTCCATATATAGGAGTTTCAACACATGGTCATGTTCAAAATATTGGTCAAATCCCTCAAATACCCTTTCTGGATATTTGAAGCTTTTGAAATATTTACAAAGGAAATATTCTCCAAAATTTCCAAGGAAATTCTAGCATGTCACATATGACATGTTTGATGATCTGGACAAGTATCATATCATGGAGAATAGTATAACCCCATGAAATCCCCTCAAAACCATTTCTGTCCATTTTGAAGTTTGAGCAACTTTACATTGCCAAACATGTCCAAATTCTCTCAAATCTTGTGTACATGCTCAACTGGTCTAACCATTCATCTAGACCAAATGGCACAAGTTGGAGAACAAGTTAACTTGATCAAAGAGCCCCAAAACCCTCTCCTCGACCGTAATCAAATTTGAACAATTCTACATTACCAACTTTCTCTTCTTGATTCCAACTTTTGTGAGCAGGATCACATGACCAAATGAGGCCACCACACCTAGTGGTGCATCAAGAAGAAGTGATTTGATCAACTAGATCTACACAAGTTCATTTCTGCCAAATTCTAGGGTTCACAAAAGTTGCATTGGCAACTTTGCCCAAATGAACTCAAGATTGGTGGAAGGCCCTAATTATGTGTACCATTTGACCTGTCAAGCCTCATGTCAAGTGGAGTTCATCTTCTTGCCCAAACCACCATCAAACACCTTCTGGCAGAAATTAAAAATGTATGTTTTGTCTACTTCCACTAATCTCCTTGAGCCCTCCTTTTTACCACAGCCCCTCCTAGCCCCCCTCTACCTCTGGTGTGCTTCCCTGCCCGAGAAGCAATGATGAAGGGGGGCAGGGACCCATTTTTCTTCTCTGGGCAGCAGCATTATCCCTCTCTCTCAGTCTCTCTCTCCCTCCTTGGCATTCCAGAGCATCCAAGGCTCTCCTCGGCTTTGCCCATACCCCCGCAGCTGCCAGACAAAAGTGGGCCATGAGGCTGAAAAGCCGCACAAGATGTCAGCCAAAGGCCCGGACGCCATCAAGGCTCCCGACCGTTGACACGCGCTCCCCGTCCACCTCGAGACTCCCCCTCGCGTCAGTCGAGGTGTCTCGACGTCCGCAACACGCCACCATCCTGGCCCCCTCCTCTTTCCCTCTCTCTCACCCCCTGCGGCGCATGCCCAGAGCCGCCCGGCTCGGCCAATGCCCGGCCTCGCCTGTGTGAGCACTGTGGCCTCGCCTGGCCCTCTCTCTCTTCCCTGCACCCTACGCGACTCCCACGAACGCCAGAGACAGCTCCTCCCTCCCTCCTGGCCTCCCGAGCCGTTGCTGCTGCCACCCGTGCGCCAAGGCCCACGGTGAGCTACTGGTCGGCTATTTAAGGCCACCCCCAAGCCCCCTCTCGACTCCTTTGCCTCTCTCTCCGTCCCAGAGACCCATGGACCAACTCACTCCTCTCCCCGTGCCCTCCATCCATCACAACGGCCGGAGCGCCGCCGTCGGGCTCCGCCTAAATCTGGGCTATCCCGAACCTCTCCTCTCTCCCTAGCCACTCCTGCACCCTCATACCACCACCTCGAGGCCCTCCGTCACCGTCGTTCATCCCCGAGAATGCCACGCGCTCGTGGCCGAAGATGGCCGACAGCCTCCTCCGCGGCCACCTGTGCCATCGCTGTAGCCCTCCACGGCGTGCGTGTAGCACATGGATGGGTGCGGCATGGCCTCCTGAGCACGCCGGTGGGCGGAGCGTCGCCGGAGACGCTCTGTAGCCCCGCGGCCGGAGCGCGCGCGGGAGGTTGAAGGCGACCTGCAGCTGGGGCCCGCGCGTCAGCGACCCAGCGGCTGGCCCCCACCCGTCAGCGACCCTGCAGCTGGAGACGGCTTCGGCCAAGATCTGTTTTCCTCACGCGTTGGCGTACTCCGCGAACCCACCTCCGACGTCGCCTCCTCTGCCCGTCTAGCCGAGCCACTGGGCCGGCCCACTGCTAAACTACGCCCAGTGCGCTGGATAAGGGTAAAGCCCTTTCCCTTTCCTTTTTCTTTTTCTATAAATTTCTAAAATCCATAAACAATTCAAATGGACACCAAATTTGATGATTCAAATTTCTAGTGACTCTATAAATCATGAGCTACCTGTTGGTGCAGAATGCACATTTTTCCAGAGACCTTTTCTTCACAAATATTTATCAAATCCTATTTTTCCTATTTCTGTGATGAACTTTAGAAAATCACAGAGAGCTCAAACTTGATCCAAATTCCATGATTCAAATTCCTAGATGCTTCTAAGTTCATAACTTAGTTTATGAACATGTTTCTTAATACTTTCTGCACCCCACAAATTAATGAGCCATTTCTTCATATTTGTCAACTTTGCAAATCCATAGAATATTCGTTTGAACTCCAAATCCAGTGAAACCAACTCCTAGATGTTTCTAAAATCATGGTTTGTTAAATGGGTACCTTTGCTCATTTTTCAAAGACATGTTTCTGTACACTTCTTGCAAACCCATAAATCCCTTGATTCCGTCATATTGAAATGTTCAGATATCCACTGATCCAACTCCAATGAAACCACTCTGGTTATTTTTCATATAACCAGAGATGTCCTAGAAAAGTCAAATTAATATTTTTGGAGCACTTTTATTTTCTGCCTTCTTGTGTTGCTTATTATGCTTGCTTTCGGCGATAGTTGACGAAGTAGACGGAATGCTCGGAGTTGAACCAGAGATATTTGAAGACCTCGAAGACTTTCTTACAACAGTAAGCAGCCCTTTGACCATGTCTATGAAACCTTTTATGCATGTCATATATCACTTATTATTGTTGCATCGGAATCATGATGAGATGGTAAACCACGTTGGTTGGTCGCCTCTGTTACTTCCTCATTGATACTTGCATTGTGCATGACCCTACCTCCTTATGAGGGTTATGCCGGTGGGAGTAGATAGGATGCTAAAATAGTTGCTACGCAAAAAGGGGTGGGGATATGCATGGTGATGGAGGAAAATATGTTCCCAAAGACTTTTTGAAAACCCGTGGTGCCACTAATGCCCGAGGGAGATGTTGAGCTGGGTAACCACTTGACAAAGAGGTGGTGTACCGGAGAAGGATATGTGAGTGTGGTTTCAAAAACGGATTGGTTTAAGTTGCGACCGTTATTCCAACCTTACATGCGCAACCACTCTACCCTTGTATGGGAAAGGGCATTATTGATTACCTAGGCCGATACTAGCTTGGAGCCCGCATTACTAGTGACGGGGAGAGTTGGTGCTCTCTCGGACGGGGTCGTGCCAGGTAGGGCGGCCAAGAACATTTTTATGGGGCACCGGACACACCGTTGGTACCCCGTGCTTGTGATATGAGATGATTATGGAGCGTGGCTCCACGAAAATGATATGTGATAATGTTGGGCACGGGGGTTACTACCAATCGAGTGGACTCCATGTTAGTGTCGTCTAGGGAAAGGTAGTGATCGGGTGCTTAACCCGGGTACTTGAGGTACCGCGGGTCGTGGATGACACGGAAGTTCCCCGGATCTTGTGGGTAAAGTGTGCAGCCTCTGCAGAGTGTAAAACTATTCGAATAGCCTTGTCCATGGTCAAGGAGAGTTGGGTAACCGCTCTTGGGCTACGTCCATATGTTTACGAAACCTGGTGGGTATGTATGGATGAGTGGAGAGAACTACATGGGTCAAGTCCAAGGACTTGACATGATTGAGTTGGGTTGGTGCCCACTCCAGTTATGTTGATATCTATAACTTGTCCTCGTGGATTACATGAATCCTCTTGATGCATGCTATGCAAGTTGTTGAACATGTCATTGCACTCAAAACTAGCTTTCGCAAAAATTTACCTATATCATGCATTGTTGAATCTTGAACCAAGACATGGGTTGCTTGCAGTACATTCAAAGTACTCATTGGCTTGCCACCGGTTATTTTATTGGCCGGGCATGAAAGAACAAGATATATTGAAGAGTACCTTGGTGACGATCGTGCGAGCTAGGACGCTTTCCCGGTCGAGAATGCCCGTAGGGTTAAGGCGTATGTCATGGGTCCAAGTTAACGATTTAAGATTTCCGCCATGATGATATACTCAAGACCTGACCATAACGGTCCTACTTTTGCAAAACGGTATGTATGGATGTAAGACTCTTGTTATTCAGCTTCTGTGTGTTCAGTGAGCATTGATCTCTGGGATCACTGTACACGTGCATTCGGTGATCTCGACTTATGAGTCGGGGTCCCCACAACCAATGCTATTTTTCAGGCCGATCGCTAGTCGCCTTGGTCCCACAGATCTTTTTTCTTTTTTTCTGAAGCGCGCTGTGTAAACAGTGACGGATGGAGTATGAGCAGATTCAAAGAAGAGCGTATTGATGGTTGCTTCTTCAGAGCAACTTACAGTGGGAAAGGCGGGGCTTACGATTTGACTGCTCATTACTCACTATTAATGCGGTGCAACGACCGGGCTGAGTCTCCCATGCGGTTGTGCACTACCCCCTCGGTTCTTAAATGTACTCCGGAGTATATTTGTCTTTCTAGAGATTTCAACGAGTGACTACTCAAATATTTGTCTTTTTAGAGATTTCAAATGGACTGGCACATACGGATGTATATACATATTTTAGAGTGTAGATTCTCTCATTTTGCTCCATATGTAGTCACTTGTTGAAATCTCTAGAAAGACGAATAGAATATTTAGGAACGGAGGGAGTACACATACGAAGCAAAATGAGTGAATCTACACTCTAAAGTATGCCCGTTTGAAATTTGTAAAAACATAAATATTTAGGAACGAAGGAGTATAATTTTGTGGATGACACATGGACCTGGATGATGAAAAGGCTTGTGGCAATGCTATCAAGCTTCCATCATTTGTTTACATAATTGACGTACTATACAAATAATTTTCCAGCGAGACATGAAATTGTACAATGGTGTGAGCTTTCAGCTGCTTTCGTGTCCCGCCATCGATGCTCTTTTGGAAACAATAAAAACTAACTTCCTTGCAAATGCATGTCAATTATTAGCAGATCGAGCTAATAATTACATCACAATCAAGACAGAGTTGTGAGAAGGTGTTAAATTAAAATTGATCCATGCTTTCATTGGCAGCAACCTCCCCCCAGCTCTGTCTAAATCAACAAGGCATGTTGGGAAAAAAGTAGCTGTCTGGAGCATGCAACATTCCGATCATTTTGTGCAGTTCCACTAAAATAGAGTTGAGCGTCCCTGTTCCAAAGATATTAAGTGTGATTATGATAATAGAGGCCTGCTGATGAAACAATAAACACATAAATAGTAGCCGGTCACCTTTGCAGTCTCTCTTAAGAATAACTAGTTGGAGAAGATTAGGCTCGGAGTTGGATGAGGAGGATAGAGAAAAACCAATCTCCCTTTGTGCAGTCGCACTTAAATGTAGAGACGTTGCCCATGTGACATTTTAGTACAACTGCACAAAACACTCTTAAGAAAAAAGTGATTTGTGCAGTTCACCAAAAGGTTACAATAGCAACGAGGTGAAATGGATAGCCCTGTTTGGAAAAAATAGGTAGAAAGGAAACAATTACTGGCCAATAACAATTGATGACACATGTGACGACAAAAAAGAAGCATATTCCTTGCCCTAGGGAAGATAACAACACGGTTGTGTTTGTCTAAAACGGTGTGAGGACGAGAATGCAATATGGAAAGTACGTTGGACGAGCTACGTTTTGGGCAAAGAACTATGGAAGATCCACATGCAACGACGTGGGAAGATGGGCAGTGGAGCAAGGCCGGAGGGGATACCTGGAGATCGTCGGGATGTAACCAGCTGAGAGGCGGCAGGCGGAATCTGCGAGCAGGTGGCGTAGGCCCTGCCGCGCCGGAGCTTGGTCAGAGAGAACGGCGTGTACCGCAGATCGGGACGTGCTGCCTCGGCACCGTCGAACGGAGAAACGATGCACTTCCTCCCTTTCCCCCGGCGGACGGGATGCGGCCGGATCAGTGACCAACGGTGAGAGAGAGAGAGAGGCCACCGCACTCCCTTTCCACCAGTGTACGGGATGCGGCCGGATCAGTGACCAACGTTGAGAGAGAGAGGCCACCGCAGCCTTGTGTGAGATACTCTGAAGAGCGACAAACCAGGCACGCAAGGCTCCATTGTATATAGTGAGCGGACTACCTTTTTCTCCATAAAAATCGTTTTATATTCTGTGTATGTGCCATTGAGCGCTATAACTTTATTTAAAAATAGCGCGGCAACGCGTCAAGTCGAACTTTGTTTCGTGCAGGTGTGGTACACGACCTCCCTAGATAAACAACCGCTATAGGCGTTCAAATTAGCACGTGGGCTGCCATTTCGTAAAGAAATGAGCCCCACCGTGTACCCGCACGGGTATGGCTGGGCACGAAGCGTGAGTACGTGCACGGTGCACCTATTCTCTTCTTGTATACTTGCACCACCTACGTGGGGTTGTGTGAGAGAGGTACAAACCTAGAGAGATATAGTGTGTGGGTTCTTTAGAGTTTTTTTTGGGGGGGGGGGTCAATCAAAAATGTAACATATGCAATGTATGTGAAATAGAGTCCTGGATATAACATATATAGAGAGGGGGCGATCCACGGGAAGAGAGTGGAGGTATCACCGGCTTGAGGTGTCCATAGAATCGAAAAGAGGGATGATGTGTATGTGTGTGTGCGCGCGCGATCGATAAAGAGTGCCATCGAATTTGTGTGTGCCCACGTCAAAGATATAGAGTGGCTGGCCCTCGAACATGAGAGGGGACATGTGCAGTTTGTCTCTGTGGCATGGATACCTACCTGCAGCGCTCGACTATCGGTGTGTGGTGGGGGAAGAGGAAGGCCCAATTAACTATAGAGGTACAATGGCTGGTATATGTGTGGAGGAGGAGAGAGGCCTACCTCATGTATTAAGAAGATTGATCTGCCTCATGTATTAAGGGAGATCGATCGGCATCCATGCATATGTGCAGGAGAGGAATAAGGTTGGGAGAATTTGATGACCTCAAACAAAGGACCATGACGGTGTCAGAATACAACAGCCAGTTTACTCTGTTGTCTCGCTACACCAACGAAGAGCGTATGACTGAAAGCAAGAAGATGGAAAAATTCTTGGAAGGGCTGGCACCCGCACTTAAATGCCAGCAGGTTGTGCACACCTTTCCATATTTCAAGACGCTGGTGGATAAGGCCATTACCTTGGAAAATGAGAGACGCAGCTTGGAGGATTTTCGCAGTTTAAAAAGGACTAGACTACCCTTGCTCGCAACCACCGAAGCAAGATGGATTTTCGTAAAGGTGGGACACACAAACCCACAACAAACGCCTCACGCCCAATCAAGAATTTCCATGCGAGGGACAAGGAGTTCACATATCGCCCAGCGCATTTGCTACGCTTAGGAGAAGAAGGGCACTATGCCAAACAAAGTGCCCCAAGCCAAGGAACTCGACCCCAAAACCGAACAACGGTGGCAATAATTCAGCGCCCAAGCGGAACAATTTCAACCCCAATAACAACCACAGGAAGGGTCATCTGAACCACGTGACGAAAGAGGAAGCACATAATGCCCCAGATATCATACTCGGTACGTTCCCTATCAACACAATACCTGCCATGGTTTTGTTTGATTCTGGAGCTTCTCACTCATTCATTTCGAAGAGTTTTGCTTTGCAAAATAATTTTTCGATGCTTCCCTTGGAAAAATCCATGATCATCAAGTCCCCTCGATTAAGCAAGTGACTCGTAGCTACCGCCAAGGTGTGGTTATTGAATTTGAAGGATTGAAGTTTCACGCCAACCTTATTGTATTGGAAAATAAAGGATCGGATGTCATCCTAGGGATGGATTGGTTAACCACCAACAAAGGTTTTATTGACTGCTTCAACCGGACCGTAATTCTCACCCCCCACCACAGGAAGACAATAAGAGTTTCAGCCAAAGAGAGAAAATATCCCGAAACCGAGATTGAACAAGGTGGATGTTTCGAATTAAGCAAGGTTCCAGAGTGTGTGAATTTCAGACGTATTTCCCGAAGAACTACTGTGCATGCCACCGCATCGAGAGATAGAATTCAGCATTGAGCTAGCACCCGGAACCGCCCCCCATATACAAGAAACCATACAAAATGACACCATCCGAATTGGTAGAATTTAAGAAGCAAATAAAAGAATTATTGGACAAAGCATATATACGAGCCAGTTCCTCACCTTGGGGTTCACCAATTTTATTTGCCAAGAAAAAGGATGGGACACTGAGATTATGTATAGACTATCAAGCACTTAACATGGTCACAATCAAGAATAAATACCCAATGCCAAGGATAAATGATTTATTTGATCAGCTCGCTCAGGCCAAGGTCTTCTCAAAAATTGACTTAAGGTCGGGATACCATCAATTAAAAGTACGAACAGAGGATATCCCCAAGACAGCCTTCACCTCCAGATACGGACTGTATGAGTTCAAAGTAATGCCGTTTGGACTAACAAACGCCCCGGCATATTTTGTTCACCTCATGAACAAAGTATTTATGAAGTTTATGGACAAGTTTGTTGTGGTATTCATCGCCGATATTCTGATATACTCCAAGACACCAGAAGAGCACGCTGAACATCTCCGAATCGTACTAGGAGAACTAAGGAAACATCAATTGTACGCCAAGTTTAGCAAGTGTGAATTTTGGCTAGGACAAATAGGTTTTCTGGGCCACGTACTGACCCAAGAAGGTATTGCCGTAGACCCAGAAAAGGTCAAGGCCGTGCTTGTCTGGAAACCACCAGCCATGTAATGCATTTATCTGAAGTTTCTTGGGAATGGCAGGATACTACCAAAGATTTATTGAAGGATTCTCCACCATAGCAAAGCCAATGACACAGCTTACTCAAGAAGGACAAGAAGTTTGAATGGACTGAAGCTTATAGAAAAGTTTCCAAGAGCTAAAAAGGAAATTGACGACAAGACCAAAGATTAATCGTACCGGATATACACAAAATTTTTGAGGTGTACAGACGCATCCCGGAAAGGCCTCGGATGCGTATTGATGCAAGAAGGCAAGGTGGTCGCAGATGTTTCCGCATAACTTTGCAAGCATGAGGAAAATTATCCTACTCATGACCTGGACTTGGCAGCGATCATTCATGCACTCAAGGAATGGAGACACTTTTTACTCGGAAATCGCTAGAAATATACACGGACCATAAAAGCCTCAAGTATATTTTCACACAACCGGAACTCAATTTATGGCAACGACGCTTGTTGGAATTAGTGAAGGATTATGATGTTGGAATCCACTACCATCCAGGAAAAGCAAATGTAGTGGCAGATGCTCTAAGTCGGAACCCTAGCCCGAAAGACGACAACCTACCAAACCCGAGACCTGAATTTAGGCAAGAGTTTGCTAAACTCAACTTGCTGGTGGTCACCGAAGGCAGCGTGTCGAATTTAGAAATGCAGCCTACCCTGATAGAAAAGATTAAAGAGGCTCAGCATGGGCACCCCAGCATTGAAGGCATAAAGCGGAAAGTGAGTTTGGGCAAGGCCTCGAATTAGATTATCGATGAGCAAGGAATATTGTGGTAATGGAGATAGACTTTATGCACCAAATATCGAGGACCTTAAACAGCAAATCTTAGCTGAAGGCCACACCGCTCCGTATTAAATCCATCCTGGAGGAACAAAAATGTACAAGGATATTCAGGAAAATTTTTGGTGGCACAGTATGAAAAGGGACATTGCCACGTTCATCGCATGTTGTGACTCTTGTCAACGCATCAAGGCTGAGCACCAGAAACCCGCCGGACTTTTACAGCCAAATAAGATACCCGAGTGGAAATGGGACGAAATTGGAATGGATTTTATTATTGGACTACCTCGGTCACGACACGGGAATGATGCCATATGGGTCATCACTGATAGACTGACTAAGGTAGCACACTTCATCCCCGTAAAGACAACCCACACCACTCAGAAGCTTGCCAGGCTTTATCTTTCCCATATCGTCTGCTTACATGGAGTCCCAAAGACAATAATATCAGACAGAGGCACTCAATTCGTCTCCCGATTTTGGGATCACTTACAACAAGCTCTGGGAACTCAACTAGCGTTTAGTACCGCATACCACCCCTGCATCGATGGACAAACCGAACGCCAGAAACCAAATTCTAGAAGACATGTTGAGAGCATGTGTCCTCACCTATGGAACCAGTTGGGAAGAAAGCTTGCCATACACAGAGTTCACATACAACAACAGTTACCAAGCCAGCCTGCAAATGGCACCATTTGAAGCTCTGTACGGGCGAAGATGTCGTACCCCGCTAAATTGGTTAGAAACCGGAGACAGCCATATCTTCGGCCCAGACATGCTCAAGGAGGCTGAAAATAAAGTTAAGGTAATTAGGGGTCGACTCAAGACAGCCCAAAGTCGACAGAAGAGTTATTACGATCAAAAACATCGGGGAGTCAGTTTTGAACCCGATGAGTTTGTGTACCTGCGAGTATCTCCTATGAGGGGCCTACAACGATTCAAGATTAAGGGAAAGCTAGCACCAAGATTCATCGGACCATTCTCAGATAGTGGCACGGAGAGGCACGGTAGCCTACCAGCTAGACTTACCCGAAGAATTATCTGATGTCCACGACGTGTTCCACGTCTCACAGTTGAGGAAGTGCGTAAGCAACCCAGAGAAGTAGGCATCCCATGAAAACATTGACGTGCAGCCAGACCTCACCTATCGGGAGCATCCAATAAGAATCTTGGAGGAGTCTAAAAGAAGGACCCGACAGAAAACCATCAAGTTTTTCATAGTTCAGTGGAGCAATCACACCGAGAGTGAAGCAATTTGGGAAAGAGAGGATTTTCTTCGGACAGAGCGCCCACACTTATTTGAGGATCAGCTGAAATCTCGGGGACGAGATTTTTCTAAGGGGGTAGGTGTTGTGACACTCAAAAAAATTTATTTTGTTTTTCAACAAAATTTTTGTTGGATTTGAAGAAGGTCATTTAAATTCTTCCAAAGACTTCTCTCTCAAAACTTTTTCCCTTGGCAAGGATTTTTATTTTTTGTATCTTCTTCAACCCTGGTGTTTGGTTATTGAGAACCTTCTTCCTGATTGTTCCCTCCTCAAATATATTTTTCTTGGAAATTATTTTCTTTTAAAAAGAAACCCTATGAGTTTTGGGGCTTCTTTCATTTTGAAACCACCCATGGTTTTACCATACTTCATGTGGTAAAAACCTCCCAAAACCCCTCCTTCCTCTTTGGAGCAATCTAAAATTTCTGTTCCAACAAGTCCAACCCATTTTTGGATTTTATTTCATTTATTTTATTTACCAAAACAATTCTGTCATTTTTTAAGCCTAGGTGATTTGCAAAGCAAGTACTTATTTCCCTTTGAGTTTTGATCTCAAACCAACTCCTCTGGATAGTCTTTAGCACCCCCAACCTAGATCCATCAAGATCCACTCTTCCTCTTTTCAAAATTTTCAAGTTTCATCCTGCAAGTTTGGACCAGATTTGTCAAATTTGGTGAAATTCATATTTCCTCTTCCCCAAAAATTCTACCAAAATTCAGGCAGCCCCCAGATGCAATGAGAGGCCACTCCACCAAAAATCAGCTCAAGGAAAATTCCCCACATGCCAAAATCATTTCGTCGAACACCTGGCCGGCACTGTTCCTGTGCACTTTCAGAAAGTTCAGAGTTTCAGAGATTACAGTGTCGTTTCTTCGTCAGAGAGTTGTCATCGATCACCCATGCGCCCTGGCGCGTTGCGCATGGCCCCTTCCCCTTGGCCAGAGCACCGCACGCCCTCTCGGACGGACGCAGGTGTCGGTGGCGGCGAGCATTGCCAACGCCGGCAGCCTCTGCGGTGGCAGAGCCACCCGTGGCGGCCAACGGAGCCAGCGCCGGCTCGCTACGCCGTTCTGCGCCGCCCAACGCCCCCTATCCTCCGCGTGGCCTCATGCATGCCAGCGCACCCCCGTAGCACCGTCGTCGTGGCCCGGCAAGCACAGGGCACGCCCTCTGCCGCCGACGGGCCCGCGTCGCCCCGTTCCGTCGCAGCCACCCAGGGAGCCTAATCCAAACTTGGTTAGCACCTAAACGAAACCGGTGAACCTCCACGTTGACGCCCAACTCCCTAAAACCCCCGAACAAGCACTGCGCCGCCGTAACCATCACCGGAGATCTCCGTTCACGGCCACCGCCTCGGATCGCCTACAAAAAGGGGCCCCGAGCTCGCTCTCGATCACGCACCACCACTGCACCCCACCAACACCCCGCCAAGCCACTAGGAGGACCTCGAGGAGGTCTCCTCCCCCAACTCCGGCCGCCCCGATCCGCCTCGGCCACCAGCTCGATCCACTCTGGTGAAGCCATCCCCGACGCCCAAACCTCGTCAGTAACCTCCTCGAGCACCTAGTGAGCTGACCCAAGCTTCATTTTGACCTTCGCAGCGAGCCGCCGTCCGCCGGAGCAAAGGCCGCCGTCGACGTGGTGCTCGCCGACGACCAACACCACCACCCACCGATGCGGAAGGACACGCTGAAATGTAGGTACCCCCCCAATCCCCCTGCCTTGCCGTGGATCGCCGCCGGCGACCACCGCAGCTCTCGGGCGCCGGCGGGCTCTGTTCTTCCCCGTTTGAATTTTTAAACCTGACGGGTGGGACCCGCCTGTCAGCCTCTCTTTTCTTTTTAAACGAACCGTTTTACAAGACGACTCGAGCAAATACGCTTTCGATGCAAGCGTTTCTGGTCTTTTCTGTTCAGCCCCCTGAGAAGTTTCTGTTTGATTACAGAAAGGTCCCTGCATTAAAACTCTTATAACTTTTAAACAAAAAAGGATTTTTGATTGATTTTTTTTGTCCTCTTTAAAATTTTGTCTCATTTTTTATCTGATTTATTTGAAAATTATTTGGAACACTTTTCTGTGCACTCACGGTATTTACGATAAGTATGTATTTTCTTATACCGTAGATACCGGAGGAGGTGACGGAACCGCGAACTTCGCCAAGCTAGACTCCGACTACTCCGAACCAGGCAAGCATGTTTGAACTTTTGACATGATGAGTGTATTTGGCATATTTGCATTACGTAGTTCATGGCATGTTTATGAGCATCTCGATGAATGTCATATTTCATGCAAAGTTGAGGCAAGTGAGTTTCGAAAATCCATATGTTGTTGGATATGAGTTACATGGCCATGTGTTGGCATGAGAATGGGTAAGATGGCAGTGTTGTAGCATGCCAGTCTTATGCCAGACTAATTGACTTCAGTGTTAACGTGAATTAAGTCACGTTCCCATTCGTTTCCCTTCCTGTACTACCATATGTTTTCCGCAAGGAATATGGCTTAGTAAGTTGTAAACTGCTTTCCTGGTACACACCAAATAGAGAGGCCGGGATGAGGGTTCCATGGCCCTGGATTAAAGCCCGTCATCCGGTCAGGGGGCATGGGTGTTTCCGGTTGGGACCGAGAGGGGGGCACCCCTTAGAGCGCGCATATATAAATTGGATCCCATGCTATTCGAGGTTGTGATCTCCCCGTCTCAAAGTTTTTCTTGAACGTTGTCTAGGTTGATTCCTGGCATCGTGAGGTGGGATGGGTGTGTGCTGGTTAGATGTGTTTCTACCGAAATACCATAAGCGGAACTAGTCCTCGTGACTACGGAAATCTGTAGACTGTGGATAATTAGTACAAACTCTGCAGAGTCAAACAATCTCATCTATGTCTGAGTTCTATGTTCAACTTATCTTGTCAGCATCAGTCTCAGTGACAAAACTCCGGTAAACCACATGAGTGATAAGTCCGGTTAAATGTTTATTCATGTGGATGACTAACCCGTTTTTTTTATTGTGTGTTGAATATTTCTTATGAGTATTATATCCTTGTGAAATTATCAGACATAAATGATGGAATATAAGCCCTTTCTGCGATGTCGCTCAGACATCCGACTGTGGCACACTTGTTGTTTACTTTTGATATAAGCCCTTTCTACGATGTCGCTCAGACGTCCGACTGTGGCACAATTGTTATTTACTTTTGAATATAAGCCCTTTCTGCGATGTCGCTCGAGACGTCCGATCGTAGCACACTTGTTGTTTCCTTTTGATATAAGCCCTTTCTGCGATGTCGCTCAGACGTCCGACTGTGGCACAATTGTTATTTACTTTTGAATATAAGCCCTTTCTGCGATGTCGCTCAGACGTCCGACTGTGGCACACTTGTTGTTTACTTTGGTATAAGCCCTTTCTGCGATGTCGCTCAGACGTCCGACTGTGGCACAATTGTTATTTACTTTTGAATATAAGCCCTTTCTGCGATGTCGCTCAGACGTCCGACTGTGGCACACTTATTGTTTACTTTTGATATAAGCCCTTTCTGCGATGTCGCTCAGACGTCCGACTGTGGCACACTTGTTGTTTACTTTTGATATAAGCCCTTTCTGCGATGTTGCTCCGACGTCCAATTGTGGCACACTTGTCATTTTACTTTCGATATAAGCCCTTTCTGCGATGTCGCTCAGATGTCCGACTGTGGCATGTATGTCATTTATTTTCAATATAAGCCCTTTATGTGGTGTCGCTTAGACGCCCGACTGCGGCATGTTTATTTATTCGTTTACCCTTCGAGGTGTCGCTCCAGACACCCGATCGGTTTTTATTTATTTTGTTGGGATTTCGGGAGGACTACCGCCCGACTTCCTTTTTACTTATCATGTTGTGCAAATATTTATTATTTGAATGTGCATTGTTATTTGCTCATGACGCATTCATGCATGCATTTGTTATATCTTATGTCCGAACTGTCTTGCGAGTACTTTCAAAGTACTCACCTGGCTTGTTGATTTGGCCAGATGTTGATGAAGGCGATCTCATGGATGAAGAATTCGATAGCGAGTCCGATGCCTAGAGGAGTCCCAGTCGGTCTCGTGCGACCCTGGATTGGTCATCATATTATATCCGCTTCCGCTACCCAAATAAATTCATCGAGCCTCACCTCGACGCTCGATGAGCTGCCGCTTAGGAGTCATATTACCCACTCCATCGTGTTATTCCACTACCACTTTATCCTCGAGTCGATGGTATGCCACCCCATACCATTGTGTCATATCCGCCATTATGTATAATTATTGGCGTGCTTGTAATAATGTCTTTGAGCACCCTCACCGACCACGTAATATGTTTTAATGCTACCGCTTTCTCAGATCATGATTTTGTCTACCAGTGAGGAGGATTTTCCTCATACTGGACTCAAAAGATCGGTTCTCAATAATCATTTTATTGAAAAACCGGTCGTGACAAAGATAGTCATACCTGTGCTGTTGTAGAAGTGTTCCATGACATTACCAAAATTATCATCACGGAAGTGTCCACTTCCATGACGATAAATCCCGCGTCACAGAAGTGCTTTCGTCAAGGGTGACCGACACGTGGCATCCACCGTAACGGTACACCATTAAGCTATCGGGTCGGATTTTGGATCCGATAACCCGTTAACAGCCACGACCAATGCCGATTTTCCACGTGTAAAATTCTCATTGGCTGATGGATCCACGTGTCAGCTCCGCGTTGGCACAGGTGTCACTCATCCAACGGTCGAGATGGGCCTATGATATGTTGACACGTGGACCGGCCCAAAAGTGGCCCACAAAGTTTAAATGGGCCGGCCCAACCGAAGGCCCATAAGATTTAGCGGACCATAATGGGCCGGCCCAGCTAAAGGCCCATAAAATTTAGCGGACCATAATGGGCCAGCCTAGCTAAAGGCCCACAAGATTTTGTGGACCACAATGGGCCGGCCCAGCTAAAGGCCCTCAAGATTCTGCAGACCATAATGGGCCGACCCAGCTAAAGGCCCAACATTCTCTGTCAAATCGGCCCGTCAACGGCCTGGTCTAAACTTGTCATCAATGCGGCCCATGGTCACTTCTGGCCCGTTAACAGTCCGCTAAGTAATTGGGCCGAATTACTGCCCGGTGTATTTCCGGCCTGTTAAAGGTCCGGCTTCATTTGGGCCCATTTACGGGCCATCAAAACTTTCGGCCCATAAACGACCGTGAAGGATTTGGGT
This sequence comes from Aegilops bicornis, assembly GCA_021605145.1. Lineage (NCBI taxonomy): Eukaryota > Viridiplantae > Streptophyta > Magnoliopsida > Poales > Poaceae > Aegilops > Aegilops bicornis. The sequence continues at coordinate 747,569,615 of CM038673.1, read as the reverse complement.
CATATTCGGCCATGTCTGTCATTCGGCCTGTCAGAGGCCCACTATAGATTTGGCCCACTTTCGGCCTGTTGTCATTTTTGGCCCGTTAACACCGGACGTAAACCATGGGCCATATGTGGCCCAACGTCATATCGGGCCCATTAACGGCCCATATAAAAATGACGATAATCTAGCCCGACCGAAGTTTCGGCCTGTTAAAGGCCCGTGTATTAGGTCGGCGCATTTACGGCCCGTCCGAATTTCGGCCTGTCAAATATCCGCATGGTAAATGGGCCACCATTTCGGCCTGCTAAGTCCAAGGGTTATTCAAAGACAATCAGGCCCAATCTCACTTTCGGTCTATTAAAGGCCCATGTTTTTATGGGCTCGACATATTTACACCTGTAAACGGCCTACTTTTACTGAGGGCCCAAATTATGTTTACGCCTGTTAAAGGCCCACTATGGGCACAGGCCTACCAGAAAAATTTGAAAGCTTATGCTAATTTAAGCCCAGATAGTTTTAGTGGGCTACATGCCAATTTCGGCCCGTAATCGTTTTTAGCCCAATTGGAATGGTCCCGACAAATGTTGGCATGTTGGGCTCCTACGAAGCTTTCGTCCGAATACATTACTAAGATAAACCAAAAATAGCGTCATAATTACTGCAGCCTGTGGCAGCATCATAAATGTTGTATCACAACAAAATAAATTCCAATCATACAACAAAAGGCCTATTGGCATAAAGTTTATAGTCCTTCTAGATAAAAGCACCATCAGATGTATAGAGGCACAGATCATTTGACCTGAGTGCTAATGTTTCAGGCTGTAGAATCTGATTGGGCAGCACGATCTCCACCTTTTTTCTGCCATTGCTCTTCAACAACGGTTTAATGTCCGATAGTCCGTTTCAAAACCATTCATATCTTGACGGCATTTCTCAACCACTATTCTTGTTTCCAAACAACGTCCATTAGGGATTGGACTTGTGTCCGGAGCACAGATATATCACTACTGTCTAGCAGGAAGATTTTGTTCAAGAGGGCGATTTGGACAAGGTTACCTTGACAACCAACCCAAAATTACGCAGAAGGTGCTTTTTGCAAGTTAGTGGAGAGACACCGACGACCGCAACAAGAGGTGACATTGTGCCTGTAGTAGCCTCATCACCTTCAGGTGGTTGTGGCTGTTCAATCATTTGTTCCATAGCTTCCTGAAAGTTTGAACTTGTAGATTAGTGTACCAGATGAGTTACTAATGAGACAAAAACAAACAAAGTAGGTTAAACGTTTATACATAACTTATTTTGGTGAACTACTGTAATACATTAGCATGTATTGTAGTGCCAACTACATAATAAAATCACTTTCAGAACATATGTCCATGTAGCATGCCTATTGTATTGTCTATTTCCTCACATTCGTTGACATCTAAGGATAAAGAGACATGGTTTAAAGTAGGATGAACATAGTATGACATCATTCATATCATGGGCAAACAGATATAAAACAAATAGGCTATTGTATCATTGTGTGCACGTGAACATAACAACTAGATTACAGATCAAGACCAAAAGAATATCTTCATCTCTTTTAAACCATGTAAGGTGAAATGATACGTTAAGACAAGCGTGTATAAAAGTGAACAGATTAATCGACATTGGCTGCAAACCAAGTAGTTAAATGAACACATCACAGTACCAATCAGTTCAAGGCAGCAGGAGTAAGGACTTACAACAGCGGCTTGAACTGGTGCGATCACGCCCTTCATCTTGGTGGTGTGGCAATCCTTGAAGATTTGCACTGCATTTGGTTCAGGTTCTTTTTGGTCCGCACGGGCTTTCCACTGTATTTGGAACAAGTCAATATAGATATGATAATATGGCACAAAAAAAGAAGGAAGTAGCAGCTATTTACAAGAGCCTCGCAGTGTGCAATATAGCTACGAGATCCTGTTTTCTGTTGGAATTTCACTTTAGAACGGTTGGTTTTGTTCTTCAAACAGTTAGCCTAGAAGAAGATACACTTGTAAGGCACATACATAAATACAAGTTCAATATGTGGTCTGATCAAATACATATAGCCTACGATACTTTGGATCGCACCGGTGTTTAATGAGGGCTGTCTAGTCTTCATCTGTAATATATTCCACCGAGATGTTTGGGCGATTTCATTGTTAGCCTTGCCTTCAAAGTGAGATTTTCTAAGGTGGTACCGATCTTTGTCATGAGAGCGGCATCGAAAAACATGAGTGAATGCTTGTTTAGTTGCATCATCTTTCGGATCCAACTTGAACCTCATCTATTGAAAAAAAATGTGAGTCTTATTAGGAGGAAGCTAGAAAGTATGGGACAGAGCAAGACAATATTACTAATTGCGATGAATAACATTACTTACAGATAAATGGTCAAGGAAGGTGTTAAACTGGGTATTGTCTTTCTCATTCCTGTACTGGATCCACGTTGGGAGGATACGCGCATGACACCTAACGGCAAAGGCTGACTCTGATACTAACTTGGCTGACTCAGCAGCATTACGTGGCCTTTTAAACCTGCCTCAAAATGGATCTCCATTCTTCCTCCTTTAGATTTTGTTAATCATCAAGCATTATCCCCGATGTCTGTTTCCGCTTGCGCCATGGTGCTAGTTCAACAACGAATATGGAAAGTGTTAGTGTACATCAAACTGTGAGAGTACATATAAAGGAGCATGCAACTGCAACTTGACTCGGTCAGGTACCGTCTTGGTGTTGATGCTCATGAGGTTCATCTGATCTTGCCAAGTCCTGTTGTGTCAGCGATTAGCTTGAAGTAGTGTTAGGTGTGAAGGCAGCTTGGGAACCGGCCGTTCGGTGCAAACGAACGAGTAATCGTTGAGATGTCGGGTACAGTTGAAGCGGATGCTGCAGCTGGTGGAAGCAGTGATATTGTGTTTGTAGATTTTGCGGTGGACTTGGACCTTCTCTTGCACTATAAGTACCAAAGAGAATCTCGACGGCAGAGCCTTTTCCGCTTCACCCGACGAGTAATAGCACTCCCTACTATATTATTTTCCTTGCTCTTTTTGACTTTGCCATGTCAAGTTGTACCCACAACACAAAAGAATAAAACCACTCTTCAGAACTCATTGATGCATGATACAGACAAGCAATACTTTGATGTAAGACAACCATATGAGGATGGAATATGTAAGAAAAACAAGACGGCATGAGATATTCACAGCTACGATATGCAAACTAAGCAGAAGGATTTTCAAGAAAATAGAAGTAATGCAAGCTAGACACCATATGAAAGATGCAACCAATATTACTCTGCCAAGTTAAAAGTGTCTTGTCATAAGTGGCAATTCGAAAAATTAGAAGCAGTACAATGTAGAAATCAATTCAAGATGCAACCACTATCAAACTGCCATGTTAAAAGCATCCAATCATGAGTTACTGATGCAGGCTACACAACAAAGAAGATTTTGATGTAAGAACATGGTATGATAGATAGATGCGATGTATTCTAGACACGTAAAGCCATGTCATATGCACATGTATAACGTATAAACTCAGCAGGTGCAATTTAATCAAAATAGAAGAAATACAGGCTAGACAACATATGCAACATGAAACCAATTATCACACTGTCAACTTAGAGCAAGCACCTGCGATGGTGGCAAATCTAGAGAGTCTCTGTTTGCGTCGGTGCGGAGTACCACCAACATCCCCTAACTTACTCTTTTCATTCCTATTTTCTGATATTGCCTTATGAAGTCAAAACCACAAGAAGATGAATAAAATTAGCTCTGCATAACTGGTTGATGCATGATACAGACGAACACTACTTTGATGTAAGGCAAGCGCAGGAGGATGGAATATATACAAAAAAAGACAGCGTTTCATATTCACACGTACGATAGGAGGATGGAATAAGTATGAAAAAAAGCGATGGCGGAAGGCATTTCAACAAAATTATAAGAAATGAAAGCTAGGCACCATATGAACATGCAACCAATATCACTCTATCGTGTAAAAAGTGTCTCGTCATAAGTGCCATTTCAAGAAATTAGAAGCAGTACAAGCTAGAAGACAATGCAAGATGCAACCTACATCACAGTCCCAAGTTAAATGTGTCTTATGGGTAAGTGATCGTTGCAGGTATAAGTTGTAAGCTACACAGATGCAATACAAGCTAGACATCATACGCAACATGGAACCACATATAATAGTGCCAAGTTAGAGCAAGCACCTGTGATGGTGGAGTAGGGGAGATGTGCTCATCATCTTCACAGCTACGTTGACTGTCTAGCCTTGCGTTGTCTTGCGAATCTTGTTGGGAGGATGGCGGAGTAGAATCCTCCGTTTCAGTTGCTCGGAAGGACCACAATCATCCAGTGCCTTGCCAATTTCCTTCAGCTTTATTGATTTTGCATTGTGAGGTCATACCGACAAGAAAAAGGAATATCATTCGCTCTTCAGAACTCATTCATGCATGATACTGACGAACACTACTCTGATGAAAGGCAAAGTCATGATACGAGGATGGAATATGTACGAAAAAATGGACGGCTTGACATATTCACACCTATGATGTGGTAACTAAGCTGAAGGCACTTCAACAAATTAGAAACACTGCAAGACACCATATGGAAGGTGCAATCAATATCACTCTGCCAAGTTAAAACTGTCTCGTCATAGGTGGCGTTCATCAAACTAGAAGTAATACATGCTAGAAATCATATTCAAGACGCAAACCAATATCACACTGCCAACTTAAAGGTGTCCCATCATAAGTGACTGATGCAGGATACACAAGAAGAGTAGTTTCATGTAAGAACATGGTGTGATAGATGATATAGTATGTACCAAAAACAGGAAAGCGTGTCATATTCACATGTATCATGTGTAAGCTAAGCAGATGCAGTTTACACTAATTAGGAGCAATACGAGCTAGACACCATATGCAACATGCAACCAGATATCACACCGCCAAGTTAGAGCAAGCACCTTGGATGGTGGAGTAGGGAGCGGAGACTTGGACCATGTAATGCACTATCAAGACAAGGAGAATCGATACAGATGCTCCGCTTACGTTCTTCAGCAGAGGACCACCATCATCGCCTTCCTTACTCTTTTCCTTCCTCTTTCTTGATTTTGCCTTGTCAAGTCAAACCCACAAGAAAAAGGAATAAAATTTGCTCTTCGTAACTTATTGATGCATGATCTTGTGAACACTACTTTCATGTAAGGCAGCCGCATGATAGGAGGATGGAATATGTATGAAAAACAGGAATGGCGTGACATATTGACATGTATGATGTATAAAGTGTAAACTAAGCACAAGGTGCTTGCGCTTGTTAGAATCGATGCAAGCTAGAAACCATATGAAAGATGAAACCAATATCACTCTGCCAAATTAAAAGGGTGCCCTAACAAATGTATTTGACCAAATTAGAAGCAATACATGGCAACAAGCTAGAAATAATATGCAATATGCAACGAATAAAGGTGACTCGTCGTAAGTAATTGATGCAGGATACAGAAGAGAGGTAGTTTCATGTAAGAACAAGGTTAACACATAGATGTAGTGTGTACCAAAAATAGGAAGGCATGTCATATTCACAGGTATAGTGTTTAAACTAAGCAGGTGCAATTTACTCTAATTAGAAGCATTACAAGCTAGACACCATATGCAACATGCAACCACATATCACACTGCGAAGTTGGAGCAAGCACCTGTGATGGTGGTGTAGGGCAAGTGCTGTCTTCAGGTACAGAGCAACGTTCAATATCTTCATTTAGGCTTGCTGTTTCTAGAGAATCATGTGGAGAGGATGAAATTGCATTCTTTATAAGAGTATTGTGTCTCATATTAACCCATCGCCATGGATCTGTCTCATCATAAGCGATAGACGCATGATACACAAGAACAATGGTTTGATGTAAGAACATGGTGTGATAGGCGGATGTAGTATGTACCAAAAAGCAGGAAGGCGTGTCATATTCACATGTATAATGTGTAAGCTAAGGAGATGCAATTTAACAAATTAGGAGCATTGATGAGGGATACACAAGAGAAGTAGTTTGATGTAAGAACATGGTTAATAGAAAGACGTAGTATGTACCAAAAACAGGAAGGCATGTCATATTCACAGGTATAATGTGTTAACTAAGCAGATGCAATTAGAAGCATTACAAGGTAGACACCATATGCAACATGCAACCACATATCACACAACCAAGTAAGAGCAAGCACCTGCGATGGTGGTGTGGGGGAATTGCGGTGATCAACTATAGAGCTACGTTGACTATCTTCATTTAGCCTTGCTGTTTCTTGAGAATCATGTGGGGAGGATGACACTGCACTCTTTAAACGAGTAGGGCATCTCACAGTAACCCACCCGAGTGACTGTCTCATCATAAGTGATTGACGAGGGATACAAAAGAGCATTAGTTTGATGTAAAAACATGGTTAATAGTCATATGTTGTATGTATCAAAAACAGGAAGGCATGTCATTATCAAAGGTATAATGTGTACAGATGCAATTTAACCAAATTGGAAGCAATACAAGCTAGACACCATATGCAACATGCAACCACATTTGACAGCGCGAAGTTAAAGCAAGCATCCGGGATGGTTGTGTGTGGCAATTGAGATCATCAACTGCAGAGCTACTTTTACTGTCTCCAATCACGACATCGCAGCCATTAGAGCGTTGAAACACTTATCGCTTATCTTTGAATTACACTGGGCGACTTACATCTTTTCTTTTCTCGCATTCATCAACACTGCGTCGTAGTCTGAAATACCCATGCATAAAAAACAATAGTGTGAGTATGGGTGAAGTGTGTGCACAATTAGTACAGTGTAAAGGCAGCGAGATAGCGTGACAAAGGAGAAATAAATGACGGGAGACATATGATAGCTCTACAACATGCATGGCACACTCAATTACTACAGGATTCTATGAAAATAAGATTCGACTGAAAGCAAATAGGTCAGTCCATTTTTTCTGCATCGTCCGATGTACCAAGAACGGGGAGATCGCCTTCATCTACCTCCAGCCAGTCAGTGTTGACGATCTTCCTCGAAACGCCACGACCACCGGCCCAAGATTCCTCCCACACTGCGCCCTCCCCTCGGCCTCACCGCACCGCCGTGCTTGGCACCGCCCCCCGGCCATCCATTCAAGCCCCGCCGACCTCCAGATCGGGCACAAGCAGCTCCTGCGCCCCACACCCCTATGATAGACACTGATGCGCCGCTTCCCCGGGGAATAGGCGGACTAGGTGCTCCGCGCCTAAGCGGGTGCTGCTTCTTTTAATTGCGGTTCGACTGACCCTGAATTGAAATCCAGGCGGGCTACTGACCTCTAGCAAAGGTAAAATAGTAAAACGGAGGAAACCTTGTGCATTTAGTATCACGAAGAAGATGCAGTAAGAAGCGCTCAACTAGTTTCTTTCGTGGGATGAATACGGTGTGAGCTAAGATTTGCACAAATAAGGCAAGAGGAGTACCTCTTTCTGCTGGCAGTGTTGTGTCCTCCTTCTGTTTTTCTGACGATCTTGTTGTTCGCCGGAAACCAGAAGTTGTGGAGGACGGTGCAGCCTTGGACGAACCCATGGCCAAGTTGTTGAGTGTGGTGCGATGGCACTTTGTCGGCGGGAAGTAGATCCGAGGCGGCGAACGACGGCGTGGCGGAACAACTTCGGTGCGGTGGACGGTTGCGACAGTGGAGCCGCAGCAGTGTGGCGCAGGACGGTGTGGTCGGAGTGGTTCTGGTACGGCGCACGTTGGCGTCGGCGGCATGGAGGCAGCTCTGCCTCGGCTTCACTAAGTCCTTCAGTATGCGTTGCGATTGCGGTTGCATTGACGCATTTACATCGGGTACCGGCTCGGCGTGATGGAGGAGCGGCGGTGGATTGGCCGCTACGGAGTGGAGGACGGAGGAGGTTGGGGTTTCAAGGTTGGTGGAGAGGGCGTTTTGCGCCCATGGAGTATGAATGGGGAAAGCGGAGGAGGCGGGCTGGCGGGGAACTAAGGGGAAACAATATTTTGGTTTGAGACGCGCTTGTTTGAAATTTGGGGAAAGTTACAAACTTTGCCCCCATCTAAAATTTTGGACATATTGCGGGTTGGGGGTAGGACAGTCATGTCAGGTGTCCCAAATGTGGGCGGGATAGATTTGACGAGCGCATGGGTGTTTAGGCGCCCACGGCGTATGAATGCTTCTCGGAGTTGGTTGAGACTGGCGTCTTGGTGAAGTTACAAACCTACCCCGGTTTAGACCTTTGGACATCGGGCCAATAGGCTACACGTGCCAGAGTCAGGACAGTAATTTCCTACCACCAAAACATTAGTCTCTCGCGGTTTCGGGTGCCTAGAGGCCTATTTGCCGCTTCGTTCAATATTTGGGAGCAGAAGCATTAACGTTTTCGGTTCTCTTGAATTGAACTTTCAGGATTTGTCAAACTTCACAAATCTTTACTCTTGAAAATCCTAAAGCTATGATTATTTTGGAATGGAGGGGGTACATTCTAATATACATTGTACACGAGTATATATTAAAAATATTCAACTTACCTCAGTTCATGCATGGTTCCAGGTATAATCTCCTTGGTTGCAAAAAAAAGTTAGATATGCGTATGAATATATATATACCATGTTCAAACTCACAACAAAGATTGATGCCCCCTTTTACATCTGATTTACAAATGCCATTATCTCGGGTTCAAATAGATGAATGCACTTCCGATGAATTCGAATCTTCGAAACCCCCTTTATGTTGAATTCGACATGTATTTTATTTCATAGCTAGCAATTTGGAATGTATCCATGCAAGTGATAAATGTATAAAGTGCTTCACACAAACAACATGGAATGCACTAATTAATGTTTATATATGAATTGTAAAAGCATCCATTGCATGTATTTCAAACCGCTCTCACTCTATGGATCGATAATATGAAATAAACACATGCACATGCTAGAATTCAATAGAGTATGGGTGTCTGATAGAACAATTTTCGTCCATACGCAGTTTTGCAGAATTCATGATCTCATCCAAAAATAATAATGCCATTTATATTTTAATTTAATGCGTAGAACCGCCTTTTACACATAGATATCTCTCTATCTAACGCATAAGTGCACACACTTTATATGCATCGGCATTTCTCTTTCACACATGCTCACAATCTCTCTCAGGGTGTCGGGGTGTCTCACGCACATGCTCTCTCTGTTTCTCTATCTCTCTTTCTGACTACTATGTACCACTCTTTTCACTAATCTCAGTTGGAAAACACTATTTCTCTCACATGCATATATACACATGCACGGTCTCTACTAGCCCTCTATACGCACATATATGTGCCTACGTGTCTCCCGCACGCACATTATCTTTAGGCCTCTCTACTTTTGTTGCCCCCCGACACACCTCTCTAATAGTAGCTGGCAGATATGATTTCATCATATCATTCGGTAGGATATCCCTGGCTATTAGGCTATATGGTAATACGAGGCAAAGATTTACCCTAGTTCGGATCGGACCCTTGCAGTTGAAGAAAGAGCCTACTCCTGGTACTGTATATTAGTGTTAGGGGTGTGTACAAAGTACACGTGAATACCAAGCATTGTGCGTGTGTATATATATATACTATCGATGAACTAGCCCCCAAGCTTATAGTCGGCTTATCACCAGTGGGGATAGAGTCCTCCGCGACTCTGGTAGCTTCGTGTTGTACGCCGAGTCCTCCACATGGGTCTCCGTATAACACGTCTCGGTCCAACCTATATGTGGCGCAGGATGGAACCGACCCATGAGTCTTCATGTTGACCCACCACAACTAGAAATGATGTGCCCACCACACCACACATGCAATCGGCCACTAAGAAAATAAGCATATACGATTGTACAACAGTATCTAGCTCACAATACGTCTCCATATTTTGTTGATGACACTGACGGACTTTGCATTTGATGCGTGCTCCGTATTTTGTTGACGACACTTACGGTCATTGTATTTGAAGCGAAAGCACGATATGGTCACTGGACTTTAAGGTCATCACGGTCACCACATACGTTTTGTCGTGCTAACCAACATGTGGTTGGATGGTTAGAGGACAGTGGTTTCTCGAGCCCACCAAGGTTAAAGTCCGGTGCTCACATTTATCTTGTGTTAATTTCAGTATTTTCCGGCGATGTACGTTCGGTGGGAGGAGACGTTCCACTCAACTTCTGAGGCACCTATGGTGACTTCATAAAATCTCAAGATCATATATGCTGGCCCACTCTCTCGAAGGTTCGGCGGCGGACCAGCGGTGGGGAGTGGTTTCGGGGAGGGAGGGCCGGCCGCGGGCGGCGGGGGCGGGCGGTTCGGTCGGTTGTGGTTGCGGCTCGGGGGGGGGGGGTGGAGTTTGATGATAAACTGGAGGCCTTTGATTTCGTATCCAACGACTGGAAAATCTAATGACCAGAGATGAAAAAAAAGACGGTCGGTGACATGTAGCCTCACCCAAGACGTACACATGCACGCACGCAAGACACGCACGCATGTAGGCGTGCAACACTGACACGTACACACGCACGCATGCTGGCGTGCAACACTGACACGTACACATGCACTCACGAACACACGCACGTACGCACCCATGCATGCAACACTGAAACGCACCCTTGCACGTATGCACCCATGCATGCAACACTGAAATGCACCCTTGCACGCACGCAACACTCGCACGCCTGCATGCACACGGCACACGACGCAAGACACGCGCTTAACTACATGAAAAAGATGACGTCACAATCAATGAACAATGATCGGTTTATGAAATGCCCGCTTCTGACCGCCCTGGCCCACCAAAGGTTCCTCTGATGTGCGCTGCCTGCGTTGGATCACTGACATGCAGGCCATGCACCCAAAGAGCCCACACCACACGTCAGTGGAAGAACGGTGCGGTGTCCTAGGTCAGAGTCGAGGGCGCCACTCGCGGCACGCCCGGCTGAACATGCCTCCGTGCCGCATTCAAACGCCTCCATGAAACCCGCCTGTGTGGAAGCCGAGAAACCCACTCTGGACACATGTCCGTTCATGACCGGGCCGGCGTTAAACGCAACGCCGGCTGAGCTCCTCCCGTCCGCCATCTATTTAATCTCCTATTTAAACGAGGCCAAACGCCGGCCAAGAATCGCACACCTCCGCCGCTCCCCTATCTCCTCCACCATTTTGTCCACTCTTGCAATGGCTTACGAAGAGTAGTTATCCCGCATCCAATCCGGCTGGGTAGCGCGCGGACATCTGAGCTATGCAGCTCGCTGAACCACCTCCTCCCTCGCCCAACGGAGCGATTTGCCGCCCCAAGCCGGTAGCGCAGTTCAAGAACTTCGCCGCTCGAGCCAGCTCGACGAGGCGGCGCACGACGGCGTCGTTGCTGCCATCCACGCCGCCGCCTCGTACTGCGTCTCCCGTTTCTGTGGCCGAGACTCCCATGCCGGCGGCCGCGCCATGCAAGCAGCGACAGAAGTCGGGTGCGCGGAGAGCGACGAGTCGGTGGCCAGCACCTCCGTGTCCGCCGCCATCATCGAGGAGAAGTAGAACACGGGAGGCCGCTGCCGCTTGGGTCCCATGAAGGCCATCGCAGAGGCGACGCTGGCGTACACAGCAGGTGTCTTGCCGGATCCTTTTGTTGCAAGGACCTTCGTCGACCCCGCATGGGCTCTGCGGAAGAGGTCAATGTTAGGATGAACTCGAGCCAGTGCCGGCCATGGCGAAGTAGTGGCCGGTGATGAACTCGAACCGGTGCCGGCCACCATCATCTTCGGCACCAGCCAATGATATTAGTTGGGCAGTGGGGAAGCGAGCCGTCCTTTGCGCTGAAGCATATACCTCCGGGGCTCCCGGCAGTCCGGTGATCATGTTGCTGGACCTGAGGAACACAAATCGATCGGCGGGCGACCATTTAGGCCATGTATTATATACATGTGCTGTCCAGAACTAGCACCGCGTAGTTCATTTGAATGTAATGAAATCCGTCATGTTTGTGTGAAAATCCGGTATTTTATATGATTTCCGTCGTTGTTTATATGAAATACTCCGGTGGTTGCGTGAATGTGTATCAGTTTGTCTACGTGTTTGCGTGAATTTCGTCCGGTTGGTTGAGTTATTGTCATAATGTGTGCGGCTACGGTTGGATGGCGTAATTTGCGGGTCGCCGGTCGGTCTGCGGGCGGCTCGGGCGGCGTTGTGGGACAAAAAACACAGCTCGTGCGAGCTCGTCTCCAACGTGCGCGCTGGAGGATGCATGACAGCATGAGCACCCGAGCCGTTCCTCGTTCATCGGTGGCAAAGGCACCGGTGGACAAGAGGGTCCCCAATATTTTGGCTACCCCGGGCAAGATCCAAACAGCCCCTCCCAACAGATTCAAATCCCTCGTTCACCGTGGAATTTTTCCATGTGTTGTTTTCATGGACTAGCAAGATGCCCGTGCATTGCACGGAACATCAAGATGCATTTTTTTACAAACTCTCGCATGCATGCAAGGGATAATTAATGTCCTCCTTTTCTAGTACCACGAGGCAAACACCATTAATATTGCATCGATTAGTGTTAGTGGCCTTGTATATCTGAAAATTGTAATTTTGATAGTGGCCCCTTGTATATAAAAATGGAGGGAGAAATATGAGAGATAAGGTGAGGAGGAGTGGGGCGTGGTGCCGTGGTGGTGACTGGTGGTCGGACTGGGCGGAGGCATGGGGATGGACGGCGCATTATTTCTAGGTTTGTAGCTTTCTCACACACACCCACGTTGGTGGGGGACGTGCACGAAGAGAAGAGGTGCACGCACGGTGCACGTACTCCCGTCTCTTTCCCAACCACACCCGCGCGGGTACACGGTGGAGCTCATTTCTGTACGAAAAAGGCAGCCCACGCGGTAATTTGACACGTGTACAGGTTGTCCACTTGGTGGAGGGAGGATCGTCTACCACGGGTGAACAAACAAATTGCGACTTGACGCGTTATGTTAAATTAAAAAAAGAGGCAAACCATGTGGGGCCTACCTTAGAGGCAAGGCTCTATACATTGGAGTACTTTTGATGTGTCCCGCCAACTCGCAGAACAAGGAGAAAATTGCTTAGTACGCCGTCTCCCCATGCAGGCGCGGTGGCTCGCAGGATGAGGTGAAGCTGGAGTACTACTGTACGCCTTTACGCTCGCTCCCTCGCCCACGCGCGCGGTGGCTCGCAGCACGAGGAGAAAATTTTACTACACCCTCCGTTTACTCCTCGTCCCTACTATGTACTTTGGTTAGTACTCCCTCTATTTACTTATAAAAGGCCACTATAAAAAAATACATTTTGCATCTATACAAGGCCACAAATAGTAATCGAGACAAAAGTTACTACTCCTTCCTTTCCAGTTTATGGCTCAATTTCAAAATCTCTCCAACCAATGTAGACGGTGAGAGGTCGAATTAATTTCGTAGTTTGCACAGTACGCTCGTTTTTATCAAGAAGTTATGTTTACCGAGGCATTAATTAGAACGAATGCATGAATGACCACTAAATTTCCATGAACTTGTACATGCATTGGTTAGTTTCCTCTTGACACTTCTTGCGTCGGATGATCTAACGCACCTCGAAATCCAACATGTAATGGTACTAGTACTAGTATAGTACTAGAATTGAGACTTATCAAACGGAAAAACGAATGTTTTTTGGATGAGCCCTATAAACCCTAGTGGGTACGTACTCCGTAAAAACAGATTTTTCCAAAACTAAGTCGCTCCCTTTCATGAATTCTGTAGTATACTCCTCCGTCGACGCTCCCTTTCATGAATTCTGTACTTCCTGTCACCGACATGTGGGACATATAGCAACCGGGTCGACGTGTCAAGCACCAAATAACAGTGCAGAACAGCAGGGGGACGCACCCCACTCGTACCGGCCCAGTGTTAGTAATGAGCAATGAGACGTCAAATCACAATGCCGCACCTTCCCAGACGGTTCGACATCATCTCAAACCACGTACTAGTATTGCTTCTGCCTCAAAAGGGACACGCGCATCGCCTTGGTACATCATGACACGTGGGACCGCATGATAGGCCATGCTCCCCCGCCGATCGCTGGGTAAAATCACCTCATTTTTACTATACTTCCTCTGGATCGGTTTACTACATGGCATGCACGTCGTTCTAGGTTGAGAATTTAACTGGCTATATATATATATATATATGTGTGTGTGATGAACAGTCCGCTTGCCTTTTAAAAAATGTATACTTTTGTACAGTAGTACTCCACTATCGATGGATTGCGCCATGGAGCAAAAATTGAAATTTTAAAAAAAGGTGGTACATATAGAGAGCGCTAAATGGCCAAATTATGCATATAGTACTATTAAAAAAGCTAGTACGTGCTTAATTGGGGTGCTAAATTCTATTAAAGAAATACTAGTACTAGTATGTACATACTTGAAGAGTTAAAGTAATGAGAAGAAACATAACATAGTTACTGCTTTGGGGCTCAACACAACACAACCCTCAAATTAAACTAAGCACACCTGAAATTAAACTATGCAACTAATCCGGTAGACACTACATTAGAAGTTTAGAACCGCCATGAGCAACGACACTGCCTCCTTACTCGGAGTCCTCGTCCACGTCCTCGACTTCGTCCTTGTCCCTCTTCCTCTTAGTCGATACTTCTTTGCTTGAACCGCCAACTTGGCTGTTGCTCTTCCTCCAACCCTTGTAGATACTGAAACAAAGGTAGCCATCCATTGCAGCGTAGTGGATGTGGTCTATATCTAGTACATTCCGCTGCCATGCATGACGATGAAACGTGTAATGAGGTTTCTCCAGTTTGCGATGCGAAGGATGAACCATGGCTCCTGCCGAGTCAGCATTGAGGGCTGACGAGAGGGCACCAGCCGATTCTTCTAGAGGTCGAAGGGGTTGGATACAACGAGGCCTATCCGACGCATTACTTCTTTGTCGTTCTTAAAGTCTACTGATGTGAATTTGACTGTTTTGTCCTCGAGGAAGTTCTTAAAATCCTGGCACTCAACGTCGGCATGGCATATGTGGTAGACCAAGCAAACGTTATGTACGCAAACCTAGATCACGGCCGGCTTCTTCCTCTCTTCGTCCTTTAGATCCTTCTCTTGTCCCACGACTATGGTGTACTCAACATCTAGCCCAGCGACCCACTCATCATGTGAGTTTTCGAACATGCGTCACGAAGCGAAAGGCATCCTTTCACCGTCGCGGAAGTACGGGTGTAGATGACGTCAAACTCATCACCGGTGATGGTTCTAACCTTGTACTCACCGCCGATCGGGGAGATTTGGGATGGCATGGATTTGGGAGGAGGGTTAGGATTAGTGGAACTGCCGTAATGTGAATGGACGGGACGACTAGGAGCGAACCGCCGTAGTATTAAAGGGCGTGCGGGAAAGAGTAGGAAGCGAACTGCCAGCCGTCTTGAACGGCAGGGTAGTGGCTTTCCATTCTCTCATGATACGGGCTTCCGAGAGCCCTTGGATATGAGATCGAACGGTTGCATGGCGTGATTCTGGACCTCTGGGTGAATATCCTATCCTGGAGGGTTATTCTTAAAATTTTCAGCAACTTAGCATGCGATCGTTTGATCTCAGATCCAAGGGCTGCTAGCAGCCCGTATCATGGTCGCGCCTACCACGACCATCGCGTCGCTACGGCGTCGCGCCCTTGGAGATTTAACACGGTGCGTTAGGCTATCTGATGTTGGCATGTCATACATAATCATCACTTAGTCACTCATACTACAACAAGGTTGGCTATAAGGTTGTCTATAAGTGTATTTTTTTACTCCTCTCTATCTCTTTCTTCGTACTCCCTTCGTCCCATAATATAAGAACGTTTTTGACACTAGCTAGGGTAGTGTCAAAAATGTTCTTATATAATGGGACACAGGGAGTACTAGTATTTATTGCATTTGCCAAGGAGTGACCTCTTCCAATGAAATGGTGTTGCTAAGTTTGCTTCATTTAATTAGCTATAGACTCAAAATTGTCTCTTCACCTAGGTACACGCGCTTAGCACCGTTTCTTCCTTGGGTCACCAAACTAGTATCTCTCTTCTTGATTAACTTGCCACATCAGACTTTATGCCTATGTGGCAAGCTTAAGCACCTGTAGGAGCAAGTAAGTACAATAGTGCGCTTTACATGGCATTTTTGCATATGTGGAGGAAAGAGAGGCAAGGAAAAAGTGGAGAAGTGGGCTCTCATGCAAGAGCCATCCTCTACTACTACATGGTGGAGCATTGGGAGAGGCACCTGTATGGAGGTGGTCAGGAATCGGGAGACTCACGCCGGTCATAGCGCCATAGTTAAAATGATAATGGCAAGTCAAATCACGGGGCCCCACCTGTCTAGCAGTACCTCGCTATCAAATCACACAGCCCTACGTTTGCAGCAGCCTACTCCCTCGTCTTCTCGCGTCTCTGTCGAACCGACTAGGCGGAACTGCCCCGCCTACCACGCAGGAAAAGCTCCGCCCTGGACTTTTAAATACAACTACTCCCTTCGTCGGATGCGTTTGGTTGAAGGTATCGTATGAATGGATTGGGACCATTCAATTTTTTTGGGATTGAACCATTCAATTCATGTGTTTGGCCGAATATAAGAGATGAGCTAATTATTTAAGACGGGACCACCAGTCATGCTCACATAGTCATGCATGCAAAGGGTGGCCATTTGATTCGACCGATTTGGTTGGGTGGAATGGTTCAGCATCTTCAAGGCATATTCTCTTTTTTGACTCGAACCATTCATGTGCTTTATAACCAAACATGTCTATTTTCTGAACGATCCCAACCCATTCATGACCACCCTTGCAACCAAACGCACGTCATCTTATGAAAACCAAATAATCCCGCAATACTAAGGCGCAGTGCATTAACTTCTACCTCGTTTCTTGTTTCTTCACATATCAACCAATAAGAATCCAATGATATACTTTTTGTGACATAGTAACTCATATTTAGTTAGTCAAATGGATGACCTAGAACTACGTGCATGCCCTATAAACCGAGACGCCTACAAATAAAAAACCGAGACGGAGAGGGTAGTTCAGCACGTATCTTTTTAGATCAATATAGTCAAGATTCACCAAGGAGCAAAACCAAGTGGTAGGCTGCTCCTGTCGTGTTGGCGTAGCAACTCAAGCAGGGTCAGTCCGCACACGAAATGGCGACACACTTAATAGGACACCTTTGGCAGACATGTGGCTCATCCACCGTCTTGTTCCACGTGCGATGCACCAAATTACAGTTCGGAGCAGCGGTTGGAACTGGAGGCACCCCGGTCGTAGCGCCGCAGTAGTAGAAAATGAGCGATGAGGGTCAAATCACAAAGCCCCACCTTTCCGCATTAAGCTGGATGGACGAAGCAACCATCATTTCACTCTAGCGCGCAAGAGCATAAAGAAAAGATAAAACAATGATGCGTGCGGCAGCTACCTAGGGCACCCTAGGGTAGGGGCCTCCACTACAGATCCTTTTTTTTTGAAAGCGCCTCCACTACAAATCGGCTTCTCGCTCGTCCTCTTGAAGAAAACCGATGATGAGTGCGGCGGTAGGGTTTGTAGGAGTACTACGGCGTGCGGGGCCACGTTGTAGTAAACAGGTTCGAGTCGACGCCTTAAATATGTGTGGGCCGCTTGGTTTTATGGGAACGAGGCAGCATTTTGGGTTCGGGGACCAGTGGAGATATAGCACGTACAAAAAATTATGGACATAGGTTCGACCGAAAGGTAATGATGCATGGGCCCTGCATTTTGATATACCCGGGCCGCGTGAAATTTGCTACTCTACTCAAAACTAGTAAGGTACACATGTATTGAACGCATGAGATTTTGAAACCAAATTATGAATAAATACACACTATAGCATGTAAAGCTTTGAGTCATATATGCATGATGTAGATGTTCGTTTAGTTCTTATAGTTCATCTCATTCAAAATCAATTAGTTTTATAAAAATGTTAAGATTCATGGGGTTGTGCATTGTAAATCATAAAGTAAAAAACAAATAATGGCAATTCATTTAGAAAAAATAATCAATTATGATACGTAAGATTCTAGAACAAAGGAGAAGTGCTTGTGTTTTGAGGTTTGTGCATTATGCTTAAGTTCAACCATGGAGACTTCTAAATTGTACATGTAGCAGATCTGGTGGAATGTTGATGATATCCAACGGCCAGTAGTGCTCGGATTTGTCCATCTCTGCCTTTGTCGGGTTAGCTTCATCCAGCGACCATCTTTCAAAGTTACTGGCACACTATATAGTTCTTGTGCCATAGTTGCATGTTTTGGAAAAAAGCTACTAGTGGGTTGTACTATCTATTTAGGAATAGAAGATGCATACGTGGAAGTTGTAGGGAAAGAGATGACATGGAGCATCTCAATTCCTATGAGTAGGGATTGGAAAAGAGATGTCATTTGGTTCACATCATAGGAACTTTTCTATTGAATCTAGAGATGACATGTATCTCAATTCCTATGTGGAGGGATTAGTAAAGAGATGTAATTTGGTTCATATCATAGGAACTTTTATATTGAATATACGCTAATGTTTATTTTCCTTTGAAATTAAGGGAGTATAGGAATCCATTCATATGAACCAAGTGGCTCTAAAGCTATAGAAATGATATCATGTTTATTTCCTTTGAAATGTAGAGTATATGAATCTATTCCTATGAACCAATTGGCTCTAAAGGAAAAAATCCTATAAAAATCATATCATATAGAGTTCCTATGATATTCCTCGACACTAAAGGATGGTTGAAATTGCTGCGGGTGATACGACGGTCTTTCTTTGTAGACTCCTCACCCATCTTTATAGTTACCTATCGAAGATGAATGAAATGATATATACAGGGTATTCTACATGTGCAATTTGGGACACGAAAACTCGGTAAAAGTTTGCGAGGTTCTAATTTTCAATATAGCTATATGCACTGCATTTCGAAACGGAGGGAGCATACGGCAGTTGCTAACACTCACGTGGAAGATTTGTGTGTAGGAGGAGTGGCTGTTCTGTTAAATGACATGGCAAACTGACACTGTCGGATGCCGATCTAACGGTTCTTACGGCGTTCGTCAGGAAAAGGCTTGTGGCGAACGTTTGTCGGATAATGATTTACGGACACATGCATTGCATTGATACGTGCCCCCCTCTCTCTCACGCACACGCACCCTCATGAGTCACGACTCTCCCGAGTCCTCTCGCAGACTCACACGTCGCACCCATCCTCTATCTGCAGGTAGACGTCACGCACATATGTGCTCTTCACACCCTACCCTCAGAACTTCTAAAAAACAAAAGACGGCGCGCACATTTTATTTTAGCTCACACGTCACACACTTATACTATTACTCTTGCGTAACGCGTTCTTTGGGCATAGTATATATTGTACTCTCACGAACAGAAGCGGTGCACGCACGCACTAGTTCTCTCACACCCACTCACGGGTACACGTAGGAGCACATTTTTTTGAAGCCGGTACAACAAAATCACTCCTCTATATATAAAAGCAATACATAGGTGGCCACACCCTCTCTCTCTCAGCTCACGGCTGGTCACAAATCCGGCCGAAAAACCTCGATCGGGGCAGGGGGTGTAGGTGCATCGTTCATGCTGCCGTCGGCGGCGAGGGAGGACACCAACGGCTGCCCGCGCGTCCCGATCGGCGGCCGTGCCATTCTCTCCGAGAGAGCGCCGGCTCGGGAGGGCCTCCGACCCCTTCTTCCTCCCAGCGGTATTGTGGCCAAGATGCGGCCTCCCGACGCCGTCTTTGCCACATGCCGACGACCCTCAGGTATATATTCCTTCGAAACCTGCCTTGCTCTACTGCCCCAGCTCTTCCCCCTTCGTGTGGATCCTTTTCTACGTCTGTCCGCTGTTACAAAGCCAACTAGACTTCTACTATTATTAGAAGTAAAGCTAGTTCATACAGTGAACTCAAAGCGTTGGTTAAAACAGGGAAGAAAGTGGGAAAGCTGTAGCATGAATCTAGGACTTGGTTCTAAGAGGAAACGGGGGAAAGTAGTAATATGTGTCACTGTTTAAATAACCGTATTTCGTATTTGCACAAACAGGGATGTCTGTCTCCATGTCGTTTCGGGATGTTTGTCTCCGTATCGTTTCTATCCGCGCAATCAAAAGCACACACCTCAGTTTTAGTACAACTGCGCAAAATGAGATGGCTATCCCTCGTTGCCGTCGTCTAACCTCCCGTCTAAAATGTTCTTATAATTTCAAAAGTAAATTTACATGATCAAATTTCAAAATGTGCAAATACGTTTTTTAATTAGTGAATATATTTTTCTAAATATGCAAACTTTTGTAACAAAATGATTTTTTTACACCTTTATTTTTTCACACGGTTATACATAGTTATAAATAAAGATGTTTTTGAAATATATGTCGATGGAGAAGAACATGCAAACTTTTGTAACAATTTTTTGACATCTTAATTTTTTTGACACGGTTATACAGAGTTATAAATAAAGATGTTTTCGAAATATATATATATATGGATGGAGAAAAACAGCGCGAGAAAAGCTACGTTTGCTGCCTCAGTGGGTCCGGCCCAAGTTTGCATGCAATTAGGCCTGTAAGACGCGAGAGGCAGCATGACCGTCCAGTCTATTCATCAACAGTCAAAAAGGCGGACGATACATATCCCTTCTTGACTTTTTTCTGTTTCCGACGTCCCCCGTGCCAGTGAGATCCATCTATCATCATCGTCGTCGATGGACGATGCGGCGGCGCCGCCGGCCACGGACTGGTCGCTGCTGCCCCTTGACGTTCTCTCCTCGATCTTCATCAGGATCGGCGCCGTCGACGTCCTCACGGGCGCCGGCCTCGTGTGCCGCTCGTGGCTCGAGGCAGCCAAGTTGCCAGACGTGTGGCGAGTAGTGGAGATGGAGAACCACGGGATGCTGCTCCCCGAGAAACTAGTTGCCCTGCACGCAATGGCGAAGACTGCCGTCCACCGCTCCGACGGGCAGCTCCGGGTGTTCGCCGGGAAGCACTTCGTCACCGATGACCTCATGGAGTATATCGTGGAGAGGTGTTTTTCGTTCATGGCTACTTGATTTCTTCTCCAAATTTTATTACTAACTAATCACAGCTCTGCGTCAGATTTTTTTTTTCCACTTCATAGTTCCTACGTAGTTTTTTCGCAAAAAAAAAGTTCATCCGTAGTTTTTTTTTATTTGCGGGTCAGTTCATACTGTAGTTTCATACACCATCTTCAAACATCGTGTCCGCATTCGCTCGTGGATCATCCCGACTAAAACATCGTCCTGCTGTTCCTGTTTGCAGGTCGCCCTCACTGAGAACCCTTCGGCTTGTATCCTACAACGACGTCTTCAATCAACAAGTCGCCAGTGCTATAAAAGAGTCGCCTATGCTGGAGCTGCGTTCCCTTGAACTCGACGACATTGACATCACCGTGGGAGAGCTGACAGCCATCCTTGAGGATTGTCCTATTCTGGAGGTTCTTCGGCTGCACAATTGTTTGAGTAAATTGCCAAAAACCACCACAATTGCGACGTGCAGTGCTGAAAACCACCGTTTTTATAAAAGTTTGCCAAAAACACCTATTTTGAGTAATTGTTTGCTGAAAACACTAAAAACAACGTTTGACCACATTTTAACAAAAAAACTGACAGTGGGCTCCATCCATCAGAGCGACGTGGATTGCGATAACGGTTGGGGGAGACGGCTACTGTTACTGCCATATGGGGCCCATGCGTCATAGAAAGAAAAATAAAAGGAAATTGAATAAATAAATAAAAAAACGTTCTTTATTTTCCCCGCGAGGCCACGAGCCACCGCAAAAAGGAAAAAAAAAACAGATCGGATCAGGAGGCCAGTGCCCGGATCCGCCGCCATGCACACGATGGCCGGCAGCCGCACCCGCCGGAGCCCCGCCGGCCGGCAAGCGCCGTTGCTCCAACGAGCTGCTTCCCCGTGCCTTCTTCCTTCTCCTTCGTTTCCTTATCCTCCTGTCATCTTCCCCATCGCCTAGCCGCCATGGCGCGCCGCCGCGAGTCAACTCCGGCGTCTCCTCGGCCGCGTGAGCCTCCTAGCCCGACGCCCCTGCTCGAACAGCAGCGCCGCCAGCTCCTGCAGCCTGCATCGGCGACTAGCAGGGAGGTCACGACCGGAGGCCATGGCATCCATGGCGGGGCTCGCCGGAGCGGGCTGTGCTGCGGACGAGGTTGCAGGAGGTGATGGCGGCTCACGACGACCACGTCCACGAGGCTGGCAACGATCTCGAGGCGTGTGCCCACCTGCCCGCGAGGCTCCTCGTGGTGCTGCAGTCGACGATGGAGCGCGCGCGAGGACACCGGCTGCCGACGTGGTGCGTTGGCAGGACGGAGGACGCGCCGCGGGCAGCCTGGAGCATGAGCCGAAGCTCGCGGCGGCGACTGTCTTTGGTAATTGGTACCGTCCACGCTAGGAGCTGCGGCGGCGGCCGGGTCGGCGACCGGATCGAGCAGAGGAGGGCTCGTGCTCGGCGAGCAAGGAGGGGAGTGAGGGTCAGCGGTGGGGTGGTGCTCCGATGGCGAGCTCGCCGGCGGGAGCAGCTCCGGCGGCCGAGTGTGTTGCGGTGGGCGTGCTGCCCACAACGTGCAGTTTAGTGACGGGCTTAACGTTCCAACAGACGGCGTTTTATTTTTGTGCCAGTCAGCGTTGACAGCGGGCCCAGCCTGTCATATTTCACATCAAACGGCTCTCAGTCTAGCGTTTAGTGCTTTCAGCAAACAATTACTCAAAATAGGTGTTTTTGGTAAACTTTTAAATGGAAATACTGACATTTTTTATAATATGTACTTTGAGACTTCAAATTTACTTTTTTCATTTTTAGTTTGAAACTTGAAATATATAGTTTTGAGCCTTCAAATATGTAGTTTGGCACTTCCAATTATATTGTTTTTTATTTTTTATGTGGTGATCTTTTTTATAGTATATTATAGTTTATTTTTATTAAATTTCTATTATTTTAAATGGAAATAATAACATTTTTAAATATGTACTTTGAGACTTCAATTTTCTTTCTTTTTTAGTTTGAAACTTGAAATATATAGTTTTGAGCCTTCAAATATGTAGTTTGACACTTCAATTTTTTTTGTTTTTTATGTGGTGATTTTTTAAGTATATTATAGTTTACTTTTATTAAATTTATATTATTTTAAATGGAAATAATGATATTTTTAAAATATGTACATTGGGACTTTAAATTTACTTTTTTCCTTTTTAGTTTGAAACTTTAAATATATAGTTTTGAGCCTTCAAATATGTAGTTGGACACTTCCATTTTTTTGTTTTTTGTTTCTTATGTGGTGATCTTTTTTATAGTATATTATAGTTTACTTTTATTAAATTTCTATTATTTTAAATAAAAAGACTGATATTTTTTAAAATATGTAATTTGATACTTCAAATTTACTTTTCTTGGGCCAAGACCAAGTATTAGGAGGCCGTGGGGGTCAAAACCAGGGCAACGGCACCTTCGCCCCACTCCCTCTCTCACATTCCCCTTCCTCTCCCTCTCTCCCCGCTCGTCGTCGCCGCTATGATTCCGGCCGGTTTGTCACCGACTGGTTAGGTAATCTTCCTCTCTCTCCACCCTCTCTCCCTCTCTTGCCGCTCGTTGCCCTCCATTTTGATTGGAGTTCATTTCATTTTGAGCTAGGGTTTCTTCGACGGCGGCGGCGGAAGCGACGGACTGCTAGGGTTTATCATCTCCATCTTCATCCCTCGGTGAGTTCATCGCCCCTCCACTTTTTTTCAGGACAATCTTAATTAATACCATAAAATTTGTGTGTCGCAAAGAAATTCAATGGCATTACACAAATCTCACTGATCTTACTTGAAGTTTGAGATTAATTACAAATAGTTTTTTGCGTTTTTATCGTTTGGTCTTTGGTAAAGGAAGAGCGTAAAACAAACTCAAATGTAGTGTTCCTAATGCTAAAAGGACTTGCTAGTTATCACTGCCAGTATTTGTAGTATATACATTTTCTTTGCTTGTTTATCACTTTCTTAGGTTTCTACAACATAACTAAAATGAAGCAGAACCAAGGATAAATGAAGATATCATGTGTTATCATTATCGAGGCCTTTTAGTTGTATGGTAACATGAATGAACATATGACAGTGGCAATGGCATTTTGTATCTGCATTTTGCATCAATGATCATTATGTGGATGTTTAGATCAGGGTTCCATTGTTTACTACCATAAAAGAACATAATTTTCTTTCTTTACTTGAAAAATTGCCATGCCTATGTATAGATCAGTTAGGTTGTAGAATTTGTGTAAGTGTTTGATCAGCAAGGCAATATTCTAGACTCTGAGATTCAGAACACCAAGTCCTCCTTGCTTTTTTGGTCTACAAATCATTTTCCAACTTGCAAGGAAGTTTCCTTTCTTGTTTATGTCATTACCATACCAAAGGAAATTTCTGCTGGCTTTATTGACATGATCTATAATGGTGTAGTGAACCTTGAAGGTGCACATTGCAAAGATGGGCATGGATGCAACCACTCCAGGTACTCTTTTATCAATTCTTGTTATGACTAGCATTAGATCACTTGCCATACTTTGACATGTGTGTTTGATTATTGTCAGAACTAAGGAAATTTTTTGTTAGCACTAAGGCCCACATGTTATCTAGTTTGCAAGGCCATTGTGATGCTATCTATATTTTTGTAGTGATTGGCATTAGATCACTTGCCATACTTTGACATGTGTGTTTGGTTCTTGTCATAATAACGTATACTTGTTATTATTTTGAAGTTCCAACAATGACTAGCTGGAACAACCACTTCCAGTCCTCGTGCAACTACGCGGCCTATGAAGTTGACAAAGGCAAAACGAGCACCAACCAGGTAAGATTACAAAAAAATCCATGAGCATTGCAAACACATGCATATATACATATATCAACTAACCATTCATTATTGATGATTTCAAATATTTGACTTGCCAGGCGTATGTACGTGACCCATCTCCAGAACCGGTCCACTAGCAGCTACTGGTACGTGACGTGGACATTCTCAGCCGTGAGCTTGTCGCGTCAAAGGAGAGTACAATGAAGGCACTTAAGGAGTTGAATGACTCCCTGAAGAATAAGAAGGAAGAGATGATCGATAAGAACTCTGATCTATGCGATCACAAATTGAAGCTCATCGACCAGAAGGACAAACTGGTCACCGAGATCGAGTCTATAAAGAAGGACATACGGCTCCTGAAGGCCGAGAGGGCGGAACTGAAGACCCGCAAAGTCCATTACAGAAAGGAGGGACAGAGCAACAGGAACAAGTTGCATGAGATGAGGATCATTCTTCATCGTCGAGACATGTAATGCGTGCATATATGTAGGTCCTACTTTAGCTAACGGATAACTTTTGCTTGTAGGTAGCAAGAGGATAACTTTTGCTTGTAGGTAGCAAGCTAGTTGATCACTATTGTTTGTGGATTTGAAGTTACCATTAGAAGTTTAAATGGCTGCACATATACTAATAGCTGGGTATATTTTTTTATTACTAAAAAATACAAACTGCCGGCATTGTCTCACAATAAACACCATAGGTAACACAATATATTGCTGGTGTTAGCTAGGTGGCACACCATCAGTACTAAAATACCGCTGACATGTCTGCCAACGCCACCACTAAATTGTTTTCATTGGCGCATATTGGTTGCGTTGGGCGTCTACGCCAGCAAGGCACTTTTTGCCATGCCATAGCTAGGCTTTTTTCCATTAGTGACCAGAGGGTCCAACCTCACGCCACGGGCACAAGCCAGAAGAGGTGCCTCCTCCTGGTATGGTTGGCATGGGTTTGTAGGAACCCAACTAGGACGAATGCATCCTAGTCAAGCCTAGAGCCGCACGAACATTACTCCAGAGGCATCTTGCCACCATGCACAAGAAAAAGATCTGTGCCCCCTCTCCGTAACAGCACAAAAGGTGGCACAACCTGTCGCCAGGGACATGGCGCTTGATCACCTCCATCCTAGATGTGAGACAATCCTTCAATGTTCTCAAACAAAAATCTTGATCTCCAATGACACGGGTGCTTTCAATAGTGGAAAGGTCCAGCCCAGAGATGACCATCGACATAAGGCATGATACGCCGAGACAACTGAGAATTGAAGGAAATATGCCCTAGAGGAAATAATAAATTTATTATTTATTTCCTTATATTATGATAAATGTTTATTATTCAAGCTAGAATTGTATTAACCAGAAACTTAGTACATGTGTGAATACATAGACAAAAACAGAGTGTCCCTAGTATGCCTCTACTTAACTAGCTCGTTTATCAAAGATGGTTATGTTTCCTAACCATAAACATGTGTTTTCATTTGATAAATGGGATCACATCATTAGGAGAATGATGTGATGGACAAGAGCCATTCGTTAGCTTAGCATTATGATCGTTACAGTTTCATTGCTACTGCTTTCTTCATGACTTATACATGTTCCTCAGACTATGATATTATGCAACTCCTGAATACCGGAGGAACACTTTGTGTGCTATCAAACGTCACAACATAAATGGGTGATTATAAAGATGCTCTACATGTGTCTCCAAAGGTATTTGTTGGGTTGGCATAGATCGAGATTAGGATTTGTCACTCCGTAATTTGGAGAGGTATCTCTCGGCCCTCTCGGCAATGCTCATCACTATAAGCCTTGCAAGCAATGTGACTAATGAGTTAGTTGCCGGATGATGCATTACGAAACGAGTAAAGAGACTTGCTGGTAATGAGATTGAACTAGGTATGATGATACCGATGATTGAATCTCGGGCAAGTAACATACCGATGACAAAGGGAACAATGTATGTTGTTATGCGGTTTGACCGATAAAGATCTTCTTAGAATATGTAGGAGCCAATATGAGCATCCAGGTTACGCTAGAGGTTATTGACCGGAGATGTGTCTCGGTCATGTCTACATAGTTCTCAAACCCGTAGGGCCCGCACCCTTAACTTTCGATGAGGATTTGTATTATGAGTTATGTGATTTGATGACCGAAGTTTGGTCGGAGTCCCGGATGAGATCACGGGCATGACGAGGAGTCTCAAAATTGTCAAGAGGTAAAGATCGATATATTGGAAGGCTATATTCGGACATCGGAAAGGTTCCGAGTGATTCGGGTATTTTTCAGAGTACCGGAGAGTTACGGGAATTTGCCGTGGGAAGTATTGGGCCTTAATGGGCCAGACGGGGAAAGGAGAGAAGGGCCTCAAGGGGTGGCGCTGCGCCCCCATGGGCTGGTCCGACTGGACTAGGAGGCGGTGCCCCCTCCTTCCTTCTCCCCTCTTCCTCGTTCCCTTCCTTCTCCTAGTTGGAATATTAAAGGGGCGGGGGCGAATCCTACTTGGACCGGGATTCCAAGTAGGACTCCCCTCCTTGGTGCACCCCTTCTAGGGCCGGCCTCCTCTTCCTCCCTCCTTTATATACGTGGGCAGGGGGCACCCCAACGACACCCAAGATTTGTCTTAGCCGTGTGCGGTGCCCCCCTCCATAGTTACATACCTCGGTCATATCGTCATAGTGCTTAGGCGAAGCCCTGCACCGGTAACTTCATGATCACCGTCACAGCGCCGTCGTGCTGACGGAACTCTCCCTCGGCCTCAACTGGATCAAGAGTTCGAGGGACGTCATCGAGCTGAACGTGTGCTGAACGTGGAGGTGCCGTACGTTCGGTACTGGGATCGGTTGGATCGCGAAGACTGAAGTCTACTACGCAACCTTCTTCTTGTAGACGTTGTTGGGCCTCCAAGTGCAGAGGTTTGTAGGACAGTAGAAAATTTCCCTCAAGTGGATGACCTAAGGTTTATCAATCCATGGGAGGCGTAGGATGAAGATAGTCTCTCTCAAGCAACCCTGCAACCAAATAACATAGAGTCTTGTGTCCCCAACACACCCAATACAATGGTAAATTGTATAGGTGCACTAGTTCGGCGAAGAGATGGTGATACAAGTGCAATAAGGATGGTAGATATAGGTTTTTGTAATCTGAAAATATAAAAACAGCAAGGTAACAAGTGGTAAAAGTGAGCGTAAATGGTATTGCAATGCTAGGAAACAAGGCCTAGGGTTCATACTTTCACTAGTGCAAATTCTCTCAACAATAATAACATAATTGGATCATATAACTATCCCTCAACATGCAACAAAGAGTTACTCCAAAGTCACTAATAATGGATAACAAACGAAGAGATTATGGTAGGGTACTAAACCACCTCAAAGTTATTCTTTCCAATCAATCCGTTGGGCTATTCCTATAAGTGTCACAAACAACCCTAGAGTTCGTACTAGAATAACACCTTAAGACACAAATCAACCAAAACCCTAATGTCACCTAGATACTCCAATGTCACCTCAAGTATCCGTGGGTATGATTATACGATATGCATCACACAATCTCAGATTCATCTATTCAACCAACACATAGAACCTCAAAGAGTGCCCCAAAGTTTCTACCGGAGAATCAAGACGAAAACGTGTGCCAACCCCTATGCATAACTTCATGGGTGGAACCCGCAAGTTGATCACCAAAACATACATCAAGTGAATCACGTGATATCCCATTGTCACCACAGATACGCACGGCAAGACATACATCAAGTGTTCTCAAATCATTAAAGACTCAATCTGATAAGATAACTTCAAAGGGAAAACTCAATTCATTACAAGAGAGTAGAGCGGGAGAAGCAACATAAGATCCAACTATAATAGCAAAGCTCACGATACATCAAGATCGTGCCAAATCAAGAACACGAGAGAGAGAGAGAGAGAGAGAGAGAGAGAGAGAGAGATCAAACACATAGCTATTGGTACATACCCTCAGCCCGAGGGTGAACTACTCCCTCATCGTCATGGAGAGCACCGGGATGATGAAGATGGCCACGGTGAGGATCCCTCCTCGGCAGGGTGCGAACGAGGTCCCGATTGGTTTTGGTGGCTCTGAGAGGCTTGCGATGGCGGAACTTCCGATCTCTTACATTCCCCGATCGTTTTAGGGTATATGGATATATATAGATATATATATATATATATATATATATATATATATATATATATATATATATATATATATATATATAGGTGGAAGAAATACGTCGGGAGCCACGAGGGCCCACGAGGGTGGAGGGCGCCCTGCCTCGTGCCTCCTCGTTGCTTTCCTAACATGCACTCCAAGTCTCCGGGGTTGCTTTCCTTCCAAAAATAACTTCTCCAGAAGGTTTCATTCCGTTTCGACTCCGTTTGATATTCCTTTTCTTCAAAACACTGAAACAAGGAAAAAAAACAGGAACTGGCACTGGGCTCTGGGTCAATAGGTTAGTCCCAAAAATAATATAAAACTATAAAATAAAGCCCATAAACATCCAAGACGGATAATATAATAGCATGGATACTTCATAATTATAGATACATTGGAGACGTATCAGCATCCCCAAGCTTAATTCCTGCTCGTCCTCGAGTAGGTAAATGATAAAAGAAATAATTTATGAAGTGTGAATGCTAGCAGGTGCATAAGTTTGATCAATGATAATTTCAATCACCTTTTATAGCATCATTATATGTCATAACAGTAGTTCAACTCATAGAACTTTTCATGAACAAGTAATAAGCTATTCACATGTTAAAATACAGATCACAAACTTTCTTGAAAACTAACAAACCGTGTTATTAGTCATCAAACAATTACAATTCATCTTATTTTCAGGAAGAGTCTATGTCAGAGCTTTGATTCAGAAAACTTCACATACTCAACTATATTTTAGTCTTCCATGATTGCTACCACTCAAAGCACATTTTTAGAACAAATAGTATTCATCGAACACAGAGAAAGATAGGGGCTTAATGTTTCGCCTCCCAACCTTTTACCTCAAGGGTAATGTCAACAGTAATAATTCATGCTCAAATATATTTGAATGGCCATATATGCTTAGATCTTTCCATCACATTATGCTTGCCAACTAAAGAGTAGGTTGGAATGAGAAGGAATACTATTGACTCTTGCATAAAAGTAAAGATGTGCCCTTCGCAGTATGGAAGCAGGATTTGCAAGAGGTGCCGAGCTCGAAGCAAAAACAAAGATGAAAATAATTTTGAGAGGTATGCTTTCATTGTCAACATAACGACCAAGAGTTCCCAATATCTTCCATACTACATACATTATAGGAGGTTCCCAAACAGAAAGGTAAAGATTTTTACTCCCCCTCCACCAACAATCATCAATCCATGGCTTTCCCGAAACAACGGGTGCCTCCAACTAACATCAATCCTGGGGGAGTTCTGTTTGCAATTATTTTTGATTTGATTTCGATCTTTTGATCATGGGACTGAGCATCCCAGTTACCGGCCATTTTCTCGTGAATGATGAGCGGAGTCCACTCATCGTGAGAATAACCCACCTAGCATGGAAGATATTGCTAGCCCCTAGTCGCCACATGAGCGATTCGAGCATACAAAACAGATTATTATTTGAAGGTTTAGAGTTTGGCACATGCAAATTAACTTGGAACGGCAGGTAAATACCGCATATAGGTAGATATGGTGGACACTCATGGAAGAAACTTGGTTCAAGGAGTTTGGATGCACAAGCAGTATTCCCGCTTAGTACGAGATATTTTGGCTAGCAAAGGATTCTAAATAGCAAGCACCACATGTTAGAGGATCCATAACAATATAACATCTATACAAATATACCCAAGCATAACTCATTATGTTGTCTTCCTTGTCCAACTTCAACTAATTTGCTCAGGTTTGAAAATAATTAATGGGGATCACAATCATAGAAGATGTCCAAGATAGTATGTTTATATGTGAAATCTCTCTTCCTTCCATATTCTTTCATGAATTGTTCAAGTGACCAATACAATGTTTGGTAACCTTCAATAAATTTACCACCTCTACTTATTATATGGGAAGGCATTACTCCCCATGGGAAAGGCGTATGAAACATAGATAATTTATGACATTCAAATCATTCAACTATTTACTCATAGGATATAAATGAAGGACACGAGTAAATGACAAACTACTCCAAAAAGATATGAGTGAAGATTAATGAGTAGTTAAATAATTATGTAGCTATGTGAAGACTCTCTATCATTTAAGAATTTCAGATCTTGGTATTTTATTCAAACAGCAAGCAAAGCTAAAGAAAATAAAACGATGCTCCAAGCAAAACACATATCATGTGGTGAATAAAAATATAGCTCCAAGTAAAGTTACCGATGAATGTAGACGAAAGAGGGGATGCCTTCCGGGGCATCCCCAAGCTTAGACTCTTGGTTATCCTTGAATATTACCTTGGGGTGCCTTGGTAATCCCCAAGATTAGGCTCTTTCCACTCCTTATTCCATAGTCCATCGAATCTTTACCCAAAACTTGAAAACTTCACAACACAAAACTTAACAGAAAATCTCGTGAGCTCCATTAGCGAAAGAAAACAAACCACCACTTCATGGTACTGTAATTAACTAATTATTTATTTATATTGGTGTTAAACCTACTGTATTCCAACTTCTCTATGGTTTATAAACTATTTTACTAGCCATAGATTCATCAAAATAAGCAAACAACACACGAAAAACAGAACAGTCTGTAGTAATCTGTAACTAACGCAAACTTCTGAAACTCCAAAAATTCTAAAATAAATTTGTGGACCTGAGGAATTTGTCTAGTAATCATCTGCAGAAAGAATCAACTAAATAGCACTGTCCAGTAAAAAGTTTTAACTAATCTCGTGCGCACTAAAGTTTCTGTTTTTTACAGCATGATCATAAAGACTTCACCCAAGTCATCCCAAAGGTTCTACTTGGCACAAACACTAATTAAAACACAAAACCACATCTAAACAGAATATAGATGGATTATTTATTCCTAAACAGAACCACAAATTAAGAAACTAAAATAAAATTGGCTTGCCTCCCAACAAGTGCTATCGTTTAACGCCCCTAGCTAGGCATGATTATTTCAATGATGCTCACAAAAAGATAAGAATTGAAACATAAAGAAAGCATCATGAAGAATATGACTAGCACATTTAAGTCTAACCCAGTTCCTATGCGTAGGGATTTTGTGAGCAAACAACTTATGGGAACAATAATCAACTAGCATAGGAAGGCAAAACAAGCATAACTTCAAAACTTTAAGCTCATAGAGAGGAAACTTGATATTATTGCAATATGTAGAAGCATATGATCCTCTCTCATAATAATTTTCAGTAGCATCATGAATGAATTCAACAATATAACCAGCACCTAAAGCATCCTTTTCATGATCTACTTGCATAGAAATTTTATTACTCTCCACATAAGCAAAATTCTTTTCATTCGGAATAGTGGGAGCAAACTCAACAAAATAAAAATCATGTGATTGAAAATTAAGATCAAGATGACAAGTTTCATGGTTATAATTATTCTTTATAGAATACGTGTCATCACAAAAATCATCATAGATAGGAGGCATGCTTTCATCATAATAAATTTGCTCATCAAAACTTGGGGGACAAAGGATATCATCTTCGTCAAACATAGCTTCCCCAAGCTTGTGGCTTTGCATATCATTAGCATCATGGATATTCAAGGAATTCATACTAACAACATTGCAATCATGCTCATCATTCAAATATTTAGTGCCAATCATTCTAATGCATTCTTCTTCTAGCACTTGAGCACAATTATCGGAATCCTTATTTTCACGAAAGATATTAAAAAGATGAAGCATATGAGGCACTCTCAATTCCATTTTTTGTAGTTTTCTTTTATAAAATAAACTAGTGGTAAAACAAGAAACTAAAAGATTCGATTGCAAGATCTAAAGATATACCTTCAAGCACTCACCTCCCGGGCAACGGCGCCAGAAAGTGCTTGATGTCTACTACGCAACCTTCTTCTTGTAGACGTTGTTGGGCCTCCAAGTGCAGAGGTTTGTAGGACAGTAGCAAATTTCCCTCAAGTGGATGACCTAAGGTTTATCAATCCGTGGGAGGCGTAGGATGAAGATGATCTCTCTCAAGCAACCCTGCAACCAAATAACAAAGAGTCTCTTGTGTCCCCAACACACCCAATACAATGGTAAATTGTATAAGTGCACTAGTTCGGCGAAGAGATGGTGATACAAGTGCAATATGGATGGTAGATATAGGTTTTTGTAATCCGAAAATATAAAAACAGCAAGGTAACAAGTGGTAAAAGTCAGCGTAAACGGTATTGCAATGCTAGGAAACAAGGCCTAGGGTTCATACTTTCACTAGTGCAAGTTCTCTCAACAATAATAACATAATTGGATCATATAACTATCCCTCAACATGCAACAAAGAGTCACTCCAAAGTCACTAATAGTGGAGAACAAACGAAGAGAATATGGTAGGGTACGAAACCACCTCAAAGTTATTCTTTCCAATCAATCCGTTGGGCTATTCCTATAAGTGTCACAAACAGCCCTAGAGTTCGTACTAGAATAACACCTTAAGACACAAATAAACCAAAACCCTAATGTCACCTAGATACTCCAGTGTCACCTCAAGTATCCGTGGGTATGATTATATGATATGCATCACACAATCTCAGATTCATCTATTCAACCAACACATAGAACCTCAAAGAGTGCCCCAAAGTTTCTACCGGAGAATCAAGATGAAAACGTGTGCCAACCCCTATGCATAAGTTCATGGGTGGAACCCGCAAGTTGATCACCAAAACATACATCAAGTGAATCACGTGATATCCCATTGTCACCACAGATATGCACGGCAAGATATACATCAAGTGTTCTCAAATCATTAAAGACTCAATCCGATAAGATAACTTCAAAGGGAAAACTCAATCCATTACAAGAGAGTAGAGGGGGAGAAGCAACATAAGATCCAACTATAATAGCAAATCTCGCGATACATCAAGATCGTGCCAAATCAAGAACACGAGAGAGAGAGAGAGAGAGAGAGAGAGAGAGAGAGATCAAACACATAGCTACTGGTACATACCCTCAGCCCCGAGGGTGAACTACTCCCTCGTCGTCATGGAGAGCGCCGGGATGATGAAGATGGCCACCGATGAGGGATCCCCCCTCCGGCAGGGTGCCGGAACAGGGTCCCGATTGGTTTTTGGTGGCTACAGAGGCTTGCGGTGGTGGAACTCCCGATCTCTTTTGTTCCCCGGTCGTTTTAGGGTATATGGATATATATATAGGCGGAAGAAATACGTCAGGGGAGCCACGTGGGGCCCACGAGGGTGGAGGGCGCGCCCAGGGGGTGGGCGCCCCCCTGCCTCGTGCCTCCCTCGTTGCTTTCCTGACGTGCACTCCAAGTCTCTGGGGTTGCTTTCCTTCCAAAAATAACTTCTCCAGAAGGTTTCATTCCGTTTCGACTCCGTTTGATATTCCTTTTCTTCGAAACACTGAAACAAGGGAAAAAACAGGAACTGGCACTGGGCTCTGGGTCAATAGGTTAGTCCCAAAAATAATATAAAATTGTAAAATAAAGCCCATAAACATCCAAGATGGATAATATAATAGCATGAATACTTCATAAATTATAGATACTTTGGAGACGTATGAAAGACGTTCCACTACATCAACGGCGTTACTAAACGCTTCCGCTTTCGGTATACGAGGGTACGTGGACACACTCTCCCTTCTCATTGCTATGCATCTCCTAGATAGATCTTGCGTGATCGTAGGAATGTTTTTGAAATTACTGCGTTCCCCATCAGTGGCATCAGAGCCAGGTCTATGCATCGATGTTATATGCACGAGTAGAACACAAAGAGTTGTGGGCGATAATAGTCACACTGCTTACCAGCATGTCATACTTTCATTTGGCGGTATTGTTGGATGAAGCGGCCCATACCGACATTACATGACCGCGTTCATGAGACTGGTTCTACCGACGTGCTTCGCACACAGGTGGCTAGTGGGTGTCTGTTTCTCCAGTTTTAGTTGAATCAAGTGTGGCTATGCCCGGTCCTTGTTGAAGGTTAAAGCAGCACACTTGATGAAAAATTGTTGTGGTTTTGATGTGTAGGTAAGAACGGTTCTTGCTAAGCCCGTAGCAGCCACATAAAACTTGCAACAACAAAGTAGAGGACGTCTAACTTGTTTTTGCAGGGCATGTTGTGATGTGATATGGTCAATACGTGATGATATATAAACTGTTGTATGAGATAATCATGTTTTGTAAAATTTATCGGCAACTGGCAGGAGCCTTATGGTTGTCGCTTTATTGTATGAAATACAATCGCCATGTAATTGCTTTACTTTATCACTAAGCAGCAGCGATAGTCGTAGAAGCAATAGTTGGCGAGAAGACAACGATGATTTGATGGAGATCAAGGTGTCAAGCCGATGACGATGGTGATCATGACGGTGCTTTGGAGATGGAGATCAAAGGCACAAGATGGTGATGGCCATATCATATCACCTATATTGATTGCATGTGATGTTTATCCTTTATGCATCTTATTTTACTTAGTACGGCGGTAGCATTATAAGATGATCTCTCACTAAATTTCAAGGTACAAGTGTTCTCCCTGAGTATGCACCGTTGCTACGATTAAATCGTCTTTGAGACACCACGTGATGATCGGGTGTGATAAGCTCTACGTTCACATACAACGGGTGCAAGCCAGTTTTGCACATGCAGAATACTTGGGTTAAACTTGACGAGCCTAGCATATGCAGATATGGCCTTGGAACACTGAGACCGAAAGGTCGAGCGTGAATCATCACTACAAAAAAAAGACACATCCGTGACATTTTGGGTCGACCGATTTTTTCTGTCATACATATGACACTTCTATGACGATAATTGTGACAGAACCCGGTATCATCATAGATGTGGTGGGATCCTACTTCTATGACAAAAAATCATGACAGAAAATGGGCTTTTCGTCCTGGGCGGGCCGGAGACGCAGATGCATGACATTCTTTGGGCCGTCCATGACGGAAAAAACCATGGTAGAAGCGAGGGGAGGAAAATTTCGAAGTTGCCGTTACGGTGGGAGGTCGGGGCCGGCGATGCGCGCTTTCTCGTACACGACGCGTGTGTGCGAGGCGTTGGCTCTAATCAACCCGAAAGCGAGGCGTTGGGCTCTAACCGAACTCGGCGACAGACCGCGAACTACGCATCGAACCCGGCGATTGATCGATGGTACGTTAATCGAACCCGATCGGCGATTCTTCGCTATCGCTGCTAATCAAGCCGATCGATGCTGCCTCTGGGATGAACAAAGTGGCGTTGCGGGGTTTGGATGAACAGTGAGCGGTGGCGTTTGCCTCTGGATGAACAGGACCCCGTGGTGTGGAGGGCTGGATGAACAGTAGACGGTGGAGGGGTGGTTGAACAGGACCCCGTGGTGTGGAGGGCTGGATGAACAGTAGACGGTGGAGGGGTGGTTGAATAGAAGCTGGTGGAGTAGCGCGCGGTGGAGGCTGGATGAACAGGAGCCCGTGGAGGCTGGAGGAGGTCGACGGTAGCCCGTGGAGGCGGGAGGAGGTCGACGGGGGAGAGGAACAGGATCCCGTGGAGGACCGTGTTGCGGTACGCCACACCCCTCCCGATGAATAGGACCCCCGTTTCGACCGTAGCGCTCCAACACAAGTCCGTTTCGTCCGTTTTGCGGTACGCCACACCCCTCCCGATCAACAGGACCCCTGTTTCGACTGTAGGAGGTCTGTTTCGTCCGTTTTGCGGTATGCCACACCTCTCCCGATCAACAGGACCCCCGTTTCGACCGTAGGAGGTCCGTTTCCTCCGTTTTGGCGATGCGCGGACCCTCCCGATCAACAGGACCCCGTTTCGAACATGGCCGGTCGAACACAAGGCCGTTTCCTCCGTTCTGCAGTACGCCAGGCCTTGTTTCCATCGCCTGTTCCGTCCAAGTCGGTTGGCTCCCACGCGTTCCGTTGCCTCCCGATGAACATGAGCATTCCGTTGCCTCCCCATGAACACGACGCATTCCGTTGCCTCCCCATGAACACGACGACGACGCTATTTCTTCGTTTCGACCCAGCCATGTACACGAGCCCTCGCCGTACGTATGCGCGAGTAGGCGTTCGAGACCCTGCCCGTATGTACGTACATGGTCGTACTTTCTTTCTTGCACCCTGGCCGATGTATGTACGTGTACATGCTACGTGCGCGCCTCTACTACGACACGTGCGCGCCTCTACAACGACCAGTATGTACGTACACGTTCGCGACCAGAATGACAACGCTACGTACGCTTCGACCAGGTGGGTCCCGACTGTCAGGCACTTCCTTGTGTGCGAAAATGTAGCTGGTGGGTCCCAGCAGTCAGAGGGGCGAATCGTAATTTTTTTGCCCGGACGCACTTCCTTTGCGTGCGAAGATGTAGCTGGTAGGTCCCAGCAGTCAGGGGGCGAATCAATTTTTTTTGCCCGGACGCACTTCATTGAGTGCGACGATGTAGCCAGGGTCCCAACATCGGGCGAATCGTTTTTTTTTTGCCCGGACGCACTTCCTTGCGTGCGAAGATGTAGCTGGTGGGTCCCAGCAGTCAGGGGAAACGTTTTTTTCGTGAAATACGGTGGCCCGTCCGGTGGGTCCCCGCTGTCAGGTGGAGGAATCATTATTTTGCGCATAATAAGGAGGCAATTCCTTGCTGCAGCCGTGGACCCAGCTGTCAGCCTCTCCACGTACAGTCCATGTCCGATGGAAGTCGTTCCTTGACCACGTTGACCATGCCACGCCGAGAGCACCACGACGGTGGACGATGGCGAGGCCTAGGAAGGGGACGACTCGGAGCCGGGGAAGACGCAGTAGTGGATGCCCACGCGAAGAGGAGTACGAGGGTTCACTGGTTTGGCTGCGGTGTGAGGCTACTGTCGCCGCAGAATAACAGGGGGTGTGGGTGA
Organism: Aegilops bicornis; assembly: GCA_021605145.1. Lineage (NCBI taxonomy): Eukaryota > Viridiplantae > Streptophyta > Magnoliopsida > Poales > Poaceae > Aegilops > Aegilops bicornis. The sequence goes on along the minus strand of CM038673.1, from coordinate 747,531,695 downwards.
GTAGAAGGATGGCCTGGCCACTGGTGGGAATAGTAGGGGGCGGTGAGGCCTCTGCGGCAGCACAGCCGGCCACAGGAGGCACGAGCATGCGGCACGACCGGCGCTGGTTTGGGCGGCTGGAGCAAGAAGACCAGAGGTTGAAGAAGCACTACTGCCGTTGGATGAACATCGTACGGTAAGAGGAGCTAGAATCGTTCATATTTACTAAGTTGACAAAGCCCTCCGTCCCCGTCAACTTGGTAGGCCCACAAGTCAGCCTCCCACTATGATGGGTTCCAGCTGGCAGGGGGAGTATTCATTTTTTTGTGCGTAATAAGGAGGCACTTCCTTGAATGCGAAGATAGCTGGTGGGTCCGACATGTCAGCGGGGGGCACGTTTTTTCGCGAAATACAGAGGCCCTTTCGGTGGTCCCAGATGTCAGGTGGAGAAATCATTATTTTGCGCGTAATAAGGAGGCATTTCCTTGTGTGCGGCCGTGGACCCAGCTGTCAGCCTCTCCACGCACAGTCTACTTCCGATGGTGTCGTTCGTTGACCACGCCGCGCCGAGCGCATCCAAGGTGGTGGACGACGGCGAGGCCCCGGACAGCAACGAGCCGGAGATGGGAAGACGCGGGAGTAGAGTCGCAGACGGAGAGGTGTACGAGGGTTAACTGGTTCTATTGTGGTGTGGTTCGGCAGTCGGTGGAGAAGAACAGGAGGTGTGGAGGGGTGGAGGGATGGCCTGGCCAATGGCGGAGTAGAGCTTCATAGCGAAGCGTGCTAAGCAGAGCTGCTAGCAGCAGGAGGCGGGAGGTGGTCCCGACGGCGCTGGAGGAAGAAGACGAGAGATTGAAGATGGATGCCGGTCATTGGATGTAAATCCAACGGCTAACATGTCAGAATCATTTGTTGACTAAATTGACAACGACTTGCGTTGGCTTCGACCTATTGGCCCACATTTCAGCCTCAAAAAATGTGGCACGTATTCAACCCATTTTTTCAGAATTTACAGTTTTTTTTGCACGGTAGAATTTACAGTCAATTTGATCTTTTTTTAATTACAGCCGTTAGCTGGGCTGGGTGAACAAATAATGTAGCGTCCATGCGGCCCATTTATTTTATTTCCTAAAAAATTATAGGCCATTTGCACTTTCTCTAAATACACGATTTTGCTGGGCTGATTCTAGTTATAATGTTGGGTTGGGCCAGCAATGTTATCAAAAAATAGAAGGGGTTGAGCATTTTGTTATAAATATATTTAACTAATAAGTGATATTATTACATTCGTCCTTAAATCTTACCAAGCTTTTGTACACAATCACTAGGATTTTAGTGCCAAAACAACCTAGGATTTTATTTGTTAAGAAATTATTTTTATAAGTTAATAAGATGTGGGATATTGTTTTCTTACATATGTAAGTATATGTTAAATATATGATGACAATAAAAATAATACATAATAACATATAAAATAATTTAAATATATATAATATAGTTAGAAGGGAAACATAAGTTGGACCTGGCGTTCCTATTCTTATATAGAAAAATAGAACAGACCTCTGCGTTTTCTTCAAAAAAATACATAAATTGGGCCACCAAAAATAAAACCTCGGATGGGAGGTCCATAGGCCGGTTGATACATGACGGCCCTAAGAAAATACAAACAGGCCTATGGACCTCCCATCCGAGGTCGTGGGCATGTTAAAAATGAAAGCCTAGACGGGGCAGCCCAAAACCACGTCCAACACTTGCCAAAACTTCGTCCCTCGTTTTCTCTGTGTTTCGCACACTCGACATTGTGTGGGCATTTTGACTATGCATCATATGAAGATGTGTTATGCATGAATGTTGATCAGCATGATGTTAACTGGCTGGTAGTTCCATTTTCGACCATGAATAAAACTTCCAACATGGTGTTAACCCTGTTTGAAAAGGTTGTGTTAATATAAATGCTCGCCTCTGAAAGTTGCGATTTCTTATCTGAAACTGAACTTGCAGTTTCTTATCTGGCCCTGAATCTTGCGCTTTCTTCTCTAAGAATCACATTGTCTGCACTTTTATACTCCTATGAAACTACATTTTTAAGTGCTAAAAATAGATCTCTAGAATTCATAAAATACTTCATATGCTCAATACTGCAAATCTGAAATTCAAAAGACATTCATATCTGAAAGTACTCTCAAAATACACAACACAAAACACAATTCACAACCTGCAAATACTGACAACCCTAAGCTCCTCCTGAAAATTCACAACCTGCCCGACTATTGGGCTGGGGGGGAAGCCCCCTCCTATTCCTCGGCGGCAGATAGCCGCCCCGTGAGACGATGTGAATGGCGAGGGAGACGATGGCGGGGAAGCGTCGTCGGGCCAACTGCTTTTCTCCTCTTGCAGTTGGGTTCGGTCGACGAAGACTCCACCGGCTCGCTCTGGCAGGACACCCTCACAAACGGCACCCTGTAGATGCTCCACCACCGCTCCCTCACGGTCGGATTCGGTGAATTTGTTTGCTCCATGGCCCAGAGGAGCAACTCTATGTACTCCGGCGCGACTCCCTCCGGGAGTATCGCCGCCTTTTCGCTCTGTTGCAGATATTTGGCCATGGATGTCGCCGTCGCCACTAGTTGGTCCTTGTTGTCAAACCAAGATTGTATCTCCAACATCCTAGCTAGCTTCAAAGGGTCGCCGTCTGCGATCCTCACGTATCGGTTGTACTCCATCATCGATCTACTTCTCCACAGCACCTTCACTCGCCGGCGGTGGTTTTTGAATGGAAGAGGAGAGGAGCAGCGCTGGTTTTGGATTAGAACGGGAGAGGAGCGCCACTGGTTTTGGACTGGAACAGGAGAGGAGGGGCGGTGGTTTTGAAATGGACGAGGAGAGGAGCGGCGCTGGATTTAGATTGGAACAGGAGAGGAGTGGCGGTGGTTTAAGAGGAGAAGAGCGGAAGAGCGGCGCTGTCTTGGAAGTATTTTTTTGTTGTTTTGCGTATTTTGGGTCAAAGTTTGACCACGTACTGTATTTGACAAGCAAAATGTGAATGCATGTCACCAAAAATTGTATCATTTGGTTCATATCTGAATGTACTTTCAAATTATATTATTTTTGCAGCGTATAACATATATTTTATAAAGGAAAATCATGGTCAATTATGACCCAGAATAAAAGAGAGACTAGTTAATGTGGGGTCGCTTTCTTAATTGAAGGGTAAATTGATTTTGATTTTGATCCAGTCACAGCGCGCCGGCCCTCTCGCCCAATCCTAAATCGCAGCCGCACGCTCCTCTCGCTCTTATCCATTGCAAAACCACCTCCTCTCCTCTCCATCATCTCCATTCCAAAACCACCGTCTCGCCTCTCCCTCTTCTGATCTTCTCCATTGCAAAACCACCTCCTCTCCTCTCCATCATCTCCATTCCAAAACCACAGTCTCGCCTCTCCCTCTTCTGGTCTTCTCCACTGCAAAACCACCTCCTCTCCTCTCCATCATCTCCATTCCAAAACCACAGTCTCGCCCCTCCCTCTTCTCTATTGCAAGACCATCGTCTCTCCTCCCATCTTCCAAAGCTAGCACCGGACCACTCAGAAGGACATCTATGGAGAGGATGCAGCAGAGAATCAGGCAGATCGCCGATGACGACCAGGCAAAGTTGGCCAGGTTGAAGGAGATCCTTAGTTGGTTTGACAATGAGTGGGAGATTTCGAGGACGGTGCGGGCCATGTGGCAATGTATGCGAAAGAGCGAGAGGGCGGCGATGTACATGTACTCCTCGGCGGCAGTCACGCCGCAGTCCTCCGAGTTCATCGAGTATCTCCTCTGGGCGATGGAGCAGAAAGATTCGCCCGAGGCGGCTGGGCCAAAGCGGAGGTGGTGGGCATACAGGTAAAAGGTCGAGCGCCCAGAGGATAACGAATCGATCGAGTATGGTGTGCCGTTCGTGAGGGTGCTGAGCCAGCCGGAGCCACAGGAGTATTCGTTCTCCCACCACAAGAGGAGGCCGAATGGCGCGACATCGCTTCCCCGCCATTCTCCACGGTTCCCTCGACGCTTGCCTCATTTCAACGGCGGCGGTAGGGTTTAAGGTAAGCTTCGCACTAACCTAATCTTCCACCAGCTCATGCTTACAATCAGTGTGACATCTAATGAAAATCATGCTTAAAATCAGTCTCCGAGTACTACGCCAATCACCCAAAAATAGCTCTGGACCTTTGGGTCAAAGTTGTGACACAGTGTACAAATAAATAAAAATAGATTGGTGCTTCTTTCAGAAAAGAGTACTCCCTAGAAAACTGCCAATATAAGCTACTAGTATTTGGTTAGAGGATTTGCTGCCGAGAAAGATCCGTCCATAGAGAGCGCCACACATCTCACTAGTGGTGGTGGATGCCAATGCGTGCATGCAGCATGGTTGGTGTCGGTAATTTTTACTTGGTACACCTCGCACTCTGCATATATGCCGGTTCCATACGTACATTTGTGCAGTTCCACCAAAATGCAGCTGAATAACACTGTTTGCACAGATAATGAAAAAGTGTGATTACATTATAGTGGCACTAGTTGATTAAACACACAAAATAAATAGAAGAAAATATTGCGTTAGTATCATAGTATGCCATGTCATGAGGGCGAGATGGGCCTTGATGCCTCATACTGATGCGCCTCATATCGACATCGTCCCAAGTCTCCCAGATACACCTTCTGCCACTGATGAACATCTGTGTACAGCGGTAGTACAAGGAGGCGCCTTGAGACATTCAAATCTCTATTTTTGTACATATCAACTAAAATTAAGCAGAAACGCTTAAACATTAACAATGGGACTAGTTGATGAAACATACTTTAACAAAGAGAAGCACTTTCTTTATCTACATTGGAAATGAAATGATAGAGATGACACCTCCTCTATTTTAATCAGTATTATTACTTCATTTTATCGGTGACACTAGGGTCGAAAGGTGGCAAACGAGGTGTACCGTCTTGCCGCAAGGGTGGAGGCCGGGGGTGCTTAGACTGGGATGCTGAAGCTAGCTCTTTCAGTCACCAACATGGATGATTCAATTCATGGGACCTTTTGGTGCAGTTCACCTAAAATGAAGCAATGTCCCATGAGCTAGCAGCTTCTTCTTCATCTTTTTTATGAAAAGGGCTCCAGCCCTGATTCCATTTCCATCAGAAAATGAAACCCAAAGAGCTTCTTATTCATTAGTTGCAATAAAATTGAGCAACATCAAAGTTGGTTGTGAAGCTCGTGGAATGTTCAACTATAATTTGGATATCATTTGTGTAGTTCAACTAAGATCAAGCGTGAAATGTATATCTCTGTTTGCACAAGACAGGTGGAAAGGAGGGTGACTAACAAGTGATGAAACATGCATCAAATGAAAAGAAGCATGTTCCTTATCTGAATGGCAATCCTACAAGGACAGTAGCGATTTCTAAAGCAGTGGCATTGCTAGATATTAGTGTGGGCATTAGGATTAACTATGACAACCGTTAAATACAACATTACTTTGGGCACGGGAGAGTAGGAGGACCAGGACAGTTGCATTTCTAACGAAAAGAACCAACTTATCTTAATGGGAAATTTTAGCAAGACATGTAAAGAAGTGCCATTGATTCATATTACTGGAGGGATTACATTGAAAACAACATTGGTTTAACGTGTCCTTACATTTAACAGTGCGACTACTACATTTTACCAGTGGCATTACATAAGAGTGGCTCGGGGCAACAAACATCAGAACAGGATATCTGGGTTGGTCCCATTTTTGTTCGGTATAGCCACCTTATAATGTGTGAGGCTAGCAAATCTAGTGTTGGACTTACTCATTGACTTGTCCCCAGTCCCCACTTTCTTTCCTTTTTCAACCAATAGATCGGGTTTATATTGAGTTTGTACCGCGTTTCCCTTTATTTCCCTATTAGACCTAGAGACCAGTTGGATAGCCAGTCTCTGCTACTTTTCGCCCCTATTATTTCCTCTTTCGACCAAGTCCTAGATTCAGGTAACAAATCCTCCCCCACCCCCACCCCCTTTCTTCCTTGTTTGAACCAAGTAGTACTAGATTTGAGTGCATGAACTAGTTTTACCTCTTAAACGTAAAAAAAATTAGGTGGTTTTCGAACAGCAGATCGATCCTATCTACGAGGGGGCCTGAGAAATAGTAAAAGATACAAATGCAGCAACGTCAGGAGCTCAGGAAGTAGAGCAAGGCCGGTTTCGAAGGAAGATATACCTGATGGTCGCCGGGATGTCGCTAGGTGGGCGGCGGGAGGTCGGATCTGCCCACACTATGGCAGCGAGGAAGAAGGGCTCGGACGCCCTCCCTCGCCAGCGGTGCTTGGGAGAGAACGGCAAGGCAGGCTGATCGGGACGCGCCCAGCAGTGGGTAAGAGCCGTCGCCGAGGACGACCGCGTGAACATTGCACCTTCTCACCTTCCCCGGCAGAGAGGATCCGGCTGGATCTATGACCAGCGGTGAGTAGAGAGAGAGAGAGAGAGAGAGAGAGAGAGAGAGTGGCCACCGCTATCGTGTTTAGATCTGGAGAGGCCGAGACAGTGTGAAGAGAGCAACACTAGCAAGCAAGCGCGGAGGCTCCTGCCTATATAGTGGAGTAGTACTAGTTTTCTTTTGTCTACCGGAGCCGGCTTGACCTCGTCAATGACTGTCGAGAAGTCTTCATGCACGTGGCCCGGAGGTGCAGTTGTCGTCATTTTGATCTGAAGCGCCGGATTATAACATATAACATGAAAAAATGCCACATGACAAGAAACCATAACCTCACTGCCCAAAGGAGACAACATGAATCCCGACGGACAAACTAGATGAGGAACAAAGCTCAAATTAAAGATAAACTCGTAGAGAAGGGGTCCGTCGATAGATGTCCTAATTAACATAGCCGGCTTGACCTAGATGGCAGTCGAGTAGTCACTGTTCGTGCATGTGCCCCCAATGACTAGCCCAACTCAATTGTCGCTGTTTAACCCTCGCAGTGATCCGAAGCACATGACACCTAATTTTGCGAGATGACAAGAAACCTTTTTTCAGATTTCTCACCACAACTATAGCCATGTACAACACAACCTGCACGATATGTAGACGATAGCCAATCCAGGCGTGTCTGCTGGAGTCTGGTCACATGCTTGGACGAACTGATCTTCCATGTCTTGCAGGGATCGTCCAGGCACCAACGTAGTACAACACTTGTCTAGTACTATCGCTCGTCTCCCTCTTCTATTAAGTCACCCGACTTGCGGGGCCGGGGAGTGTGCCTATGGTCGGTTCTCAATTGTCGTCCCACATGTGTGTGCGAACGCAATATGACACGCGTTCCATTCGGAGAGCAGCGTGCCAGACCGACCGACCGTCTGGGGTGCGACGCGAACGCGACGGGCGTGTTGTATGCTCCATACATGTGTACTGCTGTTTTCTAGACGCTTTGCTCCATGGCGCGGGCGCAATCCATGGATACAAAATTAGTATACTGTATACTATTTAAAAGTTGAGGGCGGGGCTTTTCCTGCACGGTAGGCGGCGGGGCAGTTCCGCCTAGTCGGTTCGACAGAGACGCGATAAAACGAGGGAGTAGGCTGCTGCAAACGTAGGGCCGTGTGATTTGATAGCGAGTTACTGCTGGACAGGTGGGGCCCCATGATTTGACTTGCCATTATCATTTTAACTACGGTGCTACGACCGGCGTGAGTCTCCCGATTCCTGACCACCTCCATACAGGTGCCTCTCCCAATGCTCCACCATGTAGTAGAGGCTGGCTCTTGCATGAGAGCCCACTTCTCCACTTTTTCCTTGCCTCTCTTTCCTCCACATATGCAAAATGCCATGTAAAGCGCACTATTGTACTTACTTGCTCCTACAGGTGCTTAAGCTTGCCACATAGGCATAAAGTCTGATGTGGCAAGTTAATCAAGAAGAGAGAGACTAGTTTGGTGACCCAAGGAAGAAAGCGGTGCTAAGCGCGTGTACCTAGGTGAAAAGACAATTTTGAGTCTATAGCTAATTAAATGAAGCAAACTTAGCAACACCATTTCATTGGAAGAGGTCACTCCTTGGCAAATGCAATAAATACTAGTACTCCCTGTGTCCCATAATATAAGAAGGTTTTTGGCACTACACTAGTGTCAAAAACGCTCTTATATTATGGGACGGAGGGAGTACGAAGAAATAGATAGAGAGGAGTTAAAAAAATACACTTATAGCCAACCTTATAGCTAACCTTGTTGTAGTATGAGTGACTAAGTGATGACTATGTATGACATGCCAACATCAGATAGCCTAACGCACCATGTTAAATCTCCAAGGGCGCGACTGCGCGTGCGACGCGACGGTCGTGGTAGGTGCGACCATGATACGGGGTGCTGGCAGCCCTTGGATCTGAGATCAAACGGTCGCATGCTAAGTTGCTAAAAATTTGCAAAATAACCCTCCCGCGGCAACCGAAAAATTTCCTCCCGCGGGCCGGAGTAGGTTTCTTGGTTTGCATGCGGGTTTAATGGAGGCGAGGAGGCGTGTTCAGTCGGGCGTGCAGTGGACGATGCAGTACTATTCGATTTTACAACTACAACTAGTATATTATAAAAAACAAAGAAGAGTAGTAGAGATAGAGATAAGAATAGAGACTAGGGAGGAGCACCATCTCTTTTCGTGGGCTACTCCTGCGCTCCATTCGCGGCCGCAACGTCCCCTACAGCCACTCCTCCCGCGCTCCATTCGGGCAAGGCTGTTGACATTTGGGAGCGCACTCTCGCGATCGCTAGCAGCCACGACTTCACCGACGACGACTTCTTCCCCGGCCTCGGCAACCTCTTCCTCAACGACATGGGCGACAACCTCAACGCCAATGGTGCTGCTCCCATTGCACCGTATGTGTTTCTGTCCTTCCTGTTTGAAATCGTGGTAGAATTCATGTTTCTACTCTGTGTCCTAGACTCGGTCTGTTCATCTACTATGCTAGTCCGCATGATTAGTTTAATCTCTGTTATAGCCGTCATGATTTATTTTGTAGTAAATCTCATAATAACTTGCTCATATATTCAACTGGCGGAATGTCCCCTACAGCCACTCTCATTTCATGGACGGCCTGGTCGATGCCTCCAAGGAGCCCTTTGTCTACTGCTATGAGTGCCCGGTGCCGTTTTGGGGCTCGCCGGCGGACATCGTGCATCACCTGACGCAGGCGTGTGGCGATCACTACTGGCCCTTGGCGAAGAACATCAAGTACGAGACGTGCTACCCGTTCACCGTGCCGGAGTCACTGGAGGATCAGCGCCGCCTGCAAGTCTCGGAGGAGGACGACAGCGTCTTCCTCTTGATCATGGCCACCGGCGAGGCCCGCGTAGGCCGCCGCCACATCTCTGTAGTGTGCGTCAGGGGCGACGCCGCTGATGCTGACACTGAAACGAGGCTGATGTACGGGTGCGTGCTCACTATTACTACCCCTCGGAGGTCCGTGGGCGGCGACACTGGCAACGTCAAGCTGACTTGGACTCTGCCGAGCTGGGACCTTCCCACCGATGTGGACATGGAAGACGCATGGTATTATTTGACCCCCAACAATGTGCATGGGGACTCCAAGGAGGTTCACCTGGACATATGCATTACTAAGTTAAATTTTGATCATTAGTCTTCGCTCAATGCAATCCGATGTCTAAGCATGTGGAGACTTCCATGCATGATCTTGCTCTATTGGAGTATCGTGCATGAATAAAAGTGTATCCATTTATGGTTTAGTCTACAATCTTCCATGTATGAATTTTTACTACAGTACCGATGAAAGACTTATGATGAACCATTTCCTGCAAAGCACAATAAGATTTATTTCTTCACAAGTTTTGGATGCAGGTTGAACAGTTGAACGCTTTTTTTGCAAAAGATACTTTTTTATCTATTTCACCCGGATGTTTCTGAGCTCTAGAGATGAAATAATATCCGAAGAAACCTATCGATACCTGTTACACATGAGATGACCCCCACATCCTTTGTCAAAATAAACAACACCCCGATCAATGCATTTCACTCTTCCGTGCAACGGACGGGCACCTTACTTGATCCTACATGTGCTTAAGCTTGCCACATAGGCATAAAGTCTGATGTGGCAAGTTAATCAAGAAGAGAGAGACTAGTTTGGTGACCCAAGGAAGAAACGGTGCTAAGCGCGTGTAGCTAGGTGAAAAGACAATTTTGAGTCTATAGCTAATTAAATGAAGCAAACTTAGCAACACCATTTCATTGGAAGAGGTCACTCCTTGGCAAATGCAATAAATACTAGTACTCCCTGTGTCCCATAATATAAGAATGTTTTTGGCACTACACTAGTGTCAAAAACGTTCTTATATTATGGGACGGAGGGAGTACGAAGAAAGAGATAGAGAGGAGTAAAAAATACACTTATAGCCAACCTTATAGCCAACCTTGTTGTAGTATGAGTGACTAAGTGATGACTATGTATGACATGCCAACATCGTGTAGCCTAACGCACCGTGTTAAATCTCCAAGTAGCGGCGCTGACATGAGCGACGCGACGGTCGTGGTAGGCGCGACCATGATACGGGCTGCTGGCAACCCTTGGATCTGAGATCAAACGGTCGCATGCTAAGTTGCTGAAAATTTGCAGAATAACCCTCCAGGATAGGATATTCACCCATAGGTCTAGAATCACGCCATGCAACCGTTCGATCTCAGATCCAAGGGCTCTCGGAAGCCCGTATCATGGGAGAATGGAAAGCCGCTACCCTGCCGTTCGCACTCTGGCAGTTCGCTCCTACTCGTCCCCGCACGTCCTTTAATACTACGGCGGTTCGCTCCTAGTCGTCCCGTCCATTCACATTTTGGCAGTTCCACTAATCCTAACCCTCCTCCCAAATCCATGGCGTCCCAAATCTCCCCGATCGGCGGTGAGTGCAAGGTCAGAACCATCACCGGCGATGAGTTCGAGATGTTGAGTACACCACAGTCCTGGGACGAGAGAAGGGTCTAAAGGACGAAGAGAGGACGAAGCCCGCCGTGATCCAGGTTTGCGTGCATGACTTATGCTTGGTCTACCACATATGCCATGCCGACGTTGAGTGCCAGGATTTGAAGGACTTCCTCGAGAGCAACCTAGTCAAATTCGTTACTGTAGACTTTGGTAACGACAAAGAAGTCCTGCATCGGATAGGCCTCGTTGTAGGCAACACCTTCGACCTCCAAAAGAATCGGCTGGTGTCCTCTCGTCAGCCTTCAATGCTGACCCTAGCAGGAGCCATGGTTCATCCTTCGTACGGTAAACTGGAGAAACCTCCATACACGTTTCATCGTCATGCATGGCAGCGGAATGTACTAGATATAGACCACATCCACTACGCTGCAATGGATGGCTACCTTTGTTTCAATATCTACAAGGGTTGGATGAAGAGCAACAGCCAAGTTGGCGGTTCAAGCAAAGAAGTATCGTCCAAGAGGAAGAGGGACAAGGACGAAGTCGAGGACGTGGACAAGGACTCCGAGTAAGGTGGCAGTGTCGTTGCTCATGGTGGTTCTAATGCAGTGTCTACCAGGATAGTTGCAAAGTTTAATTTCAGGTGTGCTTAATTTAATTTGAGGGGTGTGTTGTGCTGAGCCCCAATGTAACTATGTCATGTTTCTTCTTGTTACTTTAACTCTTCAAGACGTACATACTAGTATTTCTTACATTTCATCTTTTAGTTGGTATAGTACTACCACTGCTTTCTTCAATGCTATATACGCATACAATATATATGGCCAACATCATATAGCCAACAGTTTAGTTGTCAAAGAATTTCAGGGTGCTTAGTTTTGTCAAAGAATTCGTGGTGCTTAGTTTTATTTGAGGGTGGGTTGTCTTTGGACACCATTATTGTGACTAGCCTTTTTTTTAATAGTACAGTATGCATAATTTGGCGACCAGCGCTCTCTATATGTACCACCTTTTTTTTTAATTTCAAGTTTTGCTCCATGGCGCAATCCATTGATACTACTGTTGTACAAAAGTATACATTTTTTAAAAGGCTAGAGGGCGGGGCAGTCTAGCTTGGTCGGTTTCACGAGAGGCGAGGGCCTTTGTGATTTGACGGCTCATTACTGCTGGAAGGCGGGGCCTTGTGATTTGACTGCTCGTATAAATGCGCCGACGACCTGATCGAGGAGGAGCAAAGAACCGTGCGGTATACTCAAGTTTTCCACTTGAGTAGTACTACGATGGAGGAGCACGAAACACGGCAACCCAGTGCCATATGGCAATAAAAAATGATCTAATTTGCTAGTCATCTCATTGTTAGCATTGTTCTATTCATTCCCTAAAAAAACATTGTACTATTCATGCCTCGCAGAGAACGTGACACGTGCGGCGAAACACCCGAAGCAAAAGATGAAACACAACATCAAAAGAAGAAGGAAGATTATCATCCCAAATGATCTAATTCGCCGTTGAGTCGTAACTGCTTCTTCATCGCCTCCACGACCTCCATCTCCTTGCGCGTCTCCTCCGCCATCTTCTTCATTCTGTCCATGACGCGGGATTTCTCGATGCGAGCCTTCATCATCTGTTCCACGGCCGCATTACGTACCTTGACAGCAGCCGGGTGCTCGATGCGGAGCTTCGCCAACTCCTCCTTCTGTTCCATGACGAGGGCCTGCAGCATCTTCATCGAGGAACTACTATTCTCATGCATCTTCTTCCAGCCGGCGTTCTTCTCCTTCAACATGTCAATCTCGTGGCAGAGCTTCGCCTTGTCCTCCTGAAGTCACAGGATTTCGCCGGTCACCTTCTTCTCCGAGGCAATGCTCTTCTTCAACAACATCACCAAGACAGCGGTCAACTCCCCCTACTGATTGAGCTCAGCGGGCATGTCGTCGAGGCTCTCCTTCAGCAACTCCATCAAGCCTTGGATGAACTCCTTCTGCTTATTGAGGTGCTTATTGAGCTGATCGGGCATGCCGTCGAGGGATAACGACTCCAGCTCCGCCGGCTCGGCATGTTCGCCTCCACGGCTAGGGCACTCCTGGGAGCCATCGCCTACCCATGAGAGATCTTTCGAGGTTTCTGCGTGGCGGCGAGCCCTCTCTTTTTTTCCGCAGCCTTGGTTGCCGCTCCCTTGTTACGAGTAGTTCTCGACCTAGAGCTCTGCTCACCGCCATGGCAACGATTTAACGAAGAAGAAGCACTTATGAGGAGGAAAGGTAGAGTAATTTTCGGTTAGATAGTTCCCCTTTTTATAACCTAAGTACTAGCACTAGTACTAATACCTGCATAGCGGGCACACGTTCAGGTTTGGTACGTACTAGTAGGTGTGAGCAGGCTTTCGAATGTGATGGGAATAAGGTAAAGATTAATTGATGGTTTTGGTTTCGAGGCCCGAAACGGCTCCCAATGAGTTTAGCGGAACATAAATTTCAAGTACTACACTGCTCAAATGCGTAAATATTATGTTACTGTCAAAAATTGGCACAAAATACGAAGGAGACCAATGGAAGTACTACTTAGCAACCCACGATTTAAATACTCGCATGCACACAGTGGAGTAATAATGTCTTTCTTCTGCCCTCACGTCCACTCAATTTGCATGCGCTGTATTAATTGACCATCAATGAAGTGAACGACTTTACACGCGTCAAATTATCACATGGGGTGGATCTTGGTACAAAATTGTGTCCGCCCGTGTACCCGGCAGCGTGCATGGCGTCGCGTGCACATCTTCGCTTCAGGAATGTACCGCCAAGATGGCTCGTGGAGGATGAGTACATTCTTCCGAACCAGCAGCACGCCACCGTGATCAATCCACGCAAGGAGGTCGCGACAACGCCTCCACATGTGCCATGTGGCTTCATGAACTGTAAGAGAGACACTGTGTAGCATGCCATTGGTATTCTAATTTACATGTTTTGCACATACTCGAAGTACTAGTAAGGTACACGTGGATTGCACGCATCATATTTTGCAACCAAATTATGAATAAATACCACACTATAGCATGTAAGCTCTGAGTCATATATGCCTGATGTAGCCCTTCCTTTAATTCTTATAGTTCATCTCATTCAAAATCAATTAGAGGGTGCTTGGATACGTTTTAGTACCATGACCAAAAGTAGTGAGACTAAAACATGCTAGCCTCATCCATGCTTGGATCCAAATACTAAGGAGACTAAAATAAAGTTAATGAGCATTTATTATCCTCCAAACCCTCCAATCCAGAACTCGCCCGTGTTAAATGAGAGGAGTTAAATGAGGAGAGAGAGGACTAATCCACATTTTAGTAGGGGTACCCCTGACTAAAAATTTTTAGTCTCAAGACTAGTTTTAGCCCCTCTTTAGTCAGGGGTGCTTGGAACTTTAGTCTCTTAAAGAGCCTATTTTTAGTCAGACTAAAATAAGTCCCTTGGATCCAAGCACCCTCTTAGTTTTTATAAAAAAAGCTAAGAACGCGGGAATAGGGAAAACATGGGATTATAGTGGAATGTCGTCTTGAATCCTACAGGATTGTACGAGTGATTAATTGTGCATGGATAAAACACAGAATTCTTTCAAAGAGGTTTGAGTGGATGGGATGTTTCCTATGAAATCTAGTGCAAATGAATCCTATGGAAAAATTCCTATGGTTTACAATCCTACGAATCAAACAACCAAGATAGGAAAAATTCCTAATGATTAGAATCCTCCAAAATTCCTTTGAGAATCCTTTGAATCAAAGAAGCCCTTAATATATTTTATGATTCATGGAATTGTGTGTTGTAAAGCATAAAGTAAAAAACAAATAATGGCAATTCAACTAGAAAAAAAATTTGGGCAGTTATGATACGGAAGATTCTAGAACAAAAGAGAACCATTGTTGTTTTGAGGTTTGTGCATTATGCTTAAGTTCAACCATGGAGTCTGCTAGATTGTACATGTGGCAAAATCCGGTGGGGGCTAGAAGATGGTGCGAGGGGCCGAGTGGAGGGAGACTATGAAGGAATGCACAAGTGCGAGATCGATATTTAGAGAGAGGCGAACACGCGTGCGATGTTGCACGCAGCTTCGAGCCATGAAAAATAAATGAGCTAGGGGCCAAGCATTGCTAATCCTTTACGAGGAGGGTCAATTCATGAAATTAAACCTTTTTTAGCAGCAATTGTCTAATGATCACATTCATATAAGCCTCGATATATAGTGATGTTAGGGGGGTGGGGCAGGGCCCTTACTGCCCCTGTCTTCGCCATTATGCACGCGTCAGAGAGATGAAGTGGAAGGCATGGATGATGAGAGGGGGACGTCGGATATATAATTAATGTGGGTGTATTAGCTATATATGTTAATCCTATATAGAGAGGTATAGATTGATCGATGTGGACGTGGGAAAGAGGGTGAGACCTCACTGGATATATCGATTGATCGGTTTGTGTGGAAAACTATGAAAGACCTAGCTATATACACACATACATAGAGGAACATCGATCTTTGCGCATGCACACGTGAGAGATAAAGAATGCCCGATATGATGGAGAGGGGGAGGTGTGTGGGTGTGTGCCTTCATGGGAGACCGACCTGAAGAAAAAGATTGCATGCGTGTGATGGATAATGCCGACTGGTAGTGTGTGTGCATGCACGCACGAGAGAAAGTTAGTGGTACAATTATAAAGAGAAGACTACTGTGTGGGTGTAAAAGAATAGGTGAGGTCATAATCAATGTAAAGTTGAATTCAAATATTTGAATAAGAGATCCTGATGTTTGGAACCCATGCATGCGTGAATATAACGGAGATCTGCGCGGTGTGGTTTGGAAACGAGCATGTTGTAATGTATACACATTGAACAAGGTCAGACTGACTTGAATTTGAGATACCGATGGCAGACATCATTTGGCCACGTCGCATCCGTGCATGGACACACTATTCTAATTGGAGACGATGGGCGGCTTTCGCATCAAATAGCTATATCTATACACCTATATATATATATATATATTATTTTATATTTTTTATATTGTGTGCGGGTAACTTTAACTTTGAAAGATGGTCGTTGGATGAGGCGAATCCGATGGTCCAAAGATGGCAAATTTGAGCACTATTGGTCGTTGGATATCATCTAGATTCCACCAGATTTCGCCACATGTATAATCTGGAAGACTCCATGGTTGAACTTAAGCATAATGCACAAACATCAAAACACAAGAACTTCTTATTTGTTCTAGAATCTTCCGTATCGGAATTGCCCAAATGTTTTTCTACATGATTTGCCATTATTTGTTTTTACTTTATGTCTTACAACGCACAATTCCATGAATCTTAAAATAGATTAGCTTTCTTATAAAAACTAGATGATTTTGAATGAAATGAACTATAAGAATTAAACGAACATCTACATCATGCATATATGACTCAAAGCTTGCATGCTATAATGTGGTATTTATTCATAATTTGGTTGCCAAATCTCATGCGTGCAATGCACGTGTACCTTACTCTAGTCTAAATGGTGTTTGTGTGTGTGTTGTGCGTGTTGAGGTGCAAATTGTCTTTTTTGGGTACACGTTAAGCTTGTTCTTCCGAAATTTCAAGCCACGCCTTGTTATGCCGAAAATTCAAGCTAGCGTCTCTGTCTATCGTGCTGCGAAACTCCCGCCTCTTCAACCCGCGCCTTGTTAGCCCGAAATATTTAAGATATATCTTTGTCTCACAGTTCGACAACTCCCTCCATCTCAACCCGCGCCTTGCTATTCCGAAATTACAACGCGCGTGGAAACTCCCACCTCCTGTGAAATCCCGACATGCGAAATGCCCATGGTACCCCTGAACCGAAAGAACCGCCTCAAATCGGTGGGGGGTACTTTCGTAACTTACCCCACGACAAGCGCGTCTCTAAGCCATGGTTCCCCACTGCCATCCCATTCGCCCACCCATTCGTACACCGAGGCCGCGAAAACCCGCGACGAAACCCCACACCCTGCTCCATCCGCCACCCAGCCGGAGCCTCTTCCCCGACGATGTCGTCCACAGCAACACCTCGACGTCCCTCATCCACTGTACCGAATGAGGATCCGTCGTCGATCTCATCGTCCCGCCGGTTCAGCCACCCCGTCCTCCACCTCCAATGAGCTGCCCCAACGTTCCCCTCGTCTTTCGCGCCACCTCCATTGCCACACCACCGTCTTCACCTGCACCACCGAAAGAGCATCATCGCCGTTTCCTCGGATGAAGCTGCGGCCTAATCAGCGCCACCAAAGAGGTTGTACACTAATCGCCGCATTTTCTTCTTGATTCGATCTCACGGTGCTGCCGGCGCTCGGTCCCGAGCCGACATGGCGTAGCTCCATCCATGGCGGTGTCGCCGGCCACTTCCTCCATGGCGTCGCTCCCTCGGCGGTGACGTCCACATCAGTAGGAGCTGCTGCTGCTTTAGCTCTCGCTCGCGCTGCTGCTCTACTCTTGCTCTCGGTCCCCTGCCTGGTCTGCTCTTGCTATTGCTCTTGCTCGCGCTGCTACTCTCACTCTTGCTCTTGCTTGCGATGCTGCTTCGATTTAGCTACACTTCAGTCGACTAGATCGACTATTGGGTCAGTCGATTTTTAGGGAGGGGAGGGCTCGCCGGGGTGAAGGAAGAACCAGCCGCAGCGGGGAGGGGGGCTCGCATGAGAGGTACCCCACTCTCTATCTTAGGGTTCAGGATGGGGGCGGTGGTCGCCGGTGGTGGCGGGGCGTTGGCAGGGCGGTGGCGTGGGGATCGCCGGAGAAAAAGCTCGGCACGGGGGAGGGGGGGCTAGAGGGATAGCTGGGGCGTCGGCAAACCGGTGGTGGGGAGTGTTTTCGGGGCGGGCGGGGCGGCGCACCGCCAGCCGCGGGCGGCGGGGGGCTGTTGTTTGGCCGGTGGTGGCTGGCGGCTCAGGGGGGTGGAGGTTGAAGATGAACCGCAGGCCCTTGATTTCGTATCCAACGGCTGCAAAATCGACTGACCAGAGATGAAAAAGTCACGACCGACGTAGCCTCACCTTGCTAGTGCGTTCGTTTCAGTTTCGACAAAGAAATTCAGTTTTGACAGCAAAATTCAGTTTCGGCGCTTAAGTTCAGTTTCGGCGTTAAGTTCAAGATTATCGGCTTAAGTTCAGAGATGAGCGGCTGATGTATTACATCTAGCACTTTGTGGTTATGTATTTTACGTCATGTATTGGAGATGCTATTAGAATTCCACTCAGGTTAACGTTGTTCATTGTCTCTCTTGTACTGCTTTAGCCTCGGCATCGTCCAACTCACCGGAGCTGCTCCAACGATTTAAACCCTCCATCACAAGGAGCAAGACCTCGTGCTCCATCTCCGCACGCCTAAGATCTTCTTCCCCCCTCCGACAAAGTCAGCCGGAGCATCCTCACCGCCAACCCAATCACGCTGAGATCGACATGGCTTCGCCAAAGAGGTTGTACACTTGTTGTATCTCTTTTTTACTCTACATGTTATATATATTGTCCACTGAGCACTCGTAGTAACGGGAAATATGATTATTTTATCTTACTATATGACAACTAGTAAAGTACCAGGCAACTTAGCTATCCGTGATGGACTCTCTTGAACGCCATCATTATTTATCTCTGCGTGTTTGAGCTGTGCATTTGTCGATGGGCCTGGGAGTTGAGCTAGTACGGCAGTGGCCTGGGTCCAAAGTAATAGAAGTAGCACAAAAACATTTTTTTAGTGTAGGATTTTCCTTGCTCAAGCTCGCCTACTAGAATCGCCAAAGGTTTGAAAGGAAAAGTGAATGAAAAACATAGGAATTGGAAAGTTTCCTATGGTACTACTTTTCATGAATTTGGTGCAAAGGAATGGAGCAAAGGAAAAATGTAGGATTTGTTCCTTTAGTGTCTCCTTGAAAGAAAAACCATAGGAATTCTAATTTCCACTTCTCCTCCTTTTCATATTCCTATTCATCAAGCACAAGACTAAGAGATAGTAGCATAATAACATTATAACCGTACATTTTCTTGTGGTTTGACTTAATCTCACCATGCTTTTTTGCACGTGCATTCCTATCCTATTCCTGTCTATTTCCTATCCCTGCATTGTTAGAATCCTCAAATTCAAACAAGCCCTTACTCAATTACTTCTGTTACAGATATGTGTCAAAGAAAACCTTGCGTGGTTTGTCCTGCTCTCAAGGCGTTGTGTTCCACCCCAGCTCAGCTGCTCCAACGACGGAAGGGTTCACCACAGCAGGATCCGCTCTCTAGACTGTCTTTCGCCGCCTCGGATCTTCTTCCCTCACGGCAACCACGACAACTGCATTACCATCATGAACTGAGCAGATGACCTTGAGGACTACACGGGTCCACAAGAGAGGTTGCACTCTTCCGTGTCTGCTTACGTTATGCGTCGCTTAATATGATGACATGCTACATTATCGCCGTGTTCACCTATTAGACTCTGAATCAGGTCCAAACTAATGCTGAAACTTGAGTTTTTAAATGGTTGTGGGGTACATATTGGGGCAGCAATCAGTACTATCTGCCTACTATCCGTTAATCTCCGGTGTCTACTATGAGTTTCATGTTGGGTGCAAACAAACATTAAAGGAGCCATTATCTGTATTTTTTAACTAAAGCTATTATCTGCCTTCTATCATTGGTTTTGGGTCTATCCACATTTTGCTACCATCACTCTGGATTTGTGCATGCACTCCTTACATAATCTCACTATGTTTTATTCCTATGCATGCCGCTTATTGTACACAATGGAACTGATCATGTAGAGCAAAAGAGACGAGCCTTATGCGTGGCAATAAAATTTCATGCACGCTGCTCCATGGTGGGCACAAAGGCAGCCCCCTCCACCCATTTCGGATCGTAATCAAGAGGAAGATAACTGTTCTGAGGGGGATTCAGAAGGAGAAGACCACTCCTATTTACCCCATGAGGTCTTCGCTCTAACTTGGCATGCCGATGTTGGTAATATCATGCATATGGCGCCTTGCATTGCTTACTGTATACATTAAAGATGTCATCTTCTTAGTTTAGACATGCTTTGTGTCAATGCCATATGTTTAGTTTCTTTATGCCATATGTTTAGTTTCTTTGTCGTATATGTGAATCATGCAATGCCATCTTGTCTAGCCAAGCATCATATATGTGAATTTTGCAATGCCACCCTGGTTAGCCAGTCATCTTATATGTGAATTATATCATGCCATCATTTTTTATTGCGTGTTAAATTTGTCAACAATTTTAGTACATTCAATTACTCTTCCTGTGCATCAACCATTCGGCACGGTCATGGAAAAATCTGGAGTGGAAACAAGGTCTTCAGAGCAGATAATGCTATCTGACGAAGCGCATGTCTTGCTGGTTACCGATAGCTCCTCAGAGGAGGATTCAGAGACAGATGACCAGTCATATTTCCCCCCCGAGGTGCATGCCCTAACTTGGCAGGGTTATGTTGCTCATATCATGCGTATGGTATCTTGCATTGCTATGTCATTTGCTTAGTTTAGACATGCTTTGTGTGAATGCCACCTGTTTAGTGTCTAATTACCATATATGTGAATTATGCAATGCCATCTTGTTGCAAGACATTATATATGTGAATTATGCAATGTTATCTTGTTGCAAGGCATTATGTATGTGAATTATGCAATGCCATGTTGTTTATGTTGGAAATATGCCCTAGAGGCAATAATAAAAGCATTATTATTATATTTCCTTGTTTATGATAATTGTCTTTTATTCATGCTATAATTGTATTATCCGGAAATCGTAATACACGTGTGAATACATAGACCACAATACGCCCCTAGTAAGCCTCTAGTTGACTAGCTCGTTGGTCAACCGATAGTCATGGTTTCCGACTATGGACATCGATGTCATTGACAACGGGATCACGTCATTAGGAGAATGACGTGATGGACAAGACCCAATCCTAAGCATAGCACAAGATCGTGTAATTCGTTTTGCTAGAGCTTTTTCAATGTCAAGTATCTCTTCCTTAGACCATGAGATCGTGTAACTCCCGGATACCGTACGAGTGCTTTGGGTGTACCAAACGTCACAATGTAACTGAGTGACTATAAAGGTGCACTACAGGTATCTCCGAAAGTGTCTGTTGGGTTGACACGGATCGAGACTGGGATTTGTCACTCCGTATGACGGAGAGGTATCTCTGGGCCCACTCGGTAATGCATCATCATAATGAGCTCAAAGTGACCAAGTGTTTGGTCACGGGATCACGACACAAAGACGAGTAAAGTGACTTGCCGTAACGAGATTGAACGAGGTATTGGGATACCGACGATCGAGTCTCGGGCTTGTAACGCATCGATTGACAAAGGGAATAGTATATGTGGTTGCTTGAATCCTCGACATCGTGGTTCATCCGATGACATCATCGAGGAGCATGTGGGAGCCAACATGGGTATCCAGATCCCGCTGTTGGTTATTGACCGAGAGCCGTCTCGGTCATGTTCGCATGTCTCCCGAACCCGTAGGGTCTACACACTTAAGGTTCGGTGACGCTAGGGTTATTAGGAAGACTTGTATGTGATTACCGAATGTTGTTCGGAGTCCCGGATGAGATCTCGGACATCACGAGGAGTTCCGGAATAGTCCGGAGGTAAATATTTATATATGGGAAGTTGTCATAAGGACACCGGAAGGTTTCGGGGGCTTATCGGTATTGTACCGGGGCAACCGGAAGGGTTCCGGGGGTCCACCGGGAGAGGCCACCCCTCCCGGGGGGGCACATGGGCTGCATGGGGCAGGAGCCAGCCTCGGAGGGCTGGGCGCCCCTTGGGCCCATGCGCCTAGGGGTTGGGGAACCCTAGAGGGGCACCCCTTGCTTGGGGGCTGGTCCCCTCCTCGCCGCCGCCCCTCTAGATCCCATCTAGAGGGGCCGCCCCTGCCCCTTCCCCTATAAATAGAGGGGTGAGGGAGGGCTGAACACCTAAGCCAAGGCGCAGCCCTCCCTCCCCAACACCTCTCCTCCTCCGTGACGTGCTTGGCGAAGCCACAGCCGAGTATCTGCTGCACCAACAACACCACGCCGTCGTGCTACCGTTGGAGCTGTCTTCCTCAACCTCTCCTTCCTCCTTGCTGGATCAAGACAGAGGAGACGTCGTCCGTACCGTATGTGTGTTGAACGCGGAGGTGCTGTCCGTTCAGCACTTGGTCATCGGTGATCTGAATCACGGCGAGTACGACTCCATCATCACCATCCCCTTGAACGCTTCCGCACTCGGTCTACAAGTGGTATGTAGATGCAAACTCACTCCCTTGACTCGTTGCTTAGATGAACTCATAGATGGATCTTGGTGAAACCGTAGGAAAAATTTTAATTTTCTGCAACGTTCCCCAACAAGTGGCATTATGAGCTAGGTCTATGCGTAGTTCTCTATTGCACGAGTAGAACACAATTTGGTTGTGGGCGTAGATCTTGTCAACTTGCTTGCCGCTACTAGTCTTATCTTGCTTCAGCGGTATTGTGGGATGAAGCGGCCGGACCAACCTTACACGTGACGCTTACGTGAGACCGGTTCCACCGACTGACATGCATTAGTTGCATAAGGTGGCTGGCGGGTGTCTGTCTCTCCCACTTTAGTTGGAGCGGATTCGATGAAAACGGTCCTTATGAAGGGTAAATAGAAGTTTACAAAATCATGTTGTGGTTATTCGTGTGTAAGAAAACGTTCTTGCTAGAACCCAATTGCAGCCACGTAAAAGATGCAACAACAATTAGAGGACGTCTAACTTGTTTTTGCAGCAATTGTCATGTGACGTGATATGGCCAGAAGTTGTGATGACTGATGAATGACATATTGTGATGTATGAGATCATGTTCTTGTAATAGGAATCACGACTTGCATGTCGATGAGTATGACAACCGGCAGGAGCCATAGGAGTTGTCTTTATTTTTGTATGACCTGCGTGTCATTGAAGAACGCCATGTAAATTACTTTACTTTATTGCTAAACGCATTAGCCATATAAGTAGAAGTAGTCGCTATGCGTGACAACTTCATGAAGACACGATGATGGAGATCATAATGATGGAGATCATGGTGTCATGCCGGTGACAAGATGATCATGGAGCCCGAAGATGGAGATCAATGGAGCTATATGATATTGGCCATATCATGTCACTACTATATAATTGCATGTGATGTTTATTATGTTTATGCATCTTGTTTACTTAGAACGACGGTAGTAAATAAGATGATCCCTTACAACAATTTCAAGAAGTGTTCTCCCCTAACTGCGTGCACCGTTGCTAAAGTTCGTCGTTTCAAGCACCACGTGATGATCGGGTGTGATAGATTCTTACGCTCACATACAACGGGTGTAAGACAGTTTTACACATGCAAAACACTTAGGGTTAACTTGACGAGCCTAGCATGTACAGACATGGCCTCGGAACACGGAGACCGAAAGGTCGAACACGAGTCGTATGGAAGATACGATCAACATGAGAATGTTCACCGACGATGACTAGTCCGTCTCACGTGATGATCGGACACGGCCTAGTCGACTCGGATCGTGTAACACTTAGATGACTAGAGGGATGTCTTATCTGAGTGGGAGTTCATTAAAATAATTTTGATTAGATGAACTTAATTATCATGAACTTAGTCTAAAAACTTTTGCAAATATGTCTTGTAGATCAAATGGCCAACGCTCATGTCAACATGAACTTCAACGCGTTCCTAGAGAAAACCAAGCTGAAAGATGATGGCAACAACTATACGGACTGGGTCCGGAACCTGAGGATCATCCTCATAGCAGCCAGGAAACAATATGTCCTAGAAGGACCGCTAGGTGATGCACCCGTCGAAGAACCAAGACATTATGAATGCTTGGCAGTCTCGTCTTGATGATTACTCCCTCGTTCAAGTCGGCATGCTTTACAGCTTAGAACCGGGGCTCCAAAAGCGTTTTGAGCAACACGGAGCATATGAGATGTTCGAGGAGCTGAAACTAGTTTTTCAAGCTCATGCCCGGGTCGAGAGATATGAAGTCTTCGACAAGTTCTATAGTTGTAAGATGGAGGAAAACAGTTACATCGGTGAGCACATACTCAAAATGTCCGGGTTGCACAACCGCCGTCCCACTGGACATAAACCTCCCTGACGAGGCGGTCATTGACAGAATCCTTCATCGCTCCCACCAAGCTACAAGAGCTTTGTGATGAACTACAATATGCAGTGGGATGGTGAAGACCATTCCCGAAGTATTCTCAATGCTGAAGTCAGCAGAGGTTGAAATCAAGAAAGAACATCAAGTGTTGATGGTCAATAAAACCACTAAGTTCAAGAAGGGCAAGGGCAAGAAGAACTTCAAGAAGGACGGCAAGGAGGTTGCCGCGCCCGCAAGCAAGTTGTCGGGAAGAAGTCAAAGAATGGACCCAAGCCCGAGACTGAGTGCTTTTATTGCA
Source organism: Aegilops bicornis (assembly GCA_021605145.1). Taxonomy (NCBI): domain Eukaryota; kingdom Viridiplantae; phylum Streptophyta; class Magnoliopsida; order Poales; family Poaceae; genus Aegilops; species Aegilops bicornis. Next base: position 747,507,327 of record CM038673.1, on the reverse strand, counting down.
AGGGAAGGGTCACTCGGAAGCGGAACTGCCCCAAATACTTAGCGGATAAGAAGGCCGGCAACACCAAAGGTATATTTGATATACATGTAATTGATGTGTACCTTACCAAGACTCGTAGTAACTCCTGGGTATTTGATACCGTGCCGTTGCTCATATTTGTAACTCACAGCAGAGCTGCGGAATAAGCGGAGGCTGGCGAAGGGCGAGGTGACGATGCGCGTCGGGAATGGTTCCAGAGTCGATGTGATCGCCGTCGGCACACTACCTCTACATTTACCTACGGGATTAGTTTTGAACCTTAATAATTGTTATTTGGTGCCAAGTTTGAGCATGAACATTGTATCTGGATCTCGTTTGATACGAGATGGCTACTCATTTAAATCCGAGAATAATGGTTGTTCTATTTATATGAGAGATATGTTTTATGGTCATGCTCCGATGGTCAATGGTTTATTCTTAATGAATCTCGAACGTAATGTTACACATATTCATAGCGTGAATACCAAAAGATGTAATGTTACACATATTCATAGCGAGAAGGGTTCCGGGGGTCCACCGGGAGGGGCCACCCCTCCCGGGGGGGCACATGGGCTGCATGGGGCAGGAGCCAGCCCCTGGAGGGCTGGGCGCCCCCCTTGGGCCCATGCACCTAGGGGTTGGGGGACCCTAGAGGCGCCTTGCTTGGGGGCAAGTCCCCTCCTCACGCCGCCCCCTCTAGATCCCATCTAGAGGGGCCGCCCCTGCCCCTTCCCCTATAAATAGAGGGGTGAGGGAGGGTTGAACACCTAAGCCAAGGCGCAGCCCTCCCTCCCCAACACCTCTCCTCCTCTCAGACGTGCTTGGCGAAGCCACTGTCGAGTATCTTGCTGCACCAACAACACCACGCCGTCGTGCTGCCGTTGGAGCTGTCTTCCTCAACCTCTCCTTCCTCCTTGCTGGATCAAGACGGAGGAGACGCCGTCTGCATCTGCACGTGTGTTGAACGCGGAGGTGCTGTCCGTTCAAGACTTGGTCATCGGTGATCTGAATCACGGCGAGTACGACTCCATCATCACCATCCCCTTGAACGCTTCCGCACTCGATCTACAAGTGGTATGTAGATGCAAACTCACTCCCTTGACTCTTTGCTTAGATGAACTCATAGATGGATCTTGGTGAAACCGTAGGAAAAATTTTAATTTTCTGCAACGTTCCCCAACAGTTTAGGCAAGCGTCATATATGTGAATTATATCATGCCGTCCTTTTTTTGTATTTCTCATTGCTTTTGTCGACAATGTTTGCATATTCAACTGCTCTTCCTGTGCATCAGCCATTTGAATTGGTGATGGAAATCTGGAGTGAAAACAAGGTCTTCAGAGCAGACAATGCTACCTGCTGAAGCAGATATCTTGCTGGTTACAGATAGCTCTTCGGAGGAGGATTCAGAGGCAGATGACCAGTCCTATTATCCCCCTGAGGTGTATGCTCAAACTTGGCAGGGTTATATTACTCATATAATGCATATGTTGTATTACAATGCTTAGTTTTTACATCATATACACAATATTGAATGCCATCTCCTTAGTTGACACATCATATATGCGATTGCCCTCTACTCACTTCCTTAGTATATAAATCATATATTTGAATTATGTCATGCCATGATGTTTACATAGACAGCATGTATCTGAATTATAGCATGCCAACCCATTTTCTAAAGACATAATATAGTTATATCATCTCATCATGTTTACATAGTCATCATATTTTAAATTATGTCATTCTATCCGTGAATTATATCATGCCATCATGTTTCCATCGACGACATGTTTGTGATTTATGGCATGCCAACCACTTTAATAGACACATCGTATAGTTATATCATGTCATCATGTTTACATAGTCATCATATTTTGAATTATGTCATTCTATCCAGTTTATTTAGCCATCATACATGTGAAATTGTGTCATGCTATCCTGTTTAATTAGCCATCATATATGTGAAATTATGTCCTGCTATTCTGTTTGCTTAGACAACATAAATGTGAATTATTTCATGCCATGTTTTCTTCCCTACTATCCATTGCACCTGTCTATCTTACAATGTTTGTACATTCAATTACTTTTCTTGTTTATCAGCCATTTCAATTGGAGGGAGTGATGGCGATTCGTGGGAGTAAAAACACGGTCTTCAGAAAAGATCGTGCTACCTGTTGATGCAGATAGAACCACGGTTGTACTTGCCCAAGAACCAGCCCCACCACACATAACCCACACTCATGCAGATTGTATGTAACACCCCGGATGTAACTTTCCATATTTGTATCTCCAACTCTTGCCATTTTCGGCATTGTGATATGATATTCCCTCCGTGGTTGGGTTTTTGTCTTTCGTTTTGCTTTTTGTCCATGTCATGCATTTCATATCATGTCATCATGTGCATCTCATTTGCATACGTGTTCGTCTCATGATTCCGAGCATTTTCCCGTTGTTCGCTTTTGCAATCCGCACTCCTATGTTCCCCGGCGTCCCTTTTACATTTTTCCGTGAGCGGTACAAAACTTTCTCGAAATGGACCGAGGTTTGTCAAGTGGCCTTGGTACACCACCGTAGACCTCCTGTCAAGTTTAGGTTCATTTGGAGCTCGTTTGGTACTCCAACGGTTAACCGCACTCTCGCAAAGGCCTCTTTTAAGTTGCAGCCCAACACCCCTTCAAAACAGCCCTATAACCCATCTAAGTCACTTCCATGCTCTCCGTCGTTCGATCATGATCGTGTGGGCGAAAACTACACTCCATTTGGAGCTTCCTAGCTCCTTCTACCTATAAAAACACCTCCTTCCCCGAAATCCCGGATCATTTCCTACCCTAACCCTAGCCCCGCTCCTCTCTGCGCGCCGGACACCGTCCGCACCGGGCAGACGTGTCCTTGCCCGCCGCAAACCACTTTCATGCCACGTGGGCGTACCCACCCAGCCGCCGCCGCCGCAGCCCAGCGCCCGGCCCGCCAGCGTCCCGCCGCCCGCCGAAGCCCGCCGTCGCCCCGCGCTCACTTGCCGCCGTTACCGCCATCGCCCGGCGTCGCGCCCGAGCCCGTGGCTCTCCCGCGCCGCCGTCTCCCTCGCCCGGCCGCGCCCTCCCGAGGCGGCTCCCAGCGCCCAGCCGCCTCCCTGATCCGCCCGCGCCCGGTGCGCTCGGCCTCCTGGCCGGCCGACCCGGCCAGACCCGCCCCGGCCGCCTCCTCTGCTCCCCGTCGCCGGCGCCCTCCTCCCCAAGCTCCGGCGAGCCCGTGCCTCTGCAGCGTCCTCCTCGGCCACAGTTCCGGCGAGATCCAAGCCAGCTCCGGCGAACCTCGAAACCCGTGCCCGTTGACTTTCTCCGGGGGTGAGAAATCCACCAAGTCCCGAATCTGTGTAATTTTCATGCCATGTTCATGCTATCATATCTCTGTATCCGTAGCTCCGTTTCGTGCGTGTAATATGTAAAATTGTTCGCCTCGATCAGTAGATCATTTCATATCATTGCACCATTTCCATTTGAGCTCATCTTGATGCCCGAAATGCTGTTAGAAGAGGGCTATGTGATGTTAGTTTCAGATTCTTATCAGAACATGCACTTTTGTCATTTTTGCCATGATTGATGTGTGCACCCTATTAACTTGAGTCCTACATGTGTTTTGTAATATGCCATGCCATATTTACAGGTGTGTATGACATGTATTTTTGTGATCTATGTGGTGACTAGCACAAGCATGCAAACTAGGCTTCATGATGTTGCTGATTTGAGCCCCTGTTTTGCTGATATTTTTATGCCATGTTAACTTGATGCTACCGAGAGATCCATGCTTATTTTGAGATACTTCAGTAAGGATGTATTGAACATATGGTTATGCTCTATCCATCCATGCCCTTGTTTACAATTATGGAGTGCCATAGCTTGAGTCAATCGAGCTCTACTTTTGCTATAAAATGTTTCCTGGCAGATTGTTTACATGTTATTCAATTTTGCCAAGGTTGTTGTAGTTGATCCGTGTATGCTATAATGTTGTTCTTGCCATGTGTAGATTCTATGCCATGTCTTCTTGATGGATGTATGCTTAGTTTATCATGAAATTTTCTGTAGTGAGTGCATCGAGCTCTTAAACATGCCTACTTGTTATCTGTTTTTGTCATGCCCTGTTGCTGAATCTGTTAACGAAACTTGCTATGTTTACGTGGGTGCCATCATATTTTCTGATCCTTTTTGGCCTATGGTCAGTAAAGGACTTTTGTTCTATGCTTTGATTAGATTCATGCCATGCCTTGTTTTGCTATTATAAGTTCCTGTAGCATGTCGTTTGCTTGCTCTGAACATTGCTTCCTGATGCTGATTCTGCCATGTTCAGTATTTTCCTAAGTCTGTGAAGCTGATATATTTTGCACTTTTGCCATGCTTGTTTGGTGATTTAGCCGTATCTCAGTGTTCATCTTTTGTCAAGCATCTTGAGTAGATCACTGTCATATGCTTTTCTGGTACGTTTGGGTGCAGTAGCTTAATTTCTTGTTGCTTGCTAAGTGGTATCATGTTGTTAATGGCAGATGTATTATTCTTCTTTTGCTTGTCATTTGCAAACCGTGCATCCGATTCCGGTGATCTTTATATCGATTTCAACCGAAATCATCTCACCTTTCCAGCGGCATACTTGGTTTGCCAAGTTGATGCCTGGTTCATCATTTTCCTTCTGGAGCACGCATACGCATTGTATATCACATCTCGCATATCATGCCATGTATTGCATCATGTTGCTTCTGCATTGCACCGTGATTTATTGTGGTCCCATTGTTTGTGTTCTTGCTTTGGGTAGAGCCGGGAGACGAGTACGTGAACGAGGAACCTGTTGAGAACGCTTACGAGGATCAAGCTTTCGACAACTCGAGAACCTTGCGTGCAAGATGACCATACCCTCGAAATCACTTCTATCTTTGCTTGCTAGATGCTCGCTCTTTTGCTATGCCTATGCTACGATGCCTATCACTTGCTATATCATGCCACCCATATTGCCATGTCAAACCTCTTATAGCGTTGCTAGTTGCAGGTGAAGATGAAGTTTGTTCCTTGTTGGAACATGGAGATGTTGTTCCTTGGTGGAACATGTTTACTTGTTGGGGATATCACAATATATCTGCTATAATTAATGCATCTATATATTTGGTAAAGGGTGGAAGGCTCGGCCTTATGCCTGGTGTTTTGTTCCACTCTTGCCGCCCTAGTTTCCGTCATACCGATGTTATGTTCCTTGATTTCGTTCCTTACACGGTTGGGTGATTTATGGGACCCCTTGACAGTTCGCTTTGAATAAGACTCCTCCAAAGAAGGCCCAACTTTGGTTTTACCATTTGCCACCTAAGCCTTTTTCCCCGGTTTTCGCGAGCCCGAGGGCCATCTTTATTTTAACCCCGGACCAGTGTTCTTCGAAAGTGTCCGCCCAACCTGGCGATGTCCGGCGCCCTGGCAATCCAGTGTCTGTGCCAACCCGACGTCTTGCTCATCCGGTGTGCCCTGAGAACGAGATATGTGCAGCTCCTATCGGGATTTGTCGGCACATTCGGGCGGCTTTGCTGGTCTTGTTTTATTGCCATCGAAATGTCTTGTAGTCCGGGATTCCGAGACTGATCGGGTCTTCCCGGTAGAAGGAATATCCTTCGTTGACCGTGAGAGCTTATTATGGGAGGGTATTATCTTTCGAAAGCCGTGCCCGCGATTATGAGGCAGATGGGAATTTGTTAATGTCCGGTTGTAGAAAACCCGAAGTTGACCTTAATTAATACACATCAATCAAGTGTAACCGTGATGGTCTCTTCGGCGAAGTCCGGGAAGTGAACACGGTGTTGGAGTTATGTTTGACGTAAGTAGTTCAGGATCACTTCTTGATCGCTACTAGCTTCACGATCGTGCCTTGCTTCTCTTCTCGCTCTCTTTTGCGAATGTAGCCACCATACATGCTAGTCGCTTGCTGCAGCTCCACCTCACAACTCTGTCCTTCCTATAAGCTTAAATAGTCTTGATCTCGCGGGTGTGAGATTGCTGAGTCCCGTGACTCACAGATTCTATCAAAACAGTTGCAGGTGCCGACGATGCCGGTCAGGTGGCCGAACCGAGCTCAAGTGGGAGTTCGACGAGGAACGTGGTCGTTACTATGTGTCTTTTCCTGATGATCAGTAGTGGTGCCCAGTTGGGTCGATCGGGGATCTGTGTAGCATTTGGGGTATCTTCTTTTGTTTTGGTTCCGTAGTCGGACCTTGAGTGTAATCTGAATGATGGATGTTTATTTATGTATTGTGTGAAGTGGCATCGTAAGCCAACTATGTATCTCTTTCCCTTATGTATTACATGGGTTGTGTGAAGATTACCTCACTTGCGACATTGCTTTCAATGCGGTTATGCCTCTAAGTCGTGCTTCGACACGTGGGAGATATAGCCGCATCGGGCGTTGAGTTGGTAATCGAGCCTTCCCGACTTAGGAGCCCCCGCTTGATTGTTTCTTTGGCGTTGTTGAGTCTAGAACAAAAATGTTTTGAGTCTTAGGATTATATATATCGGAGAGTAGGATTCTTTTTACTCCCGGTACCTTCGTCAGCCTCTGGTGAGGTCTCCTGACGTAGAAGTTTTGACTCTCCTCTCCTCAAATTTCACTAAAAAAAATTTAGGATCACGCGGGTATCTTGGGATCGTTCCGATGGTTTTGTGACGAGAACATTGTTCTTGGTGCCTCCTGACATTTAGGGGTTGTGGCAGTGTCCCGGGAGTTGAGCTCGAGGTGTTGCCGTCACAATTTTATCGTTGCGATTGGAATACCGAGATTTGCCGACATCGAAAATCTCTTTTGTGCGCTTGTTGGTGAGATAACCCCGATAACCCAAAGATCAAGCGTAGATCGGGAGTATTGCCATGACTTCGTATAACGGATGCTTTTCAAGGTCGAGGTACACGATTTCCGAAGGTTTCTTGGTTATGTGTTGACGGATGGATACAAATGGATCTAGGTATTGTTAGTTTGGGTGATATATTTTGTGTCCCTGTATCCCCAACACCAGATTGCATAACCAGAAAGTTTCGGGAGTTTATAGGTGGGATTCAAGTAGCTCCTAGCATTTCTTCCTGCAGATATTTGGTTTGCGATTGGGTAATCCTTACCACTTATTTGTTCCAGTCATACCTTGTTATTTTTTTTCATCAACCCTTAATCAAGTGGCTTCTCTCCTTAATGGACGTGTGATGTTAGCTTTTGGAATTCATTCGTTCATCCTTGTTCGAATGTTTATTGTGAAGACTATGCGTTGCAATTTCTATCCGTTGATTCAACTTGTCTATCTGTCTATCAAAGTGCTAACGGGTGTCACCCTCTTCAGATGGCTCCGCCAACGCGTCAATCCGGATCGCAATGATGAGAATCAGAACCTCCACCTCCACCTCCGCCACGGAGGCATGGCAAGCTATCATGGCAGCCACCAATGCCAATGCTCGGATGATTTTGCAACTCTTGCAAGAGCGTACCCAAGGGCAAGGCAATCAAGGAAATCAAGGTCAAGGCAACAACCAGCCGCACTTTGCTACCCTCAATCAGTTCCTTGCTAATCAGCGAAGTCTTTCGGTTTACGTGTCGAGGCCACAGGCGCCGACGATTGGCTTGTGGACATCTGCAAATATTTTGAATGTAGCAATGTCGGACACGAGGACTTTGTCAAGTTTGCTTCTTTTCAACTCAAGGACCAAGCTGCCGAGTGGTTTCAAAGAATACAAAGATTCCAGAGGAGGTCGTGTCATTACAGGATGAGTTCCGCCGAGACTTCAAAGCTCACCACATTCCGGAAAGTGTTGTTGAGAGTAAGCGTGAGGAGTTCCGCAATCTCAAGCAAGGCAACATGTCTGTGTATCAATACAATATCCAGTTCCAGAAACTCGCTCGCTTTGCTAAGCAAGACGTCCCTGATGAGAAGAGTATGATCTATCAATTCAGAGGTGGTCTCAGAGAAGATCTGCAATTAGCTCTCGTGCTCTTTGAGCCAGAAAAGTATGATGAATTCTACAACATGGCACTGAAGCAAGAAGCTACCCAGCTCAAATGTGAGGCTTCTAAGAAGAGGATCAGGGATGCGATTCGATCTTCTTCTTCCTCTCAAGTGGCAGCTAAGCAGCGAAGTTCTATCTTCCTCCTCCTCCGTTCCGTCGGCCTTATCGGCCAGAAGAACTCAGGTGGTCGTGGATCTTCCCACCCGCCCAACCCAAAGCTATCGTAACAAGTCATATTCTCAAGCTCCAAGGTCAAATGCTCCTTATCATCATCCGCTCTCAGAGGTGACTTGCAACAAATGTCAGCAGAAAGGTCACTATGCGAACAAGTGCTTCAACCAAAGGCGCCTGCCGCCTCCTCCTCCTGTGAGATCTTCAAGCAATTCAGTGGTCAAGCATAATCCCAAGTCGGCAAAGGTGAACATGATGAATGCAGCGCAAGCAGAGGATTCTTCTGATGTGATTATGGGTAATCTTCCAGTTAATGATATTCCTGCAAAAGTCTTATTTGATACTGGTGCATCTATTTCTTTCATATCAAGACCTTTTGCATCCATGAACAATTTGCATACTGTCGATCTGCCTAAGCCGATAGCGGTTTCCTCTCCGGGTTTGTTCATGAATACAAAAATGATGGCTCCGGATGTTTCTATCAAGATGGGCAACTATAGATTTCTTTCTTCTCCAATGGTTCTTGGTGACTCGGATATTGATCTTATTCTTGGGATGGACTGGCTTTCTCAAAGACAAAGCTCAGCTTGATTGTGCTGCCAGGAAATTCAATTGACTCACTCTTCTAATGATGTGATCATCTATGCCGCTTCGTGATGAAACCATTCGGTTGTTTTCTCTCAATGAGAAGGGCGAGTTGGATGCTATCTCTCAGATTCCGATCGTTTGTGAGTACCAAGATGTCTTTCCGTAAGAGCTTCCAGAATGCCTCCTCACCGGCCGATTGAGTTAGATTATCGATCTTGAGCCCGGCATCAACCCGTTTGCAAGCGTACATACAAGCTTGGTCCTAATGAGCTGAAGGAATTGAAGAAGCAGCTCGATGAACAAGAGCGTCTGGGTTTGATCAGACCGAGTTCATCTCCTTGGGGCTGTGGTGTTCTTTTGTCCGGAAGAAGGATGGCACGGACCGACTTTGCGTCGATTACCGTCCATTGAATAAGAAGACAATCAAGAACAAGTATCCACTTCCCAACATCAATGAGCTTTTCGAGCAACTCAAAGGTGCTAAAGTGTTCTCCAAGCTTGACCTTCAGTATGGGTTATCATCAAATTCGCATTCGTGAACAAGATATTCCCAAGACAAAGCATTCGTAACAAGCTTTGGTTCTTATGAATATACTGTCATGTCTTTCGCCTTGTCAATGCTCCTCCAACTTTCTCTCGAATGATGAACTTCATCTTCAACCCCTACACCAATGAATTCGTCTTGGTCTATCTCGATGATATTTTGGTCTTCTCCAAGAATAAGAAGGATCATGCCAAACATTTTCGATTGGTGCTAGACAAGCTCAGAGAGCATCAATTCTATGCGAAGTTTTCCAAATGTGAATTTTGGCTTGATGAAGTGCTTTATCTTGGTCATATCATCTCCGCCAAGGGCATCGTTGTTAATCCCGAGAAGGTGTCTGCAGTTGTGAATTGGGAACCTCCTCAGAATGTCAAGCAGCTTCATAGTTTTCTGGGACTTGCAAGCTATTGCCGAAGATTCGTTGAGAATTTCTCCAAGATTGCAAAGCCTCTTTCCAACCTCCTTCAGAAGCATGTGAAGTATGTCCGTCTCCACAGGTGTGACGTTGCTTTCAACACTCTCAAAGAGAAACTCGTCACAGCTCTGTCTTGACTCCTCCTGATGAATCCAAGCCATTCAAGTTTTCTGTGATGCTTCTCTTCAAGGTCTCGGTGTTGTGTTAATGCAAGAGAAGAGAGTTGTGGCCTATACCTCTCGTCACCGAAGCCCAACAAAAAGAACTACCCCACTCACGATCTTGAGTTGGCGGCGATTGTCCATGCACCGATAACATGGAGACATCTCTTGTTGGGAAGGAAAGTGGACATATTAAACGATCACAAGAGTCTCAAGTATATGTTCACTCAACACAACCTCAACCTCACGCAAACTCGATGGGTCGAAATGATTCAAGAGTACAACCCAAGTATTGAATATACTCCAGGCAAGGCCAATGTCATTGCAGATGCTTTGAGCAGGAAGGCTTACTGCAACAGTTTAATCCTCAAGCCCTTCCAACCGGATCTCTGTGAAGATTTCCGCAAGCTGAATCTTCAAGTTGTTCCTCAAGGCTTTCTTGCCAACCTCATAGTCTCTCCTACTTTGGAAGATCAAATTCGTGAGGCTGAACTCCTGGATACCATGGTGAAAAAGGTGAAACGTGGTATCGACAAGGGCATTTCTAAGTACAAGTGCTTCCACATTGATGACAAAGATACTCTTTTCTTCGAGGACCGGACTGTGGTTCCAAAGGGTGATCTACGTAAAGTCATTATGAACGAGGCGCACAATTCCCTTCTATCCATTCATCCTGGAAGTACGAAGATGTACCATGACCTCAAGCAGTCATATTGGTGGACTCGAATGAAGCGAGAAATTGCTCAATTCGTGAATGAGTGTGATGTCCGCAAAAGAGTGAAAGCAGAACACCAACGCACCAGCTGGTCTCCTCCAACCTCTTGCTATTCCGTAATGGAAGTTTGATCATATTGAAATGGACTTCGTGGATCGATTTCCAAAGTCCAAGCGTGGAAATGATGCTATCTTCGTTGTCATTGACAAGCTTACTAAAGTGGCTCATTTTCTTCCTATCAAAGAATCTATCACAACAGCTCGGTTGGCGAGAGCTATACACCTCGAGATTGTCTCCTTGCACGGCATTCCACAAGTGATCTCTTGAGACCGTGGCAGCATCTTTACCTCCAAGTTTTGGGATTCTTTTCAAGGCCATGGGAACCAACATTCGTTTCAAAGACAGCTTTCCATCCTCAAACAAGTGGCCAAGTCGAGCGAGTCAATCAAATCCTTGAAGATATGCTCAGGGCTTGTGTCATTTCCTTCGGTATGAAGTGGGAAGATTGTCTTCCATATGCCGAAGTTCTCCTACAACAACAGTTTCCAAGCGAGAGTTCGGGCAAGGCCCCATTCGAAATTCTCTATGGCGAAAGTGCCGTACTCCTCTCAATTGGTCCGAGGCAGGTGAACGCCAACTTCTTGGCAACGACTTGATCACGAAGCCAAGAAATGTGCAAAGTCATTCGTGAGAATCTCAAAGCCGCGCAATCGCGCCAGAAGAGCTATTATGATGACAAGCACCGTGATGTGGCTTTTGAAATCGGAGACCATGTCTCCGCGTCTCTCCAATGAAAGGCACTCGTCGCTTCGGTATCAAAGGGAAGCTTGCCCCTAGATACGTGGGTCCTTTCAAGATCATTGGCAAAAGAGGTGATCTCGCCTATCAACTTGAGCTTCCCTCCAACTTCGCAAACGCACGTGCGATGTGTTTCACGTGTCACAACCGCAAGTGCTTCAAGACTCTGAACGCACTATCAACTTCAAGAAATTGACCTCCAAGAAGATCTCTCTTATCATGAGCACCCGTTGCTATTCTTGAAGAAACCGAGCGCAAGACTACAACAAGTCAATCAAATTCCTGAAAGTTAAGTGGTCACACCATTCCGACCGAGAAGCCACCTGGGAGCGCGAGGATCACCTCCGTTCCGAATATCCGGAGTTCTTTCAGTTCTAGATCTCGGGACGAGATCCTCTTGTAGTGGTGGAGTGTTGTAACACCCCGGAAGTAACTTTCCATATTTGTATCTCCAACTCTTGCCATTTTCGGCATTGTGATATGATATTCCCTCTGTGGTTGGGTTTTTGTCTTTCGTTTTGCTTTTTGTCCATGTCATGCATTTCATATCATGTCATCATGTGCATCTCATTTGCATACGTGTTCGTCTCATGATTCCGAGCATTTTCCCCGTTGTCCGTTTTGCAATCCGGCACTCCTATGTTCCCCGGCGTCCCCTTTTACATTTTTCCGTGAGCGGGTACAAAACTTTCTCGAAATGGACCGAGGTTTGTCAAGTGGCCTTGGTACACCACCGATAGACCACCTGTCAAGTTTCGGGTCATTTGGAGCTCGTTTGGTACTCCAACGGTTAACCGCACTCTCGCAAAGGCCTCTTTTAAGTTGCAGCCCAACACCCCTTCAAAACAGCCCTATAACCCATCTAAGTCACTTCCATGCTCTCCGTCGTTCGATCATGATCGTGTGGGCGAAAACTACACTCCATTTGGAGCTTCCTAGCTCCTTCTACCTATAAAAACACCTCCTTCCCGAAATCCGGATCATTTCCTACCCTAACCCTAGCCCGCTCCTCTCTCTGCCGGACACGTCTCGCACCGGGCAGACGTGTCCGCCCGCCGCCGCAAACCACTCAGGCCGCCACGCGTGGCGTGCCCACCCAGCGCAACCGCCCGCAGCCCCAGCGCCGGCCCCAGCGGCCCAGCGTCCGCCGCCATGGAAGCCGCCGTCGCCACGCTCACGCCGCCGTTACGCCATCGCCGGCGTCGGCCGCGCCATGGCTCTCCCGTCGGCCCGTCTCCTCGCCGGCCTTGCGCCCTCGAGGCCCGCGGCTCCCAGCGCCCAGCCGCCTCCACAATCCGCCCCCGCCGGTCGCTTCGGCCTCACCGTCGCCGGCGCGACCCGGCCCGCCGCCCATGACCCGGCCGCGGACGCCGCCCGGCCGCCTCCTCTACTCCCCGTCGCCGGTGCCCTCCTCCCCAAGCTCCGGCGAGCCCGTGCCTCTGCAGCGTCCTCCTCGGCCACAGTACCGGCGAGATCCAAGCCAGCTCCACCAAGTCCCGAATCTGTGTAATTTTCATGCCATGTTCATGCTATCATATCTCTGCAGTCGTAGCTCCGTTTCGTGCGTGTAATATGTAGAATTGTTCGCCTCGATCAGTAGATCATTTCATCTCATTACACCATTTTCATTTGAGCTCATCTTGATGCCCGAAATGCTGTTAGAAGAGAGCTATGTGATGTTAGTTTCAGATTCTTATCAGAACATGCACTTTTGTCATTTTTGCCATGATTGATGTGTGCACCCTATGAACTTGAGTCCTACATGTGTTTTGTAATATGCCATGCCATATTTACAGGGGTGTATGCCATGTATTTTTGTGATCTATGTGGTGACTAGCACAAGCATGCAAACTAGGCTTCATGATGTTGTTGATTTGAGCCCCTGTTTTGCTGATATTTTTATGCCATGTTAACTTGATGCTACCGAGAGATCCATGCTTATTTTGAGATACTTCAGTAAGGATGTATTGAACATATGGTTATGCTATATCCATCCATTCCCTTTTTTGCAATTATGGAGTGCCATAGCTTGAGTCAATCGAGCTCTACTTTTGCTATAAAATGTTTCCTGGAAGATTGTTTACATGTTATTCAATTTTGCCAAGGTTGTTGTAGTTGATCCGTGTATTCTATGATGTTGTTCTTGCCATGTGTAGCTTCTATGCCATGTCTTCTTGATGGATGTATGCTTAGTTTATCATGAAATACTCTGTAGTGAGTGCATCGAGCTCTTAAGCATGCCTACTTGTTATCTGTTTTTGTCATGCCCTGTTGCTGAATCTGTTAACGAAACTTGCTATGTTTACGTGGGTGCCATCATATTTTCTGATCCTTTTTGGCCTATGGTCAGTAAAGGACTTTTGTTCTATGCTTTGATTAGATTCATGCCATTACTTGTTTTGCTATTATAAGTTCCTGTAGCATGTCGTTTGATTGCTCTGAACATTGCTTCCTGATGCTGATTCTGCCATGTTCAGTATTTTCCTAAGTCTGTGAAGCTGATATATTTTGCACTTTTGCCATGCTTGTTTGGACCTGTTATGATGTGATTTAGCCGTATCTCAGTGTTCATCTTTTGTCAAGCATCTTGAGTAGATCACTGTCATATGCTTTTCTGGTACGTTTGGGTGCAGTAGCTTAATTTCTTGTTGCTTGCCAACTGGTATCATGCTGTTAATGGCAGATTTGTATCATTCTTGTTTTGCTTGTCATTTGCAAACCGTGCATCCGATTCCGGTGATCTTTATATCGATTTCAACCGAAATCATCTCACCTTTCCAGCGGCATACTTGGTTTGCCAAGTTCATGTCTGGTTCATCATTTTCCTTCCGGAGCACGCATACGCATTGCATATCACATCTCGCATATCATGCCATGTATTGCATCATGTTGCTTGTGCATTGCACCGTGATTTATTGTGGTTCCATTGTTTGTGTTCTTGCTTTGGGTAGAGCCGGAGACGAGTACGTGAACGAGGAACCTGTTGAGAACGCTTACGAGGATCAAGCTTTCGACAACTCGAGAACCTTGCGCAAGATGACCATACCCTCGAAATCACTTCTATCTTTGCTTGCTAGATGCTCGCTCTTTTGCTATGCCTATGCTACGATGCCTATCACTTGCTATATCATGCCACCCATATTGCCATGTCAAACCTCTAACCATCCTTTCCTAGCAAACCGTTGTTTGGCTATGTTACCGCTTTGCTCGGCCCCTCTTATAAGCGTTGCTAGTTGCGGTGAAGATGAAGTTTGTTCCTTGTTGGAACATGGAGATGTTGTTCCTTGGTGGAACATGTTTACTTGTTGGGGATATCACAATATATCTGCTATAATTAATGCATCTATATATTTGGTAAAGGGTGGAAGGCTCGGCCTTATGCACAGTGTTTTGTTCCACTCTTGCCGCCCTAGTTTCCGTCATACCGGTGTTATGTTCCTTGATTTCGCGTTCCTTACGGTTGGGTGATTTATGGGACCCCTTGACTGTTCTCTTTGAATAAGACTCCTCCAAAGAAGGCCCAACTTTGGTTTTACCATTTGCCACCTAAGCCTTTTTCCCCGGGTTTTCGCGAGCCCGAGGGTCATCTTTATTTTAACCCCGGACCAGTGCTCCTTCGAGTCTTGGCCCAACTGAAGCGATGTCCGGCCCCTGGGCAATCCAGGTCTATGCCAACCCGACGTCTTGCCCATCCGGTGTGCCACGAGAACGAGATATGTGCAGCTCCTATCGGGATTTGTCGGCACATTCAGCGGCTTCTTTGGTCTTGTTTTATTCTTTGTCGAAATGTCTTGTAGTCCGGGATTCCGAGATCGATCGGGTCTTCGGTAGAAGGAATATCCTTCGTTGACCGTGAGAGCTTATTATGGGCTAAGTTGGGACACCCCTGCAGGTATTATCTTTCAAAGCCGTTCCGCGATTATGAGGCAGATGGGAATTTGTTAATGTCCGGTTGTAGAAAACCCGAAGTTGACCTTAATTAATACACATCAACGCGTGTGTAACCGTGATGGTCTCTTCTCGTGAAGTCCGGGAAGTGAACACGATGTTGGAGTTATGTTTGGCGTAAGTAGTTCAGATCACTTCTTGATCGCTACTAGCTTCACGACCGTGCCTTGCTTCTCTTCTCGCTCTCTTTTGCGAATGTAGCCACCATACATGCTAGTCGCTTGCTGCAGCTCCACCTCACAACTCTGTCCTTCCTATAAGCTTAAATAGTCTTGATCTCGCGGGTGTGAGATTGCTGAGTCCCCGTGACTCACAGATTCTACCAAAACAGTTGCAGGTGCCGACGATGCGGTCTGGTGGCGCAACCGAGCTCAAGTGGGAGTTCGGCGAGGAACGTGGTCGTTACTATGTGTCTTTTCACGATGATCGATAGTGGTGCCCAGTTGGGTCGATCGGGGATCATGTAGCATTTGGGGTATCTTCTTTTGTTTTGGTTCCGTGGTCGGACCTTGAGTGTAATCTGAATGATGGATGTTTATTTATGTATTGTGTGAAGTGGCATGTAAGCCAACTATGTATCTCTTTCCCTTATGTATTACATGGGTTGTGTGAAGATTACCTCACTTGCGACATTGCTTTCAATGCGGTTATGCCTCTAAGTCGTGCTTCGACACGTGGGAGATATAGCCGCATCGGGGGCGTTACATTGTACCCCTACCCAGTTGGACAGAGAACCAGCTACACCCCTTCTAACCCCAACCCCAGCAGATAGACACCCAGTTCCCGTTGACACAGCACCGTCTCCACCACAGAGCACCCAAACACGAGCAGTTAGTAAAGGCAACTGCGAGTGCCCAAATCACGAGGACCACCACTCCGAACCCGAAGTCAACGCTTAAAGCGTAAGAAGAATTTTTCTTAGGTCAGGTTCCGTAGCTATGGTTCATACTACTTTGCTCTTGCATCATCAGTATTCTGGTACCAACCAATTTCAAATTTGAAGGATGCAATTGAAACTCCAATGGCGCAATGTGTATGTTTTAAACCTGTTTCTTCAACGTGTTTGGTTGTTTGCTGTTGTAACTTGCTCTATGTTGATTTCAGTTTCAATTAAATAAACAGTTATGTTCTCATGCCATGCACATTACAAGTGTTGTTATTGTTGTGTAGTTTCCCACACTTATATTACATCTATGCTGCTTTGTCTTAAATAGATATGATTCAATCGTATCTATCTTGCTTTGGCAACATAAACTAGAATGATATAGACCATACAGGACCATACTACATAGATATATGTTTGTTTCATGATGTTATCCTGTCCACCTTACTACTGAACTGGTTTACCAAAATGAGTTTCATATACTACATTGTAAACCTGAGATGTGTTTGTTTGTTTCTCTTTTAGAACGTGGATAAAATATTGGAGAAGAGTACCCTGTTATGCAATGGTAAAGGAAGTAATGCAGATAAGGTTCAAGATAGTGAGACATCCCTGTTGGTCTCCAAGAAAGTTGATAAAAACTATATTGAAGACACTGAGACAACCCCAAAGTCCTGTCTTGATGTAGTGTTCGAGTTACTGGCTACCACTGCTGGCACCAGCTCTTCGAACTCGTTGCCTGAATCAGTTCGGCTTCTTGAGTCTCAACTTAAAGTTGAAAGACATCGATCAGATGTTATGCGACGAGAAGTCAAGGAAGAGGAAGTCCTGCAGAATTCAGATGCATACTTTCTGGTGCAACAACAAGCGTTGGAGGACTTAAGCGCCAAACAAGAGAAAGTTAATAATCTTGCTAAGCATCTTGCCAGCATTATGGGTACCCGGGATATTGTTTCTTGAGCTCTTCTGAAGTGGTTTCAGTTCTGGACTTGTTTTGCTGCGGCGTTTATATGCTGTTGTGTTCCATATATTTGCACTGGTGGCGAACTTTGATGCCCAGTGGATGTAATATGTGTAATAGCCGTGATAGCCTAGTGTAAGTTGCTTGCTTATTTATTTCCTTGTTGTCTTGTTTATTTGTTTGCTTGTAGTCAGTGCAGTTCTTTTTCTGCGGTTTGCTAGTGGCTGCAATAACCTATTTTTTAAAACTAGGCCATAGTAGTGACACTAGGCCTACGGGCCGTAGAAACAGTGGGCCTTCTACGGGCCGTAGAAACAGTGGGCCTTCTACGGGCCGTAGAAACAGTGGGCCTTCTACGGGCCGTAGAAACAGTGGGCCTTCTACGGGCCGTAGAAACAATGGGCCTTCTACGGGCCATAGAAACAATGGGCCTTCTACGGGCCGTATCGTCAATGGGCCTTATACGGGCCGTATGATCGATTGGCCAAACATGGGCCAAACAGACCGCATTCTGGCCGTAAACGGGCTAGAGTTGGAATCGCCCGTTCATGGGCCGACCATAACATGCCATCGTTAATAGGTCGTATTTGATGACGCTATGAAAACGGCCCAACATATTAATGGACCACAAACGGGCCGATCAGAATTCACGGGCTGAATTTGGCCCACGCGTAAAAATGACAGCGATAGTAAGTAAACGAATGCTGGAAATGAGCCCAGGAATAAATGTGCTCTGAGAAGGCCGAAAGATAACATGGGCTGGAAACGGCCCAACGGAATAACGGGCCATTAATGGGTATAAAGTGATACACTGTTCTATACGGGCCAGTTTCACCACGGGCCGTTGATGGGTGTAAAGTGATACACTGTTCATTACGGGCCAGTTTCACCACGGACCATTAAAGGCCAAGAGTTACATAGGGCCTCATATGGGCCGAAAGACGTCATGGGCCATACATGGGCCAGAAGTGAAAACGGGCTGGAAGATGACGCTACTGGGCCTAATTCGAATAGGGCGTAACGGGCTTTGGGTTAGCGGGCTGTAAATGGGCTATATGCAAACAGGCCGTTAACAGGCTTCCCATGGGTCGGCCCGCCACCTTTTGACCAAGTCAAACGGGCAGGCCTTTTCACAACAATGGGCCTCTGTTGGGCCGTGCCACGTGTCGACGTATCATAGGCGCCTTTTGTCTAATGAGTGGATGACATCTGTCCCAGTGGTAAGCCGACACGTGTTTCCCCCAGCCAATGATGATTTTACACGTGGAAAGTCCCCATTGGTCGGGGCTGTTAATGGGTTATCGGATCCAAAACCCGACCCGATAGCTTAACGGTGTTCCGTTACGGTGGATGCCACGTGTCGGTCACCCTTGACGAAAAGAACTTCGTGACGCGATTTATCGTCATGGAAGTGGACACTTCCGTGATGATAATTTTCGTAATGTCATGGAACACTTCTCTGACAAAGCGACAGGTATGACTATCTTGATTCTGTCATAAATTTGTCATGGATGTACATGCATGACAAAAAACGCGACCTACTGTGACAAACACGTATCATCACGGTAGTGTATTCTTTTTGTAGTGCATATAGTAGATATGATCAACATAGTGATGTTCACCATTGAAAGCTACTCCATCTCACATGATGATCGGACATGGTTTAGTTGATTTGGATCACGTGGTCATTTAGATAACTCAAGGGATGTCTATCTAAGTGGGAGTTCTTAAGTAATATGATTAATTGAACTTTAATTTATCATGAACTTAGTCCTGGTAGTATTAGCATATCTATGTTGTAGATCAATAGCTCGCGATGTCGCTCCCCGTTTATTTTTATATGTTCCTAGAGAAATATAAGTTGAAAGATGATAGTAGCAATGATGCGTACTTGGTCCGTGATCTAAGGATTTTCCTCATTGCTGCACAGAAAAATTATGTCCTTGATGCACCGCTAGGTGACAGAACTATTGCAGGAGCAGATACATACGTTATGAACATTTTGACAAGCTCGGTATGACGACTACTTGATAGTTTAGTGCACCATGCTTTACGGCTTAGAACCAAGCAAAAATGTTTTGAACGCCATGGAGCATATAAGATGTTCCAAGAGTTGAAATTGGTATATCATACTCATGCCCGTGTCAAGAGGTATGAGACTTCTGACAGTACTTTGCCTACAAGATGGAGGAGAATAGCTCAACCAGTGAGCATGTGCTCAGATTGTCTGGGTACTACAATTGCTTGAATCAAGTGGGAGTTAATCTTCCAGATAAGATAATAATTGACAAAGTTCTCTAGTCACTATCACCAAGTTACTAGAACTTCGTGATGAACTATAATATGCAAGGGATGACAAAAACAATTCCCAAGCTCTTCGCGATGCTAAAATCGGTGAAGGTAGACATCAAGAAAAGCATTAAGTGTTGATGGTTGACAAGACCACTAGTTTCAAGAAAAAGGGCAAAGGGAAGAAGGGGAACTTCAAGAAAAACGACAAGCAAGTTGCTGCTCAAGTGAAGAAGCCCAAGTCAGGACCTAAGCCTAAGACTAAGTGCTTCTACTGCAAAGGGACTGATCACTGGAAGCGGAACTGCCCCAAGTATTTGGCGGATAAGAAGGATGGCAAAGTGAACCAAGGTATATTTGATATACATGTTATTCATGTGTACTTTACTAGTGTTTATAGCAACCCCTCAGTATTTGATACTAGTTCAGTTCCTAAGAGTGGCAACTCGAAACAGGAGTTGCAAAATAAAAAGAGACTAGTTAAGGGCGAGGTGATGATGTGTGTTGGAAGTGATTCCAAGATTGATAAGATCACCATCGCACACTCCCTTTACCTTCGGGATTAGTGTTGAACCTAAAATAAATGTTATTTGGTGTTTATGCGTTGAGCATGAATATGATTGGTTCATGTTTATTGCAATACGGTTATTCATTTAAGTCAAAGAATAATTGTTGTTCTATTTACATGAATAAAACCTTCTATGGTCATACACTCAATATAACTTTTTTATTGAATCTCGATCGTAGTGATGCACATATTGAAGCCAAAAGATGCAAAGTTAATAATGATAGTGCAACTTATTTGTGGCACTGCCGTTTAGGCCATATTGGTGTAAAGTGCATGAAGAAACTCCATGCTGATGGACTTTTGGAATTACTTGATTATGAATCACTTGATGCTTGCGAACCATGCCTCATGGGAAAGATGACTAAGACTCCATTCTCTGGAACAATGGAGCGAGCAACTGAATTATTGGAAATAATACATACCGATGTATGCGGTCCGATGAGTGTTGGGGCTCGTGGCGGGTATCATTATTTTCTAACCTTCACAGATGATTTGAGCAGATATGGGTATATCTACTTAATGAAACACAAGTCTGAAACATTTGAAAAGTTCAAAGAATTTCAGAGTGAAGTGGAGAATCATCGTAACGAGAAAATAAAGTTTCTACGATCTGATCGCGGAGATGAATGTTTGAGTTATGAGTTAGGCCTTCAATTAAAACAATGTGGAATAGTTTCACAAACTCATGCCACCTGGAACACCATAGCGTAATGGTGTGTCCGAACATCATAACAGTACTTTATTAAGATATGGTACAATCTATGATATCTCTTACCGATTTACCACTATCGTTTTGGGGTTATGCATTAGAGACAGCTGCATTCACGTTAAATAGGGCACCATCTAAATCCGCTGAGACGACACCGTATGAACTGTGGTTTGGCAAGAAACCTAAGCTGTCGTTTCTTAAAGTTTGGGGCTGCGATGCTTATGTGAAAAAGCTTCAACCTGATAAGCTCAAACCCAAATCGTAGAAATGTGTCTTCATAGGATACCCAAAGGAGACTGTTGGGTACAACTTCTATCACAGATCCGAAGGCAAGATATTCGTTGCTAAAAATGGATCCTTTCAAGAGGAGGAGTTTCTCTCGAAAGAAGTGAGTGGGAGGAAAGTAGAACTTGATGAGGTAATTGTACCTACTCCCGAATTGGAAAGTAGTTCATCACAGAAATCAGTTCCAGTGATGCCTACACCAACTAAGTGAGGAAGCTAATGATAATGATCATGAAACTTCGGATCAAGTTACTACCAAACCTCGTAGGACAACCAGAGTACGTTCCGCACCAGAGTGGTACGGTAATCCTATTCTGGAAATCATGTTACTAGACCATGACGAACATACGAACTATGAGGAAGCAATGATGAGCCCAGATTCCGCGAAATGGCTTGAGGCCATGAAATCTAAGATGGGATCCATATATGAGAACAAAGTATGGACTTTGGTTGACTTGCCTGATGATCGGCAAGCCATAGAGAATAAAATGGATTTTCACGAGGAAGACGGACGCTGATAGTAATCTTACTATCTACAAAGCTCGAATTGTTGCAAAAAATGTTTTCGGCAAGTTCAAGATGTTGACCACGATGAGATTTTCTCACTCATATCGATGCTTAAAGTCTGTACGAATCATGTTATTAATTTCCACATTTTATGAAATCTGGCAAATGGATGTCAAAACTGCATTCCTTACTAGATTTATTAAAGAAGAGTTGTATATGATGCAACCTGAAGGTTTTGTCAATCCTAAAGGTGCTAACAAAATGTGCAAGCTCCAGCGATCCATCTATGGACTGGTGCAAGCATCTCGGAGTTGGAATATACGCTTTGATAAGTTGATCAAAGCATATAGTTTTATACAGACTTACGGTGAAGCCTGTATTTACAAAAGGTGAGTGGGAGCACTACGGCCTTTCTGATAAGTATTTTTGGATGACATATTGTTGATCGGAAATAATGTAGAATTTTCTGGAAAGCATAAAGGAGTATTTGAAAGGATTTTTTTTCAAAGAAAGACCTCGGTGAAGCTGCTTACATATTGAGCATCAAGATCTATAGAGATAGATCAAGACACTTGATAAGTTTTTTCAATGAGTACATACCTTGACAAGTTTTTGAAGTAGTTCAAAATGGAACAGTCAAAGAAGGAGTTCTTGCCTATGTTGCTAGGTGTGAAGTTGAGTAAGACTCAAAGCCCGACCACGGCAGAAAATAGATAGAGAATGAAAGTCATTCCCTATGCCTCAGCCATAGGTTCTATAAAGTATGAAATGCTATGTACCAGACCTATTGTATACCCTGCCCTGAGTTTGGCAAGGGAGTACAATAGTGAACTAAGAGTAGATCACTGGACATTGGTCAAAATTATCCTTAGAGGACTCAGGAAATATTTCTCGTTTATGGAGGTGATAAAGAGTTCGTCGTAAAGAGTTACGTCGATGCAAGCTTTGACACCGATATGGATGACTCTGAGTCTCGATCTGGATATGTATTGAAAGTGGGAGCATTTAGCTAGAGTAGCTCTGTGCAGAGCATTGTAGACATAGAAATCTGCAAAATACTTACGGATCTGAATGTGGCAGACCCATTGACTAAACCTCTCTCACAAGTAAAACATGATCACACCTTAGTACTCTTTGGGTGTTAATCACATGGTGATGTGAACTAGATTATTGACTCTAGTAAACCCTTTGGGTATTGGGCACATGGCGATGTGAACTATAGAGTGTTAAATCACATGACGATGTGAACTATTGGTGTTATATCACATGGCGATGTGAACTAGATTATTCACTGTAGTGCAAGTGGGAGACTGAAGGAAATATGCCCTAGAGGCAATAATAAAGTTATTATTTATTTTCTTATATCATGATAATGTTTATTATTCATGCTAGAATTGTATTAACCGGAAGCTTAGTACATGTGTGAATAATTAGACAAAAACAGAGTGTCCCTAGTATGCCTCTACTTGACTAGCTCGTTTATCAAAGATGGTTATGTTTACTAACCATAGAGATGTGTTTTCATTTGATAAATGGGATCACATCATTAGGACAATGATGTGATGGACAAGACCCATTCGTTAGCTTAGCATTATGATCGTTATAGTTACATTGCTACTGCTTTCTTCATGACTTATACATGTTCCTCGGACTATGAGATTATGCAACTCCCGAATACCAGAGGAACACTTTGTGTGCTATCAAATGTCACAACGTAAATGGGTGATTATAAAGATGCTCTACAGGTGTCTCCGAAGGTATTTGTTGGGTTGGCATAGATTGAGATTAGGATTTGTCACTCCGTGTTTCGGAGAGGTATCTCTGGGCCCTCTCGATAATGCTCATCACTATAAGCCTTGCAAGCAATGTGACTAATGAGTTAATTGCAGGATGATGCATTATGGAACGAGTAAAGAGACTTGCCGGTAACGAGATTGAACTAGGTATGATGATACCGATGATCGAATCTCGGGCAAGTAACATACCGATGACAAAGGGAACAACGTATGTTGTTATGCGGTTTGACCGATCAAGATCTTCGTAGAATATTGATACGTCTCCAACGTAACTATAATTTATGAAGTATTCATGCTATTATATTATCCATCTTGGATGTTTTATATGCATTTATATGTTGTTTTATATGATTTTTGGGACTAACCTATTAACCTAGAGCCCAGTGCCAGTTTCAGTTTTTTCCTTCTTTTTGAGTATCGCAGAAAAGGAATATCAAATGGAGTCCAATTGACCTAAAAATTTACGGAGATTATTTTTGGACCAGAAGAAACCCACGAAGCATCGGAGATGGACCTGAAGAGTCCCGAGGCCACCACGAGGGTGGAGGGCGCCCCTACCCCCCTGGGCGCGCCACCTACCTCGTGGCCGCCTCGTGGACCCCCCTGACTTGTTCCCGATGCCAACACCTCTTATATATTCCCAAACTTCCAGAAAATAACCTAGATCAGGAGTTCCGCCGCTGCAAGCCTCTGTAGCCACCAAAAACCAATCGGGACCCTGTTAGGACTCACCTGCCGGAGGGATCCATCACCGGTGGCCATCTTCATCATCCCGGCGCTCTCCATGACGAGGTGGGAGTAGTTCACCCTCGGGGCTGAGGGTATGTACCAGTAGCTATGTGTTTGATCTCTCTCTCTCTCTCTCTCTCGTGTTCTTGATTTGGCACGATCTTGATGTGTCGCGAGCTTTGCTATTATAGTTCGATCTTATGATGTTTCTCCCCATCTAATCTCTTGTAATGGATTGAGTGTTCCCTTTGAAGTTATCTTATCGGATTGAGTCTGTAAGGGTTTGAGAACACTTGGTGTATTTCTTGCATGTGCTTATCTATGGTGACAATTGGATATTCACGTGATCTAATTGATGTATGTTTTGGTGATCAACTTACGGGTTCAGTGACCTTGTGAACTTATGCATAGGGGTTGGCACACGTTTTCGTCTTGACTCTCCGGTAGAAACTTAATTTGGGGCACTCTTTGAAGTTATTTGTGTTGGTTGAATAGATGAATCTGAGATTGTGTGATGCATATCGTATAATCATACCCACAGATACTTGAGGTGACATTGGAGTATCTAGGTGACATTAGGGTTTTGGTTGATTTGTGTCTTAAGGTGTTGATACGTCTCCAACGTATCTATAATTTATGAAGAATTCATGCTATTATATTATCCATCTTAGATGTTTTATATGATTTATATGCTATTTTATATGATTTTTGGGACTAACCTATTAACCTAGAGCCCAGTGCCAGTTTCTGTTTTTTCCTTGTTTTGAGTTTTACAGAAAAGGAATACCAAACGCAGTCCAATGGACGTGCCAATTTTTGACGATTTTTTATGGACCAAAAGAAGACCCCGGAGCAAAAGAGTTGGGCCAGGAGAGTCCCGGGCTGCCCACGAGAGTGGGGGGCACGCCCACCCCCTGGGCATGGGCTCGTGCCTCGTGGACAACCCGGAGACCCCCCCTGGTGTGAGACCTACGCCAAAAAATTCTATAAATACTGAAACTTCCAGAAAACAGAATAGATCGGGAGTTCCGCCGCTACAAGCCTCTGTAGCCACCAAAAACCAATAGGGACCCTGTTCCGGCACCCTGCCGGAGGGGGGATCCCTCACCGGTGGCCATCTTCATCATCCCGGCGCTCTCCATGGCGAGGAGGGAGTAGTTCACCCTCGGGGCTGAGGGTATGTACCAGTAGCTATGTGTTTGATCTCTCTCTCTCTCTCTCTCTCTCTCTCTCTCTCTCTCTTTCTCTCTCTCTCTCTCTCTCTCTCTCTCTCGTGTTCTTGATTTTTCATGATCTTGATATATCACGAGCTTTCCTATTATAGTTGGGTCTTATGATGTTTCTCCCCCTCTACTCTCTTGTAATGGATTGAGTTTTCCCTTTGAAGTTATCTTATCGGATTGAGTCTTTAAGGATTTGAGAACACTTGGTGTATGTCTTGCTGTACTTATCTGTGGTGACAATGGGATATCACGTGATCCACTTGATGTATGTTTTGGTGATCAACTTGTGGGTTCCGCCCATGAACCTATGCATAGGGGTTGGCACACGTTTTCGTCTTGACTCTCCGGTAGAAACTTTGGGGCACTCTTTGAAGCACTTTGTGTTGGTTGAATAGATGAATCTGAGATTGTGTGATGCATATCGTATAATCATACCCACGAATACTTGAAGTGACATTGGAGTATCTAGGTGACATTAGGGTTTTGGTTGATTTGAGTCTTAAGGTGTTATTCTAGTACGAACTCTTTAGTAGATCGATCCGAAAGAATAACTTTTAGGTGGTTTCGTACCTACCATAATCTCTTCGTTTGTTCTCCGCTATTAGTGACTTCGGAGTGACTCTTTGTTGCATGTTGAGGGATAGTTATATGATCCAATTATGTTATTATTGTTGAGAGAACTTGCACTAGTGAAAGTATGAACCCTAGGCCTTGTTTCCTAGCATTGCAATACCGTTTGTGCTCACTTTTATCATTAGTTACCTTGCTTGTTATTTTCAGATTACAAAAACCTATATCTACCATCCATATTGCACTTGTATCACCATCTCTTCGCCGAACTAGTGCACCTATACAATTTACCATTGTATTGGGTGTGTTGGGGACACAAGAGACTCTTTGTTATTTGGTTGCAGGGTTGTTTGAGAGAGACCATCTTCATCCTACGCCTCCCATGGATTGATAAACATTAGGTCATCCACTTGAGGGAAATTTGCTACTGTCATACAAACCTACGCACTTGGAGGCCCAACAACGTCTACAAGAATAAGGTTGTGTTGTAGACATCAAGCTCTTTTCTGGCGCCGTTGCCGGGGAGGCTAGATAAGCGGCACTCACACCCCGTCAACTAATCTCTTTTGTGGCGCCGTTGCCGGGGAGGTGAGTGCTTGAAGGTATATCTTTAGATCTTGCAATCGAATCTTTTAGTTTCTTGTTTTAGCACTAGTTTAGTTTATAAAAGAAAACTACAAAAAATGGAATTAAGGGTGCCTCATATGCTTCATCTTTTTAATATCTTTCGTGAAAATGATGGGAAGGAAAATTGTGCTCAAGTACTAGAAGAAGAATTACATAGAATGCTTGGCATAAAATATGTGAATAATGAGCATGATTGCAATGTTGTTAGTATGAATTCCTTGAATACCCATGATGCTAATGATATGCAAAGCCACAAGCTTGGGGATGCTATGTTTGATGAAGATGATATGTTTAGTCCCCCAAGTTTTGTTGAGCAAATTTATTATGATGAAAGCATGCCTCCTATCTATGATGATTATTGTGATAACACGTATGCTATAAAGAATAATGATAACCATGAAACTTTTCATCTTGATCTTAATTTTCAATCACATGATAGTTATTTTGTTGAGTTTGCTCCCACTACTATTGATGAGAATAAATTTGCTTACGTGGAGAGTAGGAAAAATTTTACGCTTGTAGATCATGAAAAGAATGTTTTAGGTGCTGGTTATATTGTTGAATTCATTCATGATGCTACTGAAAATTATTATGAGGGAGGAACATATGCTTGTAGGAATTGCAATAATATCAAGTTTACTCTCTATGTGCTTAAAATTTTAAAGTTATGCTTGTTTTACCTTCCTATGCTAGTTGATTATTGTTCCCATAAGTTGTTTTCTCACAAAATCCCTATGCATAGGAAGTGGGTTAGACTTAAATGTGCTAGTAATATTCTTCATGATGCTCTCTTTATGTTTCAATTCTTATCTTTTATGCGAGCATCATTGAAACCATCATGCCTAGCTAGGGGCGTTAAACGTAAGCGCTTGTTGGGAGGCAACCCAATTTTATTTTTGTTCCTTGTTTTTTGTTCCTGTTTAGTAATAAATAAATCATCTAGCCTCTGGTTAGATGTGGTTTTATGTTTTACTTAGTGTTTGTGCCAAGTAAGACCTATAGGATCTTCTTGGATGATAGTTATTTGATCTTGCTGAAAATTCCAGAAACTTTCTGTTCACGAAAACAATTGTTTAAAATCACCAGAACGTGATAAAATGCTGATTCCAATTGCAGAAGATCAATAATCAAATCATCTAGGTCGTCCTATTTTGGTAGAATTTTTTGAGTTCCATAAGTTTGCGTTAGTTACAGATTAATACAGACTGTTCTGTTTTTGACAGATTCTGTTCTTCGTGTGTTGTTTGCTTATTTTGATGAATCTATGGCTAGTAAAATAGTTTATAAACCATAGAGAAGTTGGAATACAGTATCTTTAATACCAATACAAATAAAGAATGAGTCCATTACAGTACCTTGAAGTGGTGTTTTGTTTTCTTTCGCTAACGGAGCTCACGAGATTTTCTGTTAAGTTTTGTGTTGTGAAGTTTTCAAGTTTTGGGTAAAGATTCGATGGACTATGGAATAAGGAGTGGCAAGAGCCTAAGCTTGGGGATGCCCAAGGCACCCCAAGGTAATATTCAAGTACATCCGAGAGCCTAAGCTTGGGGATGCCCCAGATGGCATCCCCTCTTTCGTCTTCGTTCATCGGTAACTTTACTTGGAGCTATATTTTTATTCACCACATGATATGTGTTTTGCTTGGAGCGTCATTTTATTTTGTTTTGCTTGCTGTTTGAATAATATCCCAAGATCTGAAACTCTTAAATGAGAAAGAGTCTTCACACAGCTACATAATTATTTAACTACTCATTAATCTTCACTTATATCTTTTTGGAGTAGTTTGTCATTTACTCGTGTGCTTCACTTATATCCTAAGAGTAAATGGTTGAATGATTTGAATGTCATAAATCTGAAATTATATATGTTTCTTATGCCTTTCCCATGGGGAGTAATGTCTCCACATATAAGAAGTAGAGGTGGTAAATTTGTTGAAGGTTGGCAACTATTGTATTGGTCACTTGAACAATTCATGAAAGAATATTGAAGGAAGGGAGATTTCACCTATAAATATACTATCTTGGACATCTTCTATGATTGTGAGCCCCATTAATTATTTTCAAACCTGAGCAAATTAGTTTAAGTTGGACAAGGAAGACAACATAATGAGTTATGCTTGGGTATATTTGTATAGAAGTTATATTGTTATGGATCCTCTAACATGTGGTGCTTGCTATTTAGAATCCTTTGCTAGCCAAAATATCTGTACTAAGCGGAATACTGCTTGTGCATCCAATTCCTTGAACCAAGTTTCTTCCATGAGTGTCCACCATATCTACCTATATGCGGTATTTACCTGCCGTTCCAAGTAAATTTACATGTGCCAAATTCTAAACCTTCAAATAATTATTTGTTTTGTATGCCTGAATCGCTCATGTAGCGACTAGGGGCTGTTAGTATCTTCCATGCTAGGTGGGTTATTTTCACGATGAGTGGACTCCGCTCATCATTCATGAGAAAATGGCTAGTAACTGGGATGCCCGGTCCTATGATCAAAAGATCAAAAACAAATTCACAAATAATTTAAACAAAACTCCCCCAGGAATGTTGATAGTTGGACGGCACCCGTTGTTTCGAACAAGACGTGGAGTGTGAATGTTGTTGGAGGGGGAGTAAAAACTTTACCTTTCTGTGTGGGAACCGCCTATAATGTATCTAGTATGGAAGATATTGGGAACTCTTGGTCGTTATGTTGACAATGAAAGCATACCTCTCAAAATTATTTCCATCTCTGTTTTGCTTGAGCTCGCACCTCTGCAAATCCCTACTTCCCTCTCTGAAGGGCCCATCTTTTACTTTTATGCAAGAGTCGTAGTATTCCTTCTCATTCCAACCTACTCTTTAGTTGGCAAGCATCATGTGATGGAAAGATCTAAGCATATATGGCCATTCAAATATATTTGATCATGAATTATTATTGTTGACAATTATCTATATGATAAATAAGTTGGGAGGCGAAACATTAAGCCCCTATCTTTCTCTGTGTTCGATGGATGCTATTTGTTCTAAAAATATGCTTTGAGTGGTAGCAATCATGGAAGACTATATGATAGTTGAGTATGTGGGATTTGCTAAATCAAAGCTCTTACATAGACCCTTACTGAAAATAAGATGAATTGCAATTGTTTGATGACTGAGAACGGTTTGTTAGTTTTCAAGAAAGTTTATGATCTATACTTTAACATGTGAATAGTTTGTTACTTGATCATGAGAAGCTTTATGATATGAGATACTGTTATGATATATAATGATGCTAGAAAAGGTGATTGAAATTATCATTGATCAAACTTTTGCACCTGCTAGCATTCACTTCATAAATTATTTCTTTTATCATTTACCTACTCGAGGACGAGCAGGAATTAAGCTTGGGGATGCGGATACGTCTCCAACGTATCTATAATTTATGAAGTATGCATGCTATTATATTATCCATCTTAGATGTTTTATATGATTTATATGCTATTTTATATGATTTTTGGGACTAACCTAATAACCTAGAGCCCAGTGCCAGTTTCTGTTTTTTCCTTGTTATTGAGTTTTACAGAAAAGGAATACCAAACGAAGTCCAATGGACGTGCCAATTTTTGACGATTTTTTATGGACCAAAAGAAGACCCCGGAGCAAAAGAGTTGGGCCAGGAGAGTCCCGGGCTTCCCACGAGGGTGGGGGCAATCCCACCCCCCTGGGCATGGGCCCCTGCCTCATGGATAACCCGGAGACCCCCCCCCCCCCCTGACGTGAGACCTACGCCAAAAAATCCTATAAATACTAAAACCTCCAGAAAACAGAATAGATAGGGAGTTCCGCCGCCGCAAGCCTCTGTAGCCACCAAAAACCAATCGGGACCCTGTTCCGGCACCCTGCCACGAGGGGGGATCCCTCACCGGTGGCCATCTTCATCATCCCGGCGCTCTCCATGACGAGGAGGGAGTAGTTCACCCTCGGGGCTGAGGGTATGTACCAGTAGCTATGTGTTTGATCTCTCACTCTCTCTCGTGTTCTTGATTTGATACGATCTTGATATATCGCGAGCTTTGCTAATATAGTTGGATCTTATGATGTTTCTCCCCCTCTACTCTCTTGTAATGGATTGAGTTTTCCCTTTGAAGTTATCTTATCGGATTGAGTCTTTAAGGATTTGAGAACACTTGATGTATGTCTTGCCGTGCTTATCTGTGGTGACAATGGGATATCATGTGATCCACTTGATGTATGTTTTGGTGATCAACTTGCGGGTTCCGCCCATGAACCTATGCATAGGGGTTGGCACACGTTTTCATCTTGACTCTCCGGTAGAAACTTTGGGGCACTCTTTGAAGTACTATGTGTTGGTTGAATAGATGAATCTGAGATTGTGTGAGGTGACATTGGAGTATCTAGGTGACATTAGGGTTTTGGTTGATTTGTGTCTGAAGGTGTTATTCTAGTACGAACTCTTTAATAGATCGATCCGAAAGAATAACTTTGAGGTGGTTTCGTACCCTACCATAATCTCTTCGTTTGTTCTCTGCTATTAGTGACTTTGGAGTGACTCTTTTTTGCATGTTGAGGGATAGTTATATGATCGAATTATGTTATTATTGTTGAGAGGACTTGCACTAGTGAAAGTATGAACCCTAGGCCTTGTTTCCTAGCATTGCAATACCGTTTGTGCTCACTTTTATCATTAGTTACCTTGCTGTTTTTATATTTTCAGATTACAAAAACCTATATCTACCATCCATATTGCAGTTGTATCACCATCTCTTCACCGAACTAGTGCACCTATACAATTTACCATTGTATTGGGTGTGTTGGGGACACAAGAGACTCTTTGTTATTTGGTTGCGAGGTTGCTTGAGAGAGACCATCTTCATCCTACGCCTCCCACGGATTGATAAACCTTAAGTCATCCACTTGAGGGAAATTTGCTACTGTCATACAAACCTCTGCACTTGGAGGCCCAACAACGTCTACAAGAAGAAGGTTGTGTAGTAGACATCAGGTGTTATTCTAGTACGAACTCTAGGATAGATCGAACGGAAAGAATAGCTTCATGTTATTTTACTACGGACTCTTGAATAGATCGATCAGAAAGGATAACTTTGAGGTGGTTTCGTACCCTACCATAATCTCTTTGTTTGTTCTCCGCTATTAGTGAGTTTGGAGTGACTCTTTGTTGCATGTTGAGGGATAGTTATATGATCCAATTATGTTATTGTTGTTGAGAGAACTTGCACTAGTGAAAGTATGAACCCTAGGCCTTGTTTCGAAGCATTGCAATACCTTTTATGCTGCCTTTGGTTACTAGTTACCTTGCTGTTTTTATATTTTCAGATTACAAAAACCTATATCTACCATCCATATTGCACTTGTATCACCATCTCTTTGCCGAACTAGTGCACCTATACAATTTACCATTGTATTGGTGTGTTGGGGACACAAGAGACTCTTTGTTATTTGGTTGCAGGGTTGTTTGAGAGAGACCATCTTCATCCTACGCCTCTCACGGATTGATAAAGCTTAGGTCATCCACTTGAGGGAAATTTGCTACTGTCCTACAAACCTCTGCACTTGGAGGCGAACAACGTCTACAAGAAGAAGGTTGTGTAGTAGACATCAAATATGTAGGAGCCAATATGAGCATCCAGGTTCCGCTATTGGTTATCGACCGGAAATGTGTCTCGCCCATGTCTACATAGTTCTCGAACCTGTAGGGTCCGCACGCTTAACGTTCGATGACGATTTGTATTATGAGTTATGTGATTTGATGACCGAAGTTTGTTCGGAGTCCCGGATGAGATCACGGACATGACGAGGAGTCTCGAAATGGTCAAGAGGTAAATATCAATATATTGGAAGGCTATATTCGAACATCGGAAAGGTTCCGAGTGATTCGGGTATTTTTCGGAGTACCGGAGAATTATGGGAATTCGCCGGGGGAAGTAGTGGGCCTTAATGGGCCATACGGGAAAGGAGAGAAGGGCCTCAAGGGGTGGCCTCGCGCCCCCCCATGTGCTGGTCCAAATTGGACTAGGAGGGGGAGGCGCCCCCCTCCTTCCTTCTCCCCTCTTCCTCCTTCCCTTCCTTCTCATAGTTGGAATAGGAAAGGGGTGGGGGCGAATCCTACTTGGACCGAGAATCCAAGTAGGACTCCCTCCCTTGGCGCGCCCCTTCTAGGGCCGGCCTCCTCTTCCTCCCTCCTTTATATAGGTGGGCAGGGGGCACCCCAACGACACCCAAGATTTGTCTTAGCCGTGTGCGGTGCACCCCTCCACAGTTACATACCTCGGTCATATCGTCGTAGTGCTTAGGCGAAGCCCTGCGCCGGTAACTTCATCATCACCGTCACCACGCCGTCGTGCTAACTGAACTCTCTCTCGGTCTCAACTGGATCAAGAGTTCGAGGGACGTCATCGAGCTGAACGTGTGCTGAACGCGGAGGTGTCGTACATTCGGTACTTGGATCGGTTGGATCGCGAAGACGTTCGACTACATCAACCGTGTTACTAAACGCTTCCGCTTTCGGTCTATGAGGGTACGTGGACACACTCTTCCCTCTCGTTGCTATGCATCTCCTAGATAGATTTTGCGTGATCGTAGGAATTTTTTTAAATTACTGCGTTCCCCAACAGGAATATCCCCGATGGGGTCAGCCACCAAGACACTGTGTCCAGATAATCCACGAGCACCGACGGGAGTGCAGCTCGCAAGTTGGCCCACTCTACGGTTTCCACGGGTCCAAATATATGTCGAAACAAGATGTTCCACTGGCCATTGTGATCCACCATGGAAACCAATGCCATTGGACCCAAGCACATAGCAAACAAGTGAGGGAACTCCTCAGAAGTTGATATCCGCCAATCCACACGTCAAGCTAGAAGAGGATCCCCTCTTTGTTGCCTATGGTTATAGAGAACCCATTGCAAATCTCATGGTTGATCTGCTAGATGGATTTTGAGAACTAAGACCCCTCTACGCTCATAGGCAAGTAGGAGTCAGTCCTGCGGGTACTTTGCTTGAATAAGCTGCAGCCATAATTCCGCCTCCCCTCCCCACGAAGTATCTGCCGAACCCATCTTAGCATAAGGGCCCCATTCCGGCAACGGGACGCAAGAATGCATATCCCCGCCTAAGTCTTTTGGCATGCAAACATGAACCCACTTGACCATATGATACTTTTGCAAGCCATCCATCGCTTGTCAGTAGAAGCGGGCCCTCTGGCAAGATAAATAACCCCATTATATACATGGGTAGATTAGATATGGAGGAGTCAATAATGATGGTCTTACTCCCTTTGGATGTAAAGCGGTCGCACCATTGCTCCACCCTAGACGCGATCCGACCCATAAGTGTATTAAACCCGCTCACGTATACCCTCAAATCAGACAACAGCATCCCTAGAAAAGTAATTGGAATAGAAAGCAACTTGCAATTGAGTTGTTCGCAAATCCGCCATTACTCGTCATCTGACTACCCTAAAACCACAACTTCACTCTTATTGAAGTTGAAATTAAGACCATTGTTTAAACTCCGTGGGTTGTGGTAATTTTCTTTCTAAAGAATTACCCGACAAGTCTCTATTTTGGCACACAAAATATTTTTTGTTTATTCCTCGTGGGCCGCGAATATTACTCAGAAACAAAATTACATAACCAGTGTCAGCTCCCAATATGCGCCCCCGGCTCCGACCTAATTTCCTAATTGACGCTCGTTGCGTGTTGTCGACCTAACGCAAAGAACGAGCGAAGCGATTGTGGGCCCGCCCATTTAGCATCCTTAGTGTACCGTTTTGGGAACATTGTAGATCGTTTTTTGTTTTGTTTGAGGAACCTTCTAGGTGGTTCCTAAAACCTCTTTTTCCTTTTCTGTTTCTTTTTCGTTTTCTAGTTTTTCAGTTTTTTTCTCTTTTCAAGTTTTTTTCATGTTTGTATTTTTCAGAAAATGTTTGTAATTTTCGAAAAATGTTTTTGTTTTCCAATAAATTGTTTGAAACCTAAAAACTTGTCCATCTTATAATTTTTTCACAAATTAAAAAAATCTCTTTTTCAAAAAACATTTGAATTCTTTAAAAAATTGTACTTTTAAAAAAAATATCAGAAGTTTGATTTTTTTTTAAATATCACAAATTCAAAATATGTTTGTGATTTAAAAAAAGTTAGCAAATTTGAAAAGATGTCCGCCTTTTCAGAATTTTCTTGGGAGTTTCAAAATTTTGTTCACAAATGCAAAAAATTCGCATTTTGATCACGTATTTAAAAAGTTTTCATGTTTTACTTTTTTCATGATTTTCAAATTGTTATCGGTTTCAAATTTTGATCACAAATTAAGAAAATGTACATAGTTTCAAAATTGTTCAGGATTTTCAAAACTAATTTTTGTTAAATAATTTTCACAATTTCAATAAAATGTTTGACATTTTCCAAAAAGGTTCATTCATTTAAAAAATGATTTTTAAAAAAAATTAAGTTGTTCAAAAAAATTTATTTTCAAAACAATAAATAATAATTTCCAAGAAATGTTCAAAAAAATTGGAGAAGTGTCCGGATTCTTTGTTGTAGTTAGTTCTTAAGCTTTTAGGCTCCACATTTTTCACTCGCATGCACTCCCTTTGTGAATAGCGTGCGTCAAATTAGGGCTCCTAACATGCGCCCCGTTGCGAATTAACTTGTGGTTGGATAGTTAGGTGGACAGTGATATCCCATGCTCACCAGGGTTCAAGTCTTGATGCCCATATTTATGCTGAATTTATTTCAAAATTTCCGGCGATACACGTTTAGTGGGGGGAGACGTTTCCGTCGACTACGAGACGCCTACGGTGACTTCGTAAAATCTCAAGATGATATGCCGACTCAGTCTCTCAGAGAAGCTCATAGGGGTAGGATATGCATGTGTGCATTCACAACAATACTACACGCACGGATGAAATCAACGGGCTTTCACGGACACATGCCCTACTATAATTGGTCTCCCTGATTTTAACCGGTGGGCCTGCCTCGCTTAACCAAATCCCAGCCAATCAAATTTTAACCACTCAATAATCCCTTTGTAAACGTATGTGTGTCTAGCATTGCTCGCGTGTTTATAGGGTGAATGTAGAGAGCAACTAGTTAACGAGCGCACCTTCGGGAGCCTCGCAACGATCAGCGTCACTTGGCGCTCTCAGCCATTCGCCACGTGTCACGCTCTGGACGCTTCCTTCGGATTTTTTTTATTTTTTCGCACGCGTTTTCGGCTTTTTAATGGTTTTTTAACGTTTTGGTTTCCCAACGGTCTTCCTTAGCTTTTTGTAAAAAAGATTGATTTTTTTCGCTAAAAAACGAGTTCTCTTTTTTTCTTTCTTGCGTGAAAGTCACGGTTTTGCTTCCGTGAAGGCACGGTTTTGCTTTCGCGAGAGTCACGGCCGTGAATCTCAGAAACGGAAAAAATGCGTTTTTTATTTTTTTCTTTTGCGAGAGTCATGATTTTGCTTCGCGAGAGGCACGGTTGTGCTTTAATAAGAGTTACGACAGTGCGTCTATGAAATTAAAAAAAACGTGTTTTCTGTTTTTTTTCTTTCGCGAGAGTCACGGTTTTGCTTTCGCGAGAGGCACGGTTGTGATTTCGTGAGAGGCACGGGCGTGCCTCTTTCGGAAACAGAAAAAAACCCGTTCTACCGGTTCGGGTTTTTTGTCCGATTTTTTGTGTGAAAAAAGTTCGTCAAAACCTATCAACATGGGATCTAGTTTTGAAGATCTCAACGCGAGGAATCCAATGATGAAACCGATTCGAGATTTGGACGCACGGTTTAAGAGATAAAATATTTTTAATTAACGAATATACGAAAAAAGGAAAACTCCCGGGTTGCGACAAGAGCCCAACCAGTCTCTATGGGACACGATTCAAATCGCCCAACATGGGCCCCTGCTCCCGACCAGGCCCATGGTCATATATTGGTCTCTGAATTCACCGGACGCTCTGACTGTTTTTCTTTTTAGTTTCCGACGTCCCCAACCCCGGTCCCATCCTCCCACGAGATCGATCTAGTATTCATCCATGGACGATGCGGCGCCGCCGGGCGCCGGCCAGGGACAGGTCGCTGCTGCCCCTTGATGTTATCTCCTCAATCTTCGTCAGCCTCGGCGCCGTCGACGTCCTCACGGGCGCCGGCCTCGTGTGCCGCTCGTGGCTCGAGGCGGCCATGTTACCAGACGTGTGGCGAGTCGTGGACATGGACAACCATGAGGCCGTGCTTCTCAAGGACCGAACTTTCCTGCGCGCAATGGCGATGGCGGCCGTCGACTGTTCCCATGGGCAGCTCAGGGTGTTCGCCGGGAAGCGGTTTGTCGACGATAAGCTCATCAAGTATATGGTGGAAAGGTGTTTTTTTCTTACGTTATATACTTAGCTTTTTGTACGAAACATTCTTTTCCGCGTTCACCTTGGAGCTACAAGATGTATGTATATAGTCCCGATGATACGGTAGTGCTCTTTCTTCCTTAGACGTCACCGAATTGCTTAATTGGCAGGCTTAAGATACAGTAGAGCCTGGAGCACTGGGACTGCCCTAGCTTTCTGTACGAAACATTGTTTCCGAGTTCACTCTTCTGAAAACACTACCCCGCTGCTTGCAGGTCGCCCTTACTGACTTTCCTTCGGCTTGTATCCTGCATTGGCATCTTTGGGCTCGCCCGTGTTTTCAAAGAATCGCCTCCGCTTGAGCTGCGTTCCCTTGAACTTGAAGGCACCTACCTCACCATGGAAGAACTGACCACCGTCCTTGAGAGCTGCCCTGTCCTGGAGGTTCTAGGGACACGCTATTGTTGTGTGATGTGCGATGAGCACAAGGATACCCTTCGAGCAAAATTTCCCCGGATCAAGATTACGAGTTCTGGAAGCACATCTCACAACAATAGCGGGTCCTGAACTCGTGATTGAAAGGTGCTATACCTCCATTAAAACAACGAAACTAGTACCACATCCAGGTTTAGGTTCAGCAGACTCACCCCGGTGCCACCAAAGAACGAACACAGCGTTTGAGTGTGACGATGAGTCCCACTACTGTTCTGATTTGGAGAGCGAGCACTTGGACTACGTTTTCTGATTTTTGAAGATGAGAGGACTGGTAGGTCCTTATGATCGGTACCTTACATCAGATTGCATCCTTATGTTTGTGACCTAGCTTCGTGAATGTACGTCCCGCTTAATTGTCCATGAATTCTGGTTTGTACCTTTTTTCCCTTCCCAGTGCATTTTATCTTTGCCTGTAGCGTTGTATCTGAAGGGTTGTCATATGTTTGTTGAGAACAAAAAATAAATAAAAATTGACTTGGGTTTGGTTATGAGAGCCGCATCAATTCTCTGACGTATCACAACATCCCAGCCTCGACACGTGCAATAAGTGTGAAGTACATATCTACCAGTAGATAGTCATTACAAAAGGAAGAAGATTCACACAAATCATGTGCTCCGAAATGAAGATTTTCTCACTCCTAGTGACAAGGCAGGGCACATGAATGTCTACTAGGGAGAAATATCAATGTCCATTCTCAATGTTCATGTAGCCATCTATCCTTGATTCTCGTTGGCATTCATATCGCGGACATTAGGATGAAGGGCGGAAGGGCACGGACAAGGGGGAACCACCGAAGCACATGTAAGGATTAGTGCTAATTAATACAAAAAATGAAACCATCGTTAAAAAAATCCATAAGTATGCCAACACTAAAAATCAAATAGAATTCCTTATGGGCTTGATTTTTATTTGAAAATATTAAACATGCATTTAGCATAATTTAGCCAATTTCATTATTCTAGTCAATGTGTACGTGCAATGCATATTAATTTGGAAGTATATGAAATGCATGCAGATATTAAGTATGATATTATTTGTGTGTTATTATATGATTAACACTATATTTGTCATGAAATTAATTGCACGCTAAGTGTGTTGAGCGCTTGACATTGAAGCAGTCTAGGTCGTTGGATTAACATGATTTGATGGCCGAGATTAATTGGATCTGCCTCTTTGGGTCTTTTTATATTGGTATAGATGAAGGCACCAAATTTTAAAACTTAAAACATAATTCTACCCATTAAATACTTCATCGACATTAACATATTTTCACTAGTCTTTGGGATCGTTCTTTATTTAAACATTGCATAAATCATTAACAAACTGCTTAAAATGTGCAAGAAAAGACTGAAGGCCTAAAAAAATCATTTCAACATCAAACCATAGCAGCCTTTCAAACAAA
This sequence comes from Aegilops bicornis, assembly GCA_021605145.1. Lineage (NCBI taxonomy): Eukaryota > Viridiplantae > Streptophyta > Magnoliopsida > Poales > Poaceae > Aegilops > Aegilops bicornis. The sequence continues at coordinate 747,468,597 of CM038673.1, read as the reverse complement.
TCACCACTGCGCCTAAAACAATTTCATCGCCCTGATATAACCTATGTTCAAGACTGTGCGAAGATTCAACCCAATAATAACTTAAGGTCTATGAGTAATGAGTCGCTTGTCACGTTCAAAATGTCCGACAAAATCTTTTTTTATTGAGAATTTTGTTTGATAAAAACGGATGGTCCTAACCTATTGAGCCTGAACAAAACTAGGCTCTCCAGATTATGCAATTCATATCCTTATTGCTAAATTGACTGTATTTTTTATAATTGATCCTAACCAAGGTCACTAGTTTTATGGAATATAAAAATAGTAATATAAAAATTTAACTATGATAATTAGGGATTAGTCCATATGCCATTATAGTATAACTAATAAGGGATAATTTGCATTTGAACATGAGATAATATAGGCTTAAGCATGAGCATGCATCTACCTTTAATTACCAATATCACTATCATTGACCAAAAACTATTAACATTAAATTTGTTCATTATTGATTAACTAGATCGATTAGGCCATTTGCGAACTGATCGTTGGTCAGATGGTTAAGTTCCTTATGATGGAACCAACCCAACGGAATTAAAGTCCTATACTTGGCAATGGTGGTCGTATTTTCCTAGATTTATTTCATGCCATTCATCGATGTGCGTTCAGTGAGAGGACACGTTGCCGTCGACTATGAAGGCGTCCATGGCGACTTCGTCAATCTCAAGATGATGTGCCGACTCGGTATTTTGGAAGTGCTCACTGTTCATAGGTTTGAGTGTATGTGCGTGTATGTGAGCGTCAACGTTTGTACCGTTTAAAAAAAATCAATTCGACCATTTACCTTAGCCATTAACATTCGTATATCTATCTTCTTTCTTTCTTTTATGGTGATGTTTTATCACGCCAATTAACATGATTAAAACACCATATCCTTGGAATCTTTCCTTATGCTAAAAAATACCTGTGTAGGTGGAACCGTGGCGAAAGCAGACAAAAGAGGTGCATAGAAACAGTAAAATTCAACAAACTCTACAACTAAGGTGCAAAGACAAAGGGTAAAAATAATACAAATTTTGGACATACGAGGAGGAAGCACTAACCATGATTGACAAAGAGCATTATGAGATTGCCCATGGCCGTTAGTCATCCTCCAATCGACGGCCACTCTCAGATAAAGGGCTGAAAACAATGAACCAAACACGTCCCCAGGCGTCAATCTCGTTCGCTTTGACACACAAACCAGTGTCTGGTTTTCACTTCTCAACTCCCTCTGTGGTTTTCCTTTTTTTTTCCTTTTCTTTTCGAGCAATCATTTTTTAGAGGTACATTTTGAGCAACTGACATAATTCTTGAGGTTGGCATGCGATTTGCCCCAGAACATGACAAGGTGCCCTGAGTCATCAGGCACATGGTCTTTATCACAACAATCAAAAGGCCGATGGTTCACATCCCTACCTCGTATGGTCTCTAAATTCACGGTGCAATCTTGCATACTCCAGCACTATCGAAGTGTGTCTGTTTTCTGTTTCCTCTTTTTTTGTCTCTCTTTTTTCCTGTTTCTTTTTTCTTTCCTTTTTTACACTTCTTTCCCCTTTTCTATTTTCTTCATTTATTCATTTTAAAATTTTTTTTGGGCACAGTGGACTTTTCAAATACTTCATCAGGTATTAGAAAACGTTCATCATGTATTTATCTTCTTTTTGTATAGAAAGAAATATTCATCGGGGTATTTGTAAAATGTTCACCATGTATTTTTTATAGTGTTGTTCATGTGTTTTTTAAAATATTTGATATATATGAATACAGTTCATTATGTCTGAAAAATTTCGTCGTGTATTCCAGAAATATCTATAATATTTTTAAATTTTCATTTTGCAATAAAAATATTATTGTTTTTTGAAAAGTTCATAATGTATTACAAAATATTAAACAATTGTTTGCCATATATTTAAGACAATTTCATCATTTATCTTTACGATATTCATCGTGTAGTAAAAAAATGCTCATCGTGTTTTTACCAAAATGTTCATCGTGTATTCCAGAAATATTCACTATATTTTTTTAAAAAAATTCTCCATTGTGTATTTATAAATATTCACCTTATTTTTAAAAATGTTCATTGTGTATTATAAATTGCCGTATATTTTTCAAATGTTCATCATGTATTTACAAGATATTCATAAAGTAGTAAATATATTCACTGTGTTTTACCAAAATGTTCATCGCATGCTGAGAAACAGTTCATCATGCTGTTAAGATATGCTCATCGTGTAAGACAAAAAATGTTTTTAGTACTGAAAAGTCGGACATCATGTATTGTAAAATGTTTTATATTTTTATAAAATGTCAACACTATTTAATATCATGTAATTTAAAGAAATGATTCATAAATATTCACCTTATTTTTTAAAATGTTCATCATGTATTATAAAATAATCACAGTTTTGAAAAAAATGGTCACCATACATTTTTTATTTTTATCATTTATTTAAAAGATATTCATCAAGTAGTAAACATGTTCACTGTGTTTTACGAAATTGTTCTTCACATACTGAAAAACCGTTCATCATGCAGCATCATGTAAAAAAAATTTGTTTAGTATTAAAAAGTCGCTCATCATGAATTATAAAATGTTTGTGTATTTTCAGAAAGTATTAACCTTTTTTAAAATCATGTAATTTAAAGAAAGTATTTTGCCATTTTTTATTTTTTATACTCAATAGAATCGAGATTTACTGAATAGAGTAGTGAAAGAAGACGAAAGTGAAAAAACCGAAAAAATTGTGTGTTTTTTAGACAAAGGAAACTCGATTTGCGCACATTTCGTTGCAATGACGGGCCGGGCCCATATGCGAGTACACTGCTGGCTACAAGCGACACCCCTCTGAATTTGTCTCAAAAAAACCTGTGAATTCACCGGACGCTACGATTGTCTACAGTTCCGACGTCCCCAGACCCCAGCCCCACAAGATCGATCAATCTATAATCGATGGGTGATGCGGCGCAGCGGGCCAGGGACTGGTCGTTGCTGCCCCATGACGGTCTTCGCCCGGATCGGCGACATCGACGTCGCCGGCCTCGTGTGCTGCTCGTGGCTTGAGGCCGCGAAGTTACCGGACGTGTGGCGAGTTATTGACATGGACAAACATGAGAGGTCGTGCTCCTGAAGAACAATGTTGCGACCGTTCCGATGGACAGCTTAGGTGTTCGCTGAGAAGCAGTTTGTCACCGGCGAGCTCATCAAGTATATCCCAGAAGGGTGTTTTTCTTTCATCATTTTACTTGATTTCTGCTCGAAAGTTTGTTAACCAAATACTACAGCGGTGTTATTAAGAATCTCCACTGCATGCGGTAAAAGCCTAAAACAATGTCTCCACATTCACTACACTACTAAAACATCTCTACTGTTTGCAGGTCGCCCTCGCTGAGAACCCTTCGGCTTGTATCCTGCCACGACGCCTTCAGCAAACGAGTTGCTGCTGCTGTAAAAGTGTCACCTCTATTGGAGCTGACATCACCGTCAAAGACCTGACCCCCGTCCTCGAGGGTTGCACTGTTCTGGAAGTTCTTTGGGTGCGCTGTTGTTTGGAGATCGGAGCATCCCCTGCGGGTGAAATTCGCCAGGATCAAGACCATGAAGCCCGAGTGGGATTGCGAGTGTTGCAACTATTCTGGATTAAGAGGGCTCCGACATTCAATGTGCTCCTGATTCTAAAGATGAGAGGGCAGATTGTGCAATGTGATCTTTTCGGCGCCCATAATTCTCTGTCAGTTCTGGCTTGTACCTTTTCTCCCTTCCGGATGCAGTTTAGTATTTTGTCTCTAGCATTGTATCAAAGGAACTGAGATCAGTCATGAAAAAAGTACTCGTGTCTATTTTGGATATAACACCTATGGACATCCCAGCCTGGAAACTTGCAATAAGCGCCTAGGTATAGATCAAGTACTAGAGCCATGTAGACAAACTGATTTTATTTAAACAAACTCTGTTTGTGAAGAACAACATGATTATAATAATTTTGCATAAAGACATATTCTAAAACGAAGATCTTGTCAAATTCTTAGTGACAATGTGGAGAGTGTATCAGAGGAATATCTGTGCTCTCCACATTCACCTTTCTCCATGGGTCCATTGATTCCTTGTTGACAGAGCTTTGGCAATTGGGGCAAGTGATGAGGACGATATGTCATTAGCAACACATCCTCAGAGTGCAACATTTGTTGACGTTCTTGATGTAGAAGTTGGTATGATTGTTTCAGACAACATTGATGTAAGGATATTTAAAATGGCCAATGTAAATTATAGTGTGATTTTAATTAAGAGGTCCAGGGCCAGTTCTTTTGGGGCTTATGAAATGGCCCCAAAATAACTCTTAGGCTTCTAAAATAATATTTTAGATTGATATTCTATAATAAGCTGAGGAGGGGGCAACTTATTTCCACAACCAGCCATATTGCTAGAAATAAAAGATTAAAATCTAGGTTTAACTTCCCCGTTGACCAGCGATATGCAGATTTTTGTTTATCATTTTTGGTTCCTATTTCCTTTTCCCACTTTCTATTTTTACTTTGCCATTTTTATTTCACAAAATGAAATATACACATTTTGATTTTTTTTAAAGATGTGTAAATATTTTTAAAATTAAATAATTTCTTATAATGCAAGACCACTTTTAGAATCATATTGAAGATATTATTGACGTAAGCATTTCATAAATGCATGAAAACCCTTTAAATTACATGAACATTTTATAAAATGCATGGACACTTATTGAATTACATGAAAACTTTTTTTAATGCGCTTACAATTTTAAAATTGACATGATCGATTTTCAAAATATGCGGATATTTTTTTAATTACTGACATTTGAAATATGCATACAATTTAAACTAAATGAAGTTTTGGCCTTTTAAAACTCATTTCACTTGGTTATACAGAGTTATAGAGAAGGGAAACTCTATCCTTCAGCCGGCAGATCACTGCGAGCATCCGCCGTCTCATACGCGCGACACTTGTCCTATGTGGGGCCCACTTAGCACTATCTCTGCAACGATTGGTTTTCTTCCTTTCCTCTTCTATCTCTCTCCCACGAATAGATAACGAGGCGGCCAGCCATGGGAATCTATGTTGTCGACATGGGAATCAATGTCGTTATAGCATGGTCCAGCACGAGCGCCGTCGTGGTCGGCTGCCTCCACCATGAACGCCGGCCGCCGCCGACCTCCTCGCCGGATCTGGCCGCCCAAGTTGCTACAGCAACGCCTGGCCGCCCAAGCTCCTATAGGCTGTAGCAACGCCCGCAAAGTCAATCGGCATGGGGCCCACTTAGTGGATGCAGGCGACGAGGCATTGGATGCAATTTTGTTTTTTCAGCAAAGGGCATGTTGCAAAAGGGCCCTGTTTCATAAAGAACTCCTCAAATTATTTTTCTGGAATAAGGTCTTTGTTGCGATAAATTTCCGTAACAAAGGCTTTGTTGCGGGAATTTTCTGTAACAAGACCTCTGTTGCGGGAATTTCCTGCAACAAGACTTCTATTGCAGAAATACCGCAACATCACTCTTGTTGCAAAGTGGTGGTTGCTCACGTGGACACATTGATTTATGGTATCCATCCAATAGTTAGCGAGGCGGCCGATATTTTTTCATTATCCGTCGGTTGACGCGTAGCACTACCCTATAGAGAAAGATGTTTCCAAATATATATATATATATATATATATATATATATATATATACATATATATATATATACATACATATATATATATATATGTGTGTTTTACATATATATAATTTTTTTGAGTTGTTTTGAAATTATATATAGATGGAGAAAAACTACGCGAGAGGGGTGCCTAGGTGGACCTTATTAAAGGTGATCTATTTGCTTTATTCGATGCTTGGGAGAAAGGGGAACTAGACCTATATAGACTCAATTTCTCCTTGCTTACTCTAGTTCCTAAAGAGGCTGATGCAACTAGGATGGAAAAGTTTAGGCCTCTTGCTATGATTAATTGTAGCTTCAAGATCTTTGCCAAGTGTGCCGCTAATAAGTTTGGCCCTATCTGCAAAGATTTGATTTCTGTAAATCAGACAGCCTTTATAAAAGGCAGGTATATAGCGGAGAGCATTATTGCAGCCCATGAAATTATTCACTCTGTTCACTCCAACAAGCAGTCTGGTTTTGTATTTAAACTAGACTACGAAAAAGCTTACGACATGATTAACAGAGAGTTCCTGATAGACATGATGTATAAGAGAGGATTTAGCTCTAACTGGATGAGGAAAGTTAAATCTCTCTTATACAAAGGGTCTGTTGGGGTCACTATTAATAATAAGAATAGTGATTTTTTTATTGCGGGCAAAGGTGTGAGGCAAGGGGACCCCTATTCCCCTTTGCTTTTTAATCTAGTAGCTGATGTGTTTACTAAAATTCTTATTAAAGCCTCCAGAAACAATATCCTGGAAGGCCTCTTCCCTAGTTCCAATCCTGCTGGCATCATTAGTATGCAATATGCGGATGACACCTTACTTTTCCTCAGCAATAATAAATCCATGCGAAAAACCTTAAGTGGTTACTTTCCTGTTTTGAACATTTATCTGGCATGCGGATTAATTTTCATAAATGTGACCTGGTTCCCATTAATATTAATGAGGATGATGCCAATATCTTTGCACAAATACTTGGTTGCAAATTGAGTGAGTTTCCTATTAAATATTTAGGTGCTCCTCTCCATCATAGAAAGCTTAAAAAAAGTGAACTTCAACCTAGTGTTGATAAGATTATCAAGAGAGGGGCTGGGTGGCGGGGGAGACTTTTGTCTTCGGTCAAAAGACTCACTTTTGTGAGGACTTGCCTGTCCACTATCCCTAGCTATCTTATGGGGATTATTAAATTCCCTAAATGGGCTATCAATCTAATAAATTCTCAACTAGCCCACTGTTTTTGGGACGACTATGAGGGACACTTTAAATATCATCTTGCTGCACAGGGTAATGTAACCTGCTAAAAGCAGCATGGGGGTCAGGCATCCCTAATATTGCTGATATGAATCTATGTCTCTTAGCTTCTTGGATCAGGAGATATTTCCTGGATGAGGGCAAAATTTGGAAACAAATTGTTGACGCCAAGTATAAGACTCACAGTCCTAATATATTTACTTGCCCTGAAAATGGTGCTTCCCCTTTTTGGAAAGGAATACTACGGGCTGCTAAAGCTGCCAATGTAGGATATACATGGATAGTGGGAAACGGCAAGAATATTAGATTCAGGAAGACCCGGTGGTTGGGTCATACTACTCTAGCTACCCGTATTGGGAGCTATACTCTATTGCCAATGACCACAATGTTTACATTAGTGAGGTCTGGGATGGCACCAATCTAAAGATTACTTTTAGAAGGTGTTTCACCCGAAACTGCTAGCAGAGTGGGACAGTTTGTTCAGCCAGCGTAGCTGGTATAATTTTAAATGACGTTGAAGACACCGTCATTTGGAACTTTGAAGCCAAAGGTGTCTTTACCACAAATCCTTTACAAATTTATTAACTTTAGGGGATTGATCCGGCAACCTTACAATTATCTGGAAAATTAACATTCCCCTTAGGATCCAGATCTTTCTCCGCTTGTGGCCAAAAACAAACTCTTAAGAAGAGACAATCTGCAAAAAAGACAGCACGTAGATGATCCTACCTGCCTTTTTGTGGAGAATCTGAATCTATTGATCATTTATTTTTTGGCTGCGTTGTTGCGATAGAGCTATGGAGAGGGATTTTGATATATCCACAAAACAAGTTGGTATGTCCATTGAGTGCATGCTAGCTTGGTGGCTTAAGCACAAAAATCTCTCGGACTGCTTGCTTCATTCTGCTGCCCTTTGGGCTCTGTGGAATCATCGCAATGACATTTGTTTCAATCATGTTCCCTGGCTTGGGATGCAGGTGCTACGGAGGAAAACTGCTGCTATTCTAAGCAGTTGAATGATTCGATGCTCAGGTGCTGCAAAAGAAAGAGGGATGCACTTGGTGAGAAAGATGGAGCAGGAAGCACGTGCGCCCCCCTCCTGATGTGGCCAGACCCTGGCTAGGACTCCGAAAGTGTTGGGGAACGTAGTAATTTCAAAAAAATTCCTTCGCACACGCAAGGATCATGGTGATGCATAGCAACGAGAGGGGAGAGTATTGTCCACGTACCCTCGTAGACCGTAAGCGGAAGCGTTATGACAACGCGGGTGATGTAGTCGTACGTCTTCACGATCCGACCGATCCAAGTACCGAACGTACGGCACCTCCGAGTTCAGCACACGTTCAGCTCGATGACGATCTCCGGGCTCCGATCCAGCAAAGCTCCGGAGATGAGTTCCGTCAGCACGACGGCGTGGTGACGATGATGATGTTCTACCGGCGCAGGGCTTCGCCTAAACTCCGCGACGATACGACCGAGGTGGAATATGGTGGAGGGGGGCACCTACACGGCTAAGGAACGATCTGTAGATCAACTTGTATGTCCATGGGGTGCCCCTGCCCCCGTATATAAAGGAGTGGAGGAGGGAGGGCGGCCCTCTCTATGGCGCCCTAGGGGAGTCCTACTCCCACCGAGTAGGATTTCCCCTTTCCTAGTCTAACTAGCAACCCTTCCATGTAGTAGGAGTAGGAGAGAAGGAAAGGGAAGAGAGAAGGAGAAGGAAGGAAGGGTGCGCCTCCCTAGTCCAATTCGGACTAGTCCAAGGGAGGGTGCAGCCACTCTTTGGCCCCTTCTCTCCTTTCCCGTATGGCCCAAAGAGGCCCAATACGAATTTCCGTAACTCTCCGGTACTCCCAAAAATACCCGAATCACTCGGAACCTTTCCGAACTCCGAATATAGTCGTCCAATATATCGATCTTTACGTCTCGACCATTTCGAGACTCCTCGTCATGTCCCTGATCTCATCCGGGACTCCGAACTCCTTCGGTACATCAAAAACTCATAAACTCATAATATAAGCATCGCCGAAACCTTAAGCGTGCGGACCCTACTGGTTCGAGAACTATGTAGACATGACCTAGAACTATTCTCGGTCAATAACCAATAAGCGGAACCTGGATGCCCATATTGGCTCCTACATATTCTCTGAAGATCTTTATCGGTCAAACCGCATAACAACATACATTGTTCCCTTTGTCATCGGTATGTTACTTGCCCGAGATTCGATCGTCGGTATCCAATACCTAGTTCAATCTCGTTACCGACAAGTCTCTTTACTCGTTCCGTAATGCATCATTCCGTAACTAACTCATTAGCTACATTGCTTGCAAGGCTTATAGTGATGTGCATTACCGAGAGGGCCCATAGATACCTCTCCGTGCAATCGGAGTGACAAAACCTAATCTCGAAATACGCCAACCCAACATGTACCTTTGGAGACACCTGTAGTACTCCTTTATAATCACCCGATTACGTTGTGATGTTTGGTAGCACCCAAAGTGTTCCTCCGTAAACGGGAGTTGCATAATCTCATAGTTACAGTGAACATGTATAAGTCATGAAGAAAGCAATAGCAATATACTAAAGCGATCAAGTGCTAGGCTAACGGAATGGGTCATGTCAATCACATCATTCTCCTAATGATGTGATCCCATTAATCAAATAACAACACATGTCTATGGTTAGGAAACATAACCATCTTTGATTAATGAGCTAGTCAAGTAGAGGCATACTAGTGACTATATGTTTGTCTATGTATTCACACATGTATCATGTTTCCGGTTAATACAATTCTAGCATGAATAATAAAAATTTATCATGAAATAAGGAAATAAATAATAACTTTATTATTGCCTCTAGGGCATATTTCCTTGATCTCCCACTTGCACTAGAGTCAATAATCTAGTTCAAATCATCATGTGATTCAACACTAATATTCACATCTGTATGTGATTAACACCCATAGTTCACATCGTCATGTGACCAACACCCAAAGGGTTTACTAGAGTCAATAATCTAGTTCACATCGCTACGTGATTAACACCCAAAGAGTACTAAGGTATGATCATGTTTTGCTCGTGAGAGAAGCTTAGTCAACGGGTCTATCACATTCAGAGCCGTATGTATTTTGCAAATATTCTATGTCTACAATGCTCTGCACGGAGCTACTCTAGCTAATTGCTCCCACTTTCAATATGTATCCAGATTGAGACTTAGAGTCATCTGGATCAGTGTAAAAAGCTTGCATTGATGTACTCTTTACGACGGGCTCTTTTATCACCTCCATAATCGAGAAATATTTCCTTAGTCCTCACTAAGGATGTTCTTGACCAATGTCCAGTGATCTACTCCTAGATCACTATTGTACTCCCTTGCCAAATTCAGAGCAAGGTATACAATAGGTCTGGTACATAGCATAGCATAGTTTATAGAACCTATGACTGAGGCATAGGGAATGCCTTTCATTCTCTTTTCTATTTTTGTCGTGGTCGGGATTTGAGTCTTACTTAATTTCACACGTTTGCAACACAGGCAAGAACTTTTCTTTGACTGTTCCATTTTGAACTACTTCAAAAATCTTGACAAGGTATGTACTTATTGAAAAACTTATCAAGCGTCTTGATCTATCTCAATAGATCTTAATGCTCAATATGTAAGTAGCTTTACTGAGGTCCTTCTTTGAAAAACTCTTTTCAAATACTCCTTTATGCTTTGCAGAATAATTCTACATTATTTCCGATCAACAATATGTCATTCACATATACTTATCAGACATGCTGTAGTGCTCCCACTCACTTTTTTGTAAATACAGGCTTCTCCAAAAGTCTGTATAAAACCATATGCTTTGATCAAATCATCAAGCATATATTCCAACTCTGAGATGCTTGCACATTTTGTTAGCACCTTTAGGATTGACAAAACCTTCTGGTTGCATCATATACAACTCTTCTTTAAGAAAAACATTAAGGAATGCAATTTTGACATTCATTTGCCAGATTTCATAAAATGTGGCAATTGCTAACATGATTCGGACAGACTTAAGCAACGCTAGAGTTGAGAAAATCTCATTGTAGTCAACACCTTGAACTTGTCGAAAACCTTTTGCAACAAGTCGAGCTTTGTAGATAGTAACACTACTATCGATTGTCCGTCTTCGTCTTGAAGATCCATTTATTTAACTTGACTTGCTGATCATCGAGCAGGTCAACCAAAGTCCACACTTTGTTCTTATATATGGATCCTATCTCAGATTTCATGGCCTCAAGCCATTTTGCGGAATCTGGGCTCATCATCGCTTCCTCATAGTTCGTAGGTTCATCATGGTCTAGTAACATGACTTCCAGAACATGATTACCGTACCACTCTGGTGCGGATCTTACTCTGGAAGACCTACGAGGTTTGGTAGCAACTTGATCTGAAGTTTCATGATCATCATCATTAACTTCCTTACCAATTGGTGTAGGAAACACTGGAACTGATTTCTGTGATGAACTACTTTCCAATAAGGGAGAAGGTACAATTACCTCATCAAGTTCTACTTTCCTCCCACTCACTTCTTTCGGAGAAACTTCTTCTCTAGAAAGGATCCATCTTAGCAACGAATAACTTGCCTTCGGATCTGTGATAGAAGGTGTACCCAATAGTTACCTTTTAGTATTCTATGAAGACACACTTCTCCGATTTGGGTTCGAGCTTATCAGGTGAAAACTTTTTCACATAAGCATCACAACTCCAAACTTTAAGAAACGACAACTTAGGTTTACTGTTAAACAATAGTTCATACGGTGTCGTCTCAACGGATTTAGATGGTGCCCTATTAAACGTGAATGCAGCTGTCTCTAATGCATAACCCCAAAACGATAGTGGTAAACCGGTAAGAGACATCATAGATCGCACCATATCCAATAAAGTGCGGTTACGACTTTCGGACACACCATTATGCTGTGGTGTTTCATATGGCGTGAGTTGCGAAACTATTTCACATTGTTTCAAATGAAGACCAAACTCGTAACTCAAATATTCATTTCCACGATCAGATCGTAGAAACTTTATTTTTCTTGTTATGATGATTTTCCACTTCACTCTGAAATTCTTTGAACTTTTCAAATGTTCCAGACTTATGTTTCATTAAGTAGATATACACATATCTGCTCAAATCATCTGTGAAGGTGAGAAAATAACGATACCCGCCGCGAGCCTCAACATTCATTGGACCACAAACATCAGTATGTATGATTTCCAACAAATCAGTTGCTCGCTCCATAGTTCCGGAGAATGGCGTTTTAGTCATCTTGCCCATGAGGCACGGTTCGCAAGTACCAAGTGATTCATAATCAAGTGATTCCAAAAAGCCCATCAATATGGAGTTTCTTCGTATGCGCTTTACACCAATATGACCTAAACGGCAGTGCCACAAATAAGTTGCACTATCATTATTAACTTTGCATCTTTTGGCATCAATATTATGAATATGTGTATCACTACGATCGAGATCCAATAAACTATTTTCATTGGGTGTATGACCATTGAAGGTTTTATTCATGTAAACAGAACAACAATTATTCTCTGACTTTAAATGAATAACCGTATTGCAATAAACATGATCAAATCATATTCATGCTCAACGCAAACGCCAAATAACACTTATTTAGGTTCAACACTAATCCCGAAAGTATAGGGAGTGTGCGATGATGATCATATCAATCTTGGAACCACTTCCAACACTCATCGTCACTTCCCCTTCAACTAGTCTCTGTTTATTCTGTAACTCCTGTTTCGAGTTACTAATCTTAGCAACCGAACAAGTATCAAATACTGTGGGCTACTATAAACACTAGTAAGGCACACATCAATAACCTGTATATCAAATATACTCTTGTTCACTTTGCCATCCTTCTTATCCGCCAAATACTTGGGGTAGTTCCGCTTCGATGACCAGTTCCATTGCAGCAAAAGCACTTAGTCTTAGGCTTAGGTCCAGACTTGGGCTTCTTCACTCGAGCAGCAACTTGCTTGCCGTTCTTCTTGAAGTTCCCTTCTTCCCTTCGCCCTTTTCCTTGAGACTAGTGGTCTTGTCAACCATCAACACTTGATGCTCTTTCTTGATTTCTACCTTCGTCGATTTCAACATCACGAAGAGCTCGGGAATCGTTTCGTCATCCCTTGCATACTATAGTTCATCACGAAGTTCTAGTAACTTAGTGATGGTGACTAGACAATTCTGTCATTCACTATCTTATCTCGAAGATTAACTCCCACTTGATTCAAGCGATTAAAGTACCTGCACAATCTGAGCACATGCTCACTAGTTGAGCGATTCTCCTCCATCTTTTAGCTATAGAACTTGTTGGAGACTTCATATCTCTCAACTCGGGTATTTGCTTGAAATATTAACTTCAATTCGTGGAACATCTCATATGGCCCATGACGTTCAAAATGTCTTTTGAAGTCCCGATTCTAAGCTGTTAAGCATGGTGCACTAAACTATCAAGTAGTCATCATATTGAGCTAGCCAAACGTTCATAACGTCTGCATCTGCTCCTGCAATAGGTCTGTCACCTAGCGGTGCATTAAGGACATAATTTTCTGTGCAGCAATGAGGATAAACCTCAGATCACGGATCCAATCCGCATCATTGCTACTAACATCTTTCAACACAGTTTTCTCTAGGAACATATTAAAATAAACATATGAAAGCAACAACGCGAGCTATTGATCTACAACATAATTTGCAAAATACTACCAGGACTAAGTTCATGATAAATTAAAGTTCAATTAATCATATTACTTAAGAACTCCCACTTAGATAGACATCCCTCTAATCCTCTAAGTGATTACGTGATCCATATCAACTACACCATGTCCGATCGTCACGTGAGATGGAGTAGTTTCAACGGTGAACATCAATATGTTGATCATATCTACTATATGATTCACGCTCGACCTTTCAGTCTCCGTGTTCCGAGGCCATATCTGTTATATGCTAGGCTCGTCAAGTTTAACCTGAGTATTCCGCCTATGCAACTGTTTTGCACCCGTTGTATTTAAACGTAGAGCCTATCACACCCGATCATCACGTGGTGTCTCAAAGACGAAGAACTTTCGCAACGGTGCATACTCAGGGAGAACACTTCTTGATAATTTTTAGTGAGAGATCATCTTAAAATGCTACCGTCAATCAAAGCAAGATAAGATGCATAAATGATAAACATCACATGCAATCAATATAAGTGATATGATATGGCCATCATCATCTTGTGCTTGTGATCTCCATCTCCAAAGTACTGTCATGATCTCTATCGTTACCGGCACGACACCATGATCTTCATCATCTTGATCTATATCAATGTGTCGTCACATGGTCGTCTCGCCAACCATTGCTCTTGCAACTATTGCTATCGTATAGCGATAAAATAAAGCAATTATTTGGCACTTGCATCTTATGCAACAAAGAGACAACCATAGGGCTTCTGCCAGTTGCCGATAACTTCAACAAAATATGATCATCGCATACAACAACTTATATCTCATCACGTCTTGACCATATCACATCACAACATGCCCTGCAAAAACAAGTTAGACGTCCTCTACTTTGTTGTTGCAAATTTTACGTGGCTGCTACGGGCTGAGCAAGAACCGTTCTTACCTACGCATCAAAACCACAACGATAGTTTGTCAAGTTGGTGTTGTTTTAACCTTCGCAAGGACCGGGCGTAGCCACACTCGGTTCAACTAAAGTGAGAGAGACAGACACCCGCCACCACCTTTAAGCAACGTGTGCTCGCAGCGGTGAAACCAGTCTCGCGTAAGCGTCTGGCAGTAATGTCGGTCCGGGCCGCTTCATCTCACAATACCGCCAACCAAAGTATGACATGCTGGTAAACAGTATGACTTGTATCGCCCACAACTCACTTGTGTTCTACTCGTGCATATAACATCAACGCATAAAACCAGGCTCGGATGCCACCGTAGGGGAACGTAGTAATTTCAAAAATTTCCTACGCATACGCAAGGATCATGGTGATGCATAGCAACGAGAGGGAGAGTATTGTCCACGCACTCGTGAGACCGTGGCGGAAGCGTTATGACAACGCTGTTGATGTAGTCAGACGTCTTCACGATCCGACCGATCCAAGTACCGAACGTCACGGCACCTCCGAGTTCAGCACACGCTCAGCTCGATGACGATCTCCGCCTCCGATCCGGCAAAGCTCCGGAGATGAGTTCCACAAGACGACGGCGTGGTGACGATGATGATGTTCTACCGGCGCAGGGCTTCGCCTAAACTCCGCGACGATATGACCGAGGTGGAATATGGTGGAGGGGGGCACCGCACACGGCTAAGGAACGATCTGTAGATCAACTTGTATGTCCATGGGGTGCCCCCTGCCCCCGTATATAAAGGAGTGGAGGAGGGGAGGGCCGGCCCTCTCTATGGCGCGCCCTAGGGGAGTCCTACTCCCACCGAGTAGGATTCCCCTTTCCTAGTCCAACTAGGAACCCTTCCATGTAGTAGGAGTAGGAGAGAAGGAAAGGGAAGAGAGAAGGAGAAGGAAGGAAGGTGCGCCCCTCCCTAGTCCAATTCGGACTAGTCCAAGGGAGGTGCGGCCACTCTTTTGGCCCTTTCTCTCCTTTCCCGTATGGCCCAAAGAGGCCCAATACGAATTCCCGTAACTCTCCGGTACTCCCAAAAATACCCGAATCACTCGGAACCTTTCCGAACTCCGAATATAGTCGTCCAATATATCGACCATTTCGAGACTCCTCGTCATGTCCGTGATCTCATCCGGGACTCCGAACTCCTTCGGTACATCAAAAACTCATAAACTCATAATATAACTGTCATCGAAACCTTAAGCGTGCGGACCCTACGGGTTCGAGAACTATGTAGACATGACCTAGAACTATTCTCGGTCAATAACCAATAGCGGAACCTGGATGCCCATATTGGCTCCTACATATTGTCTGAAGATCTTTATCGGTCAAACCGCATAACAACATAATGCTTGTTCCCTTTGTCATCGGTATGTTACTTGCCCGAGATTCGATCGTCGGTATCCAATACCTAGTTCAATCTCGTTACCGGCAAGTCTCTTTACTCGTTCCGTAATGCATCATTTCGTAACTAACTCATTAGCTATATTGCTTGCAAGGCTTATAGTGATGTGCATTACCGAGAGGGCCCATAGATACCTCTCCGACAATCGGAGTGACAAAACCTAATCTCGAAATACGCCAACCCAACATGTACCTTTGGAGACACCTGTAGTACTCCTTTATAATCACCCAGTTACGTTGTGACGTTTGGTAGCACCAAAGTGTACCTCCGTAAACGGAGTTGCATAATCTCATAGTTACAGGAACATGTATAAGTCATGAAGAAAGCAATAGCAATATACTAAACGATCAAGTGCTAGGCTAACGGAATGGGTCATGTCAATCACATCATTCTCCTAATGATGTGATCCCATTAATCAAATAACAACACATGTCTATGGTTAGGAAACATAACCATCTTTGATTAATGAGCTAGTCAAGTAGAGGCATACTAGTGACTATATGTTTGTCTATGTATTCACACATGTATCATGTTTCCGGTTAATACAATTCTAGCATGAATAATAAACATTTATCATGAAATAAGGAAATAAATAATAACTTTATTATTGCCTCTAGGGCATATTTCTTTAGAAAGTGCTCGGCGCTGCTGTTCGATTGCGGCGATGCATGAGATCTGGACGAGCGCTATTACAATTTCGCCCTCTCATTGCGAGAGTTAGCTCTCTTGTGTTTTGCTGGAGCTTAGTGTCTATCTCTGGTAGTTGTTCTCTGGCACTTTTATGTGGAGGCTAGAACTTCTATCTTGCTGGGGCAGCGTATGTTGCTGTTTTATCCCCCCGCGTGCTTGTAACAGGATGTCTGAATACTGGGGTTTCATTTTGGTAATGCAAAGTGGGGCCGGGGCCAAAAGCCCTTTTTCTCTAAAAAAAGGGGTGCCTAGGTTGGCACGTATTTCGGCGCAGAACACGAGAGGCCGGATGACCGTCCAGTCTATCTGGTCTCGATCCTCAAAAATAAAAAAGGAGTCTATCTGGTCTCTGGATTCACCGGACGGTACTACTGTCTTCTGTTTCCGACGTCCCAGTCGCAGAAGGAATCAATCTGTCCCAACAAGAGAGAGAGAGAGAGAGAGAGATCTATCTATCATCATCGATGGACCATGCGGCGGCGCGGGCCAGGGATTGGTCACTGCTGCCCCTCGACGTTCTCTCCTCGATCTTCGTCCGGGTCGGCGCCGTCGACGTCCTCATGGGCGGCGGCCTGGTGTGCCGGTCGTGGCTCGAGGCGGCAAAGCTGCCAGAAGTGTGGCGGGCCGTGGACATGGACAAGCACGAGGTCGTGTTCACGAAGTGTAACGTTGTCCTGCGCGCAATGGCGAAGGCGGGCGTCGACCGTTCCGACGGGCAGCTTCGGTCGTTCGCCGGCAAGCTGTTTGTCACCAATGAGCTCATCAAGTATATCGTGGAAAGGTGTTTTTTCTTGCCTTGCTTAGCTTTCTGTTCGAAGTTTTGTTACTTATTAGTACTATCAATTACAGCTCTGCATCAGTCAAAATCTCCGTCCTGTATATCCCTTGAAAAAACATTGTTTTCACATTCACTCCTTTCAAAACATTGCACTATTGTTTGCAGATCACCCTCGCTGACTAGCCTTCGGCTTGTTTCCTGCCATGTCCACTACCTCGCCAGTGTTATGCAAGAGTCGTCTCCGATGGAGCTGCGTTCCCTTGAGCTCGACGACACTTACCTCACCGTTAAAGATCTGATGTCTGTCGTCGAGAGCTGCCCTCTCCTAGAGGTTCTTCGGGTGCGCAACTGCGTTCAGGTCTATAAGAAAGACGAGCAGGCCCTGCGAGCGAAATTCGCTAGGATTAAGACCCTAAAGATTGAGTGTGATGGTGCTACAGTTAGTATCCATAATTGAGAGAATGCTCCCCCCCGCGTGTGCCCATCCATGCTCCCGTGTACGTGGCCTAATTTGGTTGAAACAAAATAAGGTCCGGCCCCACCCCTTTAAAATCAGGGGGAAGATGATTAGATTAGAAAAAGAAAAGGAAAAAAGACAGCCGTAGAATGAAGTGGGAGCACGGATGGGAGCATGGGAAGGGAGCAGGCAAGCCGGATCCGGTGTATAGGGCGTGGACATGCTTCTAGATCCGTAATTTGAGTGCGATGATTTGTTTCACTACAGTCCCGATTATTTCGAGAACTACGAAGATTGTGAGCACATTCCCATTCTTTTTAAACGATGGCAAAAGCTTCTTGATATTATTAAGAAAAGGAGATGAGAGAACATAGTTACACCAGATTGCGTCCATATGCTTGCAAAAATGGAGCTTTACGAATATATGTGGCGCTTAACTGTGGTTGGTTATTTTTTATCTACCTGATACATTTTATCTTTGTCTAGCGACGTGTCGGAAGGGGTTTTCGTTATATTATGTTTGTTGAGAAAAACGACAGCTTAATTTGAGTTCGGTGATGAGGGTAGCATTCAATCTCGACGGACCGCCTATTCCAAGCCTCAAAACATGTGGTAAGCGCCAAGTATGGATCTAGAGTAGTAGATAGACCCAGGTTCTCCTTCATATTTTCGATAGAGGAAGCGCACTTTTAGCTCTTGGGTACCCGCGCACCCTATATACGAAAAAAAATTTAGTAATTCAAAAAAAGTTCAAAAAATTCCAAATCTTTTTTGGAATCAAACATGATCAGGTATTGTACTCGTATAAAAGATTTGGACAAGAAATGATTCATATTGACTTCACGGCAAAAAAGACAAGTTTATGACGACAATATAGCGTGTATAGTACTTGTATATAGCGTTTTTTACCGAATCTTTGACCCAGGATGCAACGATAGTCATTCTCTGACGAATCTTTTTTATACAACTACAATACTTGATCATGTTTAATACCAAAAAAGATTTGAAATTTTTTAAACTTTTTTGAATTACTATTTTTTTTTGCATATAGGGTGCGCTGGTACCCAGGTTCTCCTTCATATTTTCGATAGACATGCATACAACATAATCTTTGTTACAAACTCTATATATGTTTGTGAAAAACAACATCATTGTAACAACGTAATCTTTTAAAACAACATATTCTTTGTACCAACATAATCTTTGTACCAACATCATTGTAACAACAAAGTATAAAACAAGAGTTATACTTCGGTACCACCCCCTGCCCCCCCTAAAAACTTTTAAAACGATATTGTTCATCCATCAGTGTTAAGCAAGAGATGAGTTTTCCAATCTTCAATCGTTCTCGTGGAATCCCCGCTCCGCCATTCGAGATCCTGCCAGTCGTCTCTCCGCTACCACAACACTGTAACACTAGAACTTCTACCGGTGCACTTGCTTCGTAGCGTCAGCGTCCAACTCATCCCACGATCCATGATGTGCGGTTGTGCCCAGCGAGTTGCTTCGGGAAGATGGACATGGAGAGGTGCTTTTACAGCTACGTACCTTCACAATGTTTTTTCCCTGGATGTTTACAATATGTAAATTGCCAATACTACCCTTTGTAAGTAAGAGGTAAGTTCTAACCTATGCCATAGTTCTGCATCGAGAATTGTAAACTTTGTAAAGGAAGTGTAAGCTCCTCATAAAACAATTACTCCGAAACGAAGATTTTGTCAAATTCCTAGCTATGCGGTGGCTAATAGGGTGAGTGTGACAAATGTAACCATGAGATGGAGTGCCAATGCGAGCTCTCCGCAATCACCTTTATCAATCCATCCCTTGATTCGTTGTCAATGGTCCTTTGGCAACTGTGAAAAACAAGTGTGGGGAGGATATGTATTGCTACACATCTTGAGAGTGTGACGTGTGTCGATACGCTTGATCTAGAAACTGGTATGATTAGTTTAGGACAACACTAATGCCTAGGATTGTTTTGAGATGATTGAGAACGATGTGGTAACTACAACACCCAAAACATATGCGGGGCAAGCAGTAACAATACAGGCAAAGAGCATTAGGAAACATTCCATGGTTGGTAGTCATGAAGAATGGGGCAACAGGGTTAAAGTAGACATGTAGGTTGCCGTCGACACTCTCTTTTTCATGGATAGTGGTGGTAGACAACCTTCAATCGTTCAACGCCCCTTTTTAATGGCCGAAAGCTAGCCCTCTTAGGGTTTAAGCCATGCATGTGTATTTTTGTAGGGATTCACGACCTCATCTTTTATATGAGGCTCTGATAGGCCAAGGAGCAAACCTATTTGTTACTTCTGGGTGCCCCAAAAGTACCCCTTCTCGCGGTCTATTATGACTTGAGATCAATTGTAACAACATTGACATACCAGAAAATTTTGTGTGTTCAAAAAGCAAAATCATTCGTAAGGACATCTGTAAGGGTGTGAGTTTTTTTGTACTCCATCCGTCCGGAAATACTTGTCATTGAAATGGATGTATCTAGATGTATTTTAATTTTAGATACATTCATTTTCATTCATTTTGATGACAAGTATTTCCGGACGGAGGGAGTACAAAATAAAGGTGTGACTCAGATGACTCTTATTTAAATAATTGTTGATGCTAAAGTGAGAGAAAGAATCGGATAAGTGATAAGGATCGATCTCGTTAACTTTGATGCCTAGTTAGTAGTTATGGAGAAAAAGTCATTTGGCACGATCTATTCATTCTCAACAAGAGTTACATTGTTTATAAGAAGCAATCACCATAATTCCCAAGGTTTTTATACTCTAATTTATACTACTCCAATCTTTGTTTATACTCTTTAACTCCCTCCGTAGTTTTTCTTTTCATTTGAGCAATCATCATAATTCCTTTTTTTTTGAGGGGTGAAATTCATCATAATTCCTAAGGTTGTTGGCAGGCGATTCGGCCCAGAATGCAAAAAAAAGATTCGGCCTAGAATGCTGCACACCTCAGCTGGCCCATAAATTGCTTTGCCTAAAAAGAATCCATAAATTGGTCTCTGAATTCACCGGACGCTCTGACGACTGTTTTCAGGAAATCGATCTATTAGTAGTATCATCGATGGACGACGCGGCGCCGCTCGTGTCTGAGCTGCCGGCCAGGAACTGGTCGCTGCTGCCCCTCGACGTTCTCTCATTAATCTTCCCCCGGATCGGCGCCGTCGACGTCCTCATGGGCGCCGGCCTCGCGTGCCGCTCGTGGCTCGAGGCGGCCAAGTTGCCAGAATTGTGGCGAGCCGTGGACATGGACAAACACCAGGTCGTGTTCTGGAAGGACGATGATGTCCTGTGCGCAATGGCGAAGGCGGCCGTCGACCGTTCCGACGGACAGCTTCGGTCGTTCGCCGGCAAGCTGTTTGTCACCGATGAGCTCATGAAGTATATAGTGGAGAGGTGGTTTTTCATCCGTTACTTAGCTTTCTGCTCGAACATTGCACTATTGTTGGCACATCACCCTCGCTGACTAGCCTTCGGCTTGTATCCTGCCATGACCTCTTCCTCGGCCGTGTTATGCAAGAGTCGCCTCTGCTGGAGCTGCGTTCCCTCGAGCTCTACGACATTTCCCTCACCGTCGGAGACCTGACCGCTGTCCTCGAGTGCTGCCCTCTCCTAGAGGTTCTTTGGGTGCGCAACTGCTTCCGGATCGACGAGGAAGACGAGCATGCGCTGCCAGCGAAATTCTCAAGGATCAAGACCCTGACGCTTTTGTGATGGCGTGTTCAGCTACAATTTTTTTATTTCAAAAGCTACGACTGCGATCAAGTCCCAGCTTTTTTGATGATGACGAGAGGGCAGATTGTTCCTTATGATCGGTACCTTTCATCAGATTGTTTGTGACGAAGCTTCGAAAATGTAACTGGCGCTTAAAATTGTCTGTGAATTCTAGTTTGTATCCTTTTTTCCTTTCCGATGATCTTTCTCCGTTAATCTTTGTCTCTAGCGTTGTATCCGAAGGTGTTACCCTTTGATATCTTTGTTGAAAATAAATTGCTTGGCTTGAGTTTGGTCATGAGAATCTATTTTGGATGTACCAGTTATGTACTTCCTCCGTCCCACAATATAAGAGCGTATTAGTGTCAAAAACGCTCTTATATTATGGGACGGAGGGAGTACGTAGTACATTCCATTCCATCCAGACAACCTAATTTATCAATCGATCCCTTGATTTCTTCTTGATATAGCTTTCACAATTGGAAAAAGAGAATGGATTTCTATAGCAGGGGATAGCTGCCCTCCTAGCATTCACACACGATATGTTATAGAGATCTGTGCAGCGTTTGTACCTTTATCTTGTTGGTCACCAGAATTGGACACTAATTCGCAGTTATGTTTTTGCTCGCTTTTACAATGTGTCAACATGGTTTTTATCCTCATGAATATCATGAGGGTGAATATCAAGGATTTGGCAATCGACAAATGCAAAAGCATGGTGAGACAAGTCTTCCTTCCTCTCTGCACCTCACTCGTCCGACTTGTCATGTAGATTTGGAAGTTGTCCCAAAACATAGTACTTTTTAGTTTCTACCTTTGTGCTCTGAGTTACCGGTGAAGAATGTGTGTAGCAGTGCTATTCTTTTGAGTTTGGTTTGCTTGGGGAGTCAGTTAATTTCCGCCTGGGCTTTACTAGACCTACGAAAATTTGGTACGAAAGCTTGTAAAGGGTGATGTAGGTTGGTTTGATTGGATTGCACTAGGCCCCACCCTGAAAATCGGGGGGGGAGGGGGGGGGGGGATTAGTGGAATGAGGGAAGGAGACTTGCTTTTCGTAACTAATTTACGTAGTTATTCGTAGGTGTAGCATTTTTGTTTCCGCCTCCACCGACGAGCCCCCACCCTCAGACCATAACCAAGCCACCACATGCAAGGTCCACACGTCACCGAGGTTCCCTCACCTCCACCAACTGCTCTGCTGGCGACGGGAGGGAGGGAAACCACGGGGACTTTGTTTCATCATGCGTTCAGTAGTCTAGCATTTAGTTAGGTCTTAGGTTGTCCATGGTTTTGGCTCTAGCGGTGGCGATGGTGACGTCAAACAAGTTTTGTGCAAAAGTGTTGGATGTAGTAGGGATCATATACGTCCTGGCGGATCCTTTTGACATGGGTGGGCGCTTCATGTGTCTTCATGTTAATTTCAAGGTAATTATCTTATTTATTTTGCTCTTTTACGATGGTGGTGTAGCAGGTAGCCAACGGCAACCACAAAATAACCTATTCTATTGATCGAAGGAATGGTGCACTTCGGGGATGCGGCTTCTGTCGGTGTCAAAACCGGCCGATCTCGGGTAGGGGGTCCCGAACTGTGCGTCTGAGGATCGAAGGTAACATGAGACAAAGGTGACACGATGTTTACCCAGGTTCGGGCCCTCTTAATGGAGATAATACCATACTTCATGCTTGATTGACTGATGAGTATAGGGGTTACAAGACTTGATCTCCTCGAGATCGCAATGGCTAAAGCCTAGATTTCTATCCTATGTAAATTCTGGTGGCCTCTACGGACTAAACCCTCCGGTTTATATAGACACCGGAGGGGACTAGGGTTGTACAGAGTCGGTTTACAGACAAAGGAAATCATACATCCGGACGCCAAACTTGCCACCCACGCAAAGGAGAGTCCCATCCGGACATGGGGGAAGGCCTTCTATCTTGTATCTTCACGGCTCATCAGTCCGGCCCATGCTACACAGCCCGGACACCCGAGGACCACATAATCCAGGACTCCCTCGGTAGCCCCGGAACTTGCCTTCAATGACGAGTAGTATCCGGCTCATGTCTTCGGCTTTGCAAGGCGGCTTTGCAAGGCCGTGACCTTGATGTTTTTTTTGCTTCTTACACTCCCTCCCTGTTGCCGTTTCAATTTCCGCACGCCAAGGGAATACGAACGGTCCATGCTTTTTTGCAAATAAGCCCTTTACCACGCTCGGATGGCGTCTATATAAGGAGATGTAGATCTCCAAATGCAATCTCACATCGCACAGAAAGAAAACTGCCAAGTTTAGCCACGAGCAAATCCTTCCATCATGGCCAGTGCCCCAGGCTCCTCTTCACGCCCCCATGGCCCTCAAGAGGGTGATTTGCAGAGTTGCTCCGTGCCTCATCTTCAGCTGAGCCGACTCCAGACGTAGGGTTACCTCCCCCTCGCGGATCTAGTCTCTGTTCGAGCGGGCTTGTATTCAATCGGCAATGACGCGATGGCTGAGAACTTCCCCAACCCCAATAAGGAGGAGAGGTGTGCTTCGTCCCGTTTCTGTTGCGGGGCCTAGGATTTCCAATCCATCCCTTCCCCCAGGGGTTATTGGAATTTTACGGCATCCAACGACACAACCTCACCCCAGGTTCGATTATGCACATCTCAGGTTTTGTAGCCCTCTGCAAGCTATTCTTAGGCATCGAGGCCATTTTGAATTATGGAGGAAATTCTTTTGCCTCGTTCCCTGCCACCGAGGAGGTTCCATATTTGAAGTAGGTGGTGCCGAAGTATGGCGTATAGCCAGATCCAGATACCTTGTAGGAACACCTAAAGAGGTATACCCACAGTGGTCCTCGGAATGGTTCTATATGGACGACGTCCCGCTGCCGGACCCAGTTCGGCATGGTCTCCCTGAATTTTCCAATGCTCCTTTAAGGAAGCGCCTCAACTGGCGTCCCCGCGGTCCCAAGGAAGAGGACAGTGCGGAGACAAAGAGGTTGGTCAGCAAGGTCAGGTTGCTAGCCCATACTGAGCTCTCGATAGTTGAGGTCATGGCCATTGCAATAAAGAGGTGTGTCCAGCCTCTTCAATCCAGAGTAATTCACTTATGGTGCTACAACAGAGAAGACGACGCATCACGCTACAGATGGAAGGGTCCGGATACCCCAGCCGAACCGGCCTTAATGTTCGCTGATCTGTATAAGGGCGAGAAGGAAGATTTCCTCTGGCTAAACTGCCGGGAGGCTTATTCTATGTACACCCCTATTGAATGGGTAAGATCTTGATCGTCTGTGCTTATTTTATTGCGTTGCAGATGCTAATCGAATTTGCTCTTTGTTGCCACCAACAGTCATGGAGGAGGATGACCAAGGACGTCCACTGTCCTGCTCCCCAGCCAGAGGATCATAATCGTGATAAACATCCTGGCTTTTGCGAGGATCCGGACATATATATTGAATTCGGCGATGGGGTATTCTATCAAGCGAGCCTTGACGGTTCGGAAGTGGCTATCACCACCGACTACCCTCGCCTCTATCCCTTCTGCGTCGTGAGTGTCCGGAGGGTTCTTAAAAGGAGATCCTCATCTGCATCCTTACCCGTCATACTGATCCGAATTTTAACAGGATCGATGCTCTAGCTAGGGACCGTATCTCCTCAAGGGCGGCCCCTACACAAGGCCCTTGTTCAAAACAAAAAGGGACCGGGAGTACTGCAGGGACCTCACAGTCTTCCAAGAGGTACGTGTGCCTTAACACATGCCTAGGCATGAGTCTGAGTTATAAAAAGTCTCCCTTTTGTCCTTGACATCAGGAGGAGTACGTGGCAGATGGTGGGAAAATGCCCGATTAGTCAAATTTCCACTGATCCGGTGCCGGACTCGTCAACTAGGACGCGAGCCGATGCAATGCCCGTTCCGCCTCCTCAAGAAGATTCGGATGACATATTAGTCATGAATTCCTAAGTGGAGAGCGTGATGAATCACCGTCAATTAAAGGAGGCCATGCGTGCTCCGGCCTTTTCTGAACAAGTGTTTGCCGCACTGAGTTTGGTGGATGCATATATCCGAGCCGCTCGAGATGGACATGACGGAGTCATTCAGCTGTTCTCGAAGGATATACAGGTAAAATTTGTTGCAATTTGTATGGTCATATGCCAGTAGCCCCCGAGACTTGAAACGGTGAAGCAAACTGATTGAAGGATCGATAATTTTTGCAGGTTCTGAAAGAAAAGAACAATATGCTAGCACAGGAGCTGAACACAAACCAGACGCAACTGAATGCGGTCACCGCCGAACTAGCGGAGTTGAAAGAGACTGCGACAGGCGCATCCAGGGAGAAAAATCTTGAGGAGGAAAATGAAAAATCCGGAGAGATAGAGAGCTTGAAGGCTCAGTTATCGGCCGTTCAGAAGGAAAATGGAAAACTGAAGGGCGGCATGTTCGGTATGTATTCCACTCTTATTTAGAACCACCATAGGTGCTTGTGTTTAGTCCATAATGCAGAATATCATGACTTTGTTGCTGCAGGTCTGTTAACTGGTCGGCCGGAAGAGGAAGTATCCTGATTTCAAGGCGACGTGTTAAGGATTTGTCCGTGGTGCATGCTCGGGCCCGGAAAGCCATGAAGAGTATGGTGAAGGCGTTATGGCCATCTGATACCCCTCCAGAAAGTATGGAGGGCCTGGCAAACTTGTTCAAAGGTGCCCGGCGCCTGTTCGAGCTATGGAAGACATCTGTCTGCCGTGAAGGCGCACGAGAAGCCTGGGCCATGGTGAAGACATGCTTCACTAAACTGGACCCAAATCATATGGCCCGAGTAGGACCACAGGGGACCAGATGGGAAGGAAATCCCCTTAAATTTGGTGTATGATCAAGTAATGATTGCTGCGAAATATTCGCAGGAAGACTGTAGGTTAGACAGCCTTATAGATGGAATAGGTAAGGAATAGGTTTTCGACTTAATGTATCAATGTACATTTATGATCAAGCTTTGCTTTTATCCGAACATGTGAAATTGTTTGTCATCACAGGCTTTCAGCTTTAACCTCCAAACCAAAATGGTGGGGGTGTTTCCGGATACTTATTTGAAAAAGTAAGTTTTTATTATATCCGAAAACTAGGCAACCTTGATCATTGTGCTCGGATGCACAAAATTTGAGTTCGGGATGTATGTTATATTACGTATGTAAGAAACATCTTCTAAGGAAAATAGTTCCGTTAAGGGTTCCTTTCCTTGGGTCGGCATACTATGCTTACATGTGCCGGGGTGTGTGATCCGTAATATGGAAAGA
The DNA here is from genome assembly GCA_021605145.1 of Aegilops bicornis. NCBI lineage: Eukaryota > Viridiplantae > Streptophyta > Magnoliopsida > Poales > Poaceae > Aegilops > Aegilops bicornis. Next base: position 747,441,666 of record CM038673.1, on the reverse strand, counting down.
CTGTCTCACAGTGTTTTAAAATACTTGCAATACTGCAACAATCTGTCGTTTGATTGCCAACCAATTATTCCCTTAAGAATGCTAGCTTTCGGCTTCACCCATCCAAGGTACATGTCCGGATAACCTGGTTGTAACAATCGCAGAGGTGCTCCCTTTATGCCCTAGCCGAACAATCAGGAACGTAGGGCATAAGCATAGGAGCAAGGCAACCCAGCTTGCCAAAAACTTAAGTCATAAAGGTGCATATAATGGCAAAAAGGATGAATATCAGCAAACGGCACATATATTAAGAGCTCTAGGCCCGGGATAATAATAAGCTTCTACTTACAGAAGCCCCCAGTCATGGTGGGGTGTGTACATTCAAGGATGTGTACCCCTCAAGTGTTCGGCTTATCCGAATACATAATGGAGAATCGTATATAAAAAAATGACAAGGGAAAGATAAGTTGAAAAGGGAGAAAACGAAAAAGAAGTATGGCCAGACTTATGCGTAGAATCTTCGGAGGCGAGCAACGTTCCACGGGTTTGGCTCTAAGCGATTATCCGATGCATTGTGAAGGCAGTAGGCTCCTCCAGTGAGAACTTCATCTATAATGAAGGGACCTTCCCATTTTGGTTTGAGCTTGTCCTTTTTCTTCTCTGGGAGGCATAAAACGAGCTCACTGACGTTATAAGTCTTTGGTATCTCTGCTTTGGTATCTCCGAGCCTGTTGTTGATAGAATGCGGAACGGGCTTTTGCAACATCGCGCTCCTCCTCCAGGCCATCTAGGTCGTCCTGCCGATTGAGCTCGGCTGCTCTCTTTTCGTACATGCGCACTCGAGGTGAGTCATGAATAATGCCGCAGGGCAAGACAGCCTCTGCGCCATACACCATGAAAAAAGGTGTGTATCTGGTCGTGCGATTGGGCGTGGTCCGCAGCCCCCAGAGTACGGAATCGAGTTCCTCGACCCAGTGTTTATCCGACTCCTTTAGGAATTGCACCAGTCTGGGTTTGATGCCACTCATTATCAGGCCATTAGCCCGTTCGACCTGACCATTTGTTTGAGGGTGATATACGAGGCGTAATCGAGTTTGATGCCCAGGTTAGCACACCAACTTTTCACCTCATTGGCTGCGAAGTTAGAGCTGTTGTCAGTAATAATGCTGTGCGGGACACCATAGCGGTGTACGACACCGGATATAAAGTCGGTCACCGGTCCGGCTTCGACCGTTTTTACTGGTTTGGCCTCTATCAATTTAGTGAATTTATCCACCATTACCAGCAAATATTTCTTCTCATGGCTTCCCCCTTTAAGGGGTCCGACCATGTCTAGCCCCCAGACCACGAAAGGCCAGGTAATGGGGATTGTTCGTAGGGAAGTGGGCGGCATATGGCTTTGATTGGCAAAAAGCTAGCATCCAACACAGCATTGTACAAGGGCATGTGTGTCTTCTCGGGCCGTGGGCCAAAAGAAACCTGTACGGAAGGCCTTACTTACGAGGGCCCGAGCTGTGGTGTGATGGCCGTCGAGGCCAACATGTATTTCGGCCAAGAGCTGTCGTCCTTCCTCTTTGGAGATACATCTTTGAAGAACTCCGGTAGTACTTTTCTTGTAGAGTTCTCCTTCGTGAACTTTGTAGGCTTTAGAATGTCGAACTATGTGACGGGCCTCGTTCTGGTCATCAGGGAGCTCCTGCCTATTAAGGTAGGCTAAGAAGGGTTCCGGCCATGGAGAGATTACCGTCATGATTACATGGGCGGAAGTCGCTGGTTTGGTGCCCGAGCCCCCGATGATATCTGAATCGTGTTCGGCATCCGAGGGTGTGATCGGCGCCGGACTGGTATTTCCGCTCTCGTCCTTCCATACCACGGATGGCTTGAAGAGCCTTTCCACAAAGGTGTTAGGCGGGACGGCGTCGCGTTTAGCGCCCATTCGAGCAAGGTTGTCCGCTGCTTGATTACTGTCTCGAGCCACATGGTGAAACTCGAGGCCCTCAAACAGAGCTGATATTTTGAGTACGGCGTTGCGGTAGGCCGCCATTTATGGATCTTTTGCATCGAATTCTCCATTTATTTGGGATATTGCGAGGTTCGAATCCCCACGCACCTCGAGGCATTGTATGCCCATAGAAGCGGCCATCCGGAGACCATGTAGTAGTGCCTCCTATTCGGCCGCGTTATTGGAGTCCGTATACATGACTTGTAATACATAACAGACTGTGTCCCCTGTAGGGGATGTTAGGATGACACCAGCCCCCAATCTGGCTAACATTTTAGAGCCGTCGAAGTACATCACCCAGTTGGACTATGTGTTGTACTCTTTACGGAGTTCAGCTTATGTCCACTCGGCGACAAAGTCGGCCAACACCTGAGATTTAATAGCTCGGCGTGGCTTGTATGTTATTTCAAATGGTAAGAGCTCGATGGTCCATTTGGCAATGCGGCCAGTGGTGTCTCGCTTGTTTATGATGTCATTGAGTGGTACTTCGGAAGCCACCGTGATCGAACACTCTTGAAAGTAGTGCCACAGCTTTCGAGATGTCATAAAGACCGCATACGCTATCTTTTGATAGTGTGGGTATTGGGATTTGCATGGTGTAAGGACCGCCGATACATAGTATATCGGTTTTTTGAGTGGGAATTTGTGTCCCTCTTCCTCTTGTTCGACGACGAGCACAGCGCTCACCACCTGGTGACTTGCAGATATGTAGAGCAATATAGGTTCGCCAACGTTTGGTGCGGAAAGGATTGGGTTGCTTGCTAACAAAGTTTTTATTTCTTCCAATCCGGCTGTTGCCGCATCCGTCCACTCAAAGTGGTCGGTACGTCAGAGCAGGCGATAAAGTGGCAGCGCCTTTTCTCCCAATCTGGAGATGAAGCGGCTCAAGGCTGCCACGCACCTAGCTAGTTTTTGCACCTGCTTTAGGTATGTTGGTGTTGCCAATTGTGGCAAGGCTTGGATTTTGGCTGGATTTGCTTCGATTCCTCTATTGGAAACAATGAACCTGAGGAGCTTTCCGGCGGAACGCCAAAAACGCATTTTTCTGGATTGAGCGTATGTCATATGTTCGGAGGTTGTCGAATGTAAGGCGTAAGTCGTCCACCAAGGAGTCGACATGTTTAGTTTTGATGACTACATCGTGTAAATATGCCTCCACCATCTTGCCAATTTGCTTTTCCAGGCATGTTTGAATCATGCGTTGGTAAGTGGCGCCGGCGTTTTTGAGTCCGAAAGGCATAGTGTTGAAGCAGAAAGGCCCATACGGAGTAATGAATGCCGTTGCGGCCTGATCGGATTCCTTCATCTTGATTTGATGGTACCCGGAGTATGCGTCGAGGAAGCATACTGAATCATGTCCTGCAGTCGCGTCAATGATTTGGTCAATGCGGGGCAGCGGGAAGGGGTCCTTGATGGCTCTCTGACTATAGCGCCAGAAAAGCTCATGTCTGCTAGGACTACATCGGTATTTCCCCAAAGAGGAAGGGATGATGCAGCACAATGACGGTAGGTATTTCCCTCAGTGAAGAAACCAAGATTAACGAACCAGTAGGAGAACCAAGCAACACAACGTAAACAACACCTGAACACAAATAACAACACCTTGCAACCCGACGTGTTAAAGGGTTGTCAATCCCTTTCGGGTAACGATGCTAGAAAATTGTAGTAGATTGAAATAATAGATCGCAAATAAATAAAGTGCATCAAAGTATTTTTGTATTTTTGGTTTAATCGATATGAATAAAAATGCAAAGGAAAAATAGATCGCAAGCAAATATATGAGAAAGAAGACCCGGGGGGCGTAGATTTCACTAGTGGCTTCTCTCGGGAAAGATAGCAAACGGTGGGTAAACAAATTACTGTTGGGCAATTGATAGAACCTCAAATAATTATGACGATATCCAGGCAATGATCATTACATAGGCATCACGTCCAAGATTAGTAGACCGACTCCTGCCTGCATCTACTACTATTACTCCACACATCGACCGCTATCCAGCATGCATCTAGTGTATTAAGTTCATGGAAAAACGGAGTAATGCAATAAGAATGATGACATTGAAAGGATCGATATAGTTGACTAGAGGGGGGTGAATAGGCAACTAACAATTTTTAAGCTTTTCTTTACCAATTTAAACTTTGCAATACTAAAGGTTGTCTAGATGTGCAACTAGGTGGACAACCTATATGATGCAAACAACACAAGCACAAAAGCAAGCAAGGATAGGAACACAAATAAGCTTGCACAAGTAAAGGGATAAGATAACCAAGAGTGGAGCCGGTGGAGACGAGGATGTGTTACCGAAGTTCCTTCCCTTTGAGGGGAAGTACGTCTCCGTTAGAGCGGTGTGGAGGCACAATGCTCCCCAAGAAGCCAATAGTGCCCTTGAAGGCGGCGACTGAACCTTTACAAACAAGGTTGGGGCAATCTCCACAACTTAATTGGAGGCTCCCAACAACACCACGAAGCTTCACCACAATGGAATATGGCTCCACGGTGACCTCAACCGTCTAGGATGCTCAAACACCCAAGAGTAACAAGATCCGCAAGGGATAAGTGGGGAATCAAATATCTTGTGGTGGAAGTGTAGATCGGGCCCTTGTCACCCAATCCCGAGCAAATCAACAAGTTTGATTGGCTAGGGAGAGAGATCGGGCCAAAATGGAGCTTGGAGCAACAATGGAGCTTAGAGAGAGAAGAGGTGGTCAACTAGAGGTTGAAGACGCCCCTTATATAGTCGTGGGAAAAATCCAACTGTTATCCACTTATTCAGCTCATGACGCTGCGGTACTACCGCCTGTGGGCGCTGCATTATCAGTGAGGTTGCGCGGTACTACCGTGGCGGACCACGGTACTACGCAGCAGCACAGGCCGGAACTAGCTCGACTAAGGGCAGTACTACCGCTATGCGGTACTATCGCTCCCCTTGCGGTACTACCGCAAGGCGTGGAGTCACGGTTCGAAGGGCGCGGATGAAATAAATTACATCCGTGCCAACTTCCGCTGAAACTGCGGTAGTGCAAAAATCCGACGCGGTACTACCGCTCCGGAGGAGCGGTACTACCGTAGCGCGTGCCTAATTCCGTGAAACTATGGTACTCAGTAGGAGGGCCACGGTACTACGGCTCATAGGGAGCAGTACTACCGTGGGCTCCGCGGTACTACCGCGCTGGACGAGCGGTACTACCGTGGTGGGCGCGGATGTAAAAAATTACATCCGCCCCTACTACCGCACCGGAGCGGCACTAGGCCTGGGAGCCGCGGTACTACCGCTCCAGAGGAGCGGTACTACCGTGGCACCCCGCGGTACTACCGCGTGTACCCGCGGTACTACCGCAAGTACAGGGTAGTTGTCAGATTTCCGCACAACCAAGATAACGAAGGGAAGCTCCAAAGTGCAGGGAAAGGAGGGACAAGTGTACGTGTTGATTCCGCCCTAACCTTTCCGGACGCTGACCCCTCTTAATAGTACGGCTCTCCTCTCGACTCAAATCCACCAAAAAGAAACATAGGACGACGCCTGCCTTCAATAGTCTCCGAGGGGCACCGAATCGTCTCGAGCCTAGAGATGAACCATCTGAGGAACTCAAAGCATACGATTAGTCCGCAAAAGTATCGTCATCAATCACCAAAACACTTACGGGATAAATATGCCCTTACAATCTCCCTCTTTTTGGTGGATTGATGACAATACGGGATTTGCACAAAGATACAATAATATAGAGCAACGTCGAACCCCTCCTCTCCAAAATATAGACGGGTTCCCCCTAGATGTGTGCACTCTGGATGAATCCTTTGGACTGCATAGCACATGTACTAGGATCACCACTCCCCCTATATTTTAGAGACAAAGGTCCGAAGAATAACATCTAAGCAACATATAGCACGATATAACATAAGCTTGCTAAGATAGATAGAGTGCATATGTCTTACACCATATGAAGGAAAAGCAACTAAAACGAGGTTCAAACGAGGTTCAACCGAAAATGCAATAAACGCACCAAACATGAACACGACACAAGACTCGCAAATCCCTACGCTTTCTCCCCCTTTGGCATCGAGACGCCAAAAAGGCAGAGAGGACACCTACACACAAGCGGTGGCTCAAGCAGAAGGGAACTCGTCCCAGCCCTCTCCGTCAGACTCCTCAGCAGCAGGGATGGACTCCTCGACGTCCTCCTCAGAATCAGTCCACTTGTAGCCTTGCTTCGCCATCCACTCGGCCTCTGGAGTGATGTGCTCCTCAGACTCGCCAGACACATCCTCACCATAGAGCTTCAAGATCTTCCTGTCCAGGCGACGACTCTCCTTGGATGCCACGTGAGTCCTGTACTGCCCCTTGGCTTGCATGCAGAAAAGAGTATTCATCTTGTCCTTCAGCTTCGTGGCCCAAGAAGGCATAGAGGAGCTCTAGGAAGGCCTAGCAACATGGCCCTCATCAACATTCTCGGCGCCAGCATCCTCCTCTCCAACAGCAGCCCTAGCAGCAGACGCCTCGGCACAAGTAGTAGTGTTGGCCCAGTTGGGTTTGACACGCAGACAGATGGGGTCATGGCGAATCCAGTTAGGGGCAAGGAACTCCTCACCAGGGAACATCTTCTCCTAGGTCCTCGAGATCAGGAGAAACAGAGATAAGGCCCAGAGATAGGCACTTTGCGGTTGAACACCAAAACCAAGCTCACACCACATGATGTGTGAGATATCAAGTGGCTGAGTCTGAGACAAACGAGCCTCCTCATGAGATGAGCATCATATCCACCATATAGGCATGGACCTTGTCCTTGTCACCAATGCGAGGGAACAAGGAGTTGCGGAAGATGCGGTACATGATATCCAGAAAAGAGTTGGGCACCAACCCTATCTTGCCACTTGGAAGCGTCTTCTCAACATAGTACGGTGCAAGCCTGTCCTTGTTGGCAGAGTCAGGGTTTGCATGGGGACGAACAACCACGGGGGAGTCAAGCCCGTCATCAGGAACTTGGAGCAAATCCATGAACTCCTTCCAGGTAGCAGTCAGCTTACGGCCATTTGTCATCCAGGTCATCCTCCTCTCCTCATTGGGGTGAAAGTAGATGAAGCAAAGAACCCACCAATGAGCTCGGGATCATAGTCAAGGTGAAAAGAGATCACATGCTCAATGCCAAACTGCTCCACCAAGTCCAGAGCCTCTCCAAAGTAGGCACGGAACTTCTCCTTCCTCAAGTGATGCATGTCAATCCACTTCACATCCACATAGGTATTCTGCTTGTTCTTGATGACGCCCAGATAGACGTTGGTTTGATGCTTGTTCCGGAACAGCTCACAGCCCTCGACAGAGGAACGAGGGGTCACGTACGGATCAATTTGCCTGAGACGGACGTAGTCAGATTGAGGCATCTCATCCATGCCCTTGGCGGGCTCCTTGAACTTGTTGGCAGTTGTCTTGACATGGCGCTTGGGGGCAGAGGAGGAGCCCTCTGTGCTTCACCGGGGTTCTTGTGACGCTTGGAGCCAGTGTCACGGCTGGGATTGGACGGCGAGATCCACCACCTGAGACACACACGCAAAGCACCAAAGACGCAAAGAAGATCAATGCAAAGGCCACGAAAAAGCACAAGAAACACATAGGAGACATATGAGAAAGTTGGCATGCGATAGGTGTGAGTCACGGTAGGACTGCCACTGCCTGCGGCACTAAAGCAGTAGTACTGCTCCAAACGCGGTAGTACCGTGCGAGGTCACGGTAGTACCATGGTTGGAGCGGAAGTAGAGCTTTAGTGCCGCACAGAGCGCGGTAGTACCGCACCCGAAGGGCGGTAGTACCGTGCAAGCGGTAGTACCGCGCCATATGGGCGGTAGTACCGCGTCGCAGCGGATCCAACTATCGATTTGAATCTGAAAAGAACCGCGAAACAACGCAAGTGCTACAAGGATCAGATCTAGCGCATGACAACAATACACATATAAATCCTATGCAATACTACACTCCTTCATTCTATTCTTGCAGAGATTAGGCCTAGCAATCTCAAGAACTCACAAGCCTCCCCCAAAACCTAGAAACGCCAAACACCATCAACAAGGAGAGGGAATTGGGGAAAAACCTGGGTCCATAGCAAGAGCACGTGGTGGGGAACGATCCCACCGGTCGGAATCACGGGAGGGCAGCGGTGGAGGAGATCCGGCGAGACGCCTGCCCGTTCTTGAGCAAGGGAGAGAAGGAGGCGACGTGGGGAGAAGACAGCGAATGGGTATGGGGAGTTAGAACTCCCCCTGCCCGTCCTTATCCCCATGCCCTCGAACCGTCGCGGTAGTACCGCGTATCATCGCGGTAGTATCGCTCGGGCGGAAGTTCCGCACCGAGGCGGTAGTACCGCTCAACCGGGCGGCAGTAACAAATTACTGCCGTGAGGTTGCGGTAGTACCGTGCTCCCGCAAGCGGTAGTACCGTGGCAGGCTGCGGTAGTACCGCAGCTGGCCGCAGTAGTACCATGAATCTCAAGTCACCACAGGTTTCAAAAACTAAAAGAGGGCCTTTGCAAGGAAACTTTTCACACACAAGAAACCACAAACTCTAGCACAAACCAGAGGCAAAAGACAACAAGAAACCACCAAACGACAAGCACTCTCAAGGAGAGAGGTCGGTGGCCGAAGCCACCTATGTTTGAGTGGAATGGTATGGCACCGCGAAGAATTATCCTTGGGCCCATGACCAAAACTCGTCTTTGGAACACAAGTACCATAAAAATGGCTAATGTGAAAGAGGTGATCGATTTATGCATAATGGGGGGAGGGATAGTTCATTGAGAGAACAACACTCCCCCTATGTCCATGCCTACACCTAAACTAGACAACAAGTTGAGTGTGGTGGGGAGTGCACCGCTCAAGTCACATTGCTCAAATCAATGATATTTAGCTCATGCCTTAACTCATGAAATCTTGCTTCATCTAAGGGCTTCGTGAATATATCTGCAAGGTTATCCCGAGTGTTGACATACTTGAGCTCGATCTCCCTCGCCTAATGTGATCCCGGATGAAATGATACCGAATCTCGATGTGCTTCGTCTTGAAGTGTTGCACCGGGTTGAGAGAAATCTTGATGGCACTTTCATTATCACACCAAAGAGGCACTTTGTCACAAATGACACCGTACTCCTTTAAAGTTTGCCTCATCCATAGGAGTTGAGCACAACAACTACCGCCGCCACATATTCCGCTTCGTGGACGAGAGAGACACACAACTTTGCTTCTTGGAAGACCAACTTACCAAGGAGCAACCAAGAAATTGGCACCTCCGAAGTGGACTTCCTATCCACTTTGTCTCCGCCTAATCGGAATCCGTAAATCCTTCAAGCTTGAAGTTTGCTCCTCTTGGGTACCATAAGCCAAAGTTTGGGGTATGAGCCAAATATCGAAAGATTCGCTTGACCGCCACATAGTGACTTTCCTTTGGTGCGGCTTGAAACCGTGCACAAATTCCCACACTCAACATGATATCCGGTCTAGATGCACAAAGGTAAAGCAAGGATCCAATCATGGAGCGATATACCTTTTGATCCACCGCTTTTCCATTGGGATCAATGTCAAGTTGGCACTTGGTGGGCATTGGTGTAGTAGCCGGCTTGACATCACTTAGCTTGAATCTTTTGAGCATGTCTTGAGTGTATTTGGCTTGTTTGATGAAGGTTCCTTCTCTTCTTTGTTTGATATCGAAACCAAGGAAGAACTTCAACTCTCCCATCGAAGACATCTTGAACTTGGAGGTCATGAGAGCGGCAAATTCCTCATTGAAAGCTTTGTTAGGAGAACCAAAGATAATATCATCAACATATAGTTGGCATACAAACAACTCCCCATTGACCTTCTTAGTAAAAAGAGTGGGATCGATTTGCCCCACTTCAAATCCACGATCTTGTAACAACTCGGTAAGGTGGTCATACGACGCTAGTGGGGCTGGTTTAAGGCGAGAGTGTGCCTTATCGATTTGATACACATGGTCCGGGTAGTAGGTGTCCTCGAACCCGGGGGGTTGCTTGTCATAGACCAACTCATTAATGGGACCATTAAGAAAAGCACTTTTCACATCCATTTGTTGCAACTTAAAGTTGTGATGGGAAGCATAAGAAATCAACAAACTAATGGATTCAAGATTTGGCAACGGGAGCAAAGGTTTCACCGTAGTCGAAACCCTCGACTTGGGAGTAGCCTTGTGCTACCAATCTTGCCTTGTTGCGTAATGATGTTCCCATGAGCATCTTGCTTGTTCTTGAAAATCCACTTGGTTCCAATGACATTGTGGTTCTCCGATGGCCTTGGCACCAATCTCCACACCTTGTTGTACTCGGGTTGTTGAGTTCTTCATGCATGCATTGAGCCAATCCGAGTCTTCGAGCGCCTCATAGACCTTTTGAGGTTCAACACAAGAGACAAACGCGTGATGTTCACAATAGTTTGCCAATTGTCTACGAGTGCTTACCCCTTTTCTTAGACTTCCAACCACATTCTCCATGAGATGGCCTTTGGTGGTGAGTTTGGAAGCAATCTTGGCAGCACGACGCTCTAATTCCTCCTTGGAGGTGAGATGAGGAGGGGTCACTTGATCATCTTGAGCGCCGTCTTGAGCATGATCTTCATCTTGAGCATGCTCGGGGGAGAGAACTTGACCTTGGGCATCATTTGAGTTGATATCATCGTCTTGAGCACGATCTTGCCCTTGGTCTTGTTCATGAGGTTGAGGGCCTTCATTTTGTTCTTCGGAAGCGTGTGGGCCTTGGGTTGGTGATGGATCCACTTGATTGGAGCATTGTCCTTCTCCTTCGGCCACAAGGGGTTCCTCAATGGGTAGGATAAAGCCAACTCCCATTCTTCTTATGGCTTGGGGAGGAATTTCATCACCTACATCACAAGTGCCACTTTGCTCCACTTGGGAGCCGTTATTCTCATCAAACTCCACGTTACACGCCTCCTCAATAAGTCCCGTGGATTTATTGAGGACACGGTAAGCATGAGAGTTTGTAGCATAACCAACAAATATGCCCTCATGAGCTCTAGCTTCAAATTTAGACAAACGAACACCTTTCTTGAGAATGAAACACTTACACCCAAACACCGGAAGTACTTGAGGTTGGGCTTGTTGCGGTGAGTATCTCATAAGGAGTCTTGTTCAAGCCTTTGCGGAGATAGAGCCGATTGGATGCATGACATGCGGTGTTGATGGCTTCGGCCCAAAAGTTGTATGGAGACTTGAACTCCGCCATCATGGTCCTTGCCGCATCCATCAACGTCCGGTTCTTTCTCTCCGCAACACCATTTTGTTGAGGGGTATATGGTGCAGAATATTGATACTTGATTCCCTCATCACTAAGGAACTCATCCAAGGTGTAGTTCTTGAACTCGGTGCCGTTGTCACTTCTTATAGTCAAGATCTTTGCATTATGTTGACGTTGAGCTTCATTTGCAAAGTCGATGACGGTTTGTTGAGTCTCACTCTTCCTCTTGAAGAAATATACCCAAGTGTATCTTGAATAGTCATCCACAATCACCAAGCAATACTTTCTACCTCCAAGACTATCAAATGATGGTGGCCCAAAGAGATCCATGTGAAGGAGCTCCAAGGGTCTCTTTGAGTATATGATGGTCGTGGGAGGGTGAGCCTTCTCATGAAGCTTTCCTTCAATACAAGCACCGCAAGCACGGTCTTTGGCAAAACTAACATTTGTTAGTCCACGGACATGGTCCCCCTTGAGAAGACTTTGCAAAGATCTCATATTGACATGGGCTAAACGGCGATGCCAAAGCCATCCCACGCCAACTTTAGCCATTAGGCATGTCGCGGTCTTAGTGGGTCGCCCGAAAAGTTAATCACATAGAGACCGTTTTCGACATGCCCAACAAAGGCTACTTTAAGAGTCTTGTTCCACAAGAGGGCCACAGTATCAATGTCAAAGAAAGTAGCAAAACCCATGACTGCAAGTTGACGAACGGAAAGCAAATTGTATGCAAGGGACTCAACAAGCATGACTTTCTCGATCATAAGATCATGAGAAATGACAACCTTGCCGAGACCCAATACCTTAGAATGTGATGCATCACCCCACTCGACATCGGTGGGCATAGATGGAATCTCTTGCACGTCCACCACCATGTCCTTGCTCCCGGTCATATGATTTGTTGCTCCATCGTCGAGCAACCATGATCCCCACCTAAGCAAACCCCTACAAGAGATCAATGCTTGGTTTTAGGTACCCATTGGGTAATGGGTCCTTTGATGTTAGTAACGAGGGTCTTAGGAACCCAAATAGACCATTCAATGTACTCATAAGAAGAACCAACAAATTTAGCATAAACATGCCCATCACTAGCATGGCACAACACATAAGAGGGGTTAAAGTCGCCGACTATGTTCATGGGGATGACGCTGTCCTTCTTGACATTGCCACCCTTTGCACGGTTCTTCTTCTTCTTGGAAGCACCCTCTCCCTCCCTCACAAAAGTTTGCTTGAGAGGGGGAGGCTGCTTGGTCTTGTCATTCTTCTTCTTGCTCTTGGGCTTGGGCGCGAAATCAATCCCCTCCTTGGCCACAACTTCCTTTTGATTACTCAAAAGGTCGTTAAGGTTCTTCTCACCTTGAATGCATGTGACAAGGCCCTTTTCAAGTTGCTCCTTCAACTTAGCATTCTCCTCAACAAGATGCACATGCTCACAACAAGGGTTAGTAGCATTTGCATTATCAATCAATATCATATGAGGAAAGGTGGCTTTCTCCTTGGTTAGCTTCACTTGGAGTTGATCATGAGACTCTTTGAGACTAGCATGAGCACCCTTCAAGACTTTGTGAGCCTTGTCGAGAGTGTCAAAGTCCTCGTTGAGTCTAGCAAGATCAACTCCAAGCTTTGCCTTCTCGGAACTAAGCACACGAGACACAACAATAGCATGATCAAGGTCTTTCTTTAATTTAGCGTGATCATCGTTGTGTGACTCCTCAAGAGCCAAACGAAGACCACGCTCTTCCTCAAGAGCATTGGAAAGATCCGAATCTCATCGGCATAGTCACGACTATGCCCTTCCATCTTAGAGATGGTTTCTTCATGAGTCTCGATCATGACATTGGCTTCACCAAGTTGTTCCAAGAGAGCAACGAAGTGCTTCTTGGATTTGCCCTTGAGTTTACTCATAAAGATCTCAAATTAATTTTCCTCTACATTAGTACCCTCATGTTCATCAATGCAATCCGTCAAAGAAGAATGATTGATGATGGTAGTTTTGATGTTGGGGGTTACCTTGTTGGTGGCTTTAGCCATGAGGCACTTGGCGGTGATGCTTTCATTGGGTGAACCAAGAGAGACACCGAGGAGTCATTGCAATGGCCACGGAGGCCATGGCAACCGATTCACCATCCTCATCATCATCATCATCCTCATTGTACTCTTCTTGAACCACCAAGGCTTTGTGAGGAGTCTTCTTTGGGAAGTTGCTCTTGTTGGGGAAAGACTTGGCCTTGTCCTTACGGATGAGCTTGCCACCATTGTCTTCCCTCTTCTCATATGGACACTCCGCAACAAAGTGACTCACATTGCCACAATTGAAACACGCCCTCACTCGTTGCTTGCCCTTAGAGCCACTTGAATTGCTCTTGTTGAAGTTGGGCCTTGAGTTCTTCTTGCTCCAAAATTGTCTTGAAGCAAGGGCCATGTGTTCATGATAATCATACTTAGTATCTTCGAGGTTGCTCTCTTCTTCTTCCTCCTCTCCATCTTCATCGACACAAAGCTTGGCCTTCAAAGCGAGGTTGGGCTTATTTTATTTTTGGGAGCGAAGCACCGCATTGTCGGCGGTCTTGTCCAATATGCTCATAGCCACAAACTCATCCAACACATCACTTGAGGACAGGGTGTGGAAGTCCGGTCGCTGACGGATGACGGAGGACATGGCTTTGTGGTAGGGCATCATTGCCTTGAGGAATTTGGCGCTTGATCCAGCTTGTCATCTGTGTCCTTACTTCCATGGTCCCGGAGGGAGACAAAGAAGCTTGGTTACTCTCCGATAGAGCTCACGAGGTTCTTCTTCTTCCTTCATTGCAAACTCATCGGCTTCTTCTTGGACCACTTCATAATTGGAATGTTGAATGCTTGCGCTTCCTCGATAAAGGGAAACCACCTTGAGCCAAGCATCTTTGGCACGGGAGTAAGGCCGGAGATGAGGGAGGTCTTCGGGAAGGATTGCTTCTTGGATGATGAAGAGATCATTCTCATTGAATTGATGGTCCATGACCTCTCTTGGAGAAAAGTTGCTCGGATCATGCGGATAGAAACCTTCTTCAATGATTCTCCAAAGGTTAGTGTTCACATGATTTAAATGACGCTTAAAACAATAAACCCAAGAATCAAAATCATCCTTTAAATCAATCTTAGGATGTGGACCAGCATGATTCAAATGAGTGGAAGGAATCGGTCCACCATAAACGGGAGGTTGCACATGGGCGAAGATGCCAGTGCCATTCTTACCACTAGACGAGGGGGCTTTCTCACTAGTAGCTTCCCCCTTATCGGAGTTAGCATCCGCTCCCGTGTTGGCGAGATCACCCACTTTCACGGGTGCGGTGGAAAGTTTAAGCCCTTCTAGGAATTCCTTAAACATGTCCTTGACCTCGCTCGTCATGGAGTTTTTCAATGGGTCCAACGCCACATTGAATTCCTCACGAGAGATCGAGGTACCCCATCTCCGTAGATGATGTCGGATTCGCATCGGAGTGCTCCCCCACATCATCTACGATGTCAACCATACTCTTCGGACGGTAAAGTCCTTAAAAAGAGACGAGGCTCTGATACCAATTGAAAGGATCGATATAGTTGACTAGAGGGGGGGTGAATAGGCAACTAACAATTTTTAAGCTTTTCTTTACCAATTTAAACTTTGCAATACTAAAGGTTGTCTAGATGTGCAACTAGGTGGACAACCTATATGATGTAAACAACACAAGCACAAAAGCAAGCAAGGATAGGAACACAAATAAGCTTGCACAAGTAAAGGGATAAGATAACCAAGAGTGGAGCCGGTGGAGACGAGGATGTGTTATCAAGTTCCTTCCCTTTGAGGGAAGTACGTCTCCGTTAGGAGCGGTGTGGAGGCACAATGCTCCCCAAGAAGCCACTAGGGCCACTGTAATCTCCTCACGCCCAAGACAATGCAAGAGCCGTGATTCCACTAATGGTGCCCTTGAAGGCGGCATCAACCTTTACAAACAAGGTTGGGGCAATCTCCACAACTTAATTGGAGGCTCCCAATAACACCACGAAGCTTCACCACAATGGAATATGGCTCCACGGTTACCTCAACCGTCTAGGATGCTCAAACACCCAAGAGTAACAAGATCCGCAAGGGATAAGTGGGGGGAATCAAATATCTTGTGGTGGAAGTGTAGATCGGGCCCTTGTCACCCAATCCCGAGCAAATCAACAAGTTTGATTGGCTAGGGAGAGTGATCGGGCCAAAATGGAGCTTGGAGCAACAATGGAGCTTAGAGAGAGAAGAGGTGGTCAACTAGAGGTTGAAGACGCCCCTTATATAGTCGTGGGAAAAATCCAACCGTTATCCACTTATTCAGCTCACACGCGACGCTGTACTACCGCTTCAGGCGCGCAGTATTACCGCGAGGCTGCGCTGGTATCATTTCCCCTTGCGGTACTACCGCAAGGCAGGGGAGTCACGGCCTGGGAAGGGCGCGGATAAAATAAATTACATCCGTGCCAACTTCCGCTAAAACTGCTGTAGTGCAAAAATCCGACGCGGTACTACCGCTCCGGAGGAGCGGTACTACCGTAGCGCGTGCCTACTACCGTGAAACTACGGTACTTTAGGAGGCCACGGTACTACGGCTCATAGGGAGCAGTACTACCGTGTGCTCCGCGGTACTACCGCACTGGGCGAGCGGTACTACCGTGGTGGGCACGGATGTAAAAAATTACATCCGCCCCTACTACCGCACCGGAGCGGCACTAGGCACGAGTCAGCGGTACTACCGCTTCCAGAGTAGCGGTACTATCAGAGACCATGGTACTACCGCTGGTACCATCACCGCGTGTACCAGCCTACCGCAAGTACAGGTAGTTGTCGATTTCCGCACAACCAAGATAACGAAGGGAAGCTCCAAAGTGCAGGGAAAGGAGGGACAAGTGTACGTGTTGATTCCGCCTAACCTTTCCGACGCTGGCCCCTCTTAATAGTACGGCTCTCCTACGACTCAAATCCACCAAAAAGAAACGTAGGACGACGCCATCTTCAATAGTCTCCGAGGGGCACCGAATCGTCTCGAGCCTAGAGATGAACCATCTGAGGAACTCAAAGCATACGATTAGTCCGCAAAAGTATCATCATCAATCACCAAAACACTTACGGGATAAATATGCCCTTACAGATGTAGACAAGATCCATTTATCTATTGCGTTAGATATAGACCCCGTCTTTTTATCCTTAGTAGCAACGATACATACGTGTCGGTTCCCTTTCTGTCACTGGGATCAAGCACCGTAAGATCGAACCCACTACCGGGCACCTCTTCCCATTGTAAGATAAATAGATCAAGTTGGCCAAACGAAACCCAAATATCAGAGAAGAAATACAAGGCTATAAGAGATCATGCATATAAGAGATCAAAGAAACTCAAATAACTTTTACGGATATAAAATGATATGACTAATCATAAACTCAAAGTTCATCAGATCCCAACAAACACACCGCAAAAGAGTTACATCATATGGATCTCCAAGAGACCACTGTATTGAGAATTCAGCAAGAGAGAGAAAGCCATCTAGCTACTAACTACGTAATTCAAGGTCTACAAAGAACTACTCACGCATCATCGGAGAGGCACCAATGGAGGTGGTGAACCCCATCCAAGATGGTGTCTAGATTGGATCTGGTGGTTCTGGACTCTGCGGCGGCAGGATGAATATTTCGTCTACGCTTCTAGGGTTATGGGATTTTTGGGGTATTTATAGAGGAAAGAGGCGGTCCAGGGGGCACCCAAGGTGGGCACAACCCACCAGGGCGCGCCTGGGCCTCCGGGCACTCCCTGGTGGGTTGTCCCCTGCTCGGGACTCCCACCAGGTGCAACCAGGGCCCAACTTCTTCCTTTTGGTCCATAAAAAATCATCGTGAAGTTTCGTTGCATTTGGACTCCGTCGGATATTTATTTCCTGCGATGTAAAAAACATGGAAAAAAACAACAACTGGCACTTGGCACTATGTCAATAGGTTAGTACCAAAAAATCATATAAAATGACTATAAAATGATTATAAAACATTCAATATTGATAGTAAAACAACATGTAACAATCAAAAATTATAGATACGTTGGAGACGTATCACTCATCTCTCCTGTCCTCTCCGCCGGGGACGTCTTCTCCAGGCCCGGACCCCACCGATATACGTCCTGCAACTCTCTGGCCCCGCCTTGCGGTCTATGTGTTCGATACATTGTCTGAACGGTTTTTTTAATGATTTTTTAGGGAAAACGATGAATTTCGATGCTTCCTCGGACGAGGAGTATGGACCGACGGAGCTTGATCAAATGATTCAAGAATAGTTCATCGTTTCCTCAGATTTGGACGAAGAAGTGGACATGATCATGCTCATGAGCATGCAAGTAGAAATGGACCGGCAGGTGGAGTATATTCTCAACTTCAAGGGCTCAATCAAAGGGAGAAGAGTGATCAATCGGGATAGGGTGTCTAGAGCACGGTTATTGCAGAGGGACTACTTTGCTCTGAACCCAACTTTCCCGGATGATCCATGGTTTCGTCACCGTTTCCACATGCGGAAACCATTGTTCTTGCACATTGTGGAGGGAGTGGAGGCATGTGATGAATACTTAGAGCTGAAGAGGGATTATTGCGGCCAACTTTCTTTCTCTGCTAAGCAGAAGTGCATCGCTGCTCTGAGGATGCTTGCACTTGGTACTTCCTAGATGCCGTTGGTGAGATGGTCAGGATGGGCGAGAGCACATGCCTGAAGACTACTATCAAGTTTGCCCGCGCCGTGGTGCAGGTGTTTGAAGTAGAGTATCTGAGAGAACCAAATGCGGAGGACACAGAAAAGGTTGTTGGCTATTAATTGGAGAGGCCAGAGGGTTCCCAAGAATGCTCAGATTAATTGATTGCATGCATTGACAATGGAAGAGATGCCCCAAAGGTTTGCATGGAATTTATCAGGGTCACACCAAAGAGGTCACCATCATACTTGAAGCGGTGACATCACATGACTTATGGATTTGGCAAGCTTTCTTTGGAATGTCGGGGTCTCACAATGACATCAACATGCTTCAATAATCTCCGGTGTTCAGGTGCAACCACACTATCAGCGGTCGTGAGTATAACATGGGATACTATCTTGCAGACGACATCTATCCTCAGTGGGCGGCATTTGTGAAGACCGTATCCGAACCATAGGGAAACAAATAAAGCCACTTTGCAACAATGCAGGAAGGAACCAGCTAGGAAGAATGTGGAGAGGGAATTTGGAGTGCTTCAAGCTCGCTGGGGAATTGCTCGTGGAGCTGCAATGATGTGGGAATTAAAAACTTTGTGGCGGCTCATGACATATTGTGTTATTTTGCACAATATGTTGTCGAGGATGAGGGTGATGGTGTAGCCCAAACTAATGCTATTGAAGCACCTTAAGAACGAGTTTAAATCCCGGAAGATCAAGATGTAGTTCAACTTAAGAACATTCTACAGATGCATCAAAATCTTCGAGATCATCAGGTGCACGCGCAGCTACTCAATGACCTTGTGGAGCATATCTGGACCCATAATGAAACCCAAGAGCTAATGTTTGAGTTGCGGACTTAACAAATTTTATGTAACAAGACCTATGTATTTTTGATACCAACATTGTTAATTACATGCGAAATTAGCTTGTATGATCGACGTGCGTGGATTTGCATGGATTTAAGAGTCCTGATTTGAGATATGTGAATACCGGACACAAAATATGAGAGGTCAGCCGGCGCTGTCCGCGGACGCGCCTGCGGGGCGTATAAGGGACCGAATTCAGGCCCGGCTGTAGATGCTTTAAAAGAAGTTTGGTCCCTCTCCAGCCCAGAAGTGGTTTATCTGATGACATATGGAGTGGTTTTGACCCTGGTGTTACTAGTTGACTGCCACCTCATCATTTTTTCCACTCTGTGTCTTTCCTCATATCTCAGCCGAGTTCGCCCTAGCCATTTAATCAAACAAGTTATGTGTCATCTTTCATGGCAGTGTTCCGGGGGCATGCGCAGCGGCACACGACAATGTAGTTCACTCGTAGGAAGGTGAAAGCGGTCGCGGCACCGCGTGTAACGGAGAGGCATGCGGTCATTGCCTGCGGTGGGTTTGCAGTGAAGTCAGACGTCAATGATGCCTTGCTCGAGGAGGTCGTAGAAGAGGAGGCGGTCACGTCCAACGTTACAATAGCTGGGCAAGCATGCGAGGTTGCGGTGGCTGAGGCTGCCAAGCACCAGCTCGGCATGGGATTCGCGGTTTGTGGCACCAGCGGCATGGTCCTCACTCCTGAGAGAGGTGCTTCACGACCATTGCAGGGTACAGAATCACGAAGGCACAGACTGAGAGGGACGGCGGTGACGAAGGATGCACGCGTACATGCCTTCATCGACAGAGAAGGACGCGTATTTGTTGCAGCCAGGGGAAGAGAGGCTCAACTATTTTGGACCAATGGGGACATAAAATAAAATGAGAGTGTAAGGTTGACGAAATTGTTGCCATGCGGGACTATACCTGGCTGTGGGCAGCCCGGCCCGGCCTGGCCCAAAAATCCTGGGCCGGGCTTGGGCCTGAAAATCGAGAGCCCCGGGCAGGTCGGGCCGTGCTCGGGCTTGCGCAAAACATAATTTTAGCCATAGCCGGGCCGGGCTGACTGGGCCGTGTCAGGCTTTTTGGGCTTGGGCCTGAAAATCGAGAGCACCGGGCAGGTCGGGCCATGCTCGGGCTTGCGCAAAACATAATTTTAGCCATAGCCAGGCCGGGCTGACCGGGACGTGTCAGGCTTTTTGGGCTTGGGCCAGGCTCGGCCCCGATATAGTAGGCCCGACGATTGGGCCGGGCCGAGCTCAGGCCTGGGTTTCAAGCTCCAGGCTTTTTTTGGCCCGGCCCGATGTATGCCCAGGTATATGCGGGACCAACCGATCAATCAAATAAACCATTTTAGTTTAGGGAGGGGCCAAACTTGTCTGACTTACGGAGTTTTTTATATTTTTTGAAACGGCTGGCTTAACGAGTTATGAGGATGCAAGTTGTTCTATTTTAAAGTTTAGGCATGAATTCCACACTTGGTGATTAGTTGAGGGACAAAAATAGACTTTCCTCTTTCTACGATGATGATGATGAAACTGGGGGCAAACGAAGTGAGATCTGGCCCCACCGCGGGCCCGTACGAGAGACTCCATTTTCGTGGAGAGGGCTCATTTTTGTCCGTGGGACACAAAGATTAAACTGGAGGTCGGCCGGGCCGACACCCGCGACAGCGGCTACAGCTTCAGACTCCACACGCTTTCCTTCCGTGGTCGGCGCGCTGTTGGATTCTCGCCAAACCACACAAAGAAACATCACCGAAGCCACCAACGGCTCGCTTGGTTCGAATCCATTATGTTTGTTTACTCATTAAGCAACTCGAGGATGAAACAAATGATTAAGCTGCAAAAAGCCAGCGGGCTGGACGACTCCCCTGCTTCCACGTAGGCGCCATGAGAACTGGCGTCCAGTAAAGTAAAGATGGAAGTTGATATATCTATCGCTGTGGATGTCGCCGTGGAGAGCTTCCCGTTCAGACCTGACCCACCTGACGAAGAATCAATATGCTACTGTAGTTGCAACCAATTTACTAGTCCTATATAGTCTGAAGGCTGAGGCCGAGCTGCCATTGTTAATGCTAGTGGTGCCAAATTGGTCAAATATCCCGGTCCAAAACTAGGACAGGGGAAGACGCGTGCGCCCATCATCCCCACCATCGCCCGATCGATCCGATCCGCCGCCGCCACCTGCTCTGCGGACGACGTGTCGCGCCGGGAGGGATAGATGGACGCGGTGCCGGCGCTGGCGGTGGTGGACGCGCGCTTCTGCGCGGGGGACGAGGCGGCGCTGGCGGTGACCAAGACGCTCAGCATGTCCGGCAACGACTTCACCGTCACCGACGCCGCCACGGGCGACCTGCTGCTGCGGGTCGACGGCGTCCTCTTCAGCCTCCGCCGCCGCTGCCTTCTCGCCGACGCGCACCGCCGCCCCGTCCTCACCGTGCAGGAATCGGTGGGTCTTCTTCTCCCCTTTCGAGTCGCCCCCCTCTGTTTCCTCCAAGCTCGTTGATTTCTTCTTCCCCAACCGTCTGAGTCTGACCCTGACGCGCCGCGGTTGGTGGCCGGTCGTTCCATCCAGGCGCTGGTGATGAACACGCGGTGGAAGGTGTACCGCGGGGACAGCACGAGCCGGCGGGACCTGCTGTTCACGGTGGTGAAGCCGTCGGTGATCCAGCTGCGGTGGTCCACCAAGGTCAGCGTCTTCCTCGCCAGCAACGACGCCGAGCAGTCCCCCGACTTCCGGATCACCGGCAGCTACCACGACGGCGCCTGCTCCGTCTCCCTCGGCGAATCCGACACCCTCATCGCCAGGATCGACCGGCGGTCCACCGTGGTGAGCGCGCTGCTGGGCAAGAACGCCTACAGCGTCACCGTCAACCCCGGCATCGACTACGCCTTCATCGTCGCGCTCGCCGTCGTCCTCGACGAGATGCACTACCAATGACCACCACTTCAAAGCAAATGCTTGAAGCTTGTGTCTTCATCGGTCCTGCTAGCTCCCATGAGGCTCCTACGGATTGCTGTGTGTGTCGATGCTTTGTGTAGGGGAATCACGAATGCTCTGCTTTTGAGTTGATACATGTATCGGCCGTCAGAGCCTGATATGACATTGAGGTGTGACGCTGTGAAACAGAGTTTTTGATCCGATTCAGCAATGTGCAGAGGGCACTCGGTTGAGCGCCTTTGCTTGTCCAATTCGGTTTTTTTCAGGGCATCTTCAATGCGGATCTCAAAAGTTGCACATTTGTTCGAACCACGTAGTTCAGACGTGTTTTGTCATCCAAACAGACTAGTATCGGCTCGCCGAGCAATTCGAATGTGTTCTAGTAAACCGGAGACAAAGTGGGAGAGGGACTTGTGGTCGTCCGGACAGCTTCCACATCCCTGCCCCATCCAAAACCATCCTCCCTACCCGCGTGCTTTTCCGTCCGACGTCAGGTGCCCGCATTGACGCCAGTCCAGAGCAGACGCGACCTCGTTGTCGCCATTGAAGCAGCGCCCAAATTGACAGAGCACCGCCTACCGCAAGTCCAAATTTAAACACGCCTCTTCGCCGCATTCAAATGGCTACAGACTGCCTGGCTACCTCCATTAAACCCGCGCATGTGCCGAGAAACCTACTACGGGCACATGTCCTTTTGCGAGCCAGCGGACATTAAACACAACGCCGGTTGGTTCCTCGTGATTCCGCCTACTATTTAAACGACGCCGCAAGAACCACACCACACCTCCGCTTCCCCATCTCTTCCTTGCACCATATTCTCCACTCTCCATTGCATCCAGCGAGTATGAAGAGAACTTCTACGGTATAAAAGCCGGCTAGGTAGCCCACCAAGACCGCCGGATAGGAGCCAGGCAACTCGCCATTGAAGCAGCGCTCCAGGTCGTCCGTACCATGGGCGGGGCTCCAAGTCGCGTGGTTCAAAGAATCGCCACTCCAAGCCAACTCCGAAAGAGTGGCAAGTTACTCCAAGCCAGCACGCAGGGGAGCATGGCAGCACAGGCAATGTGACCGACGTGGATGTGGGAGTGTCATACGACTCCTCCCACGCCTGCAACCAGGCTATCCGTTGTCAACGTTGGCAGAAATGTGCCCTCGCAGCGGAGAAAGAAGTCGTCTTCATGGAGATCGACGACACAGCGCCAGCACGTCCGCGGTCGCTGCCAACATCGAGGAAAAGTAGAACATAGGATGCCGCCGCCGCTTGGGTCCCAGGAAGGCCAACACCGACGCATCAACAGTGACCTGCCCTCTTCACAAGCCACCGTCGTCCCCCGCCCCCAAAACCAACCCTGATTTGTGCTTCATGGAAGCGGAGGAGTAGTGTCTTTGAACAAGAAGGGGGCTATTCTTCCCCTCACGCTGAACATAAATTGATCTAATTGGCCAATAAAGATAGATAGATCAGAGAGAAATACAAGGCTATAAAATCGTATATAAATAAATCTCAGAAAGGACTCACATACTTTTAATGAATAATCTGATCATTAACCCAGAATTCATCGGATCCCAACAACCAAACCGCGAGAATTACATTGAATAGATCTCTGAAGAGATCACTATATTGAAGATCAGAGAGAGAGAGAGAGAGAGAGAGAGAGAGAGAGAGAGCCATATAGCTACTACTATGGACCAGTAGGTCCGGTGGGAACTACTCACATATCATCATGGAGGCAGCAAAGCCGATGAAGATTGCCTTCGCAATGGTTTCCCCCTCCGGCAAAGTACGAGAAAAGGCCTCCAGATGAGATTGCGGAAGAGCAGAGGCTTGTGGTGGTGACAAAATTGTTTCCGATCTCGCTTCAGAGGTTTCTGGATTTTAGGAAATTTATAGGCCAGAGATTAGGTAAAATGGAGCTATGTGGGCCTCACAAGAGCTGATGGCGTGCCCAACAAGGGGAGCCCTTTGAGCTTGTCGCTCCCTTGTGCTTCTTCTAGTCTCTCTCGCCAAAGCTTCTAGGGTCTCTTCTAGTTAAGAGAAAATCACTGTAAAATTTAACTGTGTTTGGACTTCGTTTGCTATGGTTTTTCTGCGAAAGAAAAAATAGGCAAAAAAATAGAAACTGACACTAGGCACTAAATTAATAGACTAGTCCACAAAAATGGTATAAAAGGGCATATAAAGCATACAAGATTGATAATATAATAGTATAAAACGTATCAACGAGCATAGTCGAAATTTTAGCCTCATGAATCTTTTTTTTATTAGTAACAATATATTTCATGTACTTAGCATAAGGAGGCATATTCATCTATACCCCTATATAGTGTGTGAATAACTTTGAAAAATGATCGTTGGATGAAGCCAATCCGAGGATGCAGAGATGGCAAAGCCGGGCACTACTGGCCGTTGGATATCATCTATATTCCACCAAATTTTGCCACATGTACGATCTAGAAGACTCCATGGTTGAACTTAAGCATAATGCACAAACCTCAAAACATAAGCACTTCTCCTTTGTTCTAGAATCTTCCGTATCATAATTGCCCAATTTTTTTTCTATATGAATTGCCATTATTTGTTTTTACTTTATGCTTTACAACGCACAATTCCATGAGTCTTAAAATAGATTAGCTTTTTTATAAAAACTAATTGATTTTGAATGAGATGAACTATAAGAATTAAACGAACATCTACATCATGCCTATATGACTCAAAGCTTACATGCTATAATGTGGTATTTATTCATAATTTGGTTGCCAAATCTCATGCGTGCAATGCACGTGTACCTTACTAGTAGCATCACCAAAGGAACTTATGAAAATAAAGGTGAAAGCACAAGTGCTCCCTAGGTGGTTTTGGTAATTAATGTCAACATATCTCTTGTTGGACTAACACCTTTATCTAGTATGTTTCAGATAAGTTCAACAATGGAGTGGCATGGACTAAAGGATGTGGGAACTCCTTCAAGATGCTAAGGACAAAGGATTGGCTCAAGCTTCAAGCTCAAGACTCTTCATTTTACATTTTAGTGATCCAAGATCACATTGAGTCTATAGGAAAAGCCAATACTATCAAGGAGGGATGAGGTGTTGCTTAATGAGCCTTTTGCTTCATGTGCTTAGTGATATGCTCCAAAACCCTCCACTACTTTCTCACATCCACATATGACCTAAACCTAAAGTCAAACTCGGCCCTACCGATTTTTTCTATCCGCGCCACCGAAGTTCAGATGTCATAGCCATCGCCACAAACCCTAGGCAAATCGGTTTCACCGATAGGGATCTCGGTCTCACCGAGATGGGATTGTAATCTCTCTGTGTATGTCCATTACCAAAATTGGTCTCACCGAGTTTGTGTAATCGGTACTACCGAGATTACAATGCAAACTTTCTGGTTAGCTTATTACCAAAATCGGTTCCACGAGTTTGAGTAATCGGTTTCACCGAGTTTGCCTGACCAACTCTCTGGTTAGCTAATTACCAAATTCGGTCTCACCGAGTTTGTGTGATCGGTATCACCGAGATTACGTTATGCCCTAACCCTAACCATATCGGTACTACCGAGATGCATGTCAGTCCCACCGAAAATCCTAAGGTCACTAGGTTTACTAAATCGGTCCGACCGAGTTTGATGATTCGGTCCCACCGAGTTTGGTAAATTGTGTGTAACGGTTAGATTTTGTGTGGAGGCTAAATATACCCCTCCACCTCCTCTTCATTCGGGAGAGAGCCATCGTACAAGCCTACACTTCCAAAGCATCCTATTTCTGAGAGAGAACTACCTACTCATGTGTTGAGGCCAAGATATTCCGTTCCAACCATATGAATCTTGATCTCTAGCCTTCCCAAGTTGCTTTCCACTCAAATCTTCTTTCCACCAGATCCAAATCCTATGAGAGAGAGTTGAGTGTTGGGGAGACTATCATTTGAAGCACAAGATCAAGGAGTTCATCATCAACACACCATTTGTTACTTCTTGGAGAGTGGTGTCTCCTAGATTGGCTAGGTGTCACTTGGGAGCCTCAGAGCAAGATTGTGGAGTTGAACCAAGGAGTTTGTAAGGGCAAGGAGATCGCCTACTTCGTGAAGATCTACCGCTAGTGAGGCAAGTCCTTCGTGGGCGGCGGCCATGGTGGGATAGACAAGGTTGCTTCTTCATGGACCCTTCGTGGGTGGAGCCCTCCAAGGACTCAAGGCAACTGCTACCCTACGTGGGTTGAAGTCTCCATCAACGTGGATGTACGATAGCACCACCTATCGGAACCACGACAAAAACATCCGTGTCTCCAATTGCGTTTGAATCTTCCAAACCCTTCTGAGGGAGTCCTGGATTAGGGGGTGTCCGGATAGCCGAACTATCACCGTTGGCCGGACTCCTGGACTATGAAGATACAAGATTGAAGACTTCGTCCCGTGTCCGGATGGGACTTTCCTTGGCGTGGAAGGCAAGCTTCATGATACGGATATGTAGATCTCCTACCATTGTAACCGACTGTGTAACCCTAACCCTATTCAAAGGTATATAAACCGAAGCGGTTTTAGTCCGTAGGACGAACAACAATCATACCATAGGCTAGCTTCTAGGGTTTAGCCTCTCGATCTCGTGGTAGATCTACTCTTGTACTACCCATATCATCAATATTAATCAAGCAGGACGTAGGGTTTTACCTCCATCGAGAGGGCCCGAACCTGGGTAAAACTTCGTGTCCCTTGTCTCCTGTTACCATCCGCCTAGACGCACAGTTCGGGACCCCCTACCCGAGATCCGCCGGTTTTGACACCGACATTGGTGCTTTCATTGAGAGTTCCTCTGCCGTCACCGTCAGAAGGATGCCTCATCCCGCCTTTTAAAGATTTACATTATCGCCAAAGGAGCCTTGGCCGCCGGCCAGACTCTTAGGCTAGGTGGTTTCCTTATGACCACCAGTTCGGCCGCCACGCCGAGGATGACTTCTCGGGTCATCGAAACCAATCTTCATGTTAACTCGGAACTTGCCGAGCAGCTAGATCCGATCGAGCTCTCCTCCGTGAACGAGCTCTTGGATCGCATCGCCGCCCTGGGAGTCGCCACTGACTACGATCAGATTGGGCCTAAAACCGATCTGAGAGAGATTAACTCTCCCCAGGCCACCCACCATGTCACTGTGGTAAAGGAACAATACGACGACTCTTCTTCTATCTTAAGGACTAGCTACGTCCGGATTCCCGACCCCTCCATGCCGGATTCCCGCGGAGGGACGGATGTCGATCAAATCTTGAACTTGAAGTCAGGCGGCGGGTTGGATTCATCGGATAACATCCAAAAACCCAAACTTCCAAGTTCGGAAACTTCTCGGCCCCTGAGCCTTAGATCGGACGGGGTTCCGGATCTAGTTCCACCCACCCACCCAAACATTAGCGATCTATCCCGAATTTGGCAAGAGCCCGCTGAAACAGTACATCATTACTGGGCCAGATTCCTCCTGGTTATGGATAGGATAAAGGACTGCCGAGAGGAGGACGCAATCTCACTCTTCTGCAATAATTGCACGGATGAAGGAATTCTAAACGCCATAAGTCGTCGTGAAATTACACGCTTTGCTGACTTGGTGACCATAGTGCAAAAGTACTGTGCGATGGAGAGTGCTTGGAAAACTGAAAGTAAATTTTGGGATAATCCGGCCCCGAACACAGCCCTAGTCCGAAATAAAAGGGTGCATCATCACCAACCACCTGTGTTAAATACCAAAAAACAAAAACCCCCTAAAGGACATGGAACCGTGATCGAGGGATGGCTCAACGGACCATGCAAAATTCATAGCACGAGGACGCCACTCCAACTCATAGCCTTCGAGCATGTTGGATACTACGGCAGAGTGGCCAAAAGTGGCGAAGAGCTTCTAGCTTCGTAATCCCAGCCCAACAATACCAAGACGGTATTAACAGTCTTCGAGACTTTCAGATCAAATAACATGCGGAAGCTTAACACTCCGCAACCTTGCCAAGTCTACCAAGTAGCAACAATAAATCCATGGAGTGACACGGCTATTACCTTTAATGCCGCGATTTAACCCAAATTCGAACAGCCCGAGCACCACCAAGACTGGTCCTTAGTCCAATAGTGGACGACTTTCGCCTTACTAAGGTACTCATGGATGGCGGCAGCGGATTAAACCTCATCTATGAGGAAACCCTCTGAAAAATGGAAATAGACTGGAACCGCATTGAGCGAAGCAGCACAACCTTCAGAGGAATAATCCCTAGCCGGGAAGCATGCTGCACAGGAGAAATCACATTGGATGTAGTGTTCCGCTCACCGGACAATTACAGGTCCGAGGAGGTCACATTTCAAGTGGCCCCGTTCAGCAGCGGATATCACGCTCTATTAGGGCGAGAGGCATTCACAATTTTTCAAGCTATACCCCATTATGGGTACATGAAGCTTAAAATTCCCGGACCTAACGGAATCATCACTCTCGCTAGTGATCCAAACATAGCACTCCGCACCGAAAACAAGACAGCCACACTAGCCCTCGAGGCACTATCCGTAGCCCTAGCGGCCGAGGAACTCACTGCGATGCGCTCCATGGTGAACAGGGACGATGTGATACTTGATAAAAGATCCAAGTCCACCTCTTTTAAACCAGCGAATGAAATAGTCAAATTCCAAGTCCACCAAACGGACCCTGCAAAGACGGCCTCCATCGGGGCACAATTAAACCCTGATGTAGACGCCAGACTACGAGAATTTCTACGAGAAAATCGACATTTTTGCCCTGGCGCTTCAGACATGCCAGGAATCCCACGTCGGCTGGCCGAGCACAGCCTAAATATCCTAAAAGGATTTAAGCCAGTCAAGC
This sequence comes from Aegilops bicornis, assembly GCA_021605145.1. Taxonomy (NCBI): domain Eukaryota; kingdom Viridiplantae; phylum Streptophyta; class Magnoliopsida; order Poales; family Poaceae; genus Aegilops; species Aegilops bicornis. The sequence goes on along the minus strand of CM038673.1, from coordinate 747,413,079 downwards.
AGGCTCTTCGGCATTTTTCCGAACCCAAGAGACATGCCATGGGAGAGGAGCTAGCCAAACTTCTGGAAGCCGGATTCATCAGAGATATAAAACATCCGGACTGGCTAGCAAATCTGGTGATGGTACCAAGGAAGGACAAATCCTGGCGCCTATGTGTTGATTTCAAAGACCTTAATAAGGCTTGCCCAAAGGATCCCTTCCCCCTCCCTCGCATTGATCAAATTATTGACGCCACAGCAGGACATGATTCATTGTGCTTCCTCGACGCATACTCCGGCTACCACCAAATTAAGATGGCGGAGCTGCACCAAGCCGCAACGGCATTCATCACTCCATACGGCCCATTCTGCTTCAACACAATGCCCTTCGGCTCAAAACGCCGATGTAACATATCAACGCATGATTCGTATATGTCCGCAAAACCAGATCGGCAAAACAGTGGAGGCATATGTAGATGACGTGGTCGTCAAATCCAAGCATGTCGAAACTCTAGTAGATGACTTGAGACTCACATTCGACAATCTCCGAAAATATGACATTAAGCTCAATCCGGAAAAATGCGTCTTCGGCGTTCCAGCCGGAAAGCTCTTGGGCTTCATTGTGTCCGATAGAGGAATTGAAGCAAACCCAGCCAAGATCTGAGCTCTGTCACAATTGGATATTCCAAAAGACCTCAAACAAATACAAAAATTGACTGGATGCGTAGCGGCTCTAAGCCGCTTTATTTCCCGTTTGGGAGAAAAGGCGTTACCCTTTACCGCCTCCTCCGGCGCACCAACACTTCGAGTGGACGGATACGCCACGGCCGGACTCGAAGAAATAAAGGCCATATTGGCAACAAATCCGGTCCTGGCCGCGCCCACCATGGGCGAACCAATGCTATTATATATCGCCGCAACACATCAAATTGTTAGCGCGGTGCTCGTCGTCGAACGAGAAACGGACGGACACATGTTCCCTCTTCAAAAACCAGTTTACTATGTGTCCACTATCCTAACTCCATGCAAGTCCAGGTACCCACATTATCAAAAGATAGCATACACGGTGTTCATGGCATCCTGGAAGCTGCGACACTACTTTCAAGAGTGTTCGATTACAGTAGCCTCCGAAGTACCTCTTAACGACATTATAAACAACCACGACGCGACGGGCCGGATTGCCAAATGGGCCATCGAGCTCCTCCCATTCGACATAACCTATAAGCCACGACGAGCTATTAAGTCACAAGTGCGTCGCCGATTTCGCTGTCGAATGGACCGGTTTAACTCCCTAAAGAGTACGGCGCGATATTCCAATTGATCACGCACTTCGACGGCTCCAAAATGTTGGCGGCCTGGGTCAAGGCGTCGTCCTGACGTCCCAAACCGGGGACACAGTCCAATACGCCCTTCAGATAATGTACACGGACTCCAACAACGCAGCCGAATACGAGGCCCTTCTGCACGGCCTCCGGATGGCAGTCTCCATGGGCATTAAACGCCTAGAGGTGCGCGGGGATTCAAACCTCGCGATATCTCAAATAAACGGAAACTTTGACGCCAAAGATCCGAAAATGGCAGCGATCGCAACGCGTCCTAAAAATGTCAAGATGGTTCAAGGGCTCGAATTTCATCATATAGCCCGGGATAACAACTAGGCGGCGGACGTATTGGCACGCATCGGCGCAAAACGCGATGCCGTCCCGCCCAACATCTTCCTGGAACGGCTGTTCAAGCCATCCGTACTATGGGAAGGGGAGTCCGGAAATAACAATCCGGACCCAACCGCACTGCCTGACACCGAACACTCTGACACAATCGGAGGCTCTGCCAACGAGATAACACCCTCCGCCCACGAAATAATGGCAGTCATTGCCCCGTGGACGGAGCCATTCCTAGCGTACCTAACTAGGCAGGAACTCCCCGAAGACCAAAATGAGGCTCGCTGCATAGTACGGCGATCCAAAGCCTATAAAGTCCATGAGGGAGAGGTCTATAAGAAGAGCACAACAGGAGTCCTTCAAAGGTGTATCTCCGAAGAGGAAGGGTGAAACCTCCTGGCAGAAAATCATGCCGGAATGGGTGGGCACCACGCCGCAGCCCGGGCCCTTGTAGGCAAGGCCTTCCGTATAAGATTTTATTGGCCGACAGCCCGGGAAGATGCGCAGGATTTAGTCCAACGATGCGTCGGTTGCCAGCTTTTTGCTAACCAAAGCCACATGTCACCCACCGCCCTCAAAACTATACCCATCACCTGGCCGTTCACGGTCTGGGGGCTTGACATGGTTGGACCCCTTAAGGGAGGAACCCACAAGCAAAAATATCTATTGGTCATGATGGATAAATTCACCAAATGGATAGAGGCCAAGCTCGTTAAAACGGCGAATCCGGACCGGTGATAGACTTCATATCGTGGGTAGTGCACCGTTACGGCGCCCCCACGGATCATCACCGATAACGGCACCAACTTCACATCCGATGAGGTCAAACTATGGTGCAAAACCATGGGCATCAAGCTCGACACGCCTCAGTCTATCACCCTCAAACTAACGGGTCAAGTCGAAAGCGGCAAACGGTCTAATCATGAGCGGCGTTAAACCCGCACTAGTGCGGTCCCTTAAGGAATCTAACACGCATTGGGTAGAGGAGCTCGACCAGACTGGGGGCTACGGACCACGCCGAATCGCACTACCGGATTCACACCATTTTTTATGGTGTACGGCGCAGAGGCAGTCTTGCCCTGCAACATAATTCATGACTCACCTCGCGTGCGCATGTATGAAGAAAGAGAAGCCGAACTCGATCGGCAGGACAGTCTGGACGCCTTGGAGGAGGAGCGCGACGTGGCAAAAGCTCGTTCCGCGTTTTATCAACAGCAGGCTTGAAGATATCAAAGCAGAGAAGTACGGGCCAAAGCTTACAACGTTGGCGAACTAGTTCTACGCTCACGGACAAGAAAAGGACAAACTCAAGCCCAAATGGGAAGGTCCCTTCATCATCGACCAGGTCCTCGACCGGCGGGGCATACCGTCTCGCTAAACGACGGATAACCGACTCGAGCCAAACCCATGGAACGCAGCCCGTCTACGAAGATTCTACGCCTAGGGCCGGACTCTGGGTTCGTCTCCTTCCTCCGTCCAAAATTTATACTTGAGTTTTCTTTTATTTCTCTCCTTCCTCCTCCTTCTTCTTGAAGCCTTTAGAGGCTCGCTTGCGCTTTGTTCGCACATACTTGACACGCCACCCGCGCTTATTATACCTGGGGGCTTCTTTAACAGAAGCTTATTTGTACGGTCTTTACGCCCAACACATGTGTCAAACTTCCGCATGTACCTTTTACTCACCATTATATGCATCGATATGACTTAAGTTTTGGCCAAGCTGGGTTGCCTGGCTCCTGTGCTTACCCCTACGCTCCCGATTGTTCGGCTAGGTGGTAAAGGGAGCACCTCTGCGATTGTTACTGCCGGGTCAGCCGGATGTGTACCTCAGACCGGGTGAAGCCGAGCTAAGCGTTCTTAAGGGAATATTCGGTCGGTGAACTGAAAGATGATTTTTAACTATTTATCCATCTGCCCCCAGATGATTTTCTGCTTTCTTAGCAGTTTGGTCATGCAGTTTAGGGCATGCCTCCCAGGGAAAGGAACCCTTAACGGAACTATTCTCCCTGGAAGAAGTTTCTTACTATCCATGTAATATAACATAACTAGTTGGGCACTTGTCTGATACGGCAATAATGACCCCTACAACTTGTCTCCATGCATGCCCCGGTTCTTACATAACCGCGAGGGTATTCGGACACACTCCGGACTATTGGGTCCCGAGGTCGAAGCGAAAAGGTCCGCTATGACAAACGATCTACAATCCGGCTAGAAGACCTTTTTCATGTCATGTTAAATTACATAGTCAACTCGACTAATTGTATTCCTCCTCAATGCCATCTAATAGGCTGTCTAATTTACAATCTTGCTGGGAATACTTGGCGGCCAATTCTACTTGGCCGTACACTAAGCTTACAGGGGTCTCCTTCCCATCGTGCCCCACAGGTCCGACCTCGGCCATGTGGTTTGGGTCACCGTGTCCGCGTCTTTACCATGGCCCGAGCCTCCTCGGCGCCTTTGACGGCAGGCCGATATCTTCCATAGTCGGACGCGCCGCCGTGCTCCTTGAAGCCGCTCTGCCAGCTCCCCAATGCCTTCGGCGGGGAGATAGATGGCCACAAGGCCTGGCGACGCCTTTCATCACCTGCCGAACTCGTTAATGCGGTAGCTGACGCAGTTCGGGAAGAAGATCACCCGAAGAACTGGGCATCTCCTCCTCAGGACGACCTGTGAGCAAACCTACATACATGTTTATGTTAGTCGCCTTCCTCGTCGAACTCTTTCAAAGTTCGTTTAAGTACTTACTGAAAATGCCGCGACGAAGCCGTCGATTCTCCTTTACGGAGTCAGACAACTGGGCGCGAACATCCTTTAGTTCCTCACCCAGTTGGGTGTTGGCATCTTGGAGGTTATTTTTCTCCTGCCGCACCCTCGTAAGCACCCTCTCGCTGGCCTTTAGCTAGCGCAGGAGCTGTTGCTTGTCCGGATCCATCCCGACGCTATCTGCACTGTTAATGTCAGATTTATGCACACGCCGCACTTTGTGAAACTACTTCTACTTTGAAGGGCATATATTACCAGAGGGAGTCTTCATGGCTTCCCCGGTCGCGGCCAGTGCGGCCTCAAGTTGGACCTTGCACTCTTCAAGCTCCTGGGACAAACGGGTATTCTTTTTGGTAAGAACCTGCATTCCAAATGATCCTTAAATCAGTTATCCTAACTATTTTAAGTCTCGGGGCTACTTGGCATATATAATCACAAAATTCCTTACCGTATGTCTTTCACATACTGCCTGCGTGGCTCGCTAGGCCATCTTGAGCGGCACGGAGGTGCGCTTCTCCAATTAAAGGCGCCCAACACCTCTTGGGAGAAACATGCGCCACGAGAATAGTCCGGGCGCCTATGATTCATGGCGCCTTTCACCTCCGACTTGGTGGCGGACAGTTCGTCGGCATCCTCCGTTGGAGGAGCATCCGATGCACGCCTCGTGTTTATACCCCTTCCGGACTCGGCTTTTGAGCTCGGTCATGGAGGTCCGATTAGCAACTTCTCCGGACTCGATCCGGCGAGCGCTCTTTTTCCTGAAAAACCACGAGCGCCAGCAGCCTCCCAGAACCTCTCCTTAAAACACGATGGCACATCATACCGCTATGCGGCGACGTCTCGAGTCGCATCGCACTTCTTTTTCCGCCTGCTGGGCCGAGCTGCCCCTTGTTGGACGGCCGCGGCAGGCTCGGCTTCCCGTTCTGAAGGCACCCCCTGCGAAACACCATCAAATACGCGGTGATTAGAAGTAAAGCACGGGTGGGTCATGGTATCTGGACTTCGGTCACGGTTACCTGGGAGGCCGGAAATGGTCCGTGGTAGTCGACCGTAGTGGCAACCAAAGCATTGTCGATGCTGAGTTGATGGAACACCCCGTCGATCAGCTCCACCTTTATATCCGAGTCCTCTTCGGAGGCCGGATCGAGGGACCATTCCGGATCCTCGGGTTGTGGAGGCGGGCTGTGTATCTTCTCCACGGCCCGGCGCAGTTCCTGCGCAGAAACCATGAAATGAGATATTTAACCACGGGAACATGGATCGGATAGGCCACAAGGATATTCGCTTACCCAACTTCGAGGATTATTCAAGAAAACCCGCCAAGGATTGACGCGGAGAAAATCCTCCTCTTCCCCTTTGTACATGGCGGACAAGGTCTTCACCAGTTCGGTGACCGATCCCGGCCCTTTGCGGCCGTGGCGGATGGCATCATCCTCCCCGTTGAAATCCCACATGGGGTGGCCCCTATATCGGAGCAGCTGAACTCCCCTCATAATGCAGATTGCCATGACTCCAATCATGGTCAATCCGGCATGAACCAACAATCTTATTCGGCTCATCAAGTAAAGGACGTCCCGGTCATTTTCCCTCTGGGGGATCTGCGGGCGCCAGCTTAGGCGCTTCTTCAGAGGAGCTTTGCTAAACTCTGGAAGGCCGATCCAAACAGGATCCGGCAGCGGGACGTCCTCCATGTAAAACCATTCCGAGGGCCAGTCTTCGGACACCTTCTTTGGGGTTCCGGATAGGTATCCGGTCCCGGCGATGCGCCATAATTCGGCTCCGCCCACTTGATATATTGACCCTTCGTGAGAACGAGGCACAAGGCATAACAATCTCTTCCACAGAGCGAAATGGGCCTCAACGCCCAGAAACAGCTCGCAAAGGGCCACAAAGCCCGCTATATGCAAGATGGAGGCAGGCGTAAGGTTGTGCAGCTGGAGGCCGTAGAACTCCAGAAGCCCCCGGAGAAACGGATGGATTGGAAATCCGAGTCCTCTCATTAGGTAAGAGATGAAGCACACCTGCTCTCCCTTAGAGGGATTGGGGACGCTCTCCGCCTGCTTCCCGCCCTTATAAGTGGCGAGTCCGGAATGCACCGGAACCAAGAAGGCCGGGGGAAGGAATCCCTTGGTTTGGAGCACCACCAATTGTGCGGGACTCGAGCATCTCCCCAATCTCCGGGCTGAGGGCTGGGAGCGCGAGAGGAGGAGCCGCCGACCGTCCATGGTGGAGTGGATTTTTTGTCAAAGGCGCTCTGATGAAGGCTCGCGAGGGGAGGATGGTGCGATCCGGATCTGGATCCCCGTCTCTTTTATAGACGGCTCATTTTCACAGCAAGGGGGGTAAATGTAAAGATACCCTGACTTTTCACATTCATTCTACACGTGGAAGATGGCCATTATTTGGCGTAGAAGCCAAGGGGCGCAGCATTTATCAGAAGCCGGACACTATTTGACAAGTATATGGAATTAGGAGAAGAACCCGCCTCACAATGCCGAAGACAATCTACGCGCCGGACTCATCGTCATTGAAGCCTGGTTCGGGGTTACCGAGGAGTCCTGGATTAGGGGTGTCCGGATAGTCAACTATGACCTTTGGCCGGACTCCTGGACTATGAAGATACAAGATTGAAGACTCCGTCCCGTGCCCGGATGGGACCTTCCTTGGTGTGGAGGGCAAGCTTGGCGATACGGATATGTAGATCTCCTACCATTGTAACCGACTCTGTGTAACCCTAACCCTATTCGATGTCTATATAAACCGGAGGGTTTTAGTCCGTAGGACGGACAGCAATCATACCATAGGCTAGCTTCTAGGGTTTAGCCTCTCCGATCTCGTGGTAGATCTACTCTTGTACTACCCATATCATCAATATTAATCAAGCAGGAGTAGGGTTTTACCTCCATCGAGAGGGCCCGAACCTGGGTAAAACATCGTGTCCCTTGTCTCCTGTTACCATCCGCCTAGACGCACAGTTCGGGACCCCCTACCCGAGATCCGCCGGTTTTGACACCGACACCTTCCCTTTACATTCTTGCCTATATACTCTTTGCATGCTTGCTTGTTATGTATTGAGAATGTTAAATTTGTGCCTAAACTCCACTTAAACCTAAAAGAAGTTAAAAACTGCAACTTTGGTACTTAGTGTCTAATCACCCCCCTCTAGACACCTCTTCTCAAGATCCTACAAGTGGTATCAGAGCATTGGTCTCCATTGCCTTGGTTTAATCACCATTGGAGGAAGATGGATGAATCTACTTTGGGGAGTCTTAGACATAGAGTGCCTATTCTTGATGGAGAGTATTTTCATGAGCGCAAAACGAGATGCTTGTAATTTTCAATCAATATCAATTGAACAAGTACATTGCTAGCCCTTGTGCACCTCATGTTGATCCTATGCATCCTACCCTTGATGAATCTATTGTCATGACTAGAAATCTTAGAACTGTTAATCTTATCACTAGAGGCTTGCCTAGAAACTTGATTAGAATCTTGCCTACTTTTGAGTGTGCCTACACTATATGGAAATTTCTTGAGGAACGCTTTCCAAATTATTCCTTGAAAAATCTAGATGAAATTCTCCATAAGTCTATTGCCTTGAGTAAGATAAATACTAGTGATCCTATGTTTTGTGATCGTCTATTTGAACTCACCGACCTTATGCGTGCCAAAGGAGATGTTGGAATTATTAGTGATATTATTTCCGAAGCTATAAGAATTCATAAGCAAGATTATTGTCAAAATCACTCTAACGAATTACCCTCTCTAGGACTTGATCCACCACATGACGATGTTGAACATGGATACTATGATGAGGATGATGATAGTGACTTCGATCTTGACGATGCAATGAGACATTTTGGTCTTATGGCAAATCTTCGGGATATGTGTCAGAGGAAAGGAATGGGTTCTTGACAAGGATGTACCGATCACATGACCGGAGATAAAGACATGTTTCGTGAGCTTGCTGAAAATGATAGTCCTCGAAAGTATGTCACTTTCGGTGACAACTCAAAGGGTAAGGTGGTTGGCCTCGGTAAGGTGGCCATCTCACAAGCTCCATTCAAAATGTCATGCTCGTTGAGTCTCTTGGCTACAACTTACTTTCAAAGATTCTAGACTTGCTGATTTCGGTTTAAATGTCCTATTTATCAAGTAGATTGTCAAGTGTTTCGTTGAGACAATCATAAAATGGTCTTTACCGGTATAATGAGAGGTGATCTTTACATTGTTGATTTCTCTAAAAAGGCACAACCTAAAACATGCTTCATTGCTAAATCCTCAAAAGGTTGGTTATGGCATAGACGACTAGATCACGTTGGCATGAGAAACCTTGACAAGCTTATTAAAGGAAATCATATCCTTGGAGTTAACGATGTCATATTTGATAAGGATAGACTGTGCAGTGCTTGTCAAGCAGGTAAACAGGTTGGAGGAAGGCATCCCGTGAAGAACATCATGACCACAAGGAGGCCACTCGAGCTTCTTCATATGGATCTCTTTGGTCCCAACGCTTACAAAAGTCTCGGTGGAAATTCTTTTGGTCTAGTTATAGTTGATGATTTTTCAAGATTTACGTGGGTGTTCTTTCTCGATGATAAATCGCAGGTCCAAAAGATCTTCAAAATCTTCGCTAGGAAGGCCCAAAATTATTTTGAAGTGAAGATCAAGAAGGTTCACAGCGACAACGGAACGGAGTTCAAGAACGAAATGTGGACACCTTTCTTGACGAAGAAGGGATTTCACATGAGTTCTCGGCTACGTACACACCTCAACAAAATGGAGTTGTTGAGAGGAAGAACCGGACGCTCATCTAAATGGCGAGAACGATGCTTGATGAATACAAGACGCCGAAGCACTTTTGGGCAGAAGCGGTTGAGACAGCTTGTCATGCAACAAATCGCTTGTATCTTCACAAGCTACTCGGCAAGACGGCATACGAGCTCCTCACCGGTAACAAACCCCAAGTTGGATACTTTCGAGTATTCGACCCAAAGTGCTACATTCTTGATAAGCATCGTCGTTCAAAGTTTGCTCCTAAGTCTCATGAAGGTTTCCTACTAGGTTATGGCTCAAACTCTCACACTTACCGTGTCTACAACAATTTCACCCGAAAGGTTGAAGAGACGGTAGATGTGAAGTTTGATGAATCTAACGGCTCGCAAGTAGAGCAATTGCCAATTGATGTAGGAGACAAAGACCCTTCAGAAGCAATCCAAGACTTGTCTATTGGTAAGGTCCGTCCAACGGAGGTGAAGGAGAGTACCTCGTCTGTCCAAGTGGAAGCTTCTACTTCACGACAAGGTGAACCAAGAGTTGATACGGAAGCATCCACAAGTGGAACACACCAAGACGAAGAAAACGAGGAAGAACATCACGAACGTCAACAACCTCCTTCTCCACCACGACAAGAGAACAACGACGCCAACAATGAACAAGAAGAAGAAGAAGAAGATGAAGAAGATGAAGAAGATGTTCAACCGAGACCCAAGCAAAAGCTTTCACGAGTTCGAGCAAGAATTGCTAAATACCAACCCGTCGAGCAAATCTACAATGATATTCAAACCGGGAGAATCACTCGCTCTAAAACTCGTTTAGCCAACTTTTGTGAAAACTATTCTTTCATCTCTAGCATTGAACCTATGAAGGTCGAAGAAGCATTGGAAGATCCGGATTGGATAAATGCTATGCATGAAGAGCTACACAACTTTGAGAGAAACCAAGTTTGGACATTGGTTGAGAAGCCCGACAACAACCACAACATCATCGGTACCAAATGGGTGTTTCGCAACAAGCAAGATGAAGATGGACAAGTAGTTCGCAACAAAGCACGTCTCGTCGCCCAAGGCTACACACAAGTCATGAGACTTATGCTCCCGTTGCTAGACTTGAGTCCATTCGCATCTTACTTGCCTATGATAATCACCATAATATCACCTTGTACCAAATGAACATTAGAAGTGCTTTTCTAAATTGTGAAATAGAGGAGGAAGTTTATGTTAAACAACCTCCCGGCTTTGTCAATCCTAAGAAACCAAATCATGTTTACAAGTTTCACAAAGCTCTTTATGGTCTTAAACAAGCTCCTAGAGCATGGTATAAATGCTTGACCAAGTTTCTTCTTGAAAAAGGCTTTGAAATTGGGAAGATTGATTCCACACTTTTTACTAAAAGGGTTAATGGAGAATTATTTGTATGCCAAATTTATGTTGATGATATCATATTTGGATCAACTATCCCTCATTTTAGTGAAAAGTTTGGAAAGCTAATGTCGGAGAAGTTTGAGATGTCAATGATGAGTGAACTCAAATTCTTTCTTGGGTTGCAAATCAAGCAAACTAAGGAAGGTACTTTTGTGTCTCAAACGAAGTACACTAAGGACTTATTCAAGAAGTTCAATATGCAAGAATGCAAAGGTATGTCTACACCCATGCCTACTAGTGGACATCTTGATTTGACCAAAGATGGTAAACACGTTGACCAAAAATTTTATCGCTCTATGATTGGTTCATTGTTATACCTATGTGCTTCATGTCCCGATATTATGCTAAGTGTGTGCATGTGTGCAAGATATCAAGCTGCTCCTAAAGAATGTCATGTTAAGGCCGTAAAAAGGATAGTGAGATACTTAATTCATACACCAAACTTTGGCATTTGGTATCCTAAGAGGGCCTCTTCGATCTTGTTGGCTATTCCGACTGGACTATGCCGGAGACAAGGTTGACAGAAAGTCCACTTCAGGTACTTGTCAATTTATTGGTAGATCTCTTGTGTCTTGGTCCTCCAAGAAACAAAACTCAGTATCCTTATCTACCGCCGAAGCGGAGTACATTGCCGCTGGTTCATGTTGTGCTCAATTACTTTGGATGACCCAAACTCTTAAAGATTATGGGATATATGTGAAACATGTTCCATTGCTTTGTGACAATGAAAGTGCTATCAAAATTGGTCATAATCCCGTATAACATTCTCGAACAAAGCATATTGAAGTTCGTCATCATTTCATTCGAGATCATGTTGCTAAGGGTGACATTAATCTTAAGCATGTTCGCACCGAAAAGCAATTAGCGGATATATTTACTAAACCTCTTGATGAGAAAGTGTTTTGCAGGTTGAGAGGAGAATTGAACATCATTGATGCTTCAAACTTGGAGTAGAAACTCCATTGGATACATGCAAGACATGAGCTTATGACTAATCCATGATATCTCTTATGATGAATATATTATATCTTGGATATATTTGCATCTTGCATGTCATCTAACCCATGTAGGTACTTGGTTGAATCAAATTCCATGAGATTGAAAACCACTCACATTTTGAGCAATCTCTACACTATGATGGTTGAAGACAAGGAAGCACGAGACCATTCAAACATATCCTTTGACAAAATCTTTGTTGAGCTTCATGATTATCATTTTGGATACACAAGTGCTCTTCCTTGCAAGAACTAACATGTGTAGGTAGATGGACTCAAATTCCAAGTGGTGCTCCCAACTCTTGATAAGCTACATCAACCTTGAGCAACCCACACAAGTTCAACTACATGGACAACACCACCAACCAAGGTATGTTATTCCATCTTAGAGAAGCTTTACTCCAAGTCATGAGCTAAAGCAACTCGACAAGATGTGAATACATCAAGATGCTTAAACGAAAAGTGGTAACCCCATTTTGAGCTTAAACGATGAGTATGACCCATGATCAAGTGATCTCACTTGACTCCTAAGTCAATATACTCTAACATAGGTGACTTTGTCACTGACCATCTCTAGAGGAAGTTCTCTCGTGCACTTATCTGTACTTCTGCATTTGTCTCATGCATATATGTTTCCCCTTTCAAAAAAAACTTCTTCTAGATTTCCTTCTGTCTTTTCAGTTGCTCTGCATTTCCTGCATCAAATTCATTGCACATCCTTCAGTTAATTCCTTGCAAATCTTTGTGAGAACTTACCAGTCAAGTGGGCTGAGGTGACAAGTGTTTTCCCTGTGATGAACTCGGTTTCACCGACTTGTTGTTCTCGGTCCAGCCGAATCCTCTCGGTACAACCGAAGCAAACCACTCGGTGCCACCGACTTCACAACAGGAAAAACAGTTTGCCACTTGTTCTATGTTTCTTCTGATCCAGCTCCACTCAATGAATCTTGTCCTCTCCAAGCATCACAATTTTATGCAGTGCTTTGTGTCGTGACTCAAGGACCAAACCCAATCACAACAAATTCCAGAAGACCCTTCTTGGAAATTGATGTCAAAGGGGGAGAGAGAGATCACATCAAAGCTTATCACTTAGAGAGATCACGTCAGAGAGAGTATTAAGGGGGAAAAGGAGATCTCCAGGGGGAGAGAATACTCAAGTAGAAAGTATTTCTCAAGGATCCCAGATGCTTGGTATTCAAGAGGAGAGATGCCACATGTCTTTTTGGGGGGAAAGACATGCTCATATGTGCTTATTTGCACTAAGCTCTGTTCATTTAGCTCTGTTCATTTAGCTCTGTTCATTTATATCTTTCAGCTCTGATTTTCTGTTCCCTATCTTCTCCCAGTATCCCATGCTAGATTCAGGGGGAGCAAGACATCTAAGGGAGAGGAATCAATCAAATTCATTGCATATCTTTACTCTTGGGGACATGTCTAATCAAATGTGGTACTCAGTACTCACTCTCTACATGTCATCCCAGTCGTGGTATTCTTGTGGTTTCTTTTGTTTGCTCTGGCTAGTAGATGTACTTGTGTTATCTAACCTTGTTTGTGCAGGTTCATTTCACCCTAAGCCAACTCAAGACTACAAGGTAAGTATATGCATCACACTCATGTGTATGAGGAATTCTTGCTGATGTTCATACTGTTTTGCAAGAAGGACTCATGAGCATGAAGGTATTTTCCTTAATATTCTTTGCTCTGATGCATATGTCCAAGATACATGTAACACATTGCCTACTCTATCATGGTTATTGCTCTCACATGTTTCTATATTCCATATTCACATGATTGCATACATATAGGGGGAGCCTATGCTTGTTACATGTCTTTCCAAAGCTTTACTTGCCATTCTTTATATCCTTACCTAAAGCTTTGATGTATGTTGCCATCAATTACCAAAAAGGGGGAGATTGAAAGCACAAGTGCTCCCTAGGTGGTTTTGGTAATTAATGTCAACATATCTCTTGTTGGACTAACACCTTTATCTAGTATGTTTCAGATAAGTTCAACAATGGAGTGGCATGGACTAAAGGATGTGGGAACTCCTTCAAGATGCTAAGGACAAAGGATTGGCTCAAGCTTCAAGCTCAAGACTCTTCATTTTACATTTTAGTGATCCAAGATCACATTGAGTCTATAGGAAAAGCCAATACTATCAAGGAGGGATGAGGTGTTGCTTAATGAGCCTTTTGCTTCATGTGCTTAGTGATATGCTCCAAAACCCTCCACTACTTTCTCACATCCACATATGACCTAAACCTAAATTCAAAATCGGCCCTACCGATTCTTTCTATCCGGCGCCACCGAGTTCAGATGTCATAGCCACTGCCACAAACCCTAGGCAAATCGGTTTCACCGATAGGGATCTCGGTCTCACCGAGATGGGATTGTAATCTCCTTGTGTATGTCCATTACCAAAATCGGTCTCACCGAGTTTGTGTAATCGGTACTACCGAGATTACAATGCAAACTTTCTGGTTAGCTTATTACCAAAATCGGTTCCACCGAGTTTGAGTAATCGGTTTCACCGAGTTTTCCTGACCAACTCTCTGGTTAGCTAATTACCAAATTCGGTCTCACCGAGTTTGTGTGATCGGTCTCACCGAGATTACGTTATGCCCTAACCCTAACCATATCGGTCCAACCGAGATGCATGTTAGTCCCACCGAAAATCCTAACGGTCACTAGGTTTACTAAATCGGTCCGACCGAGTTTGATGATTCAGTCCCACCGAGTTTGATAAATTGTGTGTAACGGTTAGATTTTGTGTGGAGGCTATATATACCCCTCCACCTCCTCTTCATTTGTGGAGAGAGCCATCAGAACAAGCCTACACTTCCAAAGATCCTATTTCTGAGAGAGAACTACCCACTCATGTGTTGAGGCCAAGATATTCCATTCCAACCATATGAATCTTGATCTCTAGCCTTCCCAAGTTGCTTTCCACTCAAATCTTCTTTCCACCAGATCCAAATCCTATGAGAGAGAGTTGAGTGTTGGGGAGACTATCATTTGAAGCACAAGAGCAAGGAGTTCATCATCAACACACCATTTGTTACTTCTTGGAGAGTGGTATCTCCTAGATTGGCTAGGTGTCACTTGGGAGCCTCCGACAAGATTGTGGACTTGAACCAAGGAGTTTGTAAGGGCAAGGAGATCGCCTACTTCGTGAAGATCTACCGCTAGTGAGGCAAGTCCTTCGTGGGTGACGACCATGGTGGGATAGACAAGGTTGCTTCTTCGTGGACCCTTCGTGGGTGGAGCCCTCCGTGGACTCACAAGAACTGCTACCCTACGTGGGTTGAAGTCTCCATCAACGTGGATGTACGATAGCACCACCTATCGGAACCACGACAAAAACATCCGTGTCTCCAATTGCGTTTGAATCTTCCAAACCCTTCCCTTTACATTCTTGCAAGTTGCATGCTTTATTTTCCGCTGCCTATATACTCTTTGCATGCTTGCTTGTTATGTATTGAGAATGTTAAATTTGTGCCTAAACTCCACTTAAACCTAAAAGAAGTTAAAAACTGCAACTTTGGTACTTAGTGTCTAATCACCCCCCCCCCCTCTAGACACCTCTTCTCAAGATCCTACAAAAGGTCTAGAAAATCAAAAAAGGTGAGGAAAAGCATCTTCATCCTTTGACTTTAAAGCATTACTAGGAAAAGGCATGGGTTTTTGAACCCATGGCTCTCTTTCTTTACCATGCTTTCTAGCAAAAAAAATCCTCTTATCATATCTTTTATTCGTAGGAGGTGGGTCATCAAGCTCAACTCTAGGTTCTATTTCTACCTCATTATCAGGTTCACTATTATTAATAGGTTGAGCTTCATTATTAATATTATTATCATGAATAACATCATCATCATTAGGTGCATGCTCATTACTAGATTGTGTCTCAACATTAGAAATAGAAACATCATTATGATTCCCGGGTTTTTCTACATCAGGTTTCAGTAAAAGCATGCATAGTTTTATTCCTATTCGGTGACCTAATCCTCTGAGAACCATGTTCAATTCTTTTAGGATGACCCTCGGAAAACAAAGGTTCCTGAGTCATCTTACTCCCTCTAGTGATTGCTCTAATGACATGCTTATTAAGTTTATTATAAATCTCCCTAAACAAATCATATTGTGATCGAGAAATTTGTTCGAGCTAAGTGTGAACCATATATAATGCTTCCATAAACTTTTAACATCATTACAAATTATAACAAGCACATCACTCAAGTGTCCAATAATGATAGCATTTTGTTTCAACTGATCACTTATTTGCATATTAAAGTTCTGTTGTTTAACAAAAAAAGTTGTCAAATTCATTTAAGAATTGACCTGGAGACTTATTATACGGAATTAATATCACCCTCATCAAACCTATAAAGAGATTTTACCTCTACTACCTGTGTCAGAGTGTCGAGCCCATGTATTTCATCAATAGGTGGTAGTTTGTTAACCTCTTCAGCTTTAGTACCTTTCTCTTTCATAGATTTATTAGCTTCTTGTGTATCATCAGAAATGAGGAATAGAATGCCCTCTTCTTATGAGTTGCCTTAGGATGTGGTTCAAAAACTGTCCAATCATCAATAATTTTCAATAAGTTATTCAATAATTCCTAAGCTTCCTCAATTGTTCTTTCCGGGAAAACACAACCAACACAACTGTCTAGGTACTCCCTAGATTCAACTGTTAGTCCATTACAAAAGATATCAAGGACTCCCTCCTTTCCGGTTTATAGGGCTCAACTCAAAAATCTTACCAACCAAGGAAGATGATGAGTGGTGGAATAATATTGATACTTTGCCAAAGTACTCATTTAATGAGCTCATTTTCCTCAAACAATTGTGTTTACCAATACATTAATCAAAAGGCATGCATCAATGACCAATAAATAACTAAGCACTTTTACATGCATTGGTGAGTTTTCTTTTAATCCTCACATGTAGTGATTTAATGCACCTCGATGTGTGAGCGCGTAATGGGAAGCAATACAAATGATACTTATAAAACGGAAAAACAAAAGTTTTGAGATAAGCCCTGTAAACCGGAAAGGAGGTAAAGCATTAAGTAGTTAGAGAAGCCTCTCCAAGCTTGAGGGAGACATTCTTCCTCAATTTGTTCAAAGTTGTAAATATCGCGCAAGACAGATTGTCTCATATGAGCAGGGAAATACTTTTTAGTGAAGTAATAGATCATATCCTGGGGACTAGTCACATAACCAGGAGCAAGATTATTAAACCATGTTTTAGCATCACCCTTTAATGAGAAATAAAACGATTTAAGAATATAATAGTAGTGATTTTTCCCTCTTGAGCAAATAGGGTGGTAATATCATCCAATTTAATTAGATATGAAACAACTGTTTCAGATTCATAACCATGAAAATGATCAGATTCTACCAAAGTAATATGTTCATGATCAACAGAGAATCCATAATCATTATCAGTAAAGAAAATAGGAGAAGTTGCTAACTTAGGATCATATTTCAGCATTTTGTTCATGGCCTTTTCCGTAAGTAAAGCAATAAAACCTTCTATGCCATTACAAGTATCATAAGCCAGAAGATCTCTAGTAATCTCCTCATCAAAAGTATAACCTTCAGGAACACCTTCTAATATTTTACTTCTCACAGGAGTACTAGGTGTAGCAAGTGAATCATAATTTTTAATAAATTCCAATTTTGTAGCTTTAGTAATATCAACATCAAGTAATTTACCAAGTGGCATAATTTTATCAGGCAATGTAGAAACTGAAGGAAATATGCCCTAGAGGCAATAATAAAGTTATTATTTATTTCCTTAATTCATGATAAATGTTTATTATTCATGCTATAATTGTATTAACCGTAAACTTAGTACATGTGTGAATACATAGACAAAACATATAGTCCCTAGTATGCCTCTACTTGACTAGCTCATTAATCAAAGATGGTTATGTTTCCTAACCATAGACATATGTTGTCATTTGATGAACAGGATCACATCATTAGGAGAATGATGTGATGGACATGACCCATCCGTTAGCTTAGCATTATGACCGTTTCAGTTTCATTGCTACTGCTTTCTTCATGACTTATACATGTTCCTCAGACTATGAGATTATGCAACTCCCGAATACCGGAGGAACACTTTCTGTGCTACCAAACGTCACAACGTAAAAGGGTGATTATAAAGGTGCTCTACAGGTGTCTCCGAAGGTATTTTTTGGGTTGGCATAGATCGAGATTAGGATTTGTCACTCCGTGTTTCGGAGAGGTATCTTTGGGCCCTCTCGGTAATAATCATCACTATAAGCCTGCAAGCATTGTGACTAATGAGTTAGTTGCGGGATGAAGTATTACAGGACGAGTAAAGAGACTTGCCGGTAATGAGATTGAACTAGGTATGATGATACCGACGATCGAATCTCGGGCAAGT